>CM046533.1:3238628-3942665 GCA_024713555.1 Spirodela polyrhiza | reverse complement strand
GGGCCTCCACAGACTACCCTAAAAACTGCCAAAACACACTATCCCACCGTTCAGTACCTAGCACAAAATATACCCCGGAGTCTCTCCCCCTCTCTTTTGCTTCTGGCTCGCTGTTTCAGCGCCAATCGTGTTATCCATTTATCACGGCGTTAGATGCTTATCAGCCCATCTACATTTGAGCGCTCCTGTTCAAGAAACCAAGAACTCTAAAGTAACCTGAGCTTGTAATATTCCTAACAGCCCTAGAAGAACATTATGGTTCCTGCCGTTCTCAGGCAACAGTAGAGTACCCTCCAAAGTCCAACTGACTTGGCACTTGACCACTTATTAGTAAGGTACATGAGTCCACGTCTGAGGTGTTGCGCTTCCTCCACGGAAAGTTTGACACCCAGTGTGGGGTCAACCAGCTCGAGGAGAGCACCCTTCTCCCGCAGAACATTGGCCAGACAAAAATGGAAAACCCATTATCAAGAAATAAAAAATAATAATAATATATATATATATATATGTCTGTGTGTGTGCGCGTCTGTGGTGAACAGATATAACATATATCGGTAGGGATATTATGCTACATCCTCATTAGTTGTCATCAGTATAAGAAAAAAGCAATACTAGAGAATCTATAACGCACAAATGCGCATTAGCTAGCTTGTCCACTATTTGCAATTATAAGGGTTGCTGGAAAATGACTGATAAAGCTGAGAATGTAGACCATAGGCAACATTTCAAATATCATTAGTTCGTCACAAGTCTATACGCCTGATGTTCTCTTCAGCTTCATTATGTACCATCAATATTTGCCAACTTACATTTTCGCCACTCAAGTAGTCTTGGCATAAATATTCCGTAGTCCCACCAATCCAGAACATTCTATGACTACCCCTTTGTCAACACTAATATTGTGCACAAGCTAGACAACAGGGCAGGAACCCCCGCAAACGGCAACCTACTATGGGAGAGTTCTCGCTCTAAATTAGTGTAGACCCTTCTCCAAATGATTCATCTTTACGGCACTGAGAGCGTTTGACGCGTATAACTAACTAATCTACAGAAGGGGCAGCAACCATGCAAGTGCATACGTGATGTGAGTAAAGCGCATTCTTTCTCATCAAGCCCGCTTGATAGGCCAACAAGTTGCAGAAAGGAAAAGCAAAACTGCAGAAACTTTCGCTCTAGATGGAAGACATACCTAGTGTGAGTAAAGAATTTGCAACTTCAGATTTAACTGTGCTCTCACAAAAACAGAGGATTCCTCTACTGCTAATATATTATAGAAAAATAGATAACAAGTTTAAATTCCATTCTTCTAAGTACAGGACATGACAGGTAACAGTCAAGAGGTACAGGGGTCAACAGTCAATGCATTCATAAGGATTTCTGGACTACAAATATTTACAGGTAAATTCAAGTGACATCTTACCACTGTTCTCAATAGCTTTCATTCTCAAGCAAATTCCTATAACACCCAAAGCAAAGTCATCACCGGTACTGCTGAACAATTCCACTAACAGGGCCAGCAGAAACTTTATTGTCCTTGAAGATACGAGGCGTGAAATCTAAAAAAAAAAATGATTAAAATCAACCACACGAAATACTCGGCATTACGGAAATTGCTGATATAAGAGGCCCGTAGACACTTCTATATGGAATGGAATTCGTCCCTTTTCCAGACCACACGAAATGGATCTCTAAAGTCCTACCGACAAAAAGGGCAGTAAAATTCCTGATAACTTCTTTACCCGTCCCATTGGCTGCATCTACGATGTTAAAGTCTTTTAACACCTTTTTCCCCTGTTTCAAAGTGCAGAATTATATCGGCAGGATCCACATAAGACTTGATTAAGAAAATACAATCAAAAGCATACAGCCCAGGCCCAATTTACTAGTAATAGGGAACGACAACTATCTTGTAATTCACAAGTAATCACAAATTAACACCCATGAGAAAAAAAAAATGGAATTACTGAATACCAATAACACATTTGAAAAGTGACAGAAAAATGATTTCTCGTTTGCAGGAAACGTTAGCATGCATGCAAGCTACGAAGAGGGTCTTAAGTGATAACCACGCATGAACGAGGATTGGATAAGAATCAGCACATATGACACCAAATCACGAAAAAGAATGATATTAAGAGATAATATACTCAAGAATTATTATCTGGAAGCGATCAAAAGAGAATCATAGACTATAAGAAAATATCAATATTACGCCATATATATTCAACAAAGATTGGTAGTCCAAGGAATCCAAATGACCTGAATTGATACATCAAACACACGCCTTCCAGACTGCCAAATGTCGGGCCAGAAGTGAAAACTATTTCAGCAAAGTGCAGTTTTACTGTATAGTTTCCTGGCTGCAAGCATAGAAAATAGTATTTGAGAGACAGAGGATTCAAACGACCAGACGTGTGCAACTCTGCATTAGAGATTGTCAATGTTGACGCATTTTCTGCCACAAATGGTGCCCATTTTCCCCCAATAAAGTTTCCGGTGCTGCTAAGAGCCCACTTTCCACTGCCAGAAAGAAGATATTTGGATGTGCCTTCAAAAAAAGGGTCAGGTTCATACTCAATGCCATCAACATTCACCCTTCCACTTCCACAATTCATGAAAAGGTTATAGTCTCCAGAAATTAAAAAATACAAATATAAAATTACTCAAGAGACGTCATGTTCCAAAAAAAAAAATTTCTAATCACAAGGATGTTTTCTTCCAACGCCGAAAAAGCAAAAATCAAATCGAAAGGGTGCAAATACTGTCCTGTAGAAAGGATATTTTATACCCTCTTTTAGATTTGCCATCACAGGGAAGGTCCTTTCTTAAACATGCCGCTATCCTACGAAGGTCAAATGGAGCGAGTGAATGATTTATAGACCTGTTCTACCGAGAATATACAATTTAAGACTGTCAGAAACCTACGAGTCACTTGTTGTTGATGAAAAGCTGGCAACAAAGTTCCTGCAATTCAGGCAAACCTCGTTTAATTCCAGAAGCAAGAATTCACTTCCATTGGTCCGACAGACAAAAAAGCATGCTTACCGTGATTCTTGCTCACAGTCAGCTGGTGCAGATGAAAGATCGGTGAATGTATTGTAAGAGATATCCCTGAAATTTTAAACGTCCTATTATGATGATGATTCATATGCTATCAAAAAAGTTAATAAGACATCAAATGCAAAATGATTTCCAGGAAGGCAAACGTACATATTCTGTCTGGTTCTCTTGATCCAATAAGGTATTGATCCAGTAAGTTTGTTGCTTGTAAGATACCTGATATGCAAAACCAACAGCAAAGGAGTAACAGAATAAAATCATCACGAATATTTCTTAAAGAGCAAAAGGTATGATTCTTCTAACTGTCCTGCTTGCCTATTAAGTTGAAGCAACGAGTAAATCAAACCCAGAATCACTTAGTTTCCAAGGATCCGAGATTCATAAAGTTTTCTCTTATTTCACCGATTATGATGAATCATCGAGTGAATCGAACCCGCAGTCACTTAGTGCTTAAGTGTCTGAGGTTCACAAAGTTTTCTGGTATTTCGCCCGTCAAATTGTTAAAGCTCAAATCTCTGCAACAGAAGTTTATCAAAAAAATGTAAAAAATGGCAGAATGAAAATCATTGATGCAGGAATTAGTGTGCAAGCAAAAATGAAATCAAGAGTTTTTCTAGTCTTACATCTAAAAGAGTGGAGGAATTAAAAAAAAAATCATCCATTTTCTTAGAATGGGTTTCAATAGTAAGGTTACTAAAAGTCCCAACCTCTTACGGGTTTTTTGCAGAGTACGTATCATTGAAGCTCCCAAAGATTGACTCTACTACACATGCCGCAACCACATTTTCATTTATTAAAGTAAGTTCCAACCCCAATGTGTAATGCAGATCTGAATTATTTTATATCTCTGATAATTACCGCTTCCGAGATCTTTGCTGATATATGATATGTATAGAGTTCTCAATTACAGTTTGTTTGAACCAATCTGTGGTGAAGAGGATAAATTAGAGACTATGTTATAAAGGATCAGAAATAGTACTTGGACAAACCAAGATAACATCAATGGCCATGTACATACTATCAGCAGACGAGGGTACCTGAATCAAATATCTGAACCAAGCTCAATGCCTAAACTTGATTTGGGAAATAGACAGACAGAAAAATAAGATTATGCTCAAATGAGAGCTCGTGATGGATTGTAAAAGAAAAAAAATACAACATAGGTGGTTATTCAGGGGAATCTAGGGCAGCGCCCGCAGACCCTGCAGAACCTTTACATAAACGTGCCTATCAGATTCGGATGGTCGAAAATTATGCACAGATGCAGAATCACTCGGCTTTTTGAAGGCATCATATAAACTGATATTTAGCCAAAAATATATCAAAAAATATAACATGCGAGCATGATTATCATTTTGATCAACAAAGTATGCAAACATTTGGGTTCAAGGAGCTGTACAGGGTTTGCAGTCTAGTAAATTTGCCAATGTAGTCCGGGATGCTGCCAGATATTGAGCAATTTCGGAGAACCCTAGGCGTGTTCATAGAGAAAAACTTGTCAAAAAGTCGTCAAAAGTTATTCCATGCGGGTGGATAAATGTCATTCGTAGTCTTACAACTCTCTTAAACTTAGCAGTTTCTCAAGGGGAGGGAAGCTACCGCCGGGGTTTTTCAGGTCAGAGACTCTCCTACAAAAGAGAAGCTACGGTCAGTACAGAGCACTAGCCCAGACAACAGCCCTACGTACGGAAAAGAGTAAAGCCACGCTTACAAATGCGTTAAACTCTGCAATAATGAGAATTCGGGTGGAAAGGGACCCTCCATTAATGTTCTTTGCATGTCACTGCGAGATTAGACAAGTGTATTACACTCCATGAGAAAGCCGAGTAGTGAAGGCATCCTCTTCAAATGATAAACCGGGATGGAAAACAATAAATAAAGAGAGCAGAGCTAACAGTCTTTGTAGATTTGTCCAATTCCCTATGAAGCTGGGTATCCTCCCAGAAATCTCAGTTCCATCCAGCCTACTGAAAAACACGATCCGGTACCGATTATAAGTGAGAACCTTGGTTTTGGGGTTGACGAGGATAGCGGAGCTCCTAAACGCCGATACCAACTCCTTGACGGTTTTTTTAATTCATACTGGCGCTCTGGCACCGTCACCGAGTGTTGAGAGGATCTTGATGAGCCTCTGGTCAAACCCTATGAACTCTGGGGCCCCTTTTCTACGCTCAGATGGATGGAGGATACGTGAAATCATAAATTCTATTTTCAAGATTTTAGAAAGAGGTTCCGACTCTCGTGGAAGTCATAGACACTTGAGCTCTTGATAATAACTTTTAGTCCTCATTTTGGACAATATCTTTGTATAGCTCTCACTAGCTTAGATTTTCATGGCATAACTTGAAAGCCTTGCTCTTGAGCACATAGTTGTGGAAGTACCTTTTCTTGTTGTTGGAATAGTTTAATCCCTTATCGAGATATTTAGAATTTAAAAATTCACACATATGACTCAAATGATAAATATTGATTTTAATATATTAATAAGACTACCTTAACAATATTCACATAATAAGTTAACATACACTATGTGAGATTGAAGTAAATCTAATTCATACTTGCTGAAATTTATTCCCAATCTTGAACCAAAATGCCCACCTCATATCCAAAGAAACAATACTTTTATGAGTTCAAAGCTTAATAGCCTTGGATTATGTACAATATTTCAACTTTATTTCATGTTTGTTTCATCAGAAATTTATAATTCATGTGTCCTTTTAGTAAATAACTTATTTTTTCATTAAACTCCTTACCTTTATAATGTATGAGAGCTAAATATTCTTTGAAAGTAATGTTTCAATCAAACAACTTCACTTTCTTACACATCTTTTTTCTATAAACTAGAGGATTTAGCAAAGTTAGGCTTTCATTTCACATTATCTTTGTGACACAATCCTCTTTTACACCTGGTTGCAAATTCATCTTGGTTTTGTCGATTTTTCTCTTTTCATCACATAATCATGTCATTTTTTGATGATGCCAAGGGACAACATGTACTTTTTTTATTTTTAATTAGAAAACCATATTAAAGATGATTTTTTTTTTAAAAGCTAACAACTTTTTATAATAGTTCTCCCTATCACATCAATTTATGATCAAGGTGGCCCTTGTCTTTCATTTAAACAACAAGTACTCCCCAATAAAAAGTTTAACAAATATAGGGGTAGAATAAATATTTATTTTTCCAATCTCTAGTGAATGTAATTTAAATTTCAAATTATACACATTATTAGATAATCGAAAGAATGATGTTTTGATAATGATAAACAAGTATAAGGTCAATTTAAACATTAAATTATTAATTTAAATATTGATATATAAGTATAAATATTTATAGAAAATATATTTTGAGAAATGAAGTAATTGACATAATCAGATCAATGAGACTTAGTGAAATGAAATATGAGTATGAAAGCTCAAAAAGTTTATTATGCACCGATATATCCATACCAATATATCTAATTGAAAGTAATGTCGATTTAATTGAAAAAAGTTTTAGAATTTATTCTATCACATAAGATTTATAAATATGAGATATTAGAAAGTGATTTTATTATTAAAAATTAATAAATATAGAATGTTATATATTGAGTTTATGATTCAAAATGTCTCTAAGACAATTGTGTTTTTATTTGAGGTAATTTTAAGTACTTAATCATAAGTTTAATAAGATTTGAACTATCCAATCAGAAATCACACTATTATATCTCTATTAGATTGATTTGGACCTATATGATTCATATAAGAGCATTAAGTATTGATTTGACACAAAGATATCCAAATCATTTAACTAACATCTCATATTGATTTCTTTAATATTTGTGTTTATATGTTATTATAAGAAAAGTAGATATTAAAAAGTTATCAAAATCTAACTCAATTTTCATACATGAATTACTTTTAGTTATTATGGATCTTGCATGGTGAAAGTAACTAGAATGATTATCATCATATAAATCATTACCCTAAACTTTGAGCGAAGTTCTTACACAAGAAATTTCATTAGAAATCTTGAGGTCTCAACTAAGTGGTTCAAATAGATAAAGGTGTTGAGTCAAGGAATTTTCATCAGCATTCAATGATGTTCCTCAACTTGATTCAAGTTGTAACACCTCACATCATTTCCTAGCACCCTTATGAAAGGAATAAAATGGTAAAAAAAAGGTCTTGAGTAACATCCTTTTCATTGAAATTCTAGTCACATTTTCAGTCTACATCAACATCCAAAAATAAAA
This sequence comes from Spirodela polyrhiza, assembly GCA_024713555.1. NCBI lineage: Eukaryota > Viridiplantae > Streptophyta > Magnoliopsida > Alismatales > Araceae > Spirodela > Spirodela polyrhiza. The sequence goes on along the minus strand of CM046533.1, from coordinate 3,935,370 downwards.
TCATTCAGATACCTTTCTTACTTGTAGAATATACTCATGATTGGAGTCTCATTTTATTATCCAAGAAAAATGAACTCATTAGTCAACTATTAACATTCCTAATCAATGAATCTCGAAGAAAAAATAGGAAAAAAATTAAAAAGATTTGATCTTGATAATCAATGTGGTTGAATTGATCAACCTTAGTCGAACCCAATGATGATGTTTTCTCTTAGGGAGTGATGTAGGAAGTGTGTAGAATGATTATAAAACTTTTTAGTGTCACATTATGAATCAAATCATTGTTAGACTTTAAGCCTACAAAAGTCAAGAAGTGGGGTTAAATTGACTTGACCTTTTTTCTCTTTTTGAGTGATTTCTTTATGAGAGATCTTTTCTCACTCTCCTTGTAAGCTAACCCTAATGGGTTGTGGATATTGACATTTTATTTTTGTAGTGGTTTGGCCTTAACCTTTGTCCACTGTCTAAAAATACATCATGTACTTAAATTTTATTATATGATGTTTCAATTACAACCACTGATTACATCAAATCAACTCTCACAAGATTTCATTTAGAAATCTTTGTCTAGATTTATAACTCTATGATACCTATACTGTTGTTTAACATGACAACTCTCATAGTTGATTAATCAAACAATCTAATTATAGTTTTAAACTCACAAATAAATAGAAGATGTCATTATGGATATATTCAGAAAATAAATGTTGATTGGTCCATATTTTAGTAGTAGAAGATGATGATGTAAATATTTTGCTCCCTGTCTTCTTACTATTTTGTCTAATAGTGTTGTCATTAGAAAGCTTGTAATAAAGCTCAACTCAAGGAAGGATGATGGCTTGACTATGCTCATCAAATTAATATCTTCATATTGAATAGAAAGCTAATAAAAAAATAATCTCCATCCTCTTTAATATATTATATATAATACTTGAGCAAATGAAGAATATTATATAAGAATGAACAAAGTCATTGAACATTAATTTTTTCTATTGGAGATCAATCATACTTATAAATAAATCATTTATGAGCTTTTAATGGATTTTATAAGATATCTAATAAGTAGATTCCGTTAAAATATAATTTAATTCAAAGCTTATGTAAATATAATATAACATATTTCACAATTTCAATTATCTTCCAAGGAAATCAACATGCAAGTCTTTTAATATTCATATTTGATATGAATTGGTTCACATAAACTTAATAAGAATCTAAAAAGCTTTATAATGAATTTGATAGGACATATTTAATTGAAGTAATATTTTTTTATTTAAATCTCATCTAAATTTACTAAAACAAAATATGAGATGTAAGTATATTTCGTAAATCACAATTTGAATGTTTCAAATCATAACTTCTTTATCGATAGATGTTTATGATTTTTAATAGATATTTAATATTATTCAAAAAATTTTACTTGATGAAATCGATACTCAATAGATCATTTGACTAATTTAATGTTAAAATCATCCGATCGTATTGAAGTAAAATCATGTGAACATATGTAATTAAATAAATTTTTGTACTCATATTTTACTTCACTGATTCTTGTTGATTTATTTTTTCAAATCATTACTTTATTAGCTATCATAATTTATGTAAATAATGATAACTCACACAACAATAGACAAGATAATAAATTCTCATGATATTATGATGTATTTCAATTTATATTATGAGACTTTTGTATATTAATTACCTTCTCATTTTTCTACTTAAAAATCATGGTATATATGATTCATGTATATTTTGTTACACACCATAACATGAGGTGTATTTTATATATATATATATATCATATATTTATTTACATTCATATATACATATACATTATTTAAACATAATTTATTTATTTTATAATTATTAATTGATTTTTTAAGTATTTCGTCATCATCAAAACATATCACTACCTTTATGGCACTAATAAAAGAGAGTAATTTTTTATTAGTTTTAATATTTTTATATATTTTACATTTTTTTGATAAATTTGAGTATAAATAATTAAAATTAACATCTGAGTTTGTATAAATTTATTTCAGTTGACATAGTGAGTCAATGCACTTAATTTGAGTGGGGAGACATGATGATGTTCTCCAACAATGAAATATCGTGAGAGGGAATGATCCATCCTTTAAATAGCCACTGCCCAAAGAGACCTTCACGCTAGAGATGTCACCATGTCTCAGTGCACTCATCTAGGAGACGAGTCGTGGTGGACTGGAAGCGATCGACTCCTCTGTTGCTTTGCACAGACAACGAGGAATCTGTGCACGACTGATCCATGGCTGTGCCCTGGCTGTGACTATCCTGAGAGAGCATCTCCAAGGACCTAAACATCGGGTCCATGCTCTCTGTCTGGGTGATCTCCAAGCATGGGGCTTGAATGGGTGTGTGGTCCTCCAGCACGGTGACCACAGTGGACATGGAAGGCCGAAGGGCTGGGGTAGGGTTGGTGCACAGGAGACCAAGGTTCATCATCTGCTGCGCTTCCTCAATGCAGAAGTCGGTGCCCAGGGCGGGGTCTACTAGCTCGAGGAGGGCGCCCTTCTCCTGCAGATCATTGGCCTGAGATAAATGGAAAAACCATTACCAAGAAACCTCAAGAATAGTCAGTGTTGTACATCCAAACTGCTTCAAGGTCGCATACCCAATCGAGAAGGTACATGAGCTCCTCTTTGACGCGACAGTTGGCATTACTCTTTCCACTCACAATCTCTAACGTGACCACGCCAAAGCTGTAAACATCTGCCTTGTCTGTCAAGTAACCCCTCAGAGCATATTCTGGAGCCATATAACCCCTGGAGGAAGACAAGGAAAATGCTTGTCAACATAAGAGTGACAAGACCACCGAACAAAACAAGTGTTTTGACCCTTCATCACAATTAAGTTAGTAAATAATTATTCAATTCAAGGTACCTTCAGATGATAAAAGCCAATTTCTGAAATGGGATGGCCTGAGTAAAAGTAAAAACTGAAGGATCTATTGGAGGTGGCAACCTTAACACTTGCTCGACCAGAAAATGACGGATCAGGTAGAACGAAAATAAGATACAAAGGAAGCATTCTGAATGATATATTCTGGCAGCTAACTTGTACAAATGACATTAACAGCTTCAACAAAAAAGCCGCACATTGATGCCACCAAGAAAACAATGGAAATATAATGGAAACAGTGCTACCAGACTTATAAGGCAGAAGTGTCAACAGTCGGCCAGATGAATGAAGAGCTGAACTCGAATTATATGGCAACAATAGCAGACCACAAATCCATTAATTCTGGAACAGGGTTTGCTTACATGGTTCCTGCTATCCGGGTGCTGATATGGGTATTCTCCTCTTCGTCGAGTTTCGCCAGCCCGAAGTCTGATATCTTCGCGTTCAGGTCCTTATCAAGAAGGACATTGGTCGTTTTGATGTCTCTGTGAACTATCTTTAGCCTCGACTCTTCGTGAAGGTAGGCTAGGCCCCTCGCTATGCCTACGCAAATTTTATGCCTAGTTTGCCAATCCAATTTCAACTTCAACCCTTCAGGTCCTGCCAACACCATGACAGTTGCATTAACGTCACACACCCAACAACTTCATAGAATGAATCTGACAAAGCAAATCCCAGAAAATGGTGGTTAAAAAGCACAAAAAATGCAAACCATAAGATGGTTACCATACAGAGCTCTAGCAAGGCTGTTATTCTCCATGTATTCGTATACTAGTAACAACTGATTCCCTTCGGTGCAGCACCCAAAAAGTCTTACGAGGTTTGGGTGCTGTACAGCTGATATCATCCCTATCTCATTCACAAATTCCCGGTTTCCTTGCTTTGATCTGGACGAAAGCTGCTTCACGGCAACCATAGAGCCGTCTGGAAGAACCCCCTGAGAATTTTCAACGTGTGTGTATTATTACTAGGCTCTCAAGATTACATGGAGACTAAATTTCAGACGTAAAAGAAAAACCGAATGAATCCATGATTATGTAGTTGACCTTGTAAACCGGACCAAATCCACCTTCACCAATCTTGTTTTCAGGGTTGAAGTTCTTAGTGGCAGCTTTAATATGCTTTAAACTAAAATAGTTCGTTCGCAACTCCAAACCTTCGAGGTCTGCTTAAAGGATAAGAAAAAGGCAACACATACTGTCAGTACTATGAAAATTCAATACGAGAGGATCTATGACACACAAAAAGGGAATAAGCTAGGTTGTCCACTATTTGCAATTATACGGTTTGTTGAGGATATTAAGTGGAACTGAAGAGAACATCAGGCATGGACTTGATTTTTGAAACGTTGCCTGCGCTCTACATTATGTTCCCTACTCTCAAGTTTTCAGAAAAAAATATATGTAGCTACCATCGATGCAGACCACTTGATGGCCACCCCTTTATCCCATCGCTTAAAGTATAAGCTTCTGCTAGGTCAGCTACCAAAAGAAGGACAAATAGCCTATTCCTAATGTCAAAATTAGGACTGTGAACAAACTTGGCAATGGAAGGTGAGCCCCCTCAAATACCAATTATCTAAGGAGAGTTCTGGCTCTAACATGGTGTAGAATTTTTCCTCACTGGTTCAATTTTACAGCATGCAGAATGTATGACCTATAGAACTAATCTTCACAGGAGTTGGCAAGCATGGCCGTTGAGAAGGATATCAGCCCATCACGCTGTGACATTACTTGGACATATTGGTTAGTACCGTTCTAAGGACACCCTTAACTCAACAACAAGCTCTTTGCTTTATTTGTGAAGTGTATTTGATATTGATAGCCCAACTAGTGCACAAACTTTTCACTAATTTATTTTCAAATAGCGTAGATAGGACACACAAATGTGGTGTGAGTGTAGAATAGATTAGAGAATATTTGTCCGTATTCCTATCAGCTCTGAGGATTCCTCTGATATTTATATAGAAAAACAGATAGCATACATAAATATGGCTACTTTAAATTGCCATACAGAATAAAGCCAAAATTTGACACGTGCAGATCTGCATAGATGATTTCCCTAAACATAAAGGTTCATCTATATATTTATTGGTCATCTCACCTTCGTTCTGAATGGCTTTCCTTCGCAAGCGAAACCAAGTAATACCCCAGGTCAGAAACACCACCAGTATTATTGAAGCAATACCAATTCCAATGATAGCACCAACTGAAAATTTTTCCCTGAACACACGAGGTTTGAAATCTACAATGCAGAAAAATAATTAGAATAAACCAACCAGATGATAAAGAGAGAGCGGAAAACATCTCCATGAACATACTCGGTGTTACCGAAATCGCCGATATAAGAGGCCCGTAGACACCACTCACTGGAATGTTATTCGTCCCTTTGCCAGACCACATGAAATGGATCTCCAAACTGCTGCCTTCTACAAGAGCAGTAAAATTCCTGGTAACTTCCTCAGCAATCCCACCAGCTGCTTCTACGATGTTAAAGTCTCTTAACACCTTATTCCCCTGTTTCAATGTAGAGAATTTTAGCTGCTGGTTCAACACACGACTTGGTTAAGTGCCTACAGACAAAACCCCAAAAGCAGAGAAGCCAGACCCAATTAAAATGTAGGAAGACAGAGGCATCAACTATAGTATAATACACAACTACTCCCATAAAGACACCGACGAAAAGAAAAAAAGGAATATCTAGATACCAACAAACATCATTCAAACCTGTTGGAAAAAAGAATTCTCATTATCAGAATCGATATGATGTATCCCAGCAATGAAGACAGTCAGCGGTGACAACATCATGAATGAAGAAAAGAGCAATACTAAGCTATACAGATTCATCAAGAATGTAAGTTCAAGGAAACCAAATGACCTGGATTGATACATCAAACACAAGCCTTCCAAGATTCCCAAATGTCGGGTCAGAGGTGAAAACTATTTCAGCAAAGTGCAGTTTGACTGTATAATTTCCTGGTTGCAAGCACAGGCCGTAGTATTTGAGAGAAAGAGGATTCAAACGAGCAGTTTTGTACAATTCTGCATTGGGCATTGTCAATACTGATGTGTTTTCTGCTACAAATGCTGTGCTGTCACTAGAGTATCCGGTACTGCTATAAGCCCACTTTTTACTGGGAGAAAGATAATAGTTGGATATGCCCTCCAATGATGCATCACGTTCATATGTATTCCCGTCTACAGTGACACTTTCACCTCCACAGTTTATGAAAAGATTATAGTCTGCATAAATTCCGAAAAGCCAAATAAAAAATTAATCAGGAGAAATTCATGTCCGTGAGTCACGCTTTCAAATCTGGAGGTTGTTTTCCTCCAACCCCGCAAAAGAAAAAATCCAACTGAAAAGGAACAGAAGCTGTCCCCTAGAAAGGAGATTTATACCCACTTGTAGGTGTGCCATCACATGGGAGGTCCTTTCTTAAACATGACGGTATCCTACGAAGGTTAAACGGAGAGAGTGAATGATTTAGACAATTGACCTACCCATAATATACACTTCAAAAATGTCAGAAACCTACGAGTCATCTGTTGTTGAAGAAAAGCTGGCAACATAGTTCCTGCAAATTATAAGAACCTTATTTAATTCCAGAAACAAGAAGCCAATTCCATAGGTCCGACCGACAAAAAGTCTGCTTACCGTGAGTCTTGCTGACATTCATCTGGTGCAGATGAAAGATTGGTGAATGTATTGTGAGAAATATCCCTGAACATTTTCAACAATCTATCAATGATGATTTACACGTTACCAAAAATTTTATTATGATACGAAATCTAAAAGAAAAAGCAAGGAACATAACCGTACAGATTCCCTGCCGTTCTCTTAGCCCAATCAGGTATTGATCCAGTAAGTTTGTTGCTGGTAAGGAACCTGATTATACAAAATCAGCATAAGGCATCATTAAAGTATAACTCTTCTCATTTTTCTACTTGCCTATTAAGTTGAATCAAAGAGAAAATCGAACCCCCAGTCACTTACATATATGCTAAGTTTTTCAGATCCACAAAGTTCTCTGGTATCTCGCCCGTGAAACTATTAAAGCTCAGATCTCTGCCGCAAAACACAATTAAAAATGTGACAAATCGGAGAGCAAAATAATTGTTCTCCCTCTGACCACCCAATATAATTTTCAAGGTACAAGTCTTCCTTTCAAGATCAAAATAAAGAAAGTATATTTCTTATAATCTGACAATTATCAGAGAGAAAAATGAAAATCACTGATGTAGGAACAAGTGCGCAAAGTAAAAATGACGTCAAAATTTTCACGACAGGAGTTTTAGCCTAAAATTCGTCCATTTTCCGAGAGTGGGTTTCAATATTACGGTGACTAAAAATTCTTAACTTTTTCGGGGTGGTTCAAGGTTGATAGCATTGCACTTGTAGCGGCCACATTCTTATTTATCAAAGTACTTTGCACCCCAGAATTAATGCAAATTTTAATTATTTTCTGTATCTCTGATAATTAGTGCCTCGGATTTCTCTGCTGGTATATGATACGTCTGGAGTTCTCCACTACAGTTTTTCTGAACCAATGTGAGGCCACGGGGAGAAAAATGGCAACCACACAATTACTGATTTTAGGGACAAACCAGTGCCAACGTCAATTGCCATGTTCATCCTATCATCACACAAGCCTACCTGAATCATACATATCCAGGCTCATGGATGGCTTTTAAAAAGAATCTGCGACATACACATGCCTGTCACATCCAGATGTTCTAAACTAATGCACGGATGAAGCATATCTCTGCTTCTTCAAGACATCACAGAAAATGACGTTCGACCAAAAATAATCTCGAACAAATTGCCAAATGCAAACATGATTACCGCTTGAACAACTAGTTACGCAAACATTTGTGTATAAGGAACTTACAGGGTTTCCAGTTGAGTAAATGTGCCAATGTAATCCGGGATGCTGCCAGATATTGAGCAGTTTCGGAGAACCCTGGCCGTATTTACACAGGGAGGCCCGTCAACAAATTGTCAAAGTTATATTCACGTGGGTGGATAAATGTCATTTTGAGGCTTACAACTCTGTTAAATTTGACAGTTTGTCAAGGGGAGGGAAGCCACCGCCCACGTTTTTCAGGTCAGAGACTCGCCTACAAATGGAAAGACAAAATAGCCGCTATCACTTCCGTGCACTTACACAGACAACAGCCTTTATTACTCGGAAAGAGTAAAGCGACACATACAACCGGGTTAAGTTTTGCAGTGCTGAGAACTCGGGCGGAAACGGACCCTCCATAAACGTTCCTTGCATGGATCTGCGACAGAAGGAAACGTGCATCCAATGAGAACTCCATGCAGTAAAGACATCCTTTCCTAATGATAATTGACGACAGTTGATCTAACAGCGTTTTTAGTTCCGTCCAGTTCCCCATGAAGCTTGGTATCTTCCCAAATATCTCAGTCCCATCCAGCCGACTGAAAAACATTATCCGGCGCCGATTATTAATACTAAGATGATCATCAACCTCATGAAAGAGTACAACAAAAATATGTGCGGGAACCTTACAGGTCTGTCAAGTTCTTCAGGTTACCCAGTGTTTCTGGAAGCTCACCGGAAAAGTTGTTGGAAGAAAGAGAGCTGAAATGGCGTGAACCGTTGTCACTTATTCTCTTTAACGAGTCACATAAGTTTCGATCATTCTACCTGCAGTTTCTGCTCTTCTCCTTTCGATTCGCGTAAAGAACGAGAATTCAATCAATGGAGAGCAATGCGCCATAAACTAGGGAGGCTTACAGTGCTCTTAAGTTGGTCAAATTTCCGAGGCTACGAGGAAGAGGCCCGTGCATCATGTTGTTGTCCACGTGACTTCAAGGAAAGCATTCAATGGGAAAAAGAAAATGTCGATCAACATCCATTACTAAGATACAACTCCGGTTGGTGATAAAGTGTCTTCGACGAACAGGATATAAAGTCATTACAGCCATTGAAGCGTTCCAATGCTGCCTATCTCCTCAGGAATCGCACCCGAGACACGGTTCGCCGATAGCTCCCTGCAATGGTACAGAACAGAGCCCTAGATTAAATCCGCTACCACCAAGACCGCAGAATAAAAGCTCGAAATTTTGCATTGACGGGGATGTAAGGATCGGAATGGTGGTGATTTACAAGCTCGTCAGAGGAAGGAAGTCCACTTAGCTGCAGGTATGGACCCGCTGATGTAGTTCCACGAGAGGCGACTGCTCAGTTCCGCCGATCCAGGGGATAAGAAAATTGAGCGCGGAGATGTTCAGTTATTCAATACTCATAAGAAAGAATCGAGAAACATTAGAATTTTGGGCGGCGAACGTACAGAAAGGATAGCTGAGTGAGCTGGCCTAACTCCTCCGGCAGCACTCCGGTCAGATTAGCCTTCAGGAGATTGCTGAGCATGATTTTTGATATAGATAACAACGAATCAGCTACAGCCGGGCGTACAAAAGACCAGCAAGCGGAATGCCACTCAGGAGGGGACAGCGGCAGGGGCATACATCCTGACGACATGCAAGGAGGTGGTGTTCGTGGTGGTCGTGGTGATTTTCTCGCAGATGACACTCTTCACATTGGCCTCACTTTGGTCGAAGGGGTCGTTGTTTACCGTAATCCATTGAGTGCAAGGATCTACGCTGAAGTTCCACAGCGTCGCCGGAATCTTCAGCTTAAAAGCGATCTGCCTGAGTGCGCCACGACTGAAGGTTCCGGGTGTTGTTAGAACTCGAAATAAGAAACCATTGCATGCTATATGTATGCACAAGGTGGGGGGAGGGAGAGAGAGAAAGAGAGCAGCTCCTGGCTATCCCGCCGTGGGGGAGGAGCAGAGCGGAGGAGAGTGGTCGTCGGTATAACCCACCTTCCTCCGGGGGGAGAGTCTGCGCTTCGGCTCCCCATCTCTGGAGACAGCAGTTCAGAGTCGCCGCCAAAAGGAGGAAGAATAATAGAGCTCGGGGGACCGCAGCTCCCCAGCTCTGGAGACAGCAGTTCAGAGTTGCAGCTGCTCTCATCTTGCACCTCGTCCTCTTCCCGTCGCCTCCCGGTCGAAGAGCAGCTGCGGCGCAGACCGAGGACACAGACAAAAGGAACTGAACCGGAGAGATCTCACTTGGCGCCGGCGCCCGTCGGTAGCAACCCGTCGGCGGGAGGTTTCCTCGATGCAACGACGCTCCAGCGGACATATAGCTAAGATCAAGACTCCTATGACTGAGCAGTGGCCCCACGGCGATACCCTGCTCCAGTGACTTCCGGTGGCGCAGTGGGCGCTGCGCAGGCGGACATCTTGGTTGGCGAGGACCAGGAGAATGGAACGATCGGCGGGCCCCAACCACGCCCCACCCAGTCCAAAGTCAATATGAGAACGTTGGCACGGATCTTTCGAAGGTCCCACGCGATGCGCAAGTATAATATGTGGGCATGACAATTGGTACGTTTGTTTAAAGCAGTTATGCCTGTTGAATCTGTTGGGCAAGACCTATCTTACAGCTGTTGCCTTTGACGGCGGCGTTTGGTCCTCATGTGGGGGACCCTTTAAGGCTTGGAATCTAGAGAAGCCGTGTAATGTTAAGAAATCAGTAACTCATTTGATGACCAAGCAGCGACATCAAACTGACCTACTCTCCAGAATGGTTACCGCGTTTAAACAAAACTCACTGACGGACCACAAACTCCATGTCAGTCAGTTGATTTGCATGTCTTGCTTAGTTGTCTCAACTAGCAGACCCCCCCTCTCTCTCTCTCTCTCTCTCTCTCTCTCTCGCTGATGTAGATATATATATATATATCCTGACTCCCCTGTCTTTCTCTCTCTCTCTCTCTCTCTGTGGAGTTATTGATGTGGAGTTGGGGCATTGTTTTAGCGGACCACCAGATTGATATCAATAACTCAATTTCAAAGAAACTTCCACGCACTTGAGTGATGGGCAATGCCAAACGGGGTTCTCTTTTAAATTTAGATATAATTCCAAAATACATTAGCCACTCCAACAACTCCACATGGTTGAACTCGATATCTATTCATGTATATGATACTCTTCCTAGGATGCGTCCAACAATCTCATTGGCATTGTTGAACTTCATAGCTACATGGTTGACCAAAAAGTTCTAATGTATGCTAAAGTTCAGGGAGTTGCATTTTATAAACAAGCATCTCCAATTATTTTCCTCAGAATAATAATAAAGAAATTGCCACCTTCACCCGAGGTGGATGACCGACTGTGGAAACGTGTTGACTTCATTGCTGACGTGGCCTTTTGACGACGTCAACCTTGGCCTTTTTGGGCTGCAATATCAAAATTATTTGGTAGAATCACGCATTTTGCTTATTTTATCAACTGACATCTCGCTCTCGCTCTCCCTCCCTCCTCTCTCTCTCTCTCTCTCTCTCTCTCTCTCTCTCTCTCACCTCTCCCCCTCTCTCCCTCTCTCCCTCTCTCCCTCCCTCCCTCTCCCTCCTCTCTCTCTCTCTCTCTCTCTCTCTCTCTCTCTCTCTCTCTCTCTCTCTCTCTCTCTCTCTCTCTCTCTCTCTCTCTCTCTCTCTCTCTCTCTCTCTCTCCCTCTCCCCCTCTCTCCCTCTCTCCCTCTCTCCCTCTCTCCCTCCCTCCCCTCCTCCTCTCTCTCTCTCTCTCTCTCTCTCTCTCTCTCTCTCTCTCTCTCTCTCTCTCTCTCTCTCTCTCTCTCTCTCTCTCTCTCTCTCTCTCTCTCTCTCTCCGTGGCTTGCTACCCAAGGGCGACTCAAGCTGGCCCGAGCATGTAGTATTCGTAACTACAGTAAAACATTATTCGTAAAAACCAGCCCGAGCATGCAATATTCGTAAAAACTATAGTAAAACATTATAGCCTCTGCTATTCTCTGACCAACACTAGATCACCCTGCGGAGTCCAACCGCCTTGGCCCTCGACCACTAATTAGCAACGAATACTACATCTGAGGCGCTGCGCTTCCTCCACGGAGAAGTTGGCACCCAGGGCCGTGTCCACCAGCTCGATTAGGGCATCCTTCCGCTGCAGCAGATTACCATACAGTTTGATCGCCAAACAAGAGGTTAACAGTAGATTGCGGAGCCCAACGAGAGGGCATCCCAATGCACGGAGATGTCCTGTTTCAATACGGAGAGTTTTATCTGCTGGATCAACATAAGACCATGTAAAAACATACAAACATGAAGCCTAAAGTAGAGAACACAGGTCCAGTTGACAACTAGTAAGGGGGAGACGACAATTATACTATAATGCACTACTCACGAACAACATCGAAGGAAAGAAAAAGGGAACAACTGAATACTAATACAACACAAGCTAAAACTTTTATTGATAAGGATTTATTGTTTGCGTATATCCTGTCTTCAGCGACAATCACATCTGTGAATAAAGTTTACGTAAGAATCAGCACGTATAACATCAAATCACGCAAAACAATGATATTGTGGGATCAAATAATTGGGAATGATTGTCTTGAATCGATCGAAAAAGAGGTATCTCGGTGATCTGTAAGAAAGGAGCAATATAAAACTTTACATACGCATATAGATTGTAACGCCAAAGAATACAAATCACCTGGATTGATACATCAAACACGCGCCTTCCAAGACTGCCAAATGTCGGGTCAGAAGTGGAGAGTTCTCCAGCATAGTTCAGTTTGACTGTATAATTTCCTGGCTGCAAGCATAGACCATATTATCTGAAAATGTCAACGTTGATGCATCTTCTGCGACAAATAGTTACCCACTTACCCAAAGTTTCCTGTACTGCTATAACCTCGTTTTCGAGTGCTAGAGGTATAATACACGGATGTGCCTTCCAATGACGCGCCACGTTCATTGAAAAGGTTATAGTCTTCAGAAATTCCACAATTTGCAAAAAGGTTATGGTCTTCAGAAATCCCAAAAAGCCAAATAAAAAATCCAAGGCTTGGAATCTAGCAGACCCCCCCCTCTCTCTCTCTATTTCTCTCTCTCTCTCTCTCTCTCTCTCTCTCTCTCTCTCTCTCTCTACATGGTTGACCAAAAAGTTCTAATGTATACTAAAGTTCAGTGAGTTGCATTTCTAAACAAGTGGCTACAATTATTTTCCTCAGAATAATAATCAAGAAATTGGCACCTTCACCCCAGCGCTTGACCTTAATGCACAACCATTTACGACTTGGAACCTAAGGAATCAGTGGTGTTGACCAATCATAAATTAATTTAATATGGGCAAGCACTGACATCTAATGAACCCACCCTACAAAATGGTTAGGTTACAACACCAACACATGCGAATAGCACTCAGTGAGAGAATCGAATCTCCACATCAAAGAGGCCGTCCACGCGATGGTGACGGCCGCCAGCGGTGGCCGCTGACTCCGGCCGTGGGGAGGAGGGAGCGGTGCAGGTGGGCAACTTTGCTGACGACCTCCGAGAGAAGGATGACGACCATCCTTCGCAGGCTACTGTCCACCAACTGCACAAAACAAGGCGAGAACTTTGCGCAGAAATGAAGGTGAGAAACTGGGCCTTCCGGGGTTGACGAGGAAGGCGGAACTCATGAATGGCGACAACTCCGCCTCAGCGGTCTCCTGATTTCATATAATGGGGGAAGAAGCACCGTCGAGATCTGTGAGGAGACCCTTGACGAGCCCCCCGGTCAGACCATGCGAACTTGGGGGCCCCACGCCCACGAATGATTATCAATGAACAGAGATAGAAGAAGGCTGATATCTCCAATTCGTTGAATCATCCATGATCTCTTCAAAGGCTTTAAAAAGAGGTTCAGACTTTTACGAAAGTCATAAACACTTGAGCAGCTCTTGATTGGAACCTTTTAGTCTTTATTTTGGAATCTTTCTTTAAATCTTCCTTGCCTTTCTACTCAATTCTTAGTCTTTGTAATACATGAGAGTTCAAGCTTATTTTAAGATGATTTTTAAATGAAACAAGTTGAATTTTTAGAATTATTATTTCTTATTTTATATGTACGAGGGTTTAACTAAGTTATACTAATCCATAATATGATGCACTAAGGGATGAGTATTTTAATCCAAGTAAAAATAATTTAGAAGTCTCCAAAGCTCGTTGTGTTAGATCTGATAATGTCTCATTATCTTTGTGGCACGATCATCTTTTACATATGCGTGCAAATTTCTCAAGGTCTTGTCAATTTTCTTAGTCCACCATTAGATCATGTCATTTTTTTATGAAGCCAAGGTACAACTAGCCTTGATGTAATTTTGCATAAGAAAACATTGTGAAGGATCATTTTTGTTTCAGACCTTATAACCTTTGAGCAATCTTTCTCCATGAGTCATCAATCTACGGTCTAGGTAGCCCTAGTCTTTCATTTTATTTCAAGGTATTCCCAACTACAAGCTCAAGCAATAGTGGAGAGGAATGATTCATCATTTGTTAATTATCTAGTGAATGCTATGTAATGCCCAAAATGTTCATATGATGCATTGTGTCTATATGGACCTGGGTATAGTAGGTCAACACAATCAGCAATGAGTCTATATGGACTAGTTTGGCGCATGAAACCAGATGAGTCACACACACGACCAGAGCCTGTTAAACCCAAACTTTTATAAACTTTGACTATGAATTGTTCATTGAGCCCTTGCCCCCCAAATAATGCAAATTCATTTGCAACAACCTACTGAGAAAGAAGGATGATTTTCCAATCTCATTTTAAGGGAGCTTCTGTAAATGGCTTTCCAGCAATGACTCGTCCTCGAAGAAGCCACTATCCCAAGGGAGCTTCGTGCAGTAGTCCCTTGGGAGCCGGGTTGTGGTGTTGTCGAGTCCTCCATTGCTCTGCATAGGCAATGTGGAATTTGACCAGGGCTCTTCCATGGGTAAGGGCTGGCTATGGCCATCCTGAAAGAGCATCTCCAAGGACCTGAGCCTCAGCTCCATGCTCCCTGTCCGAGTGATCTTCACCTTTGGGGTTTGAATGGGCGTGTGGTGCTCGAGCATGGTGACGACCACAGACATGGCAAGCCGAAGGGGGTGAGGTTGGTGCAGAGGAGGGCCAGGTTTAGCATCTGCTACGCTTCCTTCATGGAGAAGTTGGCACCCAGGGTAGGGTCCACCAGCTCGAGGAGGGTGCCCTTCTCCTGCAGAACGTTGGCCCCAGCAAAATGGAAAAACCATTACTAATAAATCTCTTAACCCTGAATAGTCAAGAATTGTACGTCCAAAGTGATCGAAGGTCGCATAACTGGTCAAGAAGGTGCATCAAGTCATCTTCAAAGTGGGAATTGGCATTGCTCCTTCCACTCACAATCTTCAATGTGACCACGTCAAAGCTGTAAACATCTGCTTTGTCTGTCAAGTAACCCCTTAAAGCATATTCAGGAGCCATGTGACCCCAAAACGAGGAATATGCCCATGAGCATTAGAGAGAATGCCACCAAACCACACTGGTCTTTTGCTCTTCATCATATTTAAATAAATCATAAATTTGGAGCATCTCCACTTTCAGGCACCTATGTAGAATGAACGACTAAAGGATGTGTTGGAAGTGGTAACTTTAACACTTGTTTGATCAGCAAATAACTTTTGAAGGCAGGATCAAGTAGATCATTCATGCACCTAACTTGTCAAAGTGACCATATATACTTCAAGAAAATATGCTGCGCATTGATTCGAACCACAGAACAACGTTGATATCATTAGAACTATATTTCTATTCTTAAAAGGGGCAAGGGTAAACAGTTGGCAAGACGAATGAAGAGCTACAACTCGAATTAGTTATGTCTAAGAGACGACCTAAAAAAATCCATTAGATCAGAAACGGACTTTCCTAACATGGTTCCTGCTATCTAGGTTCTGATATGAGTGTTCTCCTCCTCGTCGAGTCCAGCCAGTCCAAAGTCTGATATCTTTGCATTTAAATCCTTATCAAGAAGGATATCTGTCGTTTTGATGTCTCTGTGAACTATGTTTAGCCTCGACTCTTCGTGAAGGTAGGCCAGGCCCCTTGCTATTCCAATGCAAATTTTACGCCCCGTTTGCCAATCCAGTTCCAACTTCAAACCCTTCTGGTCCTGTCCACACTGTGATTGTTACAAGAATCTTAACCAAGGAAATCCCAGAAAGTAGCGGGCATAATGTAGAAAGAACGCAAACCGTAACATGGTTATCATATAGGGCTCGGGCAAGGCTGCTATTCTCCATGTATTCATATATTAGCAGCAACTCATTCCCTTCAATGCAGCACCCAAAAAGTCTTACGAGGCTTGGCTGCTGTTGGGCTGATATCATGCCCATCTCATTCAAAAATTACCTATTTCCTTGCTTTGATCTGGATGAAAGTTGCTTCACCGCAATCATAGAGACATTGGAAAGAACCCCCCTGAAAGTTTTCAACTTGAGTGTATTATTATTAGGCTCTTAGGATTACATGAGGACAAAATTTCGGACATGAATCAGAACCGAAAAAACCCAGGACTGTGGTTGACCTTGTAGACCGGACCAAATCCGCCTTCACCAATCTTGTTTTCAGTGTGAATGTTCGTAGTGATAGCTTGAATCTGCTTCAAACTAAAACGGTTTGTGTGCAACCCCAAGCCGTTGAGTTCTGCTCAAAGTTTAAGAAAAAGTCAATACATCCCATCAGTATAATAAAAATCAATACTAGAGGATCTAGCACACACAAATGCACATTAGCGAAAATATCCATTCTCTGGAGTCTACGCAAATGTTTCATAGAGCTCCGGATGTAGAGTAGGCAACAGCTCAAAAATCAATAGATTGCCGCAAGTCTATGCCTGATGTTCTCTTCAGCTCCACTCAGTATCCTCAATACATGGTTACGTATATTTTCTCCACTCAAGTAGTTTTCGGGACAAATATTCCTCTCTCCCACCAATGCAGACCATTTGATACAAGACACAAACGTAGTGTGAGTATAGAATAGATAAGTGCATATTTGTCTATGTTCCCATCAGATATTAGGATTCCTCCACTAATATTTATAGAAAAACAGATAGTATATGCCAACATGCTACTTTAATTTCCCATGCAGGCTAAGAGCCAAAATTTGCCACGTGCAGATCTGTCTCAATGATTTCCTTAGATGTAACGATTCATGTACCCGATTCATTTACTAGTAAGTTCAAATGGCATCTCACCGTCGTTCTCAACCAATACCATATAATACCCAAGGTCACCATTATTACTGTTATTCTTGAAGCAATAGCAGTTCCAATGATAGCACCAACAGGAAACTTTTTGTCCTTGAATTCACGAGGTGTGAAATCTACAATGCAGAAAAATAATTAGATTAAACCAACCAGATGATAAACAGAGAGGAGAGAACATCTTCATGTACACACTCGATGTTACTGAAATTGCTGATATAAGAGGCCCGTAGACACCTCTATATAGAATGGAATTCGTCCCTTTGCCAGACCAAATGAAATGGATCTCCAAAGTCCTACCCTCTACAACCGCAGTAAAATTCCTGATAACTTCTTTACCAGTTCCATTGGTTGCTTCCACGATGTTAAAGTCTCTTAACACCTTTTTCCCCTGTTTCAATGCGGAGAGTTCTATCAGCTGGATAAACATGAGACTTCGCTTAAAAAACACAAACAAAAACCCTACAATACAGAACCCAGAACCAATTCACAACTAGTAAGAGGAAGACGCTACCATACTGTAATGTACAAGTACTCAAATACAAACACTGACGAAAAGGATAAAGGGAATAACTCAATACCAGTAAAGCACAATTTAAAACTACTATCAGAAATGATTTTTAGTTTGCAAAAACAACACCATGTATCCTATCTTCAGTGACAATCACATCTGTCAACGAAGCTTAGATAAGAATCAGCACATATAAAACCAAATCACACAAGAGAATGACATTGTGGGATAAAATCATCCGGAATGATTGGCCTTTAAGTGATCGAAAAAGGGTATCATGGGGATCTGTAAGAAAAGAGCAATAATAAACTATATGCATTCATCAAGATTTTAAGTTCAAAGAATCAAAATCACCAGGATTGAGACTACCAAATGTCGGGCCAGAGGTGAAAACTATTTCAGCAAAGTGCAGTTTGACTGTACATCAAATTTCGTGACTGCAAACACAGACCATAGTATTTGAGAGAAAGAGGATTCAAAATAGCAGATTCGTACAATTTTGCACAGGGCATTGTCAGGAATGATGGAGCCTCTGCTAAAAATGGTGCATTGTCTGCCCCAATAAAATTTCCTGTACTGCTATAAGCCCATTTCCGCTACTAGAGAAATAATATTTGGATATGCCTTTTGGTATGACTCCGATAATAACATATCAGCGACGTCATAAGAAAGGTTCCCAACTGACAGAAGGTGAACCGACGGGGTCAGTAACCGACAGAGGAGTGGGACCGACAGGGTCAGTAACAGACAGAGGAGTGGGACTAGTCCCAAGAAACGGTTAGTGGTAATGACAAACAAGGGACCAAGGAGGTATAAGTAGGGAGGGAGGTTGGCAAGAGGGGGCATCCGGAGAGAACGGACCAAGTGGAGAGTGGGAGGATCTCTCGAATATCCTCCAAGGTGATCAGTCACTCCGACTGGTCATTTCTACCCTCAGTGCTCTTGTTCTATTGTACCTTGTTTCTCTGTTCTAGGAGTGCTTCCTTTTCAGTTCCAATTAGTGTTCTACCACCTTTCAATGAAAGGTCATGCTCATATCTATTGCCATCAACAATCACCCTTTCACCTCGACAATTTATGAATAGGTTATAGTCTGCAGAAATTCCAAAACGCCAAATTTAAAATTAATCAAGAGAACGTTATGTGCATAAGTCAAGCTTAGAAATAAATAGAAACAAAAGAAAAAATCAAACTGAATGCTCCAGATGATGTCCCGTAGAAAGGAGAAGTTATGCCCACTTTTAGCTGTGCCACCACATGGGAGTTCCTTTCTTAAACATGATGGTATCCTACAAAGGACAAACAGGGAGAGTGAATGCTCTAGACACTTGATCTACACAATGTACACTTCAACAATGCCAAAAACCTACGAGTCATTTGTAGTCAATGAAAAGCTAGCGGCATAGTTCCTGCAAGTTAGGTAAACCATGTTAATTCCCGAAAACAAATAATTCAATTCCATTGGTCTTTCAGACAAAACGCATGCTTACCGTGATTCTTGCTCACAGAAGTTAGATGGTGCAGATGAAAAATTGGTTAATGTATTGTAAGAGATATCTCTGAAATTTTAAACGTGATGATGATTCATACGCCAACCAAAGAATTATGAGGACATAAAATGCGAAAAAAAACCCAGCAAGACAAACGTAGATATTCTGTTCATTTTTTTAATCCAATCAGGCATTGATCCAACAAGTTTGTTGCTTGTAAGGTACCTGATTATGTCAAATAAACACCAAATGTGGAAGACAATAAAATTATCATGAAAATATTCCTTAAAGAGAAAAAGGTATGACTATTCTATTTCAAACAGGCCTATTAAGTTGAATCATTGAGTAAATCAAACCCGCATTCGCTTACATAGTGCTTAAGCATTCGAGAATCACAAAAACTGTCTGGTATCTGGCCCGTCAAATTATTAAAGCTCAGATCTCTGCAGCACAAGTCAATCAAAAACTGTGACAAATAGGAAACCAAAATAATTGTTCTCACTGTGACCAGCCAATATGATTTTCAAGGTAGAAGTTTTCTTTACAAGATAAACATGAGCAATCCATATAACTTATAATCTATTAATTATGAGAGTGAGAAAAAAGGTTTGATGAAAGTCATGGATGCGGGAATGTGTAAAATGTAAGATGATTTCAACAAAATTTCTAGTTTTACGTGCAAAAGAATATATGAATTTTAACCAAAACTTCATGCATTTTTGGAGAATGGGTTTCAATAATAAAGTTACTGAAACAAACTTTTTAGGGATTGTTCACAGAGTACATACCATGGAATACTACCTAAGGTTGATACTGCAACACATATAACGACCACATTCTCATTTATTAAAGCAGGTTGCACCCTGGAATTAAGTGCAAATTCAAATCATTTTCTATATCTTTAGTAACCAGTGGCTCCATCTTTTTTGCTGGTATATGATATGTCTGGCGTTCTCGACTACATTTTTTTTTTTTAACCAATCGGTGCTAAAGAGGGAAATTGGGGACTATGTTTTCAATGACTAAATAATATTTCTACGGACAACTGGCAACGTCAACGACGATGTACATACTATCATCAAACAAGGGTACCTGAATCAAACATCTGAACCAAGCTCGATTGGTAAGCTACCTTTTGGAAATAAACAGACCAGAAAAGAAGGCTCATGGATGGCCTCAAATTAAGAATTTACCCCAGAGAGGGGTGTTCCACAGGTATCTGGAGCAGTGCCCCAAGAACCTACAGACGATCACATGAAGAGGTTTTAAACCAACTTAAACACACAGCGTGTCTCCGCC
This sequence comes from Spirodela polyrhiza, assembly GCA_024713555.1. Classification (NCBI taxonomy): domain Eukaryota; kingdom Viridiplantae; phylum Streptophyta; class Magnoliopsida; order Alismatales; family Araceae; genus Spirodela; species Spirodela polyrhiza. The sequence continues at coordinate 3,915,019 of CM046533.1, read as the reverse complement.
TGACTTTTAGCCTAAGATACCGAAAAAAATTATCAAATCCAACATTTGTGTTTATGGAACTTGCAGGATTTGCAGCTGATTAAATGTGCCAATGTAATGTGGGATGCTGCCAGAAATTGAGCAATTCCGGAGGACCCTGACAATATTCACACAGAAAAACCAGTCAACCAATCGTCAAAAATAAATTCATGCGGGTGGAGAAATGTCATTTCGTAGTCTTACAACTCATATAAAGTCTCTCAAGGGGAGGGAAGCTACCGCCCCCTTTTTTCAGGTCAGAGACTCTCCAACAAAAAGGAAGCCAGCGTATATATTATCACTACAGTGAACTAACACAGGAAAAGGCCCTGATTACGGAATAAGAGTAAAGCCTCATGTGCAGTGAGGTAACACAGGAAACCCCATCATAACTGTTATCAATACAATAAAGTAACACAGACAACAGCCCTGAGTACGGAAAAAGAGTAAGGCCACATGTACAACTGCGTTATGCTCTGCAATAACGATAACTCGGCTGGAAAGGGGCCCTCCATAGATGTTCCTTGCATGTCACTGCGACATTAAAAAATGCATAGTTCATCACAACGCCATCTAGCAAAGACATTTTTTTCAAATGATGAACTGTGCTGGGAGAAGATAAATAAAGACAGCTGAGCTTACAATCTTTCTAGCTCCGTCCAGTTCCCAATGAAATTTGGTATCTTCCCAGATATCTCGGTCCCATCCAGCCTACTGAAAATATTATGCGGCACCGATTATTAGAAAGAAGAGGATCCTTAAATCTCATGAAAGAGTTCAACAAATGTAAGAGCAGGAACTGTACACATCTATCAAATTCTTCAGGTTACTCAGTGTGTCGGGAAGCTCACCGGAAAAGTTGTTGCAAGAAAGAAGACTGAAATCACGTGATGCGCTGTCACTTATTTACTTTAACTAGTCACATCAGTGATGATCATTCTACCTACAGTTTCTTCTCATGTCACTGATTTACGTAAAGAATGACAATTAAATTACCCGAGAACAGTTTACCATAAACCAGAGTCTTACAGTCTTTTTAAGTTGGTCAAACTTCCAAGGCTACGAGGAAGAGGCCCTTGCATCATATTGCTCTCCAGGAAACTTCAATTAATGCACGAGATAAGAATAAAACATGTCGATCAACAGTTAATACCAATATTGCCAGTTGGTGCATAAAATGTCCTCTAAGAACGGGATATAAAGTTCTACAGTATTTCAAGCGTTCCAATGCTGCCTATCTCCTCAGGAATCGCACCCGAGATACGGTTCACCAGAACGCTTCTGCAATGGCACAGAACAGAGCCCGTGATTAAATCCACTACCACCAAGACCGCAGAATAAAAAAATTGAAGTTTTGCATTGACGGGGATGTAAGGGTCGGAATGGTGGCGATTTATAAGTATTTCAGAGGAAGGGAAATCCAATTAGCTGCAGGTATGGAGCCGTTGATGTAGTTCCGAGAGAGGTCACTGCTCAGTTCCGCCGATTCAGGGGATACTAAAATTGAGCAAGGAGATGTTCAGTTATTCAATGCTCATAAAAAAGAATCGAGAAACACTAGAATTTAGGGCGGCGAACGTACATAGAGGATAGGTGACTGAGCCTGCCGAACTCCTCCGGTAGCACTCCAGTCGGATTAGCCGCCGCGATATAGCTGAGCATCATTTCGTGCAGACAACAACGAATCAGCAACCGCCAGGCGTAGGCAATACCAAGAAAGGGAAAGCCGTTCAGAAGGGGACAGCAGCAAGGGCATACATGCTGACGACGTGCAAGGCGGCGGTGTTCGTGGTCGCGTTCGTGGTCGCGTTCGTGGTGGTTGTAGTGATTTCCTCGCAGGTGACATTGTGGACGTAGGAATCCGTGCTTACCTTAATCCATTCTGTGCAAAGATCTACGCTCAAGCTCCACAGCGTCGGCGGAATCTTCAGCTTAGAAGCGGTCTGCCTGAGTGCCTCGACTGAACGTTCCCACGCGATGCCCCCCGGGGGTTAGAACTCGAAATAAGAAAGAATTACATAGTACATGTATATCTATACAAGTTGGGAAGAGAGAGGGCGCGAGTTAATAAATATATATAATAACATTATCTATTTGTATATATAGTAAATAAATGCGTTTTTTTATCGTCATCATTGCGAATAATCTGTCCGTATGGAAGCGAGTTCGAAGATGGTTCTGAATACGTTTGGAAATTTTCTGATTCCTGAGGGAATTTTCTTACTCGATGCGGGCAGAGAAAATAAATATTTGCCCAATGAAGACAGAAAAAACTGGGCGATGGTCGCCACCCCCTAGGCTTCAGAAGACGAGCGAAGTTAAGAACTGCGAGAGAGAGAGAGAGAGAGAGAGAGAGAGAGACAGACAGACAGACAGACAGACAGACAGACAGACAGAGCAGCTCCTGGCTATCCTGCCGCGGGGGAGGAGCAGAGCGGAGGAGAGTGGTCGTCGGTATAACCCATCTTCCTCCGGGGAGAGAGTCTGCGCGTCGGCTCCCCGGCTCTGGAGACAGCAGTTCAGAGTCGCCGACAAGAGGAAGAAGAATAGAGCTCGGGGGACCGCCGCCGGAGCAGCTGCTCTCATCTCGCGCCTCGTCCTCTTCCCGTCGCCTCCCGGTCGAAGACCAGGTCCGGCGCAGACCCAGGACACAGACAAAAGAAGGAACTGAACCGGGGAGGTCTCACTTGGCGCCGCCCGCCTTCTCGATGCAACGCCGCTCCAGCGGATATAGTTAAGATCAAAAGTCATACGACTGAGCAGTTGCCCCACGGCGATACCCTACTGCTCCAGCGACTTCCGGTGGCGCGGTGGGGGAAGCGCAGGCGGACATCTCGGCTGATGAGGATCAGGAGAATGGACCGATCGGCGGACCCCAGTATTCTTCGAGAACCGCGTTCCATCCCGTACAAAGTCAACGTGATAATTTTGGTACGGGTGTTGACGAGGATGACGGAGCTTATCAGTGGCGCCACGTCCCCCCTCCATGTCCGCCTCGGGCCTGGACAAGCCTTTGGTCAGGTGTTACAAAGACTACGAGCGGCTCTATTCGGATCCTTACCGAATTTTGTCACGTCGTGATCCCGACTTCTACGCCCAGTGTGAAACGAGAGGATCCGAAAATTAAAAGTATCACATATTAGGGGCGTGGGTCCTATTAAGTAGGGCCCTGCCTCTTGTCGTTTTAACTTATAAACGGTGTGAGACTAAATGTCCACCTCAGCCATCCCATCTTCTGTTAAGGTAACGTCGTCATCTCCCTCATCTTGTCGAGGTGTCATGGTGTCATTTCCATCCACCCGTCTCAGTCATCACACTTGTGTTCTGCTCTTCTGCATGTTCCCACCACATGTCATGCGGCTCGGTGCTGTGTTGTCTCCGGGGTCTAGCTCAGGGTCAAGTCTCGTGTGACATTAGGGCCATGGACTTGGGGCTCCTCTTTCTACACCCATAGGAGGAAGTATTGATTGACTTCTTGCTTTATCAAGACAAGGGTTTGGCCGAATTACCCTTAGTCAATAATATGACGTTATAAGGGAAAGACATCTTAAGCAAACAATTATAAGTCGTTAAAAGAGATTAAAACTTCTAATTTATATTGTTGTCATCTTTCAGAGGTCCCACACGATGCCAAAGTCAATGTAGGCATGACAATTGGTACGTTTGATAAAAGCAATAATGCCTTTTTTACCAACACCAACACCAAGACCAACACAAAGAACCCACTCTCCAGAATTGTTAGCTTATCAACACCAAGACCAACACTTGTGAGAATATCACTAACTGACGGATGACAAACTCCATGTCAGTCAATTGATTTGCATGTCTAGCTTAGTTGTCTCAATTAGCATACCTCTCACTCTCTCACTCTATTTATATAAATCCCCAACTCCTTCCCTCTCTCTCTTGTGGAGCTATTGATGTGGAGTTGGATCATTGTTTTGGCGGACCACTAGATTGATATCTAGAACTCAATTTCAAAGAAACTCCCATAGGGGATGGACAATGATAAATGGGGCCTTCTTTCAAATTCACATATAATTCCAAAACGCAATTCTTAAGATACTACCCCTAGAATGCTTCCAGCAATCAATGGCATTGATGAACACGATAGCTGCACGGTTGACCAAAATAGGTCCTGTATGCTATAAGTTCATAGAGTTGCATTGCTATACAAGAGGATATTGAACAGTTCGTCGTCATCAGCCATCCAGAGAATATTGACCGTGGGGGCCATGCCCCTTCCCTTGCAGGCATGGCAGTTGACCAACGCCGCCATTGACCACGTTCCTAGTTGACTGAACCAATGGTGACGTGTACCAAATCCGCCCTCCAAGATGGCCAGTTTATCCACAGCGGCGAATGTGCGGAAATTCGTTAACGTCTAATCCCCACGGCTGAATAGACCAACATCAGAACACCCACCACCCACGAAAAGTCAGACCACTTTAACCGTTGACCACCAATCGGGTTTGTAAGAAAGCCAAATTCTTGGTGGTAGATAATCTCCTCCAAGTACCAAATTTATCCACAATGGGCATCAGATGGTTAAGAACGAAGTCAACGGACAACAATAAGAGAAAGAATAAAAATGGGAACAACGAATAATCTTCAGAAGCCCGCTTCGAAAGGGCTCTCAGGGACAGGTTCTGGTGGGTGACCCGCCCTCAGCGCTAGCTGTAGTCGTCGAGAAGCCGGGAGGTGGTGGAGCGCGAGTGGTCGTCTTCTTTGCAGCTCTGAATAGAAAACGAGGAATCGGCCAGCGGAGCGTCCGTGGACACGGCCTGGCTGTGGCCATCCTGAGAGAGCCTCTCCATGGACTTGAATCTCAGCTCCATGCTCTCCGTGCGGGTCATCTTCATGCTCGGGACATGAACGGGCGTGTGGCCCACGAGCATGGCGACCACAGTGGACATGGCGGGCCAGAGGGTCGGGGACTGGTTGGTGCACAGCAGGCTGAGGTTCAGCATCTGCTGCGCTTCCTCGACGGAGAAGTTGGAGCCCAGCGCGGGGTCGACCAGCTCGAGGAGCGCGCCCTTTTCCTGCAGCACACAGGCCTGGGAAAAAAAAAAAAGAAACCCGAGCAAGATCAGCATTACTGATTGTTTCTCTGGGTTTTTCTGTTAAATTTGATATGTTTAGAGAATCGACGCGGATACCCAATCGAGAAGGCAGACGTAGTCGTCTTTGGGGAGGAATTTGGCGTTGCACTTCCCGCTGACGATCTCCAGCGCGACCACGCCGAAACTGTAGACGTCAGCCTTGTCCGTGAGGTAGCCCTCATGGCATACTCAGGAGCCATGTAGCCCCTGGAGGACGACAAGGGAAAATGATTGTCAGCAATAAAACCGAGGTTCTTCCAGTGCATCATGTGGTTGATAATAAACATAGAGCATTCAGATGAATGATCCACATAGACGTGATGTTGTTTTATATAAATAAAATTTCAATAAAAAAATTATAAGGGTCAGAAATATACCTAAAATCCTAGTAACATAACTAAAAATCCACTAATTCAGAAACAGAGTTCGCTTACATGGTTCCTGCTATCCGGGTGCTGATATGAGTGTTCTCCTCTTCGTCGAGTTTTGCCAGCCCGAAGTCTGATATCTTCGCGTTCAGATCCCCATCAAGAAGGACGTTCGTCGTTTTAAGTTGGACTTAAAATGCCAGTAGGAAAGTCAGAGGATTCATACATTTTCTGTGTATGCAACGTTTTCACGATAATTTGATTGTAATCAGCACTTGGTTTGATTTTGCATAGTCAGGTATCTTACAAGCAACAATCTTACTGGATCAATACCTGATTGGATTAAAAGAACGATAAATAACATGTAAGTTTGTCTTCCTGGCGATTTTTTGCATTTTATATTCTAGTGAATTTTTGTTGTGTATGAATCGTCATCATAATACAACGTTTAAAATATCAGGGATATCTCTTACAATTCATTCACCGATCTTTCATCTGCACCAATTAACTGTGAGCAAGAATCACGGTAAGCATGCTTTTTGTCTGTCGAACCTGTGGAATTGAATTCTTGTTTCTGGAATTAAACTATGTTTACCTATCTTGCAGGAACTATGTTGCCAGCTTTTCATCGACTACAAGTGACTCGTAGGTTTCCGACATTGTTGAAGTGTATATTATATTATGGGTATCTCAAGTGTCTAAATCTTTCACTCTCTCCGTTTAACCCTTGCAGGATAGCGTCATGTTTAAGAAAGGACCTCCCCTGTGATGGCACACCTAAAAGTGAGTATAAATCTCCTTTCTTCGGGACAGCTTCTTTATCTTTCAGTTGGACTTTTCTTTTGGGGGGTTGGAAGAAAGCAACCTTATGATTTGAAAGCTTGATTTATGAACATGACGTTCTCTTGATTAATTTTTTATTTGGCTTTTCGGAATTTATGCAGACTATAACCTTTTCATAAATTGTGGAGGTGAAAGTGTGACTGTTGATGGAAATGAATATGAACGTGATGCGTCAGTGGAAGGCAGATCAAAATATTATCTTGCTAACAGTGGAAAGTGGGCTTATAGCAGTACAGGAAACTTTATTGGGGGAAGTGACAGCGCACCATTTGTAGCAGAAAATACATCAGTATTGACAATGCTCAATGCAGAATTGTACAAAACTGCTCGTTTGAATCCTCTTTCTCTCAAATACTATGGTCTATGCTTGCAGCCAGGAAATTATACGGTCCAACTGCACTTTGCTGAAATAGTTTTCACCTCTGGCCCGACATTTGGCAGTCTTGGAAGGCGGGTGTTTGATGTATCAATTCAGGTCATTTGGATTCCTTAGACTTACAATATTGATGAATATGTGTAGCTTAGTACTGATCTTCTCCTAAAGACATCCTTTATACTCCTCTAGATCATTTCGACATAATCATTCCTGATTATTTTTTCTTACTGTATCATTTTCATTCGTGATATGATGTCATATGTGCTGATTCTTATCCAAGCTTCGTTCATTCATGCGATTGTAAATGAAGATCCTCTTCACAGCTTGGATACATGTTATAATTTCTCGAAAACAAGAAAGCAATTTTCTATCCTTTTTCAAATGTGTTTATTGGTATTCAGTTCTCTTTTTCGGTTCATTGGTTTTGTGAGTACATGTGCATCGTAGTAAGTGAATCCAGCTGATATAACTCTTCTCATTGAAACAGGGAAAAAAGGTGTTAAGAGACTTTAACATTGTAGCAGCAGCCAATGGAACTGGTAAGGAAGTTATTAGGAATTTTACTGCCCTTGTAGAGCGTGGCACATTGGAGATCCATTTCGTGTGGTCTGGCAAAGGGACAAATTCCATTCCGGATAGAGGTGTATATGGGCCTCTCATATCAGCGATATCAGTAACACCAAGTATGTATATGGAGATATTTTCGCTGTCCCTTGCCACTTGATTATTTGATTTTAACTTTTTTTATTTCATTGTAGATTTTACACCTCGTGTGTTCAAGTCCAATAAACTTTCGATTGGTGCTATCGTCGGAATTGTTATTGCGTCAACTGTGTTGGTGATGCTGATGATTTTCGGTCTTGTATGGTTTTACCTTAGGAGGAAGGCCATTGAGAACGATGGTGAGACATTTTCATATGTTATGTATCTACCCAGTAAATCTGCATTGCATGAATCATTATATCGGACAAAATCATCTCGTGAAATATGCATTTATGAGTTTTTTACCTGTACTATTTGCGTGTCTTATATTTACAGTAGTCTCGTTTACATTTGCTATGTATGTCTCCAAATATATGCGATGGGAAAATCCTTATATCTCATAAGAACACGGCTTTTACTATTTCCACTTTCCCCTTTCGTAATTTCTAGAGCTATCAGTTGTACCTAATGAAGAAATAAAGAGCTTGGTGTTGAGAAATAGTTCCATAAAAGGCCATTTCAACCCATATTTCGAATTGATATCAGAAAATGGCGCCATAATGTGCTTCTTTTCAATGGACCATGGTTTCTACTTTTGTGTACACTTTCTGTGCTGTTCGAACATTACTCGCATCATAAGGATGACCAGTTTGGGGGAAATCTCTATGAAACGGTGCGACACGAGCTGCCCCTGAACCGATAGTTGTGTGAAGATGTTCTTGCGCTGCTAACTCTTTTATGTTCCATCCTAGTGTTAAAACCCATTATATTCATGAAACTATTTAGGGTTAGACCTATGGGATAGTCAGAAGGTCTCCAGTGATGAAAGCAAGGAATGCTCTCTCAAAGAAAAACTTGGGCCGCGAAGTCGTAGCTAAGGATCCATCAGCTTACTCAATGAAGCTGGAAAGAACTCGTTGACTTTCTGATGATCACATATCCTTTTACACCAATAAGCTGCCTCAAACAAGGAAAATAATTCTTGAAGCCTTCCCTAGATTTTTCAACATGGGGATTATGAGATGTTTCATTTCCATCCATAGTAGCTGCAGACAAGCCAACTAGTTGTCATATATTCGGCATAGACTGTTTCGCACGCCGTTCTTGTCACAGATGCACGTGTCAAACTTTTCACATGTTTCCCCTTTATCAGAGCTCAGGGGTCTGGAGTTGCCAACGGGCTCTTTCAGTTTGAAGCAAATTAAAGCTGCTACTAAGAACTTCGACCCTGAAAACAAGATTGGTGAAGGCGGATTTGGTCCGGTTTTCAAGGTCAACCACATAGTCATGGCTTCCTTCGGTTTTGCTTTTTGTCCAAAATTTTAGTCCTCATGCAATCTTTCGAGCCTAATAACAACGCACGCACATTGAAAACTTTCAGGGGGTTCTTCCAGACAGCTCTATGATTGCCGTGAAGCAGCTTTCGTCCAAGTCAAAGCAAGGAAACAGGGAGTTTGTGAATGAGATAGGCATGATATCAGCCCTGCAGCACCCGAACCTCGTAAAACTTTATGGGTGCTGCATTGAAGGGAATCAGTTGCTGCTGATATACGAGTACCTGGAGAATAACAGCCTCGCCAGGGCCCTATTTGGTAACCATCTTCTTGGTTGGCTTCATTGTATGAAGTGATTGGAAGTACGGCGTGAATGTGACTGTCACCATGTTGACAGGTCCGGAACATCTCAGGTTGGATCTGGATTGGCCAACGAGGCGGAAGATTTGCATAGGAATAGCGAGGGGCCTGGCCTACCTTCACGAGGAGTCGAGGTTAAAGATAGTTCACAGAGACATCAAAACGACGAACGTCCTTCTTGATGGGGATCTGAACGCGAAGATATCAGACTTCGGGCTGGCAAAACTCGACGAAGAGGAGAACACTCATATCAGCACCCGGATAGCAGGAACCATGTAAGCGAACTCTGTTTCTGAATTAGTGGATTTTTAGTTATGTTACTAGGATTTTAGGTATATTTCTGACCCTTATAATTTTTTATTGAAATTTTATTTATATAAAACAACATCACGTCTATGTGGATCATTCATCTGAATGCTCTATGTTTATTATCAACCACATGATGCACTGGAAGAACCTCGGTTTTATTGCTGACGATCATTTTCCCTTGTCGTCCTCCAGGGGCTACATGGCTCCTGAGTATGCCATGAGGGGCTACCTCACGGACAAGGCTGACGTCTACAGTTTCGGCGTGGTCGCGCTGGAGATCGTCAGCGGGAAGTGCAACGCCAAATTCCTCCCCAAAGACGACTACGTCTGCCTTCTCGATTGGGTATCCGCGTCGATTCTCTAAACATATCAAATTTAACAGAAAAACCCAGAGAAACAATCAGTAATGCTGATCTTGCTCGGGTTTCTTTTTTTTTTTTTCCCAGGCCTGTGTGCTGCAGGAAAAGGGCGCGCTCCTCGAGCTGGTCGACCCCGCGCTGGGCTCCAACTTCTCCGTCGAGGAAGCGCAGCAGATGCTGAACCTCAGCCTGCTGTGCACCAACCAGTCCCCGACCCTCTGGCCCGCCATGTCCACTGTGGTCGCCATGCTCGTGGGCCACACGCCCGTTCATGTCCCGAGCATGAAGATGACCCGCACGGAGAGCATGGAGCTGAGATTCAAGTCCATGGAGAGGCTCTCTCAGGATGGCCACAGCCAGGCCGTGTCCACGGACGCTCCGCTGGCCGATTCCTCGTTTTCCATTCAGAGCTGCAAAGAAGACGACCACTCGCGCTCCACCACCTCCCGGCTTCTCGATGACTACAGCTAGTCCTGAGGGCGGGTCACCCACCAGAACCTGTCCCTGAGAGCCCTTTCGAAGCGGGCTTCTGAAGATTATTCGTTGTTCCCATTTTTATTCTTTCTTTTATTGTTGCCCGTTGACTTTGTTCTTAACCATCTGATGCCCATTGTGGATAAATTTGGTACTTAGAGGAGATTACCCACCACCAATAATTTGGCTTTCTTACAAACCCGATTGGTGGTCAACGGTTAAAGTGGTCTGACTTTTCGTGGGTGGTGGGTGTTCTGATGTTGGTCTATTCAGCCGTGGGGATTAGACGTTAACGAATTTCCGCACATTCGCCGCTGTGGATAAACTGGCCATCTTGGAGGGCGGATTTGGTACACGTCACCATTGGTTCAGTCAACTAGGAACGTGGTCAATGGCGGCGTTGGTCAACTGCCACACCTGCAAGGGAAGGGGCATGGCCTCCACGGTAAATATTCTCTGAATGACTGATGACGTCGAACTGTTCAATATCCTCTTGTATAGCAATGCAACTCTATGAACTTTAGCAAGTCATCCCTTTTTCTCTTTAAGGAATATTTTCATCATAATTTTAGTCTTCCACATTTGGTGTTTATTTGGCATCATCAGGTACCTTACAAGCAACAAACTTGTTGGATCAATGCCTGATTGGATTAAAAAAACCAACAGAATATCTACGTTTGTCTTGCTGGGCTTTTTTTCGCATTTTATGTCCTCATAATTCTTTGGGTGGCGTATGAATTATCATCACGATAGAACGCTTAAAATTTCAGAGATATGTCTTACAATACATTCACCGATCTTTCATCTGCACCATCTAACTGTGAGCAAGAATCACAATAAGCATGCGTTTTGACTGAAAGACCAATGGAATTGAATTCTTTGTTTTCGGGAATTAACATGGTTTACCTGACTTGCAGGAACTATGTCGCTAGCTTTTCATTGACTACAAGTGACTCGTAGGTTTCTGGCATTGTTGAAGTTTACATTCTGTGTAGATCAAGTGTCTAGAGCATTCACTCTCCCTGTTTGCTCTAAGTAGGATACCATCATGTTTAAGAAAGGATTTCTATTTATTTCTAAGTTTGACTTATGCACATAACGTTTTCTTGATTAATTTTATCTTTGGCGTTTTGGAATTTCTGCAGACTATAACCTATTCATAAATTATCGAGGTGAAAGGGTGATTGTTGATGGCAATAAATATGAACATGACCTTCCATTGAAAGGCATATCCAAATGTTATCTCTCTAATAGCAGAAATGGGGTTGTAGCATACAGGAAATTTTATTGCGGCAGACAATGCACCATTTTTAGCAGAGGCTCCACCATTCCTGACAATGCCCTATGCAGAATTGTACGAATCTGCTCGTTTGATCCTCTCTCTCTCAAATACTATGGTCTGTGTTTGCAGCCATAAATTTAATATACCGTCAAACTGCACTTTGCTGAAATAGTTTTCACCTCTGGCCCGACATTTGGTAGTCTCAATCCTGGTGATTTTGACTCTTTGAACTTAAAATCTTGATGAATGCGTATAGTTTATTATTGCTCTTTTCTTACAAATCCCCTTGATACCCTTTTTCAATCACTTAAAGGCCAATCATTCCTGATGATTTTATCCCACAATGTCATTCTCTTGCATGATTTGGTTTTATATGTGCTGATTCTTATCTAAGCTTCATTGATAGATGTGATTGTCGCTGAAGATAGGATACATGGTGTCATTTTTGCAAACTAGGAATCATTTCTGATAGTATTAAATAATTCTTTAGTGGTATCGAGTTATTCCTTTTATCCTTTTCGTCAGTGTTTGTATTTGAGTACTTTATCATGGAAGGGCCCTGGTCAGATTCCACATTGCCTATGTAGAACAATAGAGGACTCAACAACTTCCAATCCACCACAACCCGGCTCCTAGGGGACTACTGCATGAAGCTCCCTTGGGACAGTGGCTTCTCCGAGGATGGGTCATTGCTGGAAAGCTATTCATAGAAGCTCCCTTAAAATGAGATTGGAAAATCATCCTTCTTTCTCAGTAGGTTGTTGATTTGGGGGGCAAGGGCTCAATGAAGCAATTCATAGCCAACATTTATAAAAGTTTGGGTTTAACATGCACTGGTAGTGTGTGTGTGACTCATTCGGTTTCATGTGCCAAACTAGTCCATATAGACTCGTTGCTGATTGTGTTGACCTACTATATCCATGTTTAGTAAAATTTATTTGAAAATATGCAAATATTGAAACTTAATTAGATCCTAAGTTGTTTAGAGCTATTAGATTAGTCATATATAATCAACTATAAATTATAAAAATCTAAAAGGATTCAAAGAAATTTTCATGAATAGCAAGTAGATCAATTTATCCTTTCCCCCCCCTCTTACTTGAGCTTTTAATAGATAGCTCTAGAAATTGCTTCACTGAGCCCTTATCCCCATCAGAAAGTCAACGGTGACGCCTCCGAGTTCTTTCCAGCTTCATTGGGTAAACTGATGGAACCTTAGCAACGACTTCACGGCCCAAGTTTTTCTTTGAGAGATCTTTCCTTGCTTTCATCACTGGAGACCTTCTGACTGTCCCATAGATCTAACCCTAAATAGTTTCGTGAATATAATGGCTTTTACACTAGGATGGAACATAAAATAGTTAGCAGCGCAAGAACATCTTCACACAACTATCGGTTCGGGGGCAGCTCGTGTCGCACCGTTTAATAGAGCTTTCCCCCAAATTGGTCATCCTTATGATGCGAGTAATGTTCTAACAGTACAGAAAGTGTACACAAAAGTAGAAACTATGGTCCATTGAAAAGAAGCACATTATGCCTCCATTTTCTGATATTAATTCGAATTATGGGTCGAAATGACCTTTTATGGAACTATTTCTCGACACCAAGCTCTTTATTTCTTCATCAGGTACAACTGAAAGCTCTAGAAGTTACGAAAGGGAAAAGTGGAGATAGTAAAAGCCGTGTTCTTATGAGATATAAGGATTTTCCTACCGCATATATTTGGAGACATACATAGAAATGTAAACGAGGCTACTGTAAATATAAGACACGCAAATAGTACAGGTAAAAAACTCATAAATGCATGTTTCACCAAATGATTTTGTCCGATATAATGATTCGTGCAATGCAGGTTTACTGGGTAGATACATAACATATGAAAATGACTCACCATCGTTCTCAATGGCCTTCCTCCTAAGGTAAAACCACACAAGACCGAAAATCATCAGCATCACCAACACAGTTGACGCAATAACAATTCCGACGATAGCACCGATCGAAAGTTTATTGGAGTTGAACACACGAGGTGTGAAATCTACAATGAAATAAAAAAAGTTAAAATCAAATAATCAAGTGGCAAGTAAGGGACAGGGAAAATATCTCCATATACATACTTGGTGTTACTGATATCGCTGATATGAGAGGCCCATATACACCTCTATCCGGAATGGAATTTGTCCCTTTGCCAGACCACACGAAATGGATCTCCAATGTGCCACGCTCTACAAGGGCAGTAAAATTCCTAATAACTTACCAGTTCCATTGGCTGCTGCTACAATGTTAAAGTCTCTTAACACCTTTTTTCCCTGTTTCAATGAGAAGAGTTATATCAGCTGGATTCACTTACTACGATGCACATGTACTCACAAAACCAATGAACCGAAAAAGGGAACAACTGAATACCAATAAACACATTTGAAAAAGGATAGAAAATTGATTTCTTGTTTTCGAGAAATTATAACATGTATCCAAGCTGTGAAGAGGATCTTCATTTACAATCGCATGAATGAACGAAGCTTGGATAAGAATCAGCACATATGACATCATATCACGAATGAAAATGATACAGTAAGAAAAAATAATCAGGAATGATTATGTCGAAATGATCTAGAGGAGTATAAAGGATGTCTTTAGGAGAAGATCAGTACTAAGCTACACGTATTCATCAATATTGTAAGTCTAAGGAATCCAAATGACCTGAATTGATACATCAAACACCCGCCTTCCAAGACTGCCAAATGTCGGGCCAGAGGTGAAAACTATTTCAGCAAAGTGCAGTTGGACCGTATAATTTCCTGGCTGCAAGCATAGACCATAGTATTTGAGAGAAAGAGGATTCAAACGAGCAGTTTTGTACAATTCTGCATTGAGCATTGTCAATACTGATGTATTTTCTGCTACAAATGGTGCGCTGTCACTTCCCCCAATAAAGTTTCCTGTACTGCTATAAGCCCACCTTCCACTGTTAGCAAGATAATATTTTGATCTGCCTTCCACTGACGCATCACGTTCATATTCATTTCCATCAACAGTCACACTTTCACCTCCACAATTTATGAAAAGGTTATAGTCTGCATAAATTCTGAAAAGCCAAATAAAAAATTAATCAAGAGAACGTCATGTTCATAAATCAAGCTTTCAAATCATAAGGTTGCTTTCTTCCAACCCCCCAAAAGAAAAGTTTAACTGAAAGATAAAGAAGCTGTCCCGAAGAAAGGAGATTTATACTCACTTTTAGGTGTGCCATCACAGGGGAGGTCCTTTCTTAAACATGACGCTATCCTGCAAGGGTTAAACGGAGAGAGTGAAAGATTTAGACACTTGAGATACCCATAATATAATACACACTTCAACAATGTCGGAAACCTACGAGTCACTTGTAGTCAGATGAAAAGCTGGCAACATAGTTCCTGCAAGATAGGTAAACATAGTTTAATTCCAGAAACAAGAATTCAATTCCACAGGTGCGACAGACAAAAAGCATGCTTACCGTGATTCTTGCTCACAGTTAATTGGTGCAGATGAAAGATCGGTGAATGAATTGTAAGAGATATCCCTGATATTTTAAACGTTGTATTATGATGACGATTCATACACAACAAAAATTCACTAGAATATAAAATGCAAAAAATCGCCAGGAAGACAAACTTACATGTTATTTATCGTTCTTTTAATCCAATCAGGTATTGATCCAGTAAGATTGTTGCTTGTAAGATACCTGATTATGCAAAATCAAACCAAGTGCTGATTACAATCAAATTATCGTGAAAACGTTGCATACACAGAAAATGTATGAATCCTCTGACTTTCCTACTGGCATTTTAAGTTGAATCATTGGCCACATCGAACCTGCACACACTTACATGATTTCTAGTCGTCCAAGTTTCTCTAAGTCTCTTGGTATTTCACCCGTGAAATTATTAAAGCTCAGATCTCTGCAGCAAAAGTCCATTAAAAAACGTGAAAATACACGAAAACCAAAATAATTGTTCACCCTATGTCCAGAAAACATGAGTATCCAGGTACCAGTCTTCACTTCAAGAAAAACATGATCAATCCATATTGCTAATAGTCTACCAATTATGAGAGCAAGAAAATGGCAGCACGAACATCATTGATGCGGGAACAAGTGTCTAAAGTACAACAATTTTATAAGTTTTACGTGAAAAAGAGTATAGGAATTTTGACTGAAAATTCATCCATTTTCTGCCAGTGGGTTTCAATATTAAGATTACTACAAAATCCCAACCTTTAATGGATTTTTTCAGAGTATGTGCCATGGGATATTCCCAGAGGTCTATACCACTATACATGTAACGACCGCATTCTTAAGTGCAAATATGAATCATATCTATATCTCTAATAACTACTACCTCTGACTAATTTGCTGGTATATGATATGTCAAGCGTTCTGAACTACGGCTTTTTCTTTTGAGCCAAGCTTTGGTGAAGAGGGGAATTGGCGACTGTATTATAATAACCAAATATTATTTTGACGGACTACGGGCAACATCAATGGCTATGTACAAACTATCATCACACAAGGGTACCTGAATTAAATATCTGCACCAAGCTCGATGCCTAAACTTCCTTTAAGGAATAAACAAACCAGAAAAGGAAAATCACACTCAAGTGCATGGTCATGGATGGCTTCAAATTAAGAATTTACAAGAAAGGAGATGGCCCGCAGGTATCTGGGCCCGTTCCTCTAGAACCCAGCAGACCTCTGACAGGCAGATGGTCTAAACTAGTGCAAAGATGCAGCATGTCTCTGCCCGTTGAAGGCATCACAGAAACTGACTTTTAGCCTAAAACATCCCAAAATCGTCAAATGTAAACATCATTACCGCTTGAGCACTGCAAACCTTTGTGTATAAGGAACTTACAGGGTTCGCAGTTGAGTAAATGTGCCAATGTAATCCGGGATGGTGCCAGATATTGAGCAATTTCGGAGAACCCTGGCAGTATTTACACAGGGAAACCCGTGAACAAATTGAAAAAATTATATTCATGTAGATGGATAAATACTATTCGTAGTCTTACAGTTGCTGCATATTTAGCAGTTTGTCAAGGGGAGGGAAGCTACCGCCGGCTTTTTTCAGGTCAGAGACTCTCCTACAAAAGGAAAATCAAGATAGCTATTACCACTACATTGAAGTAAAACAGACAACAGCCCTGGGTACGGGAAAAGGCTAACTCCACACGTACAACTGCGTTAAGCTCTGCAATAATGATAACTCGGCCGGAAAGGGACCCTCCATGAATGTTCCTTGTATGTCTCTGCGACATTAGAAAACACATAGCTCAGGAAATTTTCATGCTGTAAAGACATCCTTTTCAAATGATAAACTGCTCTGGGACAAGATAAATATACACAGCTGAGCTTACAGTCTGCCTAATTTCGTTCAGTTCCCAATGAAGCTTGGTATTTTCCCGGATATCTCAGTCCCGTCAATCTGTTACGATACCCATGCGGAAATGTGAGAGAAAAAGACTCAAGAAGGAAACATCCAAAAATAGGAAGGAAAAGCCCCACCTCGGGGGAGGGGGGACAAAGTAAAGTAAGCGAACAGCTAACTTCCCACCGGAAGGGTGGGAAATATAAATGAGTCTAAGGTTCCTTAGGGGGGGGGTGTGGAGTTCGAAGGGGAAGAAGCGGGAGAGCGGTGGCTGCATTCGGCCAGAGCGCTCGGGCGGTGGATTCCTATCGAGGTCTAGAGTAAGCAGGGTATTGGCTGACAAGAGCGGGTTGCTTTCAGGGAGGTACTGGCTAACATCACTGAGGTACGTGATTCACGTTATCCTTGAGTTGTATCCTAACACAATCCTACTGAATAAAAAAAAGTCCAGCACCGATCATTAATAAAAATAGCATCCCTTAACCATTCAAGGAATCCAAAAGATGTAACAGTTGTTAGCGTACAAATTTGTTAACTTCTTCAAGTCACCAAGTGTTTCTAGAAGCTCACCGGAGAAGTTATTGCAAGAAATAAGGTTTTTGTTTCAAACCTTATAACCTTTGAGCAATCTTTCTCCGTGAGTCATCAATCTACGGTCAAGGTCGCCCTAGTCCTTCATTTCATCTCAAAGTATTCCCAACTATAAGCTCAAACAATAATGGACAGGAATAATTCATCATTTGTTACTTATCTAGTGAATGGTATGCAATGTCCAAGATGTTCATATGATGCATTGTGTGGTTTATACTTTTGAAACTTGTAAAA
Organism: Spirodela polyrhiza; assembly: GCA_024713555.1. Lineage (NCBI taxonomy): Eukaryota > Viridiplantae > Streptophyta > Magnoliopsida > Alismatales > Araceae > Spirodela > Spirodela polyrhiza. The sequence goes on along the minus strand of CM046533.1, from coordinate 3,897,328 downwards.
GTTGTGGTGGCTATGAGACTCCATATAGATGAAATCCATACTCTTCCTCTTCTATGTGCTTTCAAGAATGCCTTTTGATATATGAGATAGTGTTATATTCTAGTTATAAGAATTAGGGCAACACTCTTTCATCATAATTTCAAAGTAATGGTGCAAATTGATGTCTGTATGATGCCATTTTTTAATGTTGGTTATCTCTTCTTCAGCTGATATTACATTTGTATATACCATTTTGATATATGCAAGTGTTTTTTCTATTGAAAGTTCAAACAAGAGGAGAGGGGGCAAGGGTTGGGGGCAGAGGGAGAAATTAATCCTCTCACTATTAATGAAAAATTCTTTGAAACCTTTCAGATTTTATAATTTACAGTGAATTTCATATGCTTCAACTGACTTTAATGGATCTAATCACTCTAAACAACTTAGGATCTAATAAGTTGTAATATTTGCATATTTTCAAATAATTTTTACTAAATTTGGGTACAATAGGTCAATGCAATAAACAAAAAGTCTATTTGGACTTACTTGGGTTGACATAGAGAGTCAACATACTAACTAGTATTATTAGGTAAATAGGCCAAAGTCATCCAAGTGTGAACCACCTTGGTTTAAAATGGTTATACCTTTTCATTGGCCTACGTCTGGTGAAAGTTTGGCTCATGAAACCAGATGAGTCACACACATGGCTTGAGCCCGTTCAACCAAAACTTTTATAAACATTGGTTATTAATTGATTCATGTAGCCCTTGCCCAAATGATACAAATTCATTTGCAACAACGGGTACCGAAAAAGAAGGATGATTCTCTAATCTTATTTCTAAGGGAGCTTCTGTGAATGGCTTTCCTGGAATGACCTGTCCTCGGAAAAGCCACTGTCCCAGGGGAGCTCCATGTAGTAGTCACCTAGGAGCCGAGTTGTGGTGGAGTGGAGGTGGTCGAGTCCTCCGTTGCTCTGCATAGGCAATGTGGAATCTAGCCAAGGCCCTTCCATGGGTGCAGTCTGGCTATGGCCATCTTGAGATAGCATCTCCAAGGACCTGAACCTTAGCGCCATGCTCTCTGTGCGGGTGATCTTCATGGTTGGGGCTTGAATGGGCATGTGGTGCTCAAGCGTGGTGATGACCGTAGACATGGCAGGCCAAAGGGCTGGGGTAAGGCTGGTGCACGCAAGACCTAGGTTCAACATCTATTATGCTTTTGTCCTGGAGAAGTTGGCCACCTAGGGTGGGGTCTACCAGCTCAAGGAGGGCACCCTTCTCCTATAGAATGATGGCCTAGGCAAAATGGAAAAACCATTACCAAGAAATCTCTTAAGCCTGAGTCTGTTTGAATAACCAAGAATTGTATGTCCAAAGTGATCGAAGGTCGCATACCCAGTCGAGAAGGTGCATCAAGTCATCTTCAAAGTGGGAGTTGGTGTTGCTCTTTCTACTCACAATCTCCAACACGACTACGCCAAAGCTGTAACCATCTGCTTTGTCTGTCAAGTAACCCCTCAAAGCATATTCAGGAGCCATGTAGCCCCTAGAACAAAACAAGAAAAATGCTCATCAGTGCTAGAGAGACAACCCCACCAAACCAAGTTGAAATTTTACTCTTCATCATATTTAATATTCATTCTATTGTATTAAATCGACATTATTTTTCTAAGTGGAAGATGGCTCGGTATCCAGCATTATTCATTTAGATTTTCATGGCATAACTTGAAAGCCTTGCTCATGGGTGCATAGTTAAGGAAGTAACGTTTCTTGTTGTTGGAATAGTCTATCCCTTTTCGTTTATGAGAGTATTTAGAATTTAAAAACTCACACATATCACTTGAATGAATGATGATAAACAATGATTTTAATATATTAATAAGACTACCTTAACAATATTCACATAATAAGTTAACATACACTAAGTGTGAGATTGAAGCACATCTAATTCATACTTGCTGAAATTTATTCCCAATCTTAAACCAAAACTTCCACCTCATATCAAAAGAAACAATACTTTTATGTGTTGAAAGCTCAATAACCTTGGATTATGTACAATATTTCAAATTTATTTTATGTTTGTTTTGTGACAAATTTATAACTTGTGTCTTTTTAGTAAATAACTTATTTTTTCATTAAACTCCTTACCTTCATAATGTATGAGAGCTAGATACTCTTTGAAAGTAATGCTTCAATCATTCTTTTTCTTTAAATTAGAGGATTCACAATGTTAGGCTTTCATTTTGCATTATCTTTGTGGCACAATCCTCTTTTACGCCTACCTGCAAATTCATCTTGGTTTTGTTGATTTTCTCATTCCATCGCACAATCATGTCATTTTTTGATGAGCCCAAGTGACAACATGTATTTTTTATTTTTAATAAGAAAACCATGTTAAAGATGATTTTTTTAAACCTAAAAACTTTTGATAATGGTTCTCCCTATCTCATCAATTTATGATCAAGGTGGCCCTTGTCTTTCATTTCAATGGCAAGTATTCCTCACTAGAATGATTCATTATTTTTCAAATGTCTAGTGAATATTATTTAAATTTAAAATTATACACATTACTAGATAATCAAATGAACGATGTTTTGATAATGCCAATTTAACAAGTATAAGCTCAATTTAAATATTAAATTATTAATTTACATGTTGATATATAGGTATAAATATTTACAGAAAATAGATTTTGAGAAATAAAGTAATTGACATAATCAGATCAATGAGATATAGTGAAGTAAAATGAAAGTATGGAAGCTCAAAAAGTTTATTATGCACTGATATATCCATATCAATATATCTAAATGAAAGTAATGTTGATTTAATTGAAAAAAGTTGTAGAATTTATTCGAGCACATAAGATTTCTAAATATTAAATATGAGATATTAGAAAGTGGTGTTATTATTACAAATTAATAAAGTTACAATGTTACATATTGAGTTTATGATTCAAAATGTCTCCAAGACAATTGTGTTTTTTATTTGAGGTAGTTTTAAGCACTGAATCATAGGTTTAATAAAATTTGAACTATCCAATCAGAAATCACACTATCCTATCCCTATTAGATTGATTTGAACCTATATGATTCATATCAGAGCATTAAGTCTCAATAGAAACATGCATTGAGTTGACACAAAGATATCCAAATCATTTAACTAACATCTCATGTCTATTTCTTAAATATTTGTATTTATATGTTATTATAAGAAAAGTTGATGTTAAAAAATTATCAAAATTTAAGTCAATTTTCTTACATGAATTACTTTTAGTTATTATAGATCTTGTATGGTAAAATAGCTAGAATGATTATCATCATATAAGTTATTGCCCTAAACTTTGAGTAAAGTTCTTACATAAGAAATTTAATTAGAAATCTTGAGGTCTCTACTAAGTGGTTCAAATACATAGGTACTGAGTCAAGGAATTTTCATCAGCATTCAATGATGTTCTTCAGTTAGATTCAAGTTGTAACACCTTACATCATTTCCTACCACCCTTGTGAAAGGTATAAAATGGAAAAAAAAAGGCCTTGAGTAACATCCTTTTCATTGAAACTCTAGTCACATTTTGAGCCTACATCAACATCTAAAAATAAAACCATTGAGATACCTTTCATACTTGTAGAATAGACTCATGATTGGAGTCTCATTTAATTATTCAAGAAAAATGAACTCATTAGTGAACTATTAACATTCCTAATCAATGAATCTAGAAGAAAAAATATGAAAAAAATTCAAAAGAGTTGATATTTATAATCAATGTGGTTTAATGATCAACCTTAGTGGAACCCAATGATGATGTTTTCTCTCAAGGACTGATGTAGGAAGTGTGTAGAATAATTATAAAACTTTTTAGTGTCACATTATTAATCAAATTATTTTTAGACTTTAAGCCAGCAAAAGTCAAGAAGTGGGGTTAAATTGACCTAATCTTTTTTCTCTTTTTGAGTGATTTCTTTATGAGAGATATTTCTCACTCTCCTTGTAAGCTGACCCTAATGGATTGTAGATATTGACATTCTATTTTTGTAGTGGTTTGGCTTTAACGTTTGTCCACTCTTCAAGAACATACCTCATGTCTTTAAATTCTCTTATATGATTATTCAATTACAACCACTGATTACATGGACTCAACTCTTAGAAGATTTCATTTATAAATCTTCTTATATATTCATAACTCTATGTGGCCTATACATTGTTTAACAGGACAACTATTATAATTTATTAATCAAATAATCTAATCATAGTTTTAAACTCACAAATAAGTAGAAGATGTCACTGTAGATATATTTAGAAAATAAATGTTGATCACTCCATATTTTAGTAGTAGAAGATGATGATATAAATGTTTTGCTCTTTGTCTTTTTATTGTTTTGTCTAATAGTGTTACAGTTAGAATGCTTGTAGTAAAGCTCAACTTAAGGAAGGATGATGGCATGACTATACTCCTCATATTAATATCTTCATATTGAATAGACAACTAGTAAAACATTATCTCCTTCATCTTTAATGTACTATATAAAACACTTAAGCAAATGAAAAATATTGTATAAGAAGGAACAAAGTCATTGAAGATTAATTTTTTCCAGTAGAGATCAATCATACTTATAAATAAATCATTTAAAAGCTTTTAATATATTTTATAAGATATATAATAACTAGATTTATTTAAAATATAATTGAATTCAAAGTTTATGTAAATATAATATAATATGTCATTTCACTATTTCAGATATCTTCTAAGTAAATCAACATGTAAATCTCTTAATAGTTAATGTTCATATCTAATATGGATTGGTTCACGTAAACTCAATAACAATCTAATAAGCTTTATAATGAATTTGATAGTACATGTTTAATTAAAGTAATATTTTTTCATTTAAATCTCATTTGAATTTACTCAAACAAAATATGACATGCAAGTATATTTCGTAAATCATAATTTGAATATTTGAAAAAATAACTTTTCTATTGATAGATCTATATGATTTTTAATATATAATTAATATTATTCAAAAAAATTTACTCAATGAAATCAATACTCAATAAATTATTCAATTGATTCGATGATAAAATCATTTGATCATAATGAAGTTAAATTATGTGAACATAAATAAATTTTTATACTCATTTTACTTCACTGATTCTTGTTGATTAATTTTTTCAAATTATTAATTTATTGGCTACAATGATTTCCACAAAAAAATGATAACTCACACAACAACATATAAAATAAATTCTCATGATATTGTGATGTGACTATTTCAATTCATATTATGAGACTTTTGTATATTAATTAACATCTCATTTTTATACTTAAAAATTATGATATATATTATGTTACATATCATATCATGAGTAATATTTTATATTTATATATGATATATTTATTCACATTCATATATATTTAAAAACAATTTATTTATTTTATGATTACTAATTGATCTTGTCATCATCAAAACATATCACCACCTTTATGAGAATAATAAAAAAGAGTAATTTTTTATTAGTTTTAATATTTTTATATATTTAAAATTTTTTGATAAATATGAGTATAAATAATCACAATTAACATCTGAGTTTGCATAAATTTGTCTCAGTTGACATAGTGAGTCAATGTACTTATTAATTTGAGTGGCGAGACATGATGATGCTCTCCAGCAATGAAACATTGTGAAAAGAAATGATGCATCCTCTATAGAGCCACTGCCCAAACGGACCTCCATGCTAGAGATGCCACCGTGTCTCAGATGCAGTCGTCTAAGAGCCAACTCGTGGTGGAGTGGAAGCGATCGACTCTGTTGTTCTGTACAGACAACGAGGAATCTGTGCATGACTGATCCATGGCTGCGACCTGGCTGTGACTATCCTGACAGAGCATCTCCAAGGACCTAGACATCAGCTCCATGCTCTTTGTTTGGGTGATCTCCAAGCTCGGGGCTTGAATGGGCGTGTGGTCCTCGAGCATGGCAACCACAGTGGACATGGAAGGCCGAAGGGCTGGGGTAGAGTTGGTGCACAGGAGGCCAAGGTTCAGCATCTGTTGCGCTTCCTCAATGCAGAAGTTGGTGCCCAGGGCGGGGTCTACTAGCTCGAGGAGGTCGCCCTTCTCCTGCAGAACATTGGCCTGAAATAAATGGAAAAACCATTACCAAGAAACCTCAAGAATAGTCAGTGTTGTCAATCCAAACTGCTTCAAGGTCGCATACCCAATCGAGAAGGTACATGAGCTCCTCTTTCACGAGACAGTTGGCATTACACTTTCCACTCACAATCTCTAATGTGACCACGCCAAAGCTGTAAACATCTGCCTTGTCTGTCAAGTAACCCCTCATAGCATATTCAGGAGCCATATAACCCCTGGAGGAAGACGGAAAATGCTTATCAACGTAAGAGTGACAAGACCACTGAACAAAACAAGTGTTTTGACCCTTCACCACACTTAAGTTAGTCAATAATTATCCAATTCAGGTACCTTCAGATGATAAAAGCCAATTGCTGAAATGGGATGGCCTAAGTAGAAGTAAAAACTGAAGGATCTATTGGAGGTGGCAACCTTAACACTTGCTCGATCAGAAAATGACGGATCAAGTAGAACGAAAATAAAATACAAAGAAAGCATTCTGAATGATATATTCTGGCAACTAACTTGTACAAATGGCATTAACGGCTTCAACAAAAAATGCTGCGGATTGATTCCACCAAGAAAACAATGGTAATATGATGGAAACAGTGCTACCAGTCTTATAAGGCGGAAGTGTCAACAGTCGGCAAGATGATGAATGAAGAGCTGCAACTCGAATTATATGGCAATAATAGCAGACCTACAAATCCATTAATTCTGGAACAGAGTTTGCTTACATGGTCCCTGTTATCCGGGTGCTGATATGGGTATTCTCCTCTTCATCGAGTTTCGCCAGCCCAAAGTCTGATATCTTTGCATTCAGATCCTTATCAAGAAGGACATTAGTTGTTTTGATGTCTCTGTGAACTATCTTTAGCCTCGACTCTTTGATGTAGCCCAGGTTCAGCCAAATTCGAGTGATCTTGAAGAACAAGAGGCATCAAGACTCATTTCGCTCAATATTAGATTTAGCACATCTTAGATGTGTTCAAATCTTAAAATCTATTATTTTCTTTCACGTTTTTATAGTTAAGGACATTTGTAACAAACTTCCTTAACTTTAGGGTCATTTTTAAGTACTTTTAAAATTATAGTTAGTTAAGGACGTTCTTAACAGAACCTCCTGAATTTAAGGTTTGTTTTAACAGATTTTCTATTTTGTAGGATCTCTAGAGGTCCGAATTTCTTGTTAATTATCTTTTTGGCCTATATAAAGGCCTCTCATGTAGCCCTAGAGGCATGCCATATTTTTATCAATAGAATTCGAAGTTCCTTTCTTTCCAGAAAGTTATCTTCTCTGCTGGTGGATTCCAGCCTCGTTGGTTCAGGGAACCACTTCTGATCTTGTGGATTCAAGATCAACCCCTTGTAGACTCAAGAGTCGAAGTTCATTCATTCTGTGGACTCAGGGTGAGGATCTTCACAGAAATCACGTTTTTGTGGATTCAAGAACGAGATTTCTATTTATCTCAAATCAAGTTGCATCAAATATTTCAGATCTTCAGCAAGACAAATTCTCCGCTGCATCAATTGGTATCAGAGCAAGGTCAACGTTCCAGATTTTATTCAGAAGATGTCACGTGGAAAGGGATTACAAATCAATGAAAGTGAAAGTTCAGATGTATGCCCAATTTCAAGAACAGAATTTTCGAAATTCCAGAATTATATAGAGTAAAAATTTGAAGATTTGAATGACACATTGAAGCAAATCTTGGCTCGAATGTCTGCATTAGAACTTCATTCTCATGGTCAAAATACCCACAAAAGTAATGACTTCAACCATACTCAAAAAAATTTCACAAACGAAACAGGTAGCTCAAAGGGCAGATTTCACAATGAAGATTCAGGAGATTTTCGAATGAAAATTGACTTACCCTATTTTAATGGTCATTTGAAAATTGAAGAATTTCTTGACTGGATTTCAGAAGTTGAAAGATTTTTCGAATACATGAAGATTTCTGACGAAAAACATGTGAAATTAGTTGCTTATAAACTAAGAGGTGGAGCATCTGCATGGTGGGATCAGGTCCAAACTACTTGTGCCAGATCAGGGAAAGATCAAGTTCGAAATTGGGATAAAATGAAAAAATTGCTCAAATCTAGATTTCTTCCCCCTGATTTTGAGCAGATTCTATATCAACAATATCAGAGTTGCAAACAAGGCAATCAGACTGTTGCAGAATATGCTGGAGAATTTTATAGATTATCTTCTAGGGTTGATATTAATGAATCTGAATCTTATATGATTTCCAGATTCAAAAATGGTCTCAAATGGGATATTGAGGAAAAGGTTACATTACAATCTTTCTTCAAGTTAAATGATGTTGTTATGGCATCAGAACGAGCTGAATCACTATTGGAAAGAGGAAAATCAAGAACACGAAATCTTAGCAGTATGTCAAATTTTCAGCATGACAGGTCAAGGCAAGCACCCATATCTTCATGTCCAAATTCAGGAAGACTCTCAACTACAGTAGCACCAAAATCAAATGCACCTATTCAATCTGGGCGAAATTCATCACAAAAGAATCCTTATATGCCTAACATTGTTTCTAAATGTTATAGATGTAATGAAGAAGGACATAAATCAAATGTTTGCCCAAAGCGTAGCATAGTGAATTTTACAGAGGCAACTCATGAAGAAGAAAATCAAGAAAATGTTGTTGATGGTGATGAAAATGAAGAATATGCTTGTTCTTTAGTTGTTAGGAGGGTGATGTACACACCCAAGAAAGAAGAACATCTTCAGAGACACAACATATTCAGGACAAGGTGCACAATGAATGGTAAAATCTGTGATGTTATCATAGACTCTGGAAGCAGCGAAAATATTGTGTCTTCTTCAATGGTACGAAAATTAGGACTGAAGACAGATAAGCATCCTCATCCATATAAAATTGGCTGGATAAAGAAAGATTCTGAAACCAAAGTTATGGAGACTTGTCTAGTAAAATTTTCTATTGGAAAAATTTATTTTGATGAAATTAGATGTGATGTTGTTGATATGGATGCATGTCATATAATTTTTGGAAGACCATGGTAGTTTGATTTGAATGTGACTCATCAGGGCAAAGAAAATCATTATATTTTTTATAAGAATGGTCAGAAATTTATTCTACGCCCAGTAAAGGATGTAGATTCTCTGAAATCTACAAAAGAAAAGAAACAGCAAGTGATGATCATAAACCGAAAAGAGCTTTTCACTACACTAAGAGAAAAGCCTGATTTATTTCTACTTGTAAAGAAGATTTCTAGTGATGCGAAAATTTCATCATTCATTCCAAAGGCTGCACAAGATTTGCTGAGCGAATTTTCTATTATACAAGATATTCTTGATCATATACCACCACTGAGAGACATACAACATCATATTGACTTGATTCCTGGGGCAAGCTTGTCAAATTTACCTCATTATAGGATGAGCCCAGAAGAAAATCAGATTCTACAAGAACAAGTTGAAGAATTATTACAGAAAGGATTGGTGTGTGAAAGTATGAGCCCTTGTTCTGTTCTAGCATTATTAGTTCCAAAAAAAGATGGAAGTTGGCGTATGTGTGTTGATAGTAGAGAAATTAACAAAATCACTGTCAAATATCGATTTCCTATACCAAGACTAGATGATATGCTTGACATGATATGTGGTTCCAAAGTTTTTTCTAAAATTGATTTAAAGAGTGGATATCATCAAATTCGAATTCGTCCAGGTGATGAATGGAAGACTGCATTCAAGACAAAAGGACTTTATGAGTGGTTAGTAATGCCATTTGGCCTATCTAATGCACCAAGTACATTTATGAGAATGATGAATCAAATTTTGAAACCATTTATTGGTAGATTCGTTGTGGTATATTTTGATGACATTTTGGTGTATAGCTTAAATGAGAAAGATCACATTCATCATTTGAGATTAGTGTTGATAGTTTTATAGAAAAATGAGCTATTTATCAATTTAAAAAAATGTGAATTTATCACTACTAGTCTTGTGTTCCTTGGTTATGTCATAAGTGCAGAAGGTATTAAAGTTGATGAAGACAAAATTAAGGCCATCAAAGAATGGAAAATACCACAGAATATTCATGAAGTTCGTAGCTTTCACGGTTTGGCCTCATTTTATAGAAGATTTATCTGAAATTTCAGTTCTATTATGTCTCCAATTATAGAATGTATGAAAAAAGGAAATTTTGTGTGGACTGAAGCCGCAGATAGAAGTTTTATTCTTATTAAAGAAAAGTTATGCTCTGCTCCAGTGTTAGCTCTCCCAAATTTTACAAAATTATTTGAAGTAGAATGTGATGCATCAATTTTGAGAGTTGGAGCTGTATTGTCTCAAGAAGGTCATCCAGTCGCTTTCTATAGTGAAAAATTGACTGAAGCAAGAAGAAAGTGGACAACATATGAATTGAAATTCTATGCTGTTGTGAGAGCTTTACATACTTGGAAACATTATCTTGTTCAACGAGAATTCATACTTTACACTGATCATCAAGCTTTAAAGACTATTAATAGTCAAACGAATATAAATAGAATGCATGCAAGATGGGTGTCTTTTATTCAGAAGTTTACTTTCATTATCAAACACAAATCAGGGAAGATGAATCGAGTTGCAGATGTATTGAGTAGAAAATCAGCTCTTTTGGTTATGATGCGTGCTGAAATTACAGGTTTTGAATATTTAAAGGACCTATATGCTGAAGATGAGGATTTTGCTAATATTTGGAAAGACTGTGGTCAGAATAAGTCATGTAAAGGATTCCACATTCAGGAAAATTATCTTTTTCGTGGAAATCAACTATGTATTCCACGAACATTATTACGAGATAAATTAATTTATGAATTACATGCAGGAGGTCTTGGTGGACATTTGGGACGTGACAAAACCTTACAACTGATTGAAGAAAGATATTACTAGCCTCAACTAAAGAGAGAAGTTGAAAATTTTGTGAGGAGATGTCAAATTTGTCAAATTAACAAAGGGCACTGTCCAAACACAGGGTTATATACTCCACTGCCAATTCCAAAGATACCATGGGTTGATCTGTCCATGGACTTCATTTTAGGATTACCACGTACTTAGAGAGGAGCTGACTCTGTTTTCGTGGTTGTAGATCGCTTCTCAAAAATGGCTCATTTTATTCCTTGTAGAAAAGCAAATGATGCTGTTCAGATTGCCAATTTATTTTTCAAGGAGGTAGTTCGTTTACATGGAGTCCCAGAGTCCATAACTTCTGATAGAGATTCAAAATTTCTCTCACATTTCTGGCATACTCTTTGGAGGAGATTTAATTCGTGCTTACAATTTAGTACCACAAGTCATCCACAAACTGATGGTCAAACAAAGGTTATAAATAGGACGCTTGGTAACTTGATTCATTGTCTTTTAGGAGAAAGACCCAAACAATGGGATCTTGCTCTGGCTCAAGCTGAATTTGCCTATAATTCAATGGTGAATCGTTCAATAGGTCAATCACCATTTTCGATTGTATATATAGTTCCTCCAAAGTTTCCACTTGATTTAGCAGATTTACCCAAGTTATCTGGAGCTAGCGTTTCTGCAAACAACATGGTAGAAAACATCAAAACAGTGCATGAAAGGGTGCGAGATCAACTTACCTCCAATTATGCCAAATACAAAGACACAGCTGATAAAAAGAAGAGAAAAAAGGTCTTTGAAGTTGGAGATCTTGTTATGGTGTACCTGAGGAAAGAGAGGCTACCATCTGATAGTTATAGCAAGTTAAATCCAAAAAAGTATGGACCCTTCAGAATTCTACAGAAGATCAATGACAATGTTTATGTTCTTGATTTGCCTGACACTATGGGAATCTCCTCCAATTTTAATGTTATGGATCTACATGAATATTATCCACCAAATAATGATAACTCGAGGACGAGTTCTTTTGAAGAAGGGGAGACTGATGTAGCCCAAGTTCAGCCAAATTCGAGTGATCTTGAAGAACAAGAGGCATCAAGACTCATTTTGCTCAATATTAGATTTAGCACATCTTAGATGTGTTCAAATCTTAAAATCTATTATTTTCTTTCATGTTTTTATAGTTAAGGACGTTTGTAACAAACTTCCTTAACTTTAGGGTCATTTTTAAGTACTTTTAAAATTATAGTTAGTTAAGGACGTTCTTAACAGAACCTCCTGAATTTAAGGTTTGTTTTAACAGATTTTCTATTTTGTAGGATCTCTAGAGGTCCGAATTTCTTGTTAATTATCTTTTTGGCCTATATAAAGGCCTCTCATGTAGCCCTAGAGGCATGCCATATTTTTATCAATAGAATTCAAAGTTCTTTTCTTTCTAGAAAGTTATCTTCTCTGTTGGTGGATTCCAACCTCATTGGTTTAGGGAACCACTTCTGATCTTGTGAATTCAAGATCAACCCCTTGTGGACTCAAGGGTCGAAGTTCCTTCATTCTGTGGACTCAGGGTGAGGATCTTCACAGAAATGACGTTTTTGTGGATTCAAGAACGAGATTTCTATTTATCTTAAATCAAGCTGCATCAAATATTTCAGATCTTCAGCAAGACAAATTCTCCGCTGCGTCACTCTTCATGAAGGTAGGCCAGGCCCCTTGCTATTCCTACACAAATTTTACGCCTAGTTTGCCAATCCAATTTCAAGTTCAACCCTTTGGGTCCTGCCAACACCATGACAGTTGCATTAACATCACACACCCAACAACTTCATAGAATGAATTTGACAAAGGAAATCCCAGAAAATGGTGGTCAAAAAGCACAAAAAATGCAAACCATAAGATGGTTACCATATAGAGCTCTAGCAAGGCTGTTATTCTCCATGTATTCGTATACTAGTAACAACTGATTCCCTTCGGTGCAGCACCCAAAAAGTCTTACGAGGTTTGGGTGCTGTATGGCTGATATCATCCCGATCTCGTTCACAAATTCCCGGTTTCCTTGCTTTGATTTGGACGAAAGCTGCTTCATGGCAACCATAGAGCCGTCTGGAAGAACCCCCTGAGAATTTTCAACGTGTGTGTATTATTACTAGGCTCTCAAGATTACATCGAGACTAAAATTTCATACGTAAAAGAAAAACCAAATGAATCCATGCTTATGTGGTTGACCTTGTAAACCAGACCAAATCCACCTTCACCAATCTTGTTTTCAGGGTTGAAGTTCCTAGTGGCAGCTTTAATATGCTTTAAACTAAAACAGTTCGTCCGCAACTCCAAACCTTCAAGGTCTGCTTAAATGATAAGAAAACGGCAACACATACCGTTAGTACTATGAAAATTCAATACTAGAGGATCTATGACACACAAATGCGGGTTAGCCAGGTTGTCCACTATTTACAATTATAAGGTTTCTTGAGGATATTAAGTGGAACTGAAGAGAACATCAGGCATGGACTTGATTTTTGTAACGTTGCCTGCACTCTACATTATGTTCCCTATTCTCAAGTTTACAGAAAAAATATATGTAGCTACCATCAATGCAGACCACTTGATGGCCACCCCTTTGTCCCATCGTTTAAAGCATAAGCTTCTGCTAGGTCAGCTATGAAAAGGACAAATAGCCAATTCCTAATGTCAAAACTAGGATTGTGAACAAACTTGGCAATGGAAGGCGAGCCCCCTCAAATACCAATTATCCAAGGAGAGTTCTGGCTCTAACATGGTGCGGAATTTTTCCCAACTGTTTCAATTTTACGGCATGCAGAACGTTTGACCTATAGAACTAATCTTCACAGCAGTTGGCAAGCATGGCCGTTGAGAAGGATATCAGCCCATCATGTTGTGACATTACTTGGACATATTGATTAGTACTGTTTTAAGGACACCCTTAACTCAACACCAAGCTCTTCGCTTTATTTGTGAAGTGCATTTGATATTGATAGCCCAACCACCGCACAAACTTTCACTAATTTATTTTCAAATACCCTAGATAGAAGACAAACGCAGTGTGTGTAGAATGAAAATATTTTTCTGTGTTCCTATCAGCTCTGAGGATTCCTCCTATGATATTTATATAGAAGAATAGATAGCATACACAAATATGGCTGCTTTAACTTGCCAAACAGAATAAGAGCCAAATTTTGACACGTGCAGATCTGCATAGATGATTTCCCTAAATATAAAGGTTCACCTATATATTTACTGGTCGTCTCACCTTCGTTCTGAATGGCTTTCCTTCTCAAGCGAAACTGTGTAATACCCAAGGTCTTTGACACCACCAGTATTATCGAAGCAATACCAATTCCAATGATAGCAGCAACTGAAAATTTTTCCTTGGACACATGAGGAGTGAAATCTACAATGCAGAAAAATAATTAGAATAAACCAACCAGAAGATAAAGAGAGAGCGAAAAACATCTCCATGAACATACTCGATGTTACCGAAATTGCCGATATAATAGGCCCGTAGATGCCATTATCTGGAATGTTATTCGTCCCTTTGCCACACCACATGAAATGGATCTCCAAAGTGCTGCCTTCTACTAGCGCATTAAAACTCCTGGTGACTTCCTCACCAATCCCACCAGCTGCTTCTACGATGTTAAAGTCTCTTAACACCTTATTCCCCTGTTTCAATGTAGAAAATTTAAGTGCATACAGACAAAACCCCTAAAGTAGAGAAGCCAGACCCAATTAAAATGTAGGAGACAGAGCCATCAACTATAGTATAATAGACAACTACTCTGATAAAGACGCTGACGAAAAGAAAAAAAGGGAATATCTGGATACCAACAAACATCATTCAAACCTGTTGGAAAAAAGAATTCTCGTTATCAGAATTGATATGATGTATCCCGACAACAAAGACAGTCAGTGGTGACAACATCATGAATGAAGAAAAGAGCAATACTAAGCTATACAGATTCATCAAGAATGTAAGTTCAAGGAAACCAAATGACCTGGATTGATACATCAAACACACGCCTTCCAAGACTCCCAAAAATTGGGTCAGAAGTGAAAACTATTTCAGAAAAGTGCAGTTTCACTGTATAACTCCCTGGTTGCAAACACAGGCCATAGTATTTGAGAGAGAGAGGATTCAAACGAGCAGTTTTGTACAAATCTGCATTTCGCATTGTCAATACTGATGTGTTTTCTGCTACAAATGATGCATCCCGTCTGTCAATAAAGTTTCCTGTACTGCTAGAAGCCCACTTTCGACTGGGAGAAAGATAATAGTCGGATATGCCTTCTGTTGATGTGTCAGATTCATAGTTATTCCCGTCAACAGTCACAAGTCCACCTCCGCAATTTATGAAAAGGTTATAGTCTGCATAAATTCCGAAAAGCCAATAAAAACTAATCATGAGAAATTCATGTCCGTGAGTCACGCTTTCAAATCTTAAGGTTGTTTTCCTCCAACCCCGCAAAAGAAAAACTCCAACTGAAAAGGTACAGAAGCTGTCCCCTAGAAAGGAGATTTATACCCACTTGTAGGTGTGTCATCACAGGGGAGGTCCTTTCTTAAACATGACGGTATCCTACGAAGGTAAAACGGAGAGAGTGAATGATTTACACAATTGATCTACCCATAATGTACACTTCAAAAATGTCAGAAACCTACAAGTCATTTGTTGTCGATGAAAAGGTGGCAACATAGTTCCTGTAAATTAGAAGAACCTTATTTAATTCCAGAAACAAGAATTCAATTCCATACGTGCAACAGACAAAAAATGCTTACCGTGATTCTTGCTGACAGTCAGGTGGTCGAGATGAAAGATCAGTGAACGTATTATAAGAAATATCCCTGAACATTTTCAACAATCTATCAATGATGATTTACACGTTACCAAAAAATTTATTACGACACCAAATCTAAAAGGAAAAGCAAGGAAAATAACCGTACAGATTCCATGCCTTTGTCTTAGCCCAATCAGGTATTGATCCAGTAAGTTTGTTCCTGGTAAGGAACCTGATTATGGAAAATCAGCAGAAGGCATCATTAAAGTATAACTCTTCTCATTTTTCTACTGGCCTATTAAGTTGAATCAAAGAGAAAATAGAACCCGCAGTCACTTACAGAGCTGCTAAGTTTTTCAAATTTATAAAGTTCTCTGGTATCTCGCCTGTGAAGTTATTAAAGCTCAGATCTCTGCCACAAAACACAATAAAAAATGTGACAAATCGGAGAGCAAAATAATTGTTCTCCCTGTGACCACCCAATATAATTTTCAAGGTACAAGTCTTCTTTTAAAGATCAAAAAAAAAAATTATATTTCTTATAATCTGACAATTATCAGAGAGAGAAAAATGGCTGCATGAAGATCACTGATGTAGGAACAAGTGTGCAAAGTAAAAATGACGTTTCCGAGTTTTAGCCTAAAATTCGTCCATTTTCCGAGAGTGAGTTTCAATATTACAGGGACTAAAAATTCTTTAACTTTTCGGGGTAGTTCGTAAAGTGCATACCTTGGAATAATCTCCAAGGTTGATAGCACTGCACTTGTAGTGGCCACATTCTTATTTATCAAAGTAATTTGCACCACAGAATTAATGCAAATTTGAATTATTTTCTGTATCTCTGATAATTAGTGCCTCGAATTTCTCTGCTGGTATATGATACGTCTAGAGTTCTCCACTACAGTTTTTCTGAACCAATGTGAGGCCACGGGGAGAAAAATGGCAACCACACTAACTGATTTTAGGGACCAACCACTGCCAACGTCAATTGCCATGTTCATCCTATCACCACACAAGCCTACCTGAATCATACATATCCAGGCTCATGGATGGCTTTTAAAAAGAATCTACGACATACACGTGCCAGTCACATCCAGATGTTCTAAACTAATGCACGGATGAAGCATATCTCTGCTTCTTCAAGGCATCACAGAAAATGACGTTCGACCTAAAATAATCTCGAACAAATTGCCAAATGCAAACATGATTACCGCTTGAACAACTAGTTACGCAAACATTTGTGTATAAGGAACTTACAGGGTTTGCAGTTCAGTAAATGTGCCAATGTAATCCGGGATGCTGCCAGATATTGAGCAATTTCGGAGAACCCTGGCAGTGTTCACAAAGAGAAACCTGTCAACAAATCGTCAAAATTACATTCATGCGGGTGGATAAATGTTTTTCGTAGTCTTACAACTGTGTTAATCTTGACATTTTGTCAAGGGGAGGGAAGCTACCGTCGGCATTTTTCAGGTCAGAGACTCTCCTACAAATGGAAAGACAAAAATAGCCGCTATTGCTACCGTGCACTAACACAGACAACAGCCTTTATTACTCGGAAAGAGTAAAGCGACACATACAACTGCGTTAAGTTTTGCAGTGCTAAGAACTCGGGTGGAAACGGACCCTCCATAAATGTTCCTTGCATGGATCTGCGACAGAAGGAAACGTGCATCCAATGAGAACTCCATGCAGTAAAGACATCCTTTCCAAATGATAATTAACGACAGCTGAGCTTACAGAAGGTCTAGTTCCGTGCAGTTCCCCATGAAGCTTGGTCTCTTCCCAGATATCTCAGTCCCATCCAGATAACTGAAAAACATTATCCTGTGCCGATTATTGATACTAAGATGATCATCAACCTCATGAAAGAGTACAACAAATATATGTGCTGGAACCTTACAGGCTTGTCAAGTTCTTCAGGTTACCGAGTGTTTCTGCAAGCTCACCGGAAAAGTTGTTGGAAGAAAGAGAGCTGAAATGGCGTGAACTGTTGTCACTTATTTTCTTTAACGAGTCACATAAGTTTCGATCATTCTACCTGCAGTTTCTTCTCTTCTCTTTTCGATTCGCGTAAATAATGAGAATTTAATTACTGGAGAACAGTATACCATAGACTAGAGGCTTACAGTGTTCTTAAGTTGGTCAAACTTCCGAGGCTACGAGGAAGAGGCCCTTACATCATGTTGTTGTCCACGTAACTTCAAGGAAAGCATTCAATGGGAAAAAGAAAATGTCGATCAACATCCATTACTAAGATACAACTCCGGTTGGTGATAAAGTGTCTTCGACGAACAGGTTATAAAGTCATTACAGCGATTCAAGCGTTCCAATGCTGCCTATCTCCTCAGGAATCGCACCCGAGATACGGTTCGCCGATAGGTCCCTGCAATGGTACAGAACAGAGCCCTAGATTAAATCTGCTGCCACCAAGGATGCAGAATAAAAGCTCGAAATTTTGCATTGACGGGGATGTAAGGATCGGAATGGTGGTGATTTACAGGCTTTTCAGAGGAAGGGAAGTCCAATTAGCTACAGGTATGGAACCGCTGATGTAGTTCCGCGAGAGTTCACTGCTCAGTTCCACCGATTCAGGGGATAAGAAAATTGAGCGTGGAGATGTTCAGTTCCTCAATGCTCATAAGAAAGAACAAATCGAGAAACAAGAGAATTTATGGCGGCGAACGTACATAGAGGATAGGTGAGTGAGCTTGCCGAACTCCTCCGGCAGCACTCCGGTCAGATTAGCGTTCCAGAGAGAGCTGAGCACGATTTTTGATATAGATAACAACGAATCAGCTACAGCCCGGCGTCCAAAAGACCAGCAAGCGGAATGCCACTCAGGACGGGACAGCGGCAGGGGCATACATCCTGTAGACATGTCGGGAGGTGGTTGCGTTCGTGGTTGTAGTGGTGAGTCCGTTGCAGAAGATACCGTTCGTATAGATACCGCAAGGATCTCCGCTGAAGTTCCACAGCGTCGCCGAAATATTCAGCTTAAAAGCGATCTGCCTGAGTGCCACGACTGAAGGTTCCGGGTGTTGTTAGAACTCGAAATAAGAAAGCATTGTATGCTATATGTATACACAAGGTGGGGGCAGGGAGAGAGAGAGAGAGAGAGAGAGAGAGAGAGAGAGAGAGAGCAGCTCCTGGCTATCCCGCCGTGGCAGAGGAGCAGAGCGGAGGAGAGTGGTCGTCGGTATAACCCACCTTCCTCCGGGGGGAGAGTCTGCGCTTCGGCTCCCCGTCTCTGGAGACAGCAGTTCAGAGTCGCCGCCAAAAGGAGGAAGAATAATAGAGCTCGGGGGACCGCAGCTCCCCAGCTCTGAAGACAGCAGTTCAGAGTCGCAGCTGCTCTCATCTTGCACCTCGTCCTCTTCACGTCGCCTCCCGGTCGAAGAGCAGGTGCGGCGCAGACGGAGGACACAGACAAAAGGAACTGAACCGGGGAGATCTCAATTGGCGCCGGCGCCCGTCGGTAGCAACCCGTCGGCGGGAGGTTTCCTCGATGCAACGCCGCTCCAGCGGATATATAGCTAAAATCAGTAGTCCTATGACTGAGCAGTGGCCCCACGGCGATACCCTGCTGCCGTGACTTCTGGTGTCTCAGTGGGCGCTGCGCAGGCGGACATCTAGGTTGGCGAGGAACAGGAGAATGGAACGATCGGCGGGCCCCAACCACGTCCCACCCAGTCCAAAGTCAATATGAGAACGTCGGCACGGATCTTTCGGAGGTCCCACGCGATGCCCAAGTATAATATGTGGGCATGACAATTGGTACGTTTGTTTAAAGCAGTTATGCCTGTTGAATCTGTTGGGCAAGAACTATCTTACAGCTGTTGCCTTTGACGGCGGCGTTTGGTCCTCATGTGGGGGACCCTTTAAGGCTTGGAATCTAGAGAAGCCGTGTAATGTTAAGAAATCAGTAACTCATTTGATGACCAAGCAGCGACATCAAACTGACCTACTCTCCAGAATGGTTACCGCGTTTAAACAAAACTCACTGACGGACCACAAACTCCATGTCAGTCAGTTGATTTGCATGTCTTGCTTAGTTGTCTCAACTAGCAGACCCCCCTCTCTCTCTCTCTCTCTCTCTCTCTCTCTCTCGATCTCTCTCGCTGATATAGATATATATATATATATATATACACATATATCCTGACTCCTCTCTCTCTCTCTCCTTTTCTCTCTTTTTCTCTCTTTTTCTCTCTCTCTCTCTCGGTGGCTTGCTATCCAAGGGTGACTCAAGCTGGCCCGAGCATGTAGTATTCGTAACTATAGTAAAACATTATAGGCTTTGCTATTATCTGATCAACACTAGATCACCCTGCGGAGTCCAACCACCTTGGCCCTCGACCATTAATTATTAGCAAGGAATATTATATATGAGGTATTGCGCTTCCTCCATGGAGAAGTTGGCACCCAGGGCTGCATCCACTAGCGAGTAGGGCATCCTTTGATGTAGAACAAATATAATTGACATGAATATGATATGTTGAAAATGCAATGAATAACTAACAAGCCACAAAATCCACACACAATCAGATTCAAACCTTTAAAGTCGATTGCGTGACTATGAGAAGTCTGTTTCGTTTCTTAATCGAGGGTTAGAGGATCGTCTCAAATCGTCATGATAAATCAAAGCTCTACATTTTAAAATCTCAGTCGGCCTCCAAACAAGAAAATCACAGCTCACACGGTTGATCACGAGCCCACACGGCTAATCATGAGCCCACACTGCTAAACATGAGCCCACACGGCTAAACTCGATGGTGGTGAAAACACAAATGAGGAAAAATGAGATGAAATCAATGCACACATTCACTAGAGAGGGTTAAGAGTGAATCTTGGGTGTTTGTAAGTCGAGAAGTTGACGTCGTGGATAATTTGGAGAAGAGCATGCCCGACGCAGATCCAATTGCATACTTAGTTGGCAGGGGGTCAAGGGGGAAGCCACCCCCTTGTAGGGTTCGGGGCAGTGCCCCAAAACCAAATCCAACGGACGATTGGAGATGGGCGCGCAGTGTACACGCGATAGCCGTCGAGGATTGGAGGCAGTCATGGAAGACGAAGGGCCCAGGTACATCTGCTACGTGCAAGACAACGATTTGACAGGAACCGTCCCATGACGACGGAGGTTTGACGTTGACGTAGAGGATGTCCACAGCTGTAGGACGTTCCGTTGTGCGACAAGAAGATTAGATTGCGCGGACAGATGTGGAAGGGAGTCCGCCGTGCGTGATCAATGACCTGACAGGAGACTGTCAACATGACAATGAGCACACGAAGGCCGGCAGAGGGAACGTCCGATGACAGAGAGGGATGGTTGACCTTGGAGCAGGGTGGGACCCATACGACGGCGGTGGCTACAGACAACAGCGGTTGCATAGATCCCCTAGGAACAGCGGTTGCATAGATCCCCTAGGGCACAATTTTAGGAAAGAATTGCTTGCAATTATTTTTGCTTTAGAAAAATTCAGATCTTATTTAATACTTTCTAAAGTGATTATTTTTATTGATCATGCAGCCCTACATCATTTACTTGCTAAAAATGACTCTAAACCATGACTCATTAGATGGATCTTATTAATTCAAGAGTTTGATTTAGAGATCAAAGATAGAAAAGGGTTTGAAAATCCTATTGTAGACCATCTCTCACGCATTCAACCTTCTAAAAATGATAATTTATTGGACTCATTGTCTGATGAACAGATCATGAGTATAAAGCACAAGATTATTCCTTGGTATGCTCACATAGTTAACTATTTAGTGGCAAGAAAAATTCTAGAATGTTGGTATAAGCAAGAGAAGGATGTGTTCTTCAAGAAGGTAAAATTTTTCTTTTGGGATGACCCTGAATTATTTTATTTAGGACATGATCAAATTATTAGGAGATGTGTACTAGAAATAGAATTTGAAAATATTCTAAACTTATGTCATTCTGGTGGACATTTTTCAGGTAAGAAAACAGCTGTAAAAATATTATAATCTGGTTTTTATTGGAAAACTCTTTTTAAAGATGCATATTATTTTAGTAAATGTTGTCTTCAATGCCAAAAGATCATAAAATTATCTCGCAAAGATATGATGTCTTTACAGCCTATACTTGTGGTAGAAAATTTTGATTTATGGGGTATAGATTTCATGGGATCTTTTCTAATTCATTTGGCCATGAATATATTCTTATTGCAGTGGATTATGTTTCTAAATGGATTGAAGCTATACCTACACATACTTGTGATAATAAAGTTGTCATAAAATTCCTTAAGTCTCATATTTTTTCTCGTTTTGGCTGTCCACATGCTATTATTAGTAATAATGGTTCTCATTTTATTAACTCACAATTTAGAGCTTTATTGAAGAAATATGGAGTTACTCACAAGATTTTTACACCATATCATTCTCAATCAAATGGATAGATGGAAGTTTCCAATAGAGAGATCAAATGAATACTTCAAAAGGTAATTCGTGTTAATAGAAAAGATTGGTCATTAAAACTTGATGATGTTTTATGGGCTTATAGAACAGCATATAAAACTCCTATTGGCATGTCACCATTTAGATTAGTTTCTGGAAAATCATATCATTTACCCATAGAATTAGAACATAGAGCATATTGGGCAATCAAACAATTAAATACTAACTTGTAAGAGGCTGAAAATCATAGATCTCTTCAATTATCTGAATTAGAAGAGCTTAAGAATGAAGCTTATGAAAATTCTCATATTTATAAATTTTGTATGAAAGCTTATCATGATAAATATATTTCAAGAAAATCATTTTAGGTTGGTCAAAAGGTATGACTTTTCAATTCAAGATTACATTTATTTCCTAGAAAATTAAAATCAAGATGGGATGGTCCGTACATTGTTGTTGATGTTGCAAATAGTGGAGCTGTAAAAATCAGTGACCCTAGAGATGGATGAAGCTTTGTAGTCAATAGTCAAAGGCTCGAACCTTACATAGAACATTATCCACTTGAGCTTATATTAGTGGTTGAATTTATAGATCCTTGAGCATCATTATGTCAAGCTGAAGACATAAAAACAAATGCTAAGTTGGGAGGCAACTCGATAATTTTTATTTTTCTTGTCACTTAATTTCGTTTTTAGATTGATTTGTTTTAGTTCAGAAGATAATTTTCTTTTCTACAGTTCTTATCTACTTTGACAAATAAGGTATCAACTCTCCACTCTTCCATATTTCATCCATCATCTATACTTTTGTTTGAAAATTTTCGTATCCTTATATTTTAGCTAATGATGCCTCTTATTAGTAAATTTAAAGGACTATTCGGATATTAGCAACGGAAAATTCAAGGAGCTGAAGAATCATTCACAAATATTCAATGAGTTTTTCTAAACTTTCCTTCTTGATATTTCATACTTGAGATAAATGTTATGATGCTTATTTCTTTATAATTACAATAACATGTTTTATTGGTGTTTTATTGGGGACAATAAAATGATTAAGTTGGGGGGTAAGGAGGAAATTTAGAAAAACTCATAGATATAATTTAGTGCATGAAAATGAGTTTATGACAAATTATTTATGATTTTTTTTGCATATTAAATGATGAAAATATTTAAATAAAGAACACATCATGGATTATATTATGGATTGATTTATAGATGAGCAAGATGAAGAACTTATTTTATGTTATAAGTTTTATGTCAAGCTAAAGGTGCAAATATTTCCCTAGGGTGAGTTAAAAACATGGAAGTGAATTGAAGCACACATCTCAAACTCATAGTTATATTTATGATTTTTTTTCTTATTCTTAGACTTCTCATCTTACTCATTCACCTCTCATGATATAGTGTGATTAAACCTTGCATGAAAATCAATTTTTTTAGCATGATATAGAGCTTTTGTCAATTTCTTTGGCAACTATTATTTATGACAGAGTGAAGCCCCCTGAATTATAGAGGGATACAAAACCTCTTCAGGGAAATAAGCTGCCTGTCTAATTAGGGCAACACATGGAAAAAATATTATAATTATTTACAATAAAAATATGTTGAACTTGAATAAAGCATAGGGAATATGCTGTGAGACATTAGAGTATCTCTCTCGTAGCAAGTATTCAAGTGAAAAAAAAAAAAAGAAGAAGAGGTTGCTAAAGGTAGAATCAAAGGAAAGTACAGGGGGTGCACTATGAGACACTAGGGCATTCCTCTTGTGACAAGTATTGAGGATAAAATCCCATTAATTATTGCATGATTTTTAAAATTACTTTCCATGTGTCTTAGCCATTTTATATATAGCCATTTATATATATAAGATTTGACATAATCTCTATCCCATGCATATCTTTTATAGTGGAAGGTATCTATCAATGCTATTTCTTGATGAGGTGAATTCTTTTCTTTATTTATGTAGTACAATTATTATTATATGTATATTATTGAGAA
Source organism: Spirodela polyrhiza (assembly GCA_024713555.1). Taxonomy (NCBI): domain Eukaryota; kingdom Viridiplantae; phylum Streptophyta; class Magnoliopsida; order Alismatales; family Araceae; genus Spirodela; species Spirodela polyrhiza. The sequence goes on along the minus strand of CM046533.1, from coordinate 3,873,142 downwards.
GCATGCTTAAGTTCATGAAAATGTTTTGAAATAGATACCTTGGGAAATATTTTGATACCAAAGGTGGTTTCACTACCTATGCTTGTCATATATCATATATTCATTAGAGAAAGTTACTTCATATTAGCTCTAATATATTATTGATCCATGATTATTTGATGATGTTTCTTAAATTTTTAAACACATTTTATTTTCATTGCTAAGGGACTAACAATGATTTAAGTTGGGGGGTGTGATAACTTGTAAAAATTACATATTAATGTATTACTAAATCAAGGAGAATAATGCATATTTGAGAATTATTTCACAAGTTATCATGTTAATTATTTTACTTGGCATTTTGATAAACCTCCTTAAATCTTGATGTAAATTGATATTTTATGAATAAAAAGAAAATTTATGAAAATTTATTTCATATGTTGAAGGTTAATCTTTATTTAGTTTATTTTTAAATGAAATTTTGTTGTGCTAATGTTTTATGATTAACTAAAATACATTTTTTATAATTTCTGAATTTTTAGGCATTAAAATAAATATCAATTTAAGATATAAAAAGATAAAATGGGTGCACCATTACTGGGCCAGAGGCATGCTACTTAACGGGCCCGATGCGGGCTAGAGGCCACATTGCATCTAGGACTAGGCCCAAGGGGCACAGCACCTCACGACCCGTGTGAATTGGGTCGCGGATCTGAATCATGAGTTCAGGCCGAATATATCACCTCCAAGGCCTACTAGGAGTCGGGTCTCAATCTAGATCATCCCTAGGAGTCGGTAGTCAAGTCCGGTCATCCCTTTAGGAGGTGCATGCATTGAATGGGGGACATTGATAAATATATAGAACTATATATTTCTCATACTTTTGATATGGGACTAAATGGCTCTTCTAACTGTTTTCAGATCCGACAATAGAGCGGCATCTGTGGCAAAGATCCAATGATTCTAAAGCCGCCACGTCACCATCCACCATTGCATAAAAAGCAGTGCTAGATCTAACAGCAGCCGTCATAAGATCTGATGCACCAGAAATGACCACATCTCCATCCACCAGCACGTGGTGGGGTGCCCACATAGATCCTGATAAAGCACGCGAAAAAGCAGTGAGAGCTCAAATAGATTTGACGGTGATTGAGAGGCCACGTCATCCCCTTTTAAAGCAAAATGACAGTGCAAGAATCCAATGGTTTTCATCGAGCCATGCGGTGGAAGACATATTGACAAATATCACTTATTGTTTGGTAAAATAGACAATATCGATTATTCTCTCATGCGACATAAGGGTATATTTGCAAATATTGATTATTGGCTGGTAAAATAGACAATATCAGTTATTGTCTTGCGAGAAAAGGGGAAAATGCCGAAAAAATTGGAGAAAAATTAGAAAAATATGGCAGAAAATAAGAAGAATGGAAAATGCAATTTGTAGATCTAGGGAACAAAAGGGGAAAGAGGAGAGAGAAAGACATCTTTTTCGAGTTGTTCTTGAGTTGTTCTTGAGAGAAAATAATTGTTCTTCTTTGTCATGCGAAAATAGAGTTCCAAGGAATGCACCATTGATTTTTGATTATTCTCCTTTACCCTTATCATCTTAAATCCATTCTGTTGAACTAGATGCAAGATTGGGAAGCACTACCCAAAGGTCAACATCAAGCCATACATTCTAAGGGTCATAAGTTTGAGTTTTAATAAAGTTTTCATTATTTTCTTATTTGATCTGCAAAATAAATTTATTTTCTTAGCTTTAATCATTTCTTTACTTGTTTCTTCTCTATTTTCATCATTCTAAAGTATATTTCATTTTAGTAAAATTTTAGATTCACATTTACATTTATTTACCATTTTATTTCCTTCATTACTTTGAATATCAAGTTCATAATCAATTAATAAGAGAATACGAAGATTTTTAAAAGCTTTCCTTGATGAGACAACCTAGCTCACCACTATATTCATTTAATATTCTTTTTGGTTAATTTATTTTTATAAATTATTAAAATTGAATGATGATTCTCATAACGACTTAGGGTCACATCACTCCCACCATGTGCCATGTCGCCCATGCTACTGGGCACTTGAAGAATAGGTGTGAGTAGGCCTCCACAGGCCCATTGCATAGGACACAGTCTGCTGATGTGTCCAAGAACATGTGTTGCCAACACTAACACATCATCAGCTGACGCCGTACGAGGAGCCAACTGAAAATCTTGACTTTTAGTGGGATGTGCTTCTTCCACAAGATGCAGAAGTGTGCACTATTGTGTGGTCCTCCACAAGTTCCTGGTTGTAAAGCTGACCATAGGCCTCCCGGGCAGAGAAACGAGTGCCACGCCATTCCCACACATCTCACTCCCCCTCTACCAGTCGTAGGGGCAAGATCACGTTATGTAGCCCGACGAGTTCCTAGAAGCGCTGGTCACATAATGTTCCTACAAATCCCGGCCACCAGTCGCGATCCCAGACCTCGTGCACCATGGCCCTTGGGTTGAGGGTAAGTGCACATAGGCGAGGGAAAGCTGCCTGCAATGTCCCTTGACCGAACCAGTTGTCTAGTCAAAATCTGAACTTGATGCTATCTCCTAGTCTGGGTCGGAACATAGGGCGAGCCGAGTTCAAAATGGTCTTGAGTCTTTTTAGAAGGCTGATGTGCCCCGAGATGGGACATAGCATTGCTCCCAGGTCAGTGATGCTTTGTAGCTGTCCCTCAGAATTGTTGTCACCATATCTGTTGCCGGCTGCATCATTTGCCACACCCATTTGATCAAAAGCGCTGCATTGGTGAGCTGGAGATCTCGAACCCTGAGGCCCCCGACAGCAGTCGGGTAGCACACTGTGCTCCATGAGATGAGATCTACCCCCGCACACTGCACTCCAATAGCGATTCCGATGATAGTGCCAATTGGAAACTTTTTGTCCTCAAACATACGAGGTTCGAAGTCTACAAGACAAAAAAGTAACTAGAATCAACCAATCAGATGATAAAGAGACAGTAGAAAACATCTCCTTCTACGTACCTGGTGTTACAGAAATTGCTAATATAAGATGCTCGTAGACACTTCCATATGGAATGGAATTCGTTCCTTTGCCAGACCATATTAAATGGATCTCCAAGGTGCTGCCCTCTACAAGAGCAGTAAACTTCTTGATAACTTCCTTACCAGCCCAATTGGCTGCTTTTACGATGTTAAAGTACCTTTTTCGCCTATTTCAAAGCATAGAGTTCTATCAATTGGATACAGACACGACTTGGTTAAGTAAATACAAACAAAAATCCTGCAATAGGGAACCCAAGCCCAATTTAAAACTAATTAAAGGGACACAACCATATACTAAAATGCACTAGTAGCCACTAAAAAACACCTCAGAAAAAAAAAGGAATAATTGAATACCAATAAACATAGTTGAAAGGTGTCAGAATAATGATTTCTCTTTTGCAAGAAATGATATCATGTATCCTATCTTCAGTGACAATCACATCTATGAATGAAGTTTAGATAAAAATCAGCAGACATAATGCCAAATAACACAAGAAAATGATATAGTGGGATAAAATAATTAGGAATCATTTTCTTTATTTGATTGAAAAAGAGTATCACAGAGATCTTTAAGAGAAGTGCAATAGTAAGCTATATATATTCAACAAGATTGTAATTCCAAAGAATCCAAATGACCTGGATTGATACATCAAACACACGCCTTCCAAGGCTTGCAAATCTCTGGTCATCAGTAAGAAGTATTTCAGTAAAGTGGGGCTTGACCATATAATTTCCTGACTGCAAGCATAGACCGTAGTATTTCAGAGAGAGCGGATTCAAATGAGCAGACGTGTACAACATTTCATTGGGCCTTGTCAATAATAATCTAGCTTCTGCTAAAAATGGTGTGTTGCTGCCCCCAACAAAGTTTCCTGTACTGCTATAAGCCCACTTTCCACTGCTAGAAAGATAATATTTGGATGTGCCTTCCAATGATGTGTCACCTTCATATTCATTACTGCCAACAGTCACACTTTCACCTCCACAATTTATGAAAAGGTTATAGTCTGCACAAATTCTGAAAAGCCAAATAAAAAATTAACCAAGAGAATGTCATGTTCATAAATCAAGCTTTCAAATCATAAGGTTGGTTTCTTCCAACCCCCCAAAAGAAATGTTCAACTGAAAGGTAAAGAAGGTGTCCCAAAGAAAGGAGATTTATATGCACTTTTAGGTGTGCTGTCACAAGGGAGGTCTGATATAATGAAATCAAGGGTCATTGAAAAGCCCCAAAATTGATTAATCAAAAATTTATAATCAGGAATTTACCAAATTAAAATACTAAAATAGGTAAGTATTGTGGTAAGTTCGAGGTCGATCCATAGGGAATGAGGATTAGGTGTTAATCAGTTTTTAATCTATTTAATTGATAGATTTAGTCAAACGAACTCAAAGGAAAGGCAACGACAAGTAGGAAGGATTTTCACTATCAAAAAAGGGGGAAAAAGAAAATCAATGACATGGACGATGATCTAGAGGTGAAACACACACATATAATACTTGTAATACTGAATCAAAACTATAAATCAATTTACTTCAAACCTACAAATACCTAATTGATTGGTCTCGTGCAGAACACGTCGAACCTGGATGAACTTACCTCGGGCCTCTATATGTTGCCAAGGCTAGGCAGTTTCCTCTTCGAGTAGCTTTTCCAAGGATCTTTGTTGTGAATCTGTACTTGAATCAACCAAAATGCATCCCAAAACAAATGCGGAACCTCAATGTTATTTCACTCATGCCAATGAAATGTCGGGGCATTTGAAGTTAGGTTTTTCGCCCCTAAATGGCGGCTTAAATGTGTAAGGGTTTACATGAGAATATGGGTGTACACATGTAAGGCTGATCTTGTCTTCTCATGGGCTGGTTCATTCGAGATCCTCTGATCTAGGGCTGTGATAAGATTAAGTGAAAGTTGGTTTCCTTTTAAGTTGATCTGAAACATTGGATTTGGAGATCTTGTCATAGCCATAGGATCTTCCTAATTGTTGAGATCTGCTACACCTATAGTCAGTATGCTCCATCTATCGTTGATTGTGTAGACGTTCTTGACAGCTTTCAGTCTCCTCATTTGATGATGCCGCGTGTCATCACCTCAGCTTGTGATTCTGTCACCTCATCTCCACAGATCAGATCTCATCCATTAAAGCATATATCGGCTTCCTATGAACAAGAAAAAGATATCAAAAATTCTTGAAATTCTCTCATATTAAAAAAAAATTCAATTGTGCCTGTAAAACTCAGAGAAGAAATCTGAAAAATTCCAAAAAAATCTCTAAAATATTAAGCTTTATGAAATACTCAAAGAAATAATAAATGTTTATTTTTTAATATGAAAACATGCTATATTGTAAGATTTAAGCTCTTTAATAAAATAATTCTTACACCTTTCGTGTCATAATCAGCATGTTATCAAGGTCATTTCTTAAACATGATGCTATCCTGTAAGGGTTAAATGGAGAGAGTGAAAGATTTAGACACTTGAGATACCCATAATATAATATACACTTCAACACTTGTGGTCGATGAAAAGTTGGCAACATAGTTCCTGCAAGTTAGGTAAACATAGTTTAATTCCAGAAACAAGAATTCAATTTAGCAGGTGCAATAGACAAAAAACATGCTTACTGTGAGTCTTGCTCACAGTTAACTGGTGCAGATAAAAAATTGGTGAATGAATTGGAAGAGATGTCCCTGATATTTTAAACGTTGTATTATGATGACAATTCATACGCAACAAAAATTCACTGGAATATAAAATGCAAAAAAATGCCAAGAAGACAAATGTACATATTATTTCTCATTCTTTTAATCCAATCAGGTATTGATCCAATAAGATTGTTGCTTTTAAGATACCTAATTATGCAAAATCAAACCAAGTGACGAATACAATCAAATTATCATGAAAACGTTGCATATACAGAAAGGGTATGAATCCTCTGACTTTCCTATTGGCATTTTAAGTTGAATCATTGGCTACATCGAACCTCCACACACTGACATGATTTCTAGTCGTCCAAGTTTCTCTAAGTCTCTTGGTATTTCACCAGTCAAATTGTTAAAGCTCAGATCTCTACAGCACAAGTCCATTAAAAAATGTGAAAATATGGAGACCAAAATAATTGTTCACCCTATGTCCAGAAAACATGAGTATCCAGGTACCAGTCTTCACTTTAAGAAAAACATGATCAATCCATATTGCTAATAGTCTACCAATTATGAGAGCAAGAAAATGGCTGCACGAACATCATTGATGTAGGAACAAGTGTCTAAAGTAAGATGACGGCAACAATTTTTTTAGTTTTATGTGAAAAAAAGTAAAGGAATTTTGACTGAAAATTCATCCATTTTCTGCCAGTGGGTTTCAATATTAAGATTACTAAAAAATCCCAAGCTTTAATGGATGTTTTCAAAGTACGTGCAATGGGATATTCCCAGAGGTCTATACCACTACACATGTAACGACCACATTCTTATTTATTAACGCACCCCCCCCCCCAAACTTAAGTGCAAATATGAATCATATCTATATCTCTAATAACTACTACCTCTGACTAATTTGCTGGTATATGATATGTCAAGCGTTCTGAACTACGGCTTTTTCTTTTGAGCCAAGCTTTGGTGAAGAGGGGAATTGGCGACTGTATTATAATAACCAAATATTATTTTGACGGTCTACCAGCAACATCAATGGCTATGTAGAAACTATCATCAGACAAGGGTACCTGAATTAAATATCTGCACCAAGCTCGATGCCTAAACTTCCTTTAAGGAATAAACAAACCAGAAAAGGAAAATCACACTCAAGTGCATGGTCATGGATGGCTTCAAATTAAGAATTTACAACAAAGGAGGTGGCCCGCAGGTATCTGGGCCCGTTCCCCTAGAACCCTGCAGAACCCTGGTATGCAGATGGTCTAAACTAGTGCAAAGATGCAGCATGTCTCTGCCCGTTGAAGGCATCACAGAAACTGACTTTTAGCCTAAAACATCCCGAAATTGTCAAGTGCAAACATCATTACTGCTTGAGCACTGCAAACCTTTGTGTATAAGGAACTTACAGGGTTTGCAGTTGAGTAAATGTGACAATGTAATCCGGGATGGTTCCAGATATTGAGCATTTTCGGAGAACCCTGGCAGTATTTACACAGGGAAACCCGTGAACAAATTGAAAAAATTATATTCATGTAGATGGATAAATGCCATTCGTAGTCTTACAGTTGCTGCATATTTAGCAGTTTTTCAAAGGGAGGGAAGCTACCACTGGCATTTTTCAGGTCAGAGACTCTCCTACAAAAGGAAAATCAAGATAGCTATTACCACTACATTGAAGTAAAACAGACAACAGCCCTGGGTACGGGAAAAGGCTAACTCCACACGTACAACTGCGTTAAGCTCTGCAATAATGATAACTCCGCTGGAAAGGGACCCTCCATAAGCGTTCCTTGGATGTCACTGCTTGATCAGCAAATGAGAATGCCATATAGCAAACATATCCTTTTCAAACGATAAACTGTGATGGGTAAAGAGAAATAAAGACAGCTAAGCTAACAGTCTTTGTAGATTCGTCCAGTTCCCTATGAAGCTCGATATCCTCCCAGATATCTCAGTCCCATCCAGCCTACTGAAAAACACCATCCGGCAATGATTATCAATAAAAAGATGATCTTAAATCTCATGAAAGATTCAAGCAAATATCAGAGCACGAACCATACACGTCTGTCAAGTTCTTCAGGTTTCCCAGTGTTGCTGGAAGCTCACCGGAAAAGTTGTTGAAGGAAAGAAGGCTGAGAAGAGGTGATGATCTGTCACTGATTTTCTTTAACTAGTCACAATGATCTTTCTTCTCTTTCCTTTGATTCACGTAAAGGATGACAATTCAATTAGTGGAGAACAATGTGCCATTAACTAGAGGCTTACAGTCTACTTAAGTTGGTCAAATTTCTGAGGCTACGAGCAAAAGGCCCTTGCAGCAAATTGCTCTCCATGAAACTTCAAGAGATGCATTCAATAGGAAAAAGGAAAAAGTCGATCAACATCCATTACTAATATACAGTTCCGTTTGGTGATAAAATGTCTTCGACGAACAGGATATAATGTCCTTACATGACTTCAAGTGTTCCAATCTTGCCTATCTCCTTAGGAATCGCACTTGAGATACAGTTCGCCAGAAGGTTTCTGCAATGGTACACAACAAAGCCCGTGGTTAGATCCACCACCACCAAGACCACAGAATAGAGAAAAACGACCTTGCATTGATGGGGATGTAGGGGTCGGAATGGTGGTGACTTACAAGTATTTCAGAGGAGGGGAAGTCCAATTTGCCGCAATTATGGAGCCGTTGATGTAGTTCCGAGAGAGGTCACTTTTCAGTTCCACCGATTCCGAGGATATGAAAATTGATCACAGAGATGTCCAACCCTTCAATGTTTATAAGAAAGAATGGAGAAACACAAGAACTTAGGCCGGTGAACGTACATAGAGGATAGGTGACTGAGTGATGTAGGATGAATATGATTGACACAAATATGATACGTTGAAAAATATAATGGATAACTAGCAAGCCACAAAATTCACACACAATCAGATTCGAACCTTTAAAGCCAGCTGCGTGACTGTAAGAAGATCATTCTATTCTTCAGTTGAGGGCTAGAGGATCGACTGAAATCATCATGATAAATCAAAAATTTACGTTTCAAAATCTCAATCGGCCTCCAAACAAGGATGGCCGGAGATGGAGTCTACACCATGCGGCGCAAACTGAGGACAAAAATGCAAGAAGGAATGTAGGGGGCTCTGAATTGGGGGTTGCACCAGCGTGTAGGAATCCGTCAACAGCGCTCCAACAGATGATGGCGGCCGAGGGTGGCGAGGCTGCACAGGTGGAAAACTTGGCTGATGACCTCAGAGAGAAGTGTTTGATCACCTGACCCCACCATCCTTCACACATCCATTTTCCACCAAATGAATAATTCAAGGTGACAACTTTGGTCTTGGGATTGATGATGACAGCAGTGCTCATAAATGGCGACGACTCCTCAACCTTCTCCTACATTCATACTGCAGCCAGGAGGTTTCCTCAGATGCAATGCTGCTCCAGCTTGTTAGTGTTTAATGCAAAAAATATACCTCTGGTTTTTTGTCTTTATTACGCCTTTTCATCTTTTAGTGGGCTAAAGTTGTGCATTTAGTGGGTGATAATTGACCAGTACATTTAATGCATGTGACTATAAATACTTGTCTCCCTCTCAATTTTATATAGAGAAAAACGTTTCATCCTTTTCCAAGGTTCGTAAGCGCATGAACTGTTTCCTTTCTCACTCTCTTCCATCCATTTTCTCTCCCAAATGATTACTTCTCTTGGAGGTTTATTCAGCTATATTTCCTACACAGCAGATATATAGTTAAGATCAGAAGTCCTATGACTGAGCAGTTGCCCCACGGCGATACCCTACTGCTCTAGCGACTTCTGGTGGCGCAGTGGTGACAGTGCAAGCTGACAAGCATCAGGAAATGGATCGATCGGCAGACCCTAGTATCCTCCAAGAAATGCATTCCATCCAGTGTAAATTCAAGGTGATAATTTTGGTATGAGTGTTGACGAGAATGTCGAAGCTCATCAATTGTGCCACATCCCCCCTATGGTGTCTCCTCTTCTCACTCGAGCTTGGAAAAGCCTCTGGTCAAGTGTTACAAGGAGTTCAGATGGCTCTGCTTAGATCCTTGTCAAACACGGGGTTTTATTACCCAACAGCTCCACTCTGTATCACTGAAGGCAATTAGGTTCTGAGTTTTTAGACTTAGTCCACCCAATTTTCCATTGGCTCTTGCGAGTTATCTTTCGTGTGGAGGCCCCACCAGGTCTTGGTGTGTCCAATTAAGTAAAGGCTGGTAGGAACACCTTCTATGCTTCTGAAGATGCGCTGGTGATGTGAGTTAATCATTGTATAATAAATCATGCAAATTTAAAATTTATAAAGCTAGAAAAGACCAATTCTTAAAATTTTAAATTTTTATCAGAATGAATAAATCGATTTTAAATTGATAAAATATTCCAAAAATAGTGGGAAATTTCTAGTCAATCACAGGGATGTAATATAATATCATATAATATTTCAGAATTTTTCTAAAAGAATACAATTTTTTATGATTTTTTAACTAAATGATAAATATAATATATTTAATCAATATAAAAAGGAAATAAGGCTATGACATCAAGGTGACATCAGCACCTGAAGAACATGAATTAGGCGAAAATATAGTTATGACCTATGATTCTTTTGTAAGCAATTATAGTCAAATTAATTGGTCAAATTAAGTTCTATAAAAGCCCAAAAAATCGTAACTTAATGAAAAATGATATTGAAGGTTGAAATTATGTCAAAGATTACCAATTTAATATGAAAATGAAGCTTAAAGTAGGAAAAATAAAGCTTCGGCTTTACGGTGACAATCGACAGAATTTTACGTGTTCGGAAAGGAATTCGTACAATATCCATGACCTCGAAGGCTCTCCTTAGACAAAGACTATGTGGGCAATCTCTAAATCCTCTTGCAAAGTTTAGAATTTGATGGAATGTGTCGCCAAATCGTTTTCGGCAGCTGCCATCTAACGGAACAGAAAAATGGCGACTTACGGCCCTCTGGTGGCTGTCACCCAACGGAGGCAAGCTGGATAGAGATGGGGCATGTCTTAGGGGCTTTGTCCTCAAGTCAGCACAATAGAGGAGGCTCTTTATCGCATCTGCTACATTCTCAGGAGGTGGCGACTCGCCTCCTGGCAGATCGTCCTCTTCTCGGCGAGGGCTTGTTCACCAATCAATCAGAGATGATTTTCTCGTTGAGTTTGCGATATTTTGTCTAGAATCGTTCACTAATTTCGGACACGATGCTCTGCAAATCACAATGACTAAGTTTTTGTTGAGATTATGATGATTTTTGCAGCTTAATTGCTCGTTGGAACTCATGATTTCTTTGCCAATTGCTCGCTTGCGAGAAAGAGAAAAAGAGAGATGAAACAAGTATAATAATGCCCTTAAAATATGACATCATAAGTACGTTTTCATCATGGTCATGGATGGGTATTTTGGGCATTTATAAATCTTGTGGGGAAAGGTTAGAATGCTAGGTTTAGTCTCACATCGGTTTTCTGACCGATTTTCATGCGAATATAACATGGCCGCCTTTTTAGTCATCAATAGGTACATCTCACCCACATGTGTACGACCACTCCTTGCCCCATGACTGACTGGCCACGGGTGACGTGGAAGGGAAGTGACACACACTTCAGCCTCTCGAGTGCCTAGCTCACGGTCTGCATCTTCAGTTGCTTGAGCCTAAAGCTTGCGATCCTTAGTTACTCCGTGGCCCTGCCTAATTGGGCCTCCAACCTACTTGTGGGCCCGGTTGGCCGGCGGTGTTTTTATTTTTTTCTTTAATCTATTTTTTTCATTTATCTCAATAATAATAAGATTATAAAATCATATAATTAATCAAAAATTCATATTAACCAATTAGAAAACATTTTTCACAATTTAGCACAAAAATAAGTCTATTTATCATGAGTGAAGGCAAAAACTATCATATCACTATATTATTAACTCATGATAATTAAGACTTACTAGCTAGCTTCCACATATCGCTGAAGATCTCATAAAAAATTTTCTATTAGTATTGCATCGCGCTCACTTGCGTAGGGTCGTGGTTTACGGGCCCTCACGTGGCTCTGCGGGGTCATTGCTACTTGCTCAGATCATCTCTCCAAGTCCTTGATATATACTCTTATCCTATCCAGTTGTGCCTATATCTCATCTCTGGTCTCGTCTAGTTGTTCTTGTATCCCATTGAGTCTGTGGTTGTGCTCCTCTCGTTATGCCACAAAGGATGTGGCCATTTCCCTAGTCTGGGTGTACAACGCTACTATATCTTCATCTATCCTTTGGGTGAGTGCTTCACTGCTGGAGGACTAGGTTTGCAGTGACTCTTCTATCTCTATGTGAAGTCTAGCAGTCTCTATCTAGATCTGGGTAGCGAGCTCATCAACGGCCCTCGCCATTGCCTCTAGCTGCTCAATCAGCCAAGCAATCCTCTACCCCTGAATGCCACCTATTCATGTATGCCCTCCTTCGGCTTCCATCTATCTAATTATAGAACAATAGAGGAAATTAGCCGACAAGAAGTGATATTGACCTTGACTGTGCTCTGATACCACTATTACAAGGAGTTTAGGTGGCTCTAGCTAGATCCTTGTCAGACATGGGGTTTTGTTACCCAACGAGTCCACTTCATATCACCAGAGCCAAAATGGAATTACCGAGGTGGTCCATAGTAGAGGCAGTGGGTCCCATTAAGTAGACCCCTATCTCTAATAATTTTGACTTACAAACAATATGGGACTAAATGTCAGTATCACCATCCATCAGTTCTATCGTCAAGTTGACGCCATCATCTCCGTTCCTCCGTCGAGGTGTTGTAACATTGTCGCTGTCCTCTTGTCTAGGTCGCCATTTGTAACGCCCGTTCTATCACTCCCTGTTGCCATGTGTGAGTTCACGCGTGGCTGCGATGTTACTGGGGTTGGGCTTGGAGGTGGACCTCATGTAACATCAGGCCATAGACTTTGGGCTGCCTTTTTTACCCCCATAGGAGGAAGTACCAATTGACTTAACCTACATCGTTATAAGGGAAAATCACCTTAACCCAACCATTATACGTCATTAAAAGTCATTTAAAACTTATAAGTTTCATCATTGTCATCTTTCAGAGGTCGCTAGGGAAACCGTGTAATGTTGAAAAATCAGTAGCTCATTTAATGACCAAGCAGCAACATCTAACAAACCTACTCTTTAGAATTATTAGCTTATCAAGGCCAACACTTATTAGTATATCACTCACTAATGGACGACAAACTCCATGTCAGTCAGGTTATTTGCGTGTCTTGCTTAGTCGTATCAACTAGTAGACCTCTCTCTCTCTCTCTCTCTCTAGCGAACAACCAGATTGATATCTAGAACTCAATTTCAATGAAACTCTAACACTTGGGTGATGGATAATGCTCAATGAGGCCCTCTTTCAAATCCATATACAATCCCAAAATACATTACCCAGTCGTTCAGTACCCTTAGAATACTTCCAACAAGCTCAATGGCATTGATGAACTCAATAGCTACAGGATTGACCAAAATAGCCCAATGTATGCTAAAGTTCAAGGAGTTGCATTGCTAAACAAGAGGCTACACTTAATCCTCACCATAATAGTAGAGAAATTGCCACCTTCACCCGAGGTGGATGACTAACCGTGGAAATGTGTCCACTTTGTTGCCGATGTGGCCTTTTGACGAAACATCCTTGGCTCTCATCTATGGCTGCAATGTCAAACTTATTACGTAGAATCACGCGTTTTGTTTATTTCATCAACTTCCATCTCTCTCTCTCTCTCTCCCCTTGGCTTGCTATACAAGGGTGACTCATATCACTGATTTCCCACAGTGCCAGAGGCCTATCAGCACATCAACGTCTGGGGGCTCTATGAAGAAGCTGAGAACTGTAACTAGCTCGAGCATACAATATTCGTAAAAACTATAGAAAAATACTATGGCACCTGCCTTTCTCTAACCAACACTAGAGCACCCTCCAGAGTCCAACTGCCTTGGCCCTGGACTACTAATTAGCGAGGAATGTGAGACCATGTCTGAGGTGCTGCACTTCCTCCATGGAGAAGTTGGCACCTAGGGCAGCGGCCACCAGCTCGAGGAGGGCATCCTTCTGCTGCAGTAGATAACAATACAACTTGATCGCCAAACAAGAGGTTAACAATAGATTGCCGAGCCCATTAGCAACAAGGTTCACCACTTGACATTAGGTCCACCTTAGGCTAGATATTTTTAAAATTACTCCACATTACCATGGGTTGGTCTGGGCTTCTTCAGATGGGTTTGAGTTGAACTTCTAGAAATGAGCGTAGCCAATCATCAGGGTGTACTGGGCATTGCTAAGAGTGAGTGGAGGCTAAAACTTCTTTTGTTTTCTGGGACGAGGTCTCTAATCCTCCCTCTCTTTTTTCACACGGGGGAGAATAGTAGCAGGCCACCGCACAGCATTGAGCAAGGGCAGGCCATGCCGGTGCGGCAAAGTTGTCCTCCTTCGCCTTCTCATCCGTGATGACAAAATATCCAAAGTGTACCAACTTCTGACATGTGAAGAGCCTCTTGTTTGGTTGTTCTAAGCCGATGAGGAGATGCAAGGCGTCCATGCCTGTTATAGGGATTGCAACAATGGATCTTGAGCCGAAAGGTGTTCATTTTTGGAAATATCAACCCTTGATCTTGCCCTTATTCATACCATCTAATTAGCTGGGTCTGAAAGTCCTAAGCTTTTATGACAGAAGCCACTGTTCCAGGGATGTCATCATGAATCCATGTAGTCACCGAGGAGCCAAGTGGTGATGGAGTGGAAGTGGTCGTCTCCTCTGTTGCTGCTCTGCATAGACAACATGGAATCTGCCCACGGCCCATCCATGGACACATGTTACAAGGACCTTGAGCGGCTCTGCTTGGATCTTTGCCAGATTTCGTCGCAGATCATCGTGAGTGCGAGACGAGAGGATCGGAAAAACCAAAGGTATTGCATAACGGAGGTGTGGGTCCCATTAAGTAGGGCCCCGCCTCCCGTCGTTCCGAATTACAAATGGTGTGGGACTAAATGTGCACGTCAGACATCCCATCCTCCATCACCCCATTGAGATGTCGTGGTGCCATTTCTATCTGCTTGTCTCAGTCGCCACGCTTGTGTCCCGCTCCTCCTCGCATTCCCGCCACATGTCATGCGGCTTGGTGTGGTGTTGTCCCCGAGGTCTGGCCCAAGGTTGGGGCCCATGTGACATCCTCCCCTGCCCGAAGCGTCTGCCATCCGCAGCAGGGCTGGCCGGCTGTGATAAGCTTGGAGTAGGGGCTCGAACTGCCAAAGGTCGACCTCCCTTTCCTAGGTGGCCTGAGTGATGGGCTTGCCAGCCCACTTCACTAGGTAGGACGTGATGCGGTGGGTGTGGTGACGACTGCTCCATTGACGGTGTGGTGGGTGAGTATGTCTTCAGCCTGATCGGAGAATTGGGCTTGAACCGTTGGTGGTGGTTAGTGGGGTTGATGTCAAGCTAGGTCATCGCCGTCCATGTAGTAGGGCTTGAGGAGGGAGATGTGGAACACCGGGTGCACAAGCAGACGTGGCGGCAGGTGCAGGTGATAGGCGAGACGGCCGATCCGTTCCACTATCCAAAACGGGCCGTCGTACTGCAAGACGAGCCCGCTGTGGTGCTGGAGGTTATGGAGGCACTTGTGGTTAGGGAGGAGGTGGAGAAAGACCAAGTTGCCCACTAAATAGTCAACTTCCCATCGGTGTCGGTCGGCGTACTTCATCCGCCGTGCCGCTCAGCTGAGAGCTTCTTGTGCCTCCTCCAGCAACTCTTCTCAATGACAAGCATACTAGTAAGCCACCGGTAGTTGGCTCGGCCCACACTATTTAGCCACTTCCGAAGGTGACAGAGGTTGGCGGCCGAGGACCAGTTTGAACGGCGAGTGGCCCGTGGCAGAGCTGCAGTGGGAGTTGTGGGCGAACTAGGCAAGGTCGAGAAGACTTACCCAGTTGTCTTGCTTGGCAGAGACGTAGTGCCGAAGGTACTACTCAAAGATGGTGTTGACCCACTCCGTCTAGCTGTCGGTTTGAGGGTGAAAGGCAGTGGAGAAGTTGAGCTGTGTACCGAGTAGGGTGAAGAGTGACGTCTAGAATCGCTTGGTGAAGCGAGAGTCGCAGTCAGAGATGATGCTCCTCGGGAGCCCCCACAATTTGACGACCTGTCGCAGGAACAGCTCTGCGATCTCCTTTGCCTTGCCATCCGTCCATGTGGAGAAGAACATGGCATACTTTGAGAAGCGGTCAACGATCACGAGGATGGCGTCATGACCATCGACCCTAGGCAGCCCAATGATGAAGTCTATTGAAATGGAGTCCGAAGGCACTTCGGGGGGGGGGAGAGGCTCGAGCGTATCTAGTGGGGATCGCCGCTCCACTTTGTCCTGTTGACACGTCAGGTAGGTTCAGACGTACGTCTCAACATCCTGCTCCATGCTCGGCCAGTAGTAACTACTAGTGAGGAGGGCCAGTGTTCGCTGCTACCCCAGGTGCCTAGCATGGGGAGTGTCGTGGACTTCGCGAAGGAATTGGCACTAGAGTTGTCCCTCAGTGGGGATGTATGGGCGGCGGCCCTCCGTGTAGATGACACTGTCCTCGAGCCAAAAGCCAAAAGCAACCACTTTGGCACGGTCCATCTTGACCTGTCCATGGCCCATGATGTGGCCCAAGAAGCTGACTTCCTCGAGGCCGAACGGCACTTGGAAGGATTGAGGTAGAGCTGATGGTCGCGTAGCACGTTGAAGACCGTCCGCATGTGTTCCAAGTGTTGGACCATCGTCCTACTATAAATCAAAATGTCATTGAGGTATACCACGATAAATTTGTCTAAAAAGGGGCAGAAAATGTGGTTCATAAGAGTGCATAATGTGGTGGGTGCATTAGTCAACCCGAATGGCACGATCATGAACTCATATGAGCCATAGCAGGTGACACACGCTGTCTTTGGCTCGTCGCCCGCCTTGATCCGCACTTAGTGGTAGCCGCTCTTGAGATCTAGCTTGGAGAAGATCTGCATTCCCCCCAGGCAGTCGAATAGCTCGTCGGTGTTGGGCACGGGGTACTTGTTCTTCATTGTGATTTTGTTAATCGCCCTGTAATCAATGCACAGACTGAGTGATCCATCTTTTTTGTGTTGAAAAAGTATTGGCACTCCAAACGGGGCGTGCGATGGGCGTATGTGGCTGGCGCAGAGCAGATCGTCGAGCTACTGCTTGAGTGCCATCAATTGCGATAGGCTCATCTTGTAAGGGGCACGGGCTGGTGGTTTCTCCCCCGGTAGAAGCTCAATCGCATGTTCGATCTTCCTCCACGGTGATAAGGTCGCCAGCAGCTGGTCTAGCATGAGGAAGCTGAATTCTTGGAGGGGAGATACCTGTGGGTGATGAGGACATGAGGCCACTTCCCTCTCCTCCTGCACTGTGACAAGGTAGGTGGCTGTTGTGGGGTCGTGCTCCCACTAAATTTGGTGGGCCGAGATCAGCTGGGGTTGGGGTGTCTCCTACGGTGAGCCTTGTACAAAGCACGGCTGGTCTCCCCCACAGATGAGGAGGTCGTGGCAACGAAGAAAAATGCCCACCTTGGCTTTAAGGGTGAAGTTGGCCCCCAAGATTGCCCCAAAATCGTCCATGGGGATGACGAGGAAGTCCAGCTGACCACACCATTGTCTCACTCAGGTGGAGACGCCCTTGGCAACGCCCGTCGTGGTTGTCATCACGGTGTTGACTGTCTTCACATGGTTTGCGGTCGGAGAGAGAGGGAGGTTCAGCCACTGCGCTTCACGGACTGCTAGGAAGCTATGTGTCGCCCCCGAGTCAACCAGTGCCCGGATTGGGATGCCATTGAGCTCGCAATCAATGAACAAGAGCAGTCATAGCCCCACCAACATCTCCTTCGTCTGTAAGGCATTGAGCGATGAGGTGGGGGGGTTGTGCAGTACCTCTTCGATGAGCGGGAATGTTGGTTCCTAGGTCATGACTATATTGAGTCGAGCCCGCGCAATCTGTCTGTCAACCTAATCGGGGCAGTCGGCACTCCGGTGGGTACCACCACACACGTGACAGCCCGTCCACTTGGGTCCTTCGAGCTGCGGTGGTGCTGCAGTCGGGGGGCGGCCTCCATTCCCCTCTACCCTGACCGGGACTCCCGTGGGTGCGTGCGTGATCCTTGGTCTGCCCTCCTGTTGACTTCTCCCCTTGTGCCTCGGTAGGATTTCGAGGCCAGTCCATGAGGCCATCGGCAATGGCTAGGGCCGCCCGAAGGTCCTGGACTTCTACCATTGCAGTTTGTTTTGGGCCCACAGTTGGAGCCCTTCTGTAAAGTAATAGAGCTTGTCCTCCTCGTCCATCCGGGGGACTTCGAGCACTAGCATCGAGAATTTCTCCACTTATTCTTGGATGGATCTGCTGTGCTTGAGTTGTCGCATAGCTGACTGTGTCGCCTGTCCAAAGTTGGCAGGATGGAACTGTACTTGGAGCTCTTGGGCCCAAGCAATCTAACTTGAAATCAGCACATAGGAGGTGTCCTTGGTGCGGAGATGCCACCAAGTCTTGACATGTTCAGTGAGGTAGAGGTTGGCCAGGAAGACTTTCTCAATTTCTGATATAGTGTTGGCATCCACATAGCGCTGCAAGTCCCATAGGAAGTTTTCAATCACCATTGTGTCACACTCCCTTGCATAAGGCTAGGGTTCGGGGGCTTTCACGTGCTGGGTTGTGATAGTACCCGCATCCGTTGGTTTTGCCAAGCTCTCGAGGTGCGCTTATAGTCTGTCAAGTTGGTCTTGTAATCCCTAAAACTTGGCGTCGTGTTTATCACATTGGACCACAAAGGATGTGGTCATCTCCCCGGTCTGTGTGTAGAGTGCCATTATTTCCTCGTCCAGCCTTCGACTGAGGGTCTCGGTGTCAGCGGATTGCGTCCGCTGCTAGGCTTCAGTGTCGTGGCAGAGGTCACTGGTCTCCACTTGAAGCTGAGTGGAGAGCGAGTCCATGAGTCGTGTCAAAGACTTGAGCTGTTCGGTGAGCCGAGCGATCCGCTGTCCTTGCATGCCCCTGGCTCCTATGCATCCCCTGTCGGCCTCCATCTGGGTCGTAGCGGATTGGTCAGAAAAAAATTTTTGGGCCAGTGGTGGGCATACTGACCTTGGTTTCCGGCTTTGATACCACTGTTACAAGGACCTCAAGTGGCTCTGCTTGGATCCTTGGCGGATTTCGTCGTGAATCGTCGTGATCCCGACTTCTACACTGAGTGCAAGACGAGAGGATCCGAAAAACCAAAAGTATTGCATAACGGAGGCGTGGGTCCCATTAAGTAGGGCCCCACCTCCCGTCGTTCCGACTCACAAATGGTGTGAGACTAAACATCTACATCAGCCGTCCCATCCTCCGTCAAGGTAACGCCGTCATCTCCATCAGCCCGTCGAGATGTTGTGGTGCCATTTCCATCCACCTGTCTCGGTCACCACGCTTGTGTCTCACTCCTCCTCGTGTTCCTGCCATGTGTCGTGCGGCTTGGTGTGGTGTTGTCCCCAGGGTCCAGCCCGAGGTCAGGCCCCGTGTGACAACATGGCCTTGCTGTGGTCGAATGGTGTGAATATCAGCTCTATGCTCCCTGTCTGGGTGATCTTCATGGTCGGGACATGAATGGGCGTGTGGTCCTCGAGCAAGGTGACCACAGTGGACATGGAAGGCCAGAGGGCTGCGGTAGGGTTGGTGCACAGGAGGCCCAAGTTCAGCATCTGCTGCGCTTCCTCAATGGAGAAGTTGGTGCCCAGGGCAGGGTCCACCAACTCCAGGAGGGCACCCTTCTCCTGCAGAATATTGGCCTGAAGAAAAATTTAAAAACCATTACCAAGAAATCTTGAGCCTTAATTGCACACCGAAACTGCCCGAAGGTTGCATACCCAGTCCAGAAGGTATATGAAGTCATCTTTGATGTGGCAGTTGGCGTTACTCTTTCCGCTCACAATCTCTAATGTGACCACGCCAAATGCTGAAAACATCTGCTTTGTCTGTCAGGTAACCCCTCATGGCGTATTCAGGAGCCATATAGCCCCTGGGGGACGACAAGGAAGGTGATTGTCAGCATTAGAGACGGGATCACCATACAAAACTGGTTCTGCAATTCAGGCACCTTTGGATGAAGAAAACCAGTTTCTGAGATGGGATAGCCTACGTAGAAGGAGAAACTGGAAGATGTGTTGGAGCTGATAACCTCAACACTTTCTTGATCGACAAATAGTTTAGGAGGACGGATCAAGTAGAACGAAAATAAGTTACAAATAAAGCATCCTGAATGATATATTCTGGCAGCTAACTTGTCCAAATGGCTCTAATTGGTTCAACAAAAAAATGCTGCATATTGCTGATGCGAACTACAAAGCCATGGTGAATGTCATCAAAAAACTATATTACCAACCATATTAGGGGGCAGCTGTTGGACAGTTAGCAAGACGAATGAAGAGCTGCAACTCGAATTACATCACTCTTATAGCAGACCTAAAATTCCATTAATTGAGGAACAGAGTTTGCTTACATGGCCCCTGCTATCCGGGTGCTGATTTGGGTATTCTCCTCCTCGTCAAGTTTTGCCAGTCTGAAGTCTGAAATCTTCGCGTTCAGATCCTTATCAAGAAGGACATTCGTCGTTTTGATGTCTCTATGAACTACCTTTAGCCTCGACTCTTCGTGAAGGTAGGCCAGGCCCCTCGCTATTCCAATGCAAATTTTACGCCTAGTTTGCCAGTCCAAATTCAGCTTTAGCTCTTCAGGACCTGTCAACACTGTGACCGTTACAGTCACACCATACTGCGAATAACCGCACACAATGATTCTAACCAAATAAATCCCAAAAAGTATTGTGCACAAAGTAAGAGAAATGCAAAACCGTAGCATGGTTACCATATAGGGCTCTGGCAAGGCTGTTGTTTTCCATGTATTTGTAAACTAGCAGCAACTGATTCCCTTCAATACAGCACCCAAAAAGTCTTACGAGGTGTGGGTGCTGCAGGGCTGATATCATTCCCATCTCATTCAAAAATTCCCAGTTTCCTTGCTTTGACATAGATGAAAGCTACTTCACCGCAATCATAGTGCCATCCGGAAGAACCCCCAGAAAGTTTTCAAATGCGTGCATTAATATTAGGCTCACAAGATTACACGAGCAAAATTTTGGGCATAAAGCAAAACCGAATGAACCCATGACTGTGTGATTGACCTTGTAAACAGGACCAAATCCGCCTTCACCAATCTTGTTATCAGGGTCAAAGTTCCCAGTGGCAGCTTTAATTTGCTTCAAACTAAAATGGGTCGTGTGCAAATCCAAGCCTTTGAGTTCTGTTCAAAGTTTAAGAAAAAGGCAACACATGCCATCAGTATAATAGAAAATAATACCAAAGCATCGATGACATAAATGTGCATTAGCTAGCTTATCTATTATCCGTAATCATAGAAAATGATTAATGCAGGTCAGAATGTAGAGTAGGCAACGATTCAAAAAACAATAGATTATCACAAGTCTGCGCTGGATGTTCTCCTGAGCTTCATTCAGCATCCTCAATACTCGGCTAAGTATATTTTCACCACTCTACTAGTCTCAAGAACAAATGTTCCTCTCTCCCACAAATGCAGACCATTTTGATGACCACTTTGTCCCATTGCATAAAGCATAAACACCTGCTGGGTCAGCTACCAAAAGAAAGAGTAAACCAGGATTGTGCACAAACTAGGCAATACCAATCTGTTCAGGGGTAGTTCTAGCTCCAACATTGTCTAGGACTTTCCACAAATGCTTCAAGTTTACGGCCTGGAGATGTTTGACCTGAAAAACTGATCTCCACAAGAACCAGCGAGCGTAGTCCATTGAGAAGGATATCATGACACCATTTCATGATATGATCAACTTATTATTGAAATGTCAATCCACGCACCCGAAACTCAACAGTAGGCTCTTTGTTTTTTTTGTCAAGTACACTTGATAACTGATAACTCATTGATAGCATGATAAATATAGTAGTAATATCTATGGTTTTATATGCTTTTGGGCTTTAAATTTCTCCTATGTCATGCTAGCAATATTAAAATAATAAATGTGAGTAATTACTTCGTATTTACTTCTATTCATGAAAAATCAATGATATCATATGATTCATGATTTCTATGGAATTATTGATGATTTAAATATAGAAAAAAATTATATACCATGTCATGAGGATTAACCTTGAAATATCTTGCTCTAATTCAAGCTCATGTGAACATTACTTAATTTATTTCTTTTTATGACTAACCTTGCTTGACTTCTTGGAGGTCAAATAGTTTTATTATTGATGAATATTTTTTGCATACGGTGCAGGAGTTTGGTGAATTTAATCAAGTAATTAATTAAAGAGCTTGAAGTATATTAGGCTGGAAGAAGAGATGATTGAGCTTTGGTGCAAGAGAGGCCCAAAGGAGGAGAGGGGAACATGACCTTTTTAGCCCAATCCATCTTCAATCATTCTCTCTAAGATGGGCCACGAAATTGAAGATTAAAAGGGGGCCCAATCAAAGCAATGAAGGAGAAAAAGGCATGTGAAGATAAATGAGAAAAGAGAGGGTTCTTTCAGGAAAAATGTCCTTATGTATAAAACCTCTTTTCTTTCCACATTTTTTCTCATTCTAGAGATTGCCCTAGTAGAGGTTAGCCTCAGGAAACAGCTCTCCTAGGATCTAGATTGATAAATCTGAATAGAGGTAGATTATTGTAATTCTTTTTCTTGATCTTTGAAGTGTGTTCTTGTTGGAGAAAACCGCCTAGTCTAAGCGAAATATATAGACCCAAGGTATGCCCTTCTAGATCCTGAAATTTATAATTCATCTTCTAATATTCAATAGAAACATTATTTCTCTCATCCTCTCTCCTTACTTCTAAAAATCAAAACCTTAATTTAACCTTTCCTTTTGAGATCTTAGATTTCTTGATTTTCACAGGAAAATCAAGATCTCCTTGATCCTTCCTCCTTTCATCATCTTTTCTTCTCTCAAATCAATCTCCTAAACCCTAGTTATAGTTATATAAAATATTCTTAAATTCTGAAATCGAAATCTTGATTTTCTTAGAATAACTCTCTTGAAAATTAAGATTCTTGTTCTTCCTTCATCTTCCTCTCAATTTTCTCTCTCTAATCATTCTTCTTCTTTTCTAAACTTAAAAGAATCAGAATTTCAATCCTAATTACTTGAGGATCGACCCTCTACTTACCCTATTCTAAAACTAGAGTAAATTAGGAGGAAAAATTATAAATATTTTGTATAAACTCAAAGCAAAACAATGACTATAACAAACCCTAAATTTGAGTTTATCAATATGAGAGGGTTGAATTTTCTGAAATCTATTTTCCTATTTTGGAGAAAATTCAGAATTTAAATTGAGCCTAAGTGTTTCTGAATTTTGAATATTATTCAAGTCTCTCCATGAAAAGTTATTCCTCCCATTATGATTATAAGAATTAGGAAAAGGCTCCTTATTTCTATTAAAACCGTGGGCTACTTGCACTTGTTTTTGCATAGGCTGAAATGATTAACTTAAATTATAACATTGAAATTAAGAATCCTCATTTTCACCATACATAAGATATGAATTATTTGAATTAAATTGAGGATTAGAAAGCTTCTTAAAATTTTCAATAAATATATTAAGCTTATCTAATTTTTTATTAATTTGATTAACCTCATTTCTTAAATTGAAAATCATCTTGATGATAGAATTCATACATTCCTCTCCTCTTATCCCTATCATATAACTCAAAAGAGGCTTGATTTCTCGAATTTCCACTTAAATTCTTATAAAAGCTATAAATCTCATTAGAGGTCTTCTCCATAAATGTTCCTCTACATAGAATCAACCATATTTTTATGTTGTTCTAGTAATTCATCATAAAAAATTCTATTAAGCTACTAGTTAGGTATAGCATGATGAGGGCATTTTTTAAGTAAATCTTTAAATTTTTCCCATGTCTGATGTAAAGTTTCTCCTGGTCTTTGAGCAAAACTCTATATATGTTTTCTCATGTTTTGAGTTTTTCTTAAAGGTTAAAATTTTTGGAGAAAAACATGTTCTATATCTTTCCAATTAGTTAATTCTCTATCTAATGTAGATAGCCAATAACTAGCCTTGTCCCTAAGTGTATGAGGAAATAATTTCATCTTAATCATTTCTAGTGTAACTTGAGGGAGATTAACTAAATTACATACCATATGAAATTTTTTAAAATGTTGATGAGGCTCCTCTAAAGATAATCCATGAAAATTAGGAAGCATTTAGAAAATTCCTAGATTTATTTCGAATTTAATTGTTGGTGCTAATGGGACTCTAATATTTGATGCTCTTTGAAATGAATAAGGGATATAATGATTTTTCATGGCCATAGGATTGTTCTCAGTTTGACTTGTACTACCTTTAGGATTCATCAAAATTAATTTTTCCTTTGGATTTTTAGTTTTAGACAAGATAATGAGAGGATTCTCTAGTCTTGGATGTAAAGATCTTCTACCATGCATAAATAAAAATAAATTCGAGGAAAAAAGTTTAATAACTATTACCCTCCTTTATTTTGCTCCTATCCTTGCCCTGCTGCTCTTTGTTCTACTCTTTTTTTTCTTTTTTCTATAAGATGAAAATAGAAACAAGAGTTAAATTTTTTTATACTCTAAAAGAAAAATAGAAAAATACCAAGTATTATGTAATACATCCCTGGAATAGTGTCAAAATTTGATGTGACTTACTCGTTGTATAATAAATCACGTAAATTTAAATTTTATAAAACTAGAAAAGATCAATTCTTAGAATTTTAAATATATATCAGAATGAATAAATCAATTATAAATCGATAAAATATTCTAAAAATAGTGGGAAATTTCTAGGTTAATCATAGGGATGTAATATAATATTGGGTAATAATTCAAAATTTTCCTAAAAGAATATGATTTTTTTTATTTTTTTTAACTGAATGATAAATATAATATATTTAAGAAATCACAAAAAGGAAATAACGCTATGACGTCAAGGTGACGTCAGCACCCGAAGAACATGAATTAGGCAGAAATAAAGTTCCAACCTACGATTCTTTCGCAAGTGATTATCGTCAAATTAATGAGTCAAATTAAGTTTTGTAAAAGCCTAGAGAATCGTAACTCAGTGACAAAAGATATAGAACTTTGAAATCATGATAAATATCATTAATTTAAATGAAAATGAAGTTTAAAGTAACAAAAATAGAGTTCCAGTTTCGCAATGGCAATCGTTCGAATTTTACGTGTTTGGGAAGGAATTTGTGCAATGTCCGCCACCTCAAAAGCTCTCCTTGGACAAAAACAATGTGGGCAATCTCTAGATCTTCTTTTGAAGCCTAGAAATTAATGGAATGTGTCACCAAATTATTTTCGGCAGCTCTCACCTAGCAGAATGGAAAAATAGCGACTTGTGGCCCTCCGACAGTTGTCACCCGACAAAGGTAGGCTGGATGGAGGTGGGGTGCGTCTTAGGGGCTTCATCCTCAAGTCAGCACAGCAAGAGGAGGCCCTTTATCACATCTGGTATACTCTCAAGAGGTGATGACTCGTCTCCCGGCGGATCGTCCTCTTCTCAGCGATGGCTTATTCGTCAATCAATCGGAGATGATTTTCTCATTGAGTTTGTGATGTTTTGTTCAGAATCGTTCACCAATTTCAGTCACGATGCTCTGTGAATCATGTTGACTAAGTTTTTGCTGAGATTTAGGCAATTTTTGCAGCTTAATCGTTCGTCAAAAATCACAATTTCTTCGCCAGTTACTTGCCTGCAAGAGAGAGAGAGATGAAATAAGTATGATAATGCCCTTAAAATGTAACGTCATAAGGATACTTTTATCATGATATTGAAGGGGTATTTTGGGCATGTATAATCCTACGGGGAAAGGTTAGAGCAGTACATTTAGTCCCACATCGGTTTTCTAACCGATTTTCACGCGAATATAAACTGGCCGCTTCCTTAGCCATCAATAGGTACATTTCATCCACATGTGTACGACCACTCCTTGCCCCATGCCTGGTTGGCCACTAGTGACATGGAAGGGGAGTGATGCACACGTCAGCCGCTTGAGCGCCAAGCTCGCGGTCCGTGTCTTCAGCCACTTGAGCCTCGAGCTCGTGGTCCTTAGCCGCTCTGTGGCCCTACTTGACTACGCCTCCGACCCCTTTATGGGCCCAATTGGCTGGTGGTGTTTTTATTTTTTCTCTTAATCTTTTTATTTTATTCTTTTTCTATTTATCTTAACAAACTAGGACTATAAAATTATGTAATTAATCAAAAATTTATATTAACCAACTAGAAATTACTTTTCACAATTTAGCACAAAAATAAGTCTATTTATCATGAGTTAAGGCTAAAACTATCATATCACTAGATTATTAACTTATGATAATTAAGACTTATCAATTCCTCAACTTGATTCAAGTCATAACACTTTACATCATTTCCTAGCACCCTTATGAAATGAATAAATTTGAAAAAAAAGGTCTTGAGTAACATCTTTTTCATTGAAACTCTGATGCGAGACAGATAGAGAGATTTATGATTTCCACAAAGAGGCTTAAAGAAGAAGAATTAAAGGTTGACTTTTAGTAAATTCTCTTGGATAGTCAAATCACTCAACCCGCAATATGATTTAGATAGGATCTAGGTTTATGGTTGCCTTGATTGAGAACCCTAATTTAATAGGACAAATCAAACTTAGGAACGAGGGCTTTTGATCATTAAATGGGTAAAGGTGACTATTCTATAGGTCTCACACAAGAATCTAGAGCAATGGACTTCAAGTAATGATCAAATTAAACACTCAAAAGAAATAGAAAATCAAATACCTTATGGAGAATTCTTGATTGCTTGAGGGTCCTCTAGACTGCTTGAGAATGGCTTTAATCTCCTTTGCAAATGATTGCCCACAAGTTGAAGAAGAAGCGTTAGTGGATAAAGAGATGGGGTGGCTCGAAGTGGAGAAGAGAGGAAGAATGCATTGGGTGGGGAGGAGGATGAGGGAAATGGGGTTGATCAAATCTCTCACAAGGATATGAGGATCAACTAAGATGGTTTAAAGAAGAAACTTAAGGGGGAGAATGAGAGAAATTCAAGAGAGAAGGGAGAGAAGCTCGAGAGAGAAGAGACCTTCAAGAGAGAAAGAGAGAAGCCGAGTGAAGGGCACAGAAGAGGAGAGAAAGGACTCGAGAGAGAGATAGGATTCAAGTGGGAAGAAAGCACGAGATTTTCATTCATTCAATCCTTTTCCTCTTACATAAAATGCCTCCTTATTTATAGGAGGGAATGGGGTGGAGTAACCACCTTAATTCAAGGGACACATCCTTTCATATGAGAGGAGGAGAGAGAAGATTACCCACAAAAAGTGGGCAGTTACAACCACTTTCTCTCATTTGAAAAGGTGCCTTTAACCACGAGATCTAGAGGCCATTTAGGCCCATGAGGAGGTAGGTCCATGGAAAAAAATAGAAAATTTTAAAAGAAAAGTCAACAGGGTTGACCATGGCCATTATATGAGATGAGAGGCTCCTATATTTAAGGAAATGGGTTGACTAAAGGTTGTTGAGACTTCTTAGGGTCAAATATTGATTCAAGATAAGGCTGAGCTTTGATAAGAAGGGGTTGAAAGGATTCAATGAAGGTAAAGGGGTTTGACTAAACCTCTAATGGGCGTTGACTTGGTCAATGGTGGATGTGGGGACAAGGCTAGGGTGCCCTAGCCACCTCCTCATGGCCTCCTTCCTTATCTTTGACCTCAATGATTTTCAAGGTTTGAATTTTCTTCCTCAAGATCATCATGTTGACTTGGTGTGGAAGGAGGACTCTCATCCTTGGGGAACGTCTTAGTGAAGGCCTTGATGTTACCTCTTGATCTACTCCTTGCATCAAGTTTGGAGAATTGTGAGATGGAGAATCTTGATCTCCATCAAACTCTAGTCACATTTTCAGTCTACATCAACATCTAAAAATAAAATCATTGAGATACATTTCATACTTGTAAAATATACTCATGATTGGAGTCTCATTTAATTATTCAGGAAAAATGAACTCATTAGTCAGCTATTAACATTCCTAATCCATGAATATAGAAGAAAAAATATAAAAAAAATTCAAGAGAGTGGATCTTGATAATCAATGTGGTTGAATGATCAACCTTAGTGGAACCCAACGATGATGTTTGCTCTTAGGGAGTGATGTAGGAAGTGTGCAGAATAATTATAAAACTTTTTAGTGTCACATTATTAATCAAGGAATTGTTAGACTCTAGACTCACAAAAGTGGGGTTAAATTGACCTAACCTTTTTTCTCTTTTTGAGTGATTGCTTTATGGGAGATCTTTCTCACGCTACTTGTAACCTAACCCTAATGGGTTGTAGATATTGACACATCATGTCCTTAAATTTTATTATATGACCCTTCAATTACAACCACTGATTACACAAATTTAACTCTCACAAGATTTCACTTAGAAATATTCTTCTAAATTCATAACTTTATGAAGCCTATACTATTGTTTAACACGTCAACTATCACAGTTGAGTAATCTAATAATCTAATCATAGTGTTAAGCTCATAAATAAGTAGAGGATATCACCATAGATATATTCATAAAAGAAATGTTGATTGCTCCATATTTTAATAGTAGAAGACGATGATGTAAATGTTTTGTTCTTTGTCTTCTTATTGTTTTGTATAATAATGTTGCAATTAAAAAGCTTGTAGAAAAGCTCAACTCAAGGAAGGATTTTTTACTAGACAACTAGTAAAAAATCATCTCATACCTCTTTAATGTACAATATAAAACACTTGAGTAAATGAAGAATATTGTATAAGAATAAACAAAGTCATTGAAGATTAATTTTTTCCATTAGAGTTCAATCATACTTATAAATAAATCATTTTTGAGTTTTTAATATATTTTATAAGATATCTAATAACTAGATTTATTTAAAATATAATTTAATTCAAAGCTTATGTAAATATAATATAACGTCATTTCACTATTTCAAATATCTTTTAAGAAAATTGACATGTAAATATTTTAATACTTAATGTTCATATCTAATATGAATCTGTTCCTATAAACTCAATAAGAATCAACTAAGCTTTATAATGAATTTGATAGGACATATTTAATTGAAGTAATATTTTTTCATTTAAATCTCATCTAAATTTACTCAAACAAAATATGAGGTGTAAATTTATTTCATAAGTCACAATTTCAATGTTTCAAATCATAACTTCTCTATCAATAGATTTGTATGATTTTTAATTTATTAAAAAAATTTACTCGATGAAATCAATATTGAATAAATTATTTGACTAATTCGATGTTAAAATCATTCAATTATAATGAAGTAAAATCATGTGAACATATGTGATGAAATAAGTTTTTACAATCATATTTTACTTCACTGATTCTTATTGATTTATTTTTTGAAATCATTACTTTATTGACTATTATGATTTCTGTAAATAATGATAACTCACACAACAACACACAAAATAATAAATTCTCATGATATTGTGATGTGACTATTTAAATAACTTATATTATGAGTCTTTTATATATTAATTAACTTCTCATTTTATACTTAAAAATCATGATATATATGATTTATATATATTATGTTACATATTATATTATGAGGTATATTTTATATTTATATATGATATATTTATTTAAATTTATATCTATTATTGAAACATAATTTATTTATTTTATTACTATTAATTGATTTTTTAAGTATTTTTTCATCATCAAAATACATCACTATCTTTATGACACTAATAAAAGGGAGTAATTTTTTACTAGTTTTAATATTTTTATATATTTAATTTTTTTGATAAATTTGAATATAAATAATCACAATTAACATCTGAGTTTACATAAATTTATTTGAGTTGACATCATAAGTCAATACACATTAATTTGAGCAGGGAGACATGATGTTCTCCAACAATGAAACATCGTGAGAGGGAATGATCCATCTTCCACAAAGCCATTGCCCAAAGGGACCTCCATGCTAGAGATGTCACCACATCTCAGTGCAGTTGTCTAGGAGACGAGTCGTGGTGGAGTGGAAACGATCGACTCCTCCATTGCTCTGCACGGACAACGAGGAATCTGTGCACGACTGATCCATGGTTGCAATCTGGCTATGACTATCTTGAGAGAGCATCTCCAAGGACCTAAACATCAGCTCCATGGTCTCTTTCTGGGTGATCTTCAAGCTCGGGGCTTGAATGGGTGTGTGGTCCTCGAGCACAGCAACCACAATTGACATGGAAGGCCGAAGGGTCGGGGTAAGGTTGGTGCACAGGAGGCCAAGGTTCAGCATCTGCTGCGCTTCCTCAATGCAGAAGTTGGTGCCCAGGGAAGGGTCTACTAGCTCGAGGAGGGTGCCCTTCTCCTGTAGAATATTGGCCTGAGATAAATGGAACAACCATTACCAAGAAACCTCAAGAATAGTCAGTGTTGTCAATCCAAACTGCTTCAAGGTCGCATACCCAATCGAGAAGGTACATGAGCTCCTCTTTGACGAGACAGTTGGCATTACACTTTCCACTCACAATCTCTAACGTGACCACGCCAAAGCTGTAAACATCTGCCTTGTCTGTCAAGTAACCCCTCATAGCATATTCAGGAGCCATATAACCCCTGGAGGAAGACAAGGAAAATGTTTGTCAACATCAGAGTGACAAGACCACCGAACAAAACAAGTGTTTTGACCCTTCATCACACTTAAGTTAGTCAATAGTTATCCAATTCAGGTACTTTCAGATGAAAAAAGCCAATGGCTGAAATGGGATGGCCTGAGTAGAAGTAAAAACTGAAGGATCTATTGGAGGTGGCAACCTTAACACTTGCTCAATCAGAAAATGATGGATCAAGTAGAACGAAAATAAGGTACAAAGAAAGCATCCTGAATGATATATTCTGGCAGCTAACTTGTAAAAATGACATTAACGGCTTCAACAAAAAATGCTGTGCATTGATTCCACCAAGAAAACAATGGTAATATGATGGAAACAGTGCTACCAGTCTTATAAGGTGGAAGTGTCAACAGTCGGCAAGATAAATGAAGAGCTGCAACTCGAATTTATATGGCAATAATAGCAGAACTACAAATCCATTAATTCTGGAACAGAGTTTGCTTACATGGTCCCCGCTATCCGGGTGCTGATATGGGTATTCTCCTCTTCGTTGAGTTTCGCCAGCCCGAAGTCTGATATCTTCGCGTTCAGATCCTTATCAAGAAGGACATTGGTCGTTTTGATGTCTCTGTGAACTATCTTTAGCCTTGACTCTTCGTGAAGGTAGGCCAGGCCCCTCGCTATGCCTACGCAAATTTTACGCCTAGTTTGCCAATCCAATTTCAACTTCAACCCTTCGGGTCCTGCCAACACCATGACAGTTGCATTAACGTCACACACCCAACAACTTCATAGAGTGAATCTGACAAAGCAAATCCCAGAAAATGGTGGTCAAAAAGCAAAAAAATGTAAACCATAAGTTGGTTACCATATAGAGCTCTAGCAAGGCTGTTATTCTCCATGTATTCGTATATTAGTAACAACTGATTCCCTTCAGTGCAGCACCCAAAAAGTCTTACGAGGTTTGGGTGCTGTATCGCTGATATCATCCCTATCTCATTCACAAATTCCCGATTTCCTTGCTTTGATCTGGACGAAAGCTGCTTCACTGCAACCATAGAGCCATCTGGAAGAACCCCCTGAGAATTTTCAACGTGTGTGTATTATTACTAGACTCTCAAGATTACATGGAAAATAAAATTTCAGACGTAAAAGAAAAATCGAATGAATCCATGATTATGTGGTTGACCTTGTAAACCGGACCAAATCCACCTTCACCAATCTTGTTTTCAGGGTCGAAGTTCCTAGTGGCAGCTTTAATATGCTTTAAACTAAAACAGTTTGTGTGCAACTCCAAACCTTCGAGGCCTGCTTAAAGGATAAGAAAAAGGCGACACATACCGTCAGTACTATAAAAATTCAATACGAGAGGATCTATGACACACAAATGGGGGTTTGCTAGGTTGTCCACTATTTGCAATTATAAGGTTTGTTGAGGATATTAAGTGCATCATGCATAGCCTTGACTTTTGAAACGTTGCCTTCTCGGTCTACATTATGTTCGCTACTCTCAAGTTTTCAGAAAAAATATATGTAGCTACCATCAATGCAGGCCACTTGATGGCCACCCCTTTGTCCCATCGCTTAAAGCATAAGCTTCTGCTAGGTCAGCTACCAAAAGGACAAATAGCCTATTCCTAATGTCAAAACTAGGATTGTGAACAAACTTGGCAATGGAAGGCGAGCCCCCTCAAATACCAATTATCTAAGGAGAGTTCTGGCTCTAACATGGTGTAGAATTTTTCCCCATTGGTTCAATTTTACGGCATGCAGAACGTATGACCTAAAAACTAATCTTCACAGGAGTTGGCAAGCATGGCCGTTGAGAAGGATATCAGCCCAACATGTTGTGACATTACTTGGACATATTGATTAGTACCGTTCTAAGGACACCCTTAACTCAACACCAAGCTCTTTGCTTTATTTGTGAAGTGCATTTGATATTGATAGCCCAACTAGTGCACAAACTTTCAATAATTTATTTTCAAATAGCCCTAGATAGGAGACACAAATGCAGTGTGAGTGTAGAATAGATTAGAGAATATATCTGTGTTCCTATCAGCTCTGAGGATTACTCCTCTAATATTTATATAGAAAAACAGATAGCATACACAAATATGGCTACTTTAACTTGCCATACAGAATAAGAGCCAAAATTTGACACGTGCAGATCTGCATAGATGATTTCCCTAAATATAAAGGTTCATCTATATATTTATTGGTCATCTCACCTTCGTTCTGAATGGCTTTCCTTCGCAAGCGAAACCAAGTAATACCCCAGGTCAGAAACACCACCAGTATTATTGAAGCAATACCAATTCCAATGATAGCACCAACTGAAAATTTTTCCCTGAACACACGAGGTTTGAAATCTACAATGCAGAAAAATAATTAGAATAAACCAACCAGATGATAAAGAGAGTGGAAAACATCTCCATGAACATACTCGGTGTTACCGAAATCGCCGATATAAGAGGCCCATAGACACCATTATTTGGAATGTTATTCGTCCCTTTGCCAGACCACATGAAATGGATCTCTAAAGTGCTGCCTTCTACAAGAGCAGTAAAATTCCTAGTAACTTCCTCACCAATCCCACCAGCTGCTTCTACGATGTTAAAGTCTCTTAACACCTTATTCCCCTGTTTCAATGTAGAGAATGTTAGCTGCTGGGTCAACACACGACTTGGTTAAGTGCATACAGATAAAACCCCTAAAGTAGAGAAGCCAGACCCAATTATAACGTAGGAAGACAGACATCAACTATAGTATAATACACAGCTACGCCCATAAGACACCGACGAAAAGAAAAAAGGGAATATCTGGATACCCACAAATGTCATTCAAACCTGTTGGAAAAAAGAATTCTCGTTATCAGAATCGATATGATGTATCCCAGCAACGAAGACAGTCAGCGGTGACAATATCGTGAATGAAGAAAAGAGCAATACTAAGCTACACATATTCATCAATAATGTAAGTTTAAGGAAACCAAATGACCTGGATTGATATATCAAACACACGCCTTCCAGAACTCCGAAATGTCGGGCCAGAGGTGAAAACTATTTCAGCAAAGTGCAGTTTGACTGTATAATTTCCTGGTTGCAAGCACAGACCGTAGTATTTGAGAGAGAGAGGATTCAAACGAGCAGTTTTGTACAAATCTGCATTTCGCATTGTCAGTAATGACGAATTTCTTGCTAGAAATGACGCATCCAGTCCGTCAGTAAAGTTTCCTGTACTGCTAGAAGCCCACTTTCCACTGGGAGAAAGATAATAGTTGGATATGCCTTCCTTTGATGTGTCAGATTCATATTTATTCCCGTCAACAGTCACAGGTGCACCTCCACAATTTATGAAAAGGTTATAGTCTGCATAAATTCCGAAATACCAAATAAAAAACTAATCATGAGAAATTCATGTCCGTGAGTCACTTTTTTAAATCTTAAGGTTGTTTTCCTCCAACCCCGCAAAAGAAAAAATCCAACTGAAAAGGTACAGAAGCTGTCCCCTAGAAAGGAGATTTATACCCACTTGTAGGTGTGCCATCACAGGGGAGGTCCTTTCTTAAACATGACAGTATCCTACGAAGGTTAAACGGAGAGAGTGAATGATTATACAATTGATCTACCCATAATGTACACTTCAAAAATGTCAGAAACCTACGAGTCATTTGTTGTCGAAGAAAAGCTGGCAACATAGTTCCTGTAAATTAGAAGAACCTTATTTAATTCCAGAAACAAGAATTCAATTTCATACGTGCAACAGACAAAAAATGCTTACCGTGATTCTTGCTGACAGCCAGGTGGTCGAGATGAAAGATCGGTGAATGTATTATAAGAAATATCCCTGAACATTTTCAACAATCTATCAATGATGATTTACACGTTACCAAAAAATTTATTACGATACCAAATCTAAAGGGAAAAGCAGGGAACATAACCGTACAGATTCCCTGTCGTTTCCTTAGCCCAAGCGGGTATTGGTCCAGTAAGTTTGTTGCTGGTAAAGTACCTGATTATGCAAAATCAGCAGTAGGAATCATTAAAGTATAATTCTTCTCATTTTTCTATTGGCCTATTAAGTTGAATCAAAGAGAAAATCGAACCCGCAGTCACTTACATAGCTGTTAAGTTTTTCAAATTCATAAAGTTCTCTGGTATCTCGCCCGTGAAATTATTAAAGCTCAGATCTCTGCCGCAAAAAACAATAAAAAATGTGACAAATCGGAGAGCAAAATAATTGTTTTCCCTGTGACCACCCAATATAATTTTCAAGGTACAAGTCTTCTTTTAAAGATCAAAATAAAAAAATTATATTTCTTATAATCTGACAATTGTCACAGAGAGAAAAATGGCTGCATGAAGATCACTGATATAGGAACAAGTGTGCAAAGTAAAAATGACGTCAACATTTTCACGACAGGAGTTTTAGCCTAAAATTCGTCCATTTTCCGAGAGTGCGTTTCAATATTACGGTGACTAAAAACTTTTTAACGTTTCGGGGTAGTTCGTAAAGTGGAAACCTTGGAATAATGTCCAAGGTTGATAGCACTGCACTTGTAGCGATCACATATTTATCAAAGTACTTTGCACCCCAGATTTAATGCCAATTTGAATTATTTTCCGTATCTCTGATAATTACTGCCTCGGATTTCTCTGCTGGTATATGAGTTCTCCACTACAGTTTTTCTGAACCAATGTCAGGCCACGGGGAGAAAAATGGCAACCACACAATAACTGATTTTAGGGACAAACCAGTGCCAACGTCAATTGCCATGTTCATCCTATCATCACACAAGCCTACCTGAATCATACATATCCAGGCTCATGGATGGCTTTTAAAAAGAATCTGCGACATACACATGCCTGTCACATCCAGATGTTCTAAACTAATGCACGGATGAAGCATATCTCTGCGTCTTCAAGACATCACAGAAAATGACGTTCGACCAAAAATAATCTCGAACAAATTGCCAAATGCAAACATGATTACCGCTTGAACAACTAGTTACGCAAACATTTGTGTATAAGGAACTTACAGGGTTTCCAGTTGAGTAAATGTGCCAATGTAATCCGGGATGCTGCCAGATATTGAGCAGTTTCGGAGAACCCTGGCCGTATTTACACAGGGAGGCCCGTCAACAAATTGTCAAAGTTATATTCACGTGGGTGGATAAATGTCATTTTGAGGCTTACAACTCTGTTAAATTTGACAGTTTGTCAAGGGGAGGGAAGCCACCGCCCACGTTTTTCAGGTCAGAGACTCGCCTACAAATGGAAAGACAAAATAGCCGCTATCACTTCCGTGCACTTACACAGACAACAGCCTTTATTACTCGGAAAGAGTAAAGCGACACATACAACCGGGTTAAGTTTTGCAGTGCTGAGAACTCGGGCGGAAACGGACCCTCCATAAACGTTCCTTGCATGGATCTGCGACAGAAGGAAACGTGCATCCAATGAGAACTCCATGCAGTAAAGACATCCTTTCCTAATGATAATTGACGACAGTTGATCTAACAGCGTTTTTAGTTCCGTCCAGTTCCCCATGAAGCTTGGTATCTTCCCAAATATCTCAGTCCCATCCAGCCGACTGAAAAACATTATCCGGCGCCGATTATTAATACTAAGATGATCATCAACCTCATGAAAGAGTACAACAAAAATATGTGCGGGAACCTTACAGGTCTGTCAAGTTCTTCAGGTTACCCAGTGTTTCTGGAAGCTCACCGGAAAAGTTGTTGGAAGAAAGAGAGCTGAAATGGCGTGAACCGTTGTCACTTATTCTCTTTAACGAGTCACATAAGTTTCGATCATTCTACCTGCAGTTTCTGCTCTTCTCCTTTCGATTCGCGTAAAGAACGAGAATTCAATCAATGGAGAGCAATGCGCCATAAACTAGGAGGCTTACAGTGCTCTTAAGTTGGTCAAATTTCCGAGGCTACGAGGAAGAGGCCCGTGCATCATGTTGTTGTCCACGTGACTTCAAGGAAAGCATTCAATGGGAAAAAGAAAATGTCGATCAACATCCATTACTAAGATACAACTCCGGTTGGTGATAAAGTGTCTTCGACGAACAGGATATAAAGTCATTACAGCCATTGAAGCGTTCCAATGCTGCCTATCTCCTCAGGAATCGCACCCGAGACACGGTTCGCCGATAGCTCCCTGCAATGGTACAGAACAGAGCCCTAGATTAAATCCGCTACCACCAAGACCGCAGAATAAAAGCTCGAAATTTTGCATTGACGGGGATGTAAGGATCGGAATGGTGGTGATTTACAAGCTCGTCAGAGGAAGGGAAGTCCACTTAGCTGCAGGTATGGACCCGCTGATGTAGTTCCACGAGAGGCGACTGCTCAGTTCCGCCGATCCAGGGGATAAGAAAATTGAGCGCGGAGATGTTCAGTTATTCAATACTCATAAGAAAGAATCGAGAAACATTAGAATTTTGGGCGGCGAACGTACAGAAAGGATAGCTGAGTGAGCTGGCCTAACTCCTCCGGCAGCACTCCGGTCAGATTAGCCTTCAGGAGATTGCTGAGCATGATTTTTGATATAGATAACAACGAATCAGCTACAGCCGGGCGTACAAAAGACCAGCAAGCGGAATGCCACTCAGGAGGGGACAGCGGCAGGGGCATACATCCTGACGACATGCAAGGAGGTGGTGTTCGTGGTGGTCGTGGTGATTTTCTCGCAGATGACACTCTTCACATTGGCCTCACTTTGGTCGAAGGGGTCGTTGTTTACCGTAATCCATTGAGTGCAAGGATCTACGCTGAAGTTCCACAGCGTCGCCGGAATCTTCAGCTTAAAAGCGATCTGCCTGAGTGCCACGACTGAAGGTTCCGGGTGTTGTTAGAACTCGAAATAAGAAACCATTGCATGCTATATGTATGCACAAGGTGGGGGGAGGGAGAGAGAGAAAGAGAGAGCAGCTCCTGGCTATCCCGCCGTGGGGGAGGAGCAGAGCGGAGGAGAGTGGTCGTCGGTATAACCCACCTTCCTCCGGGGGGAGAGTCTGCGCTTCGGCTCCCCATCTCTGGAGACAGCAGTTCAGAGTCGCCGCCAAAAGGAGGAAGAATAATAGAGCTCGGGGGACCGCAGCTCCCCAGCTCTGGAGACAGCAGTTCAGAGTCGCAGCTGCTCTCATCTTGCACCTCGTCCTCTTCCCGTCGCCTCCCGGTCGAAGAGCAGCTGCGGCGCAGACCGAGGACACAGACAAAAGGAACTGAACCGGAGAGATCTCACTTGGCGCCGGCGCCCGTCGGTAGCAACCCGTCGGCGGGAGGTTTCCTCGATGCAACGACGCTCCAGCGGACATATAGCTAAGATCAAGACTCCTATGACTGAGCAGTGGCCCCACGGCGATACCCTGCTCCAGTGACTTCCGGTGGCGCAGTGGGCGCTGCGCAGGCGGACATCTTGGTTGGCGAGGACCAGGACAATGGAACGATCGGCGGGCCCCAACCACGCCCCACCCAGTCCAAAGTCAATATGAGAACGTTGGCACGGATCTTTCGAAGGTCCCACGCGATGCGCAAGTATAATATGTGGGCATGACAATTGGTACGTTTGTTTAAAGCAGTTATGCCTGTTGAATCTGTTGGGCAAGACCTATCTTACAGCTGTTGCCTTTGACGGCGGCGTTTGGTCCTCATGTGGGGGACCCTTTAAGGCTTGGAATCTAGAGAAGCCGTGTAATGTTAAGAAATCAGTAACTCATTTGATGACCAAGCAGCGACATCAAACTGACCTACTCTCCAGAATGGTTACCGCGTTTAAACAAAACTCACTGACGGACCACAAACTCCATGTCAGTCAGTTGATTTGCATGTCTTGCTTAGTTGTCTCAACTAGCAGACCCCTCTCTCTCTCTCTCTCTCTCTCTCGCTGATGTAGATATATATATATATATCCTGACTCCCCTGTCTTTCTCTCTCTCTCTCTCTCTGTGGAGTTATTGATGTGGAGTTGGGGCATTGTTTTAGCGGACCACCAGATTGATATCAATAACTCAATTTCAAAGAAACTTCCACGCACTTGAGTGATGGGCAATGCCAAACGGGGTTCTCTTTTAAATTTAGATATAATTCCAAAATACATTAGCCACTCCAACAACTCCACATGGTTGAACTCGATATCTATTCATGTATATGATACTCTTCCTAGGATGCGTCCAACAATCTCATTGGCATTGTTGAACTTCATAGCTACATGGTTGACCAAAAAGTTCTAATGTATGCTAAAGTTCAGGGAGTTGCATTTTATAAACAAGCATCTCCAATTATTTTCCTCAGAATAATAATAAAGAAATTGCCACCTTCACCCGAGGTGGATGACCGACTGTGGAAACGTGTTGACTTCATTGCTGACGTGGCCTTTTGACGACGTCAACCTTGGCCTTTTTGGGCTGCAATATCAAAATTATTTGGTAGAATCACGCATTTTGCTTATTTTATCAACTGACATCTCGCTCGCTCGCTCTCCCTCCCTCCTCTCTCTCTCTCTCTCTCTCTCTCTCTCACCTCTCCCCCTCTCTCTCTCCCTCTCTCCCCCTCCCTCCCTCCCTCCTCTCTCTCTCTCTCTCTCTCTCTCTCTCTCTCTCTCTCTCTCTCTCTCTCTCTCTCTCTCCCCTCTCTCTCTCTCTCTCCTCTCTCTCCCTCTCTCCCTCCCTCCCTCCCTCTCTCTCCCTCTCTCTCCTCTCTCTCTCCTCTCTCCTCTCTCTCTCTCTCTCTCCTCTCTCTCTCTCTCTCTCTCTCTCTCTCTCTCTCTCTCTCTCTCTCTCTCTCTCTCTCTCTCTCTCTCTCTCTCCGTGGCTTGCTACCCAAGGGCGACTCAAGCTGGCCCGAGCATGTAGTATTCGTAACTACAGTAAAACATTATTCGTAAAAACCAGCCCGAGCATGCAATATTCGTAAAAACTATAGTAAAACATTATAGCCTCTGCTATTCTCTGACCAACACTAGATCACCCTGCGGAGTCCAACCGCCTTGGCCCTCGACCACTAATTAGCAACGAATACTACATCTGAGGCGCTGCGCTTCCTCCACGGAGAAGTTGGCACCCAGGGCCGTGTCCACCAGCTCGATTAGGGCATCCTTCTGCTGCAGCAGATTACCATACAGTTTGATCGCCAAACAAGAGGTTAACAGTAGATTGCGGAGCCCAACGAGAGGGCATCCCAATGCACGGAGATGTCCTGTTTCAATACGGAGAGTTTTATCTGCTGGATCAACATAAGACCATGTAAAAACATACAAACATGAAGCCTAAAGTAGAGAACACAGGTCCAGTTGACAACTAGTAAGGGGGAGACGACAATTATACTATAATGCACTACTCACGAACAACATCGAAGGAAAGAAAAAGGGAACAACTGAATACTAATACAACACAAGCTAAAACTTTTATTGATAAGGATTTATTGTTTGCGTATATCCTGTCT
This sequence comes from Spirodela polyrhiza, assembly GCA_024713555.1. Taxonomy (NCBI): domain Eukaryota; kingdom Viridiplantae; phylum Streptophyta; class Magnoliopsida; order Alismatales; family Araceae; genus Spirodela; species Spirodela polyrhiza. Next base: position 3,833,272 of record CM046533.1, on the reverse strand, counting down.
TCAGCGACAATCACATCTGTGAATAAAGTTTACGTAAGAATCAGCACGTATAACATCAAATCACGCAAAACAATGATATTGTGGGATCAAATAATTGGGAATGATTGTCTTGAATCGATCGAAAAAGAGGTATCTCGGTGATCTGTAAGAAAGGAGCAATATAAAACTTTACATACGCATATAGATTGTAACGCCAAAGAATACAAATCACCTGGATTGATACATCAAACACGCGCCTTCCAAGACTGCCAAATGTCGGGTCAGAAGTGGAGAGTTCTCCAGCATAGTTCAGTTTGACTGTATAATTTCCTGGCTGCAAGCATAGACCATATTATCTGAAAATGTCAACGTTGATGCATCTTCTGCGACAAATAGTTACCCACTTACCCAAAGTTTCCTGTACTGCTATAACCTCGTTTTCGAGTGCTAGAGGTATAATACACGGATGTGCCTTCCAATGACGCGCCACGTTCATTGAAAAGGTTATAGTCTTCAGAAATTCCACAATTTGCAAAAAGGTTATGGTCTTCAGAAATCCCAAAAAGCCAAATAAAAAATCCAAGGCTTGGAATCTAGCAGAGATTCTCTCTCTCTCTCTCTCTCTCTCTCTCTCTCTCTCTCTCTCTCTACATGGTTGACCAAAAAGTTCTAATGTATACTAAAGTTCAGTGAGTTGCATTTCTAAACAAGTGGCTACAATTATTTTCCTCAGAATAATAATCAAGAAATTGGCACCTTCACCCCAGCGCTTGACCTTAATGCACAACCATTTACGACTTGGAACCTAAGGAATCAGTGGTGTTGACCAATCATAAATTAATTTAATATGGGCAAGCACTGACATCTAATGAACCCACCCTACAAAATGGTTAGGTTACAACACCAACACATGCGAATAGCACTCAGTGAGAGAATCGAATCTCCACATCAAAGAGGCCGTCCACGCGATGGTGACGGCCGCCAGCGGTGGCCGCTGATTCCGGCCGTGGGGAGGAGGGAGCGGTGCAGGTGGGCAACTTTGCTGACGACCTCCGAGAGAAGGATGACGACCATCCTTCGCAGGCTACTGTCCACCAACTGCACAAAACAAGGCGAGAACTTTGCGCAGAAATGAAGGTGAGAAACTGGGCCTTCCGGGGTTGACGAGGAAGGCGGAACTCATGAATGGCGACAACTCCGCCTCAGCGGTCTCCTGATTTCATATAATGGGGGAAGAAGCACCGTCGAGATCTGTGAGGAGACCCTTGACGAGCCCCCCGGTCAGACCATGCGAACTTGGGGGCCCCACGCCCACGAATGATTATCAATGAACAGAGATAGAAGAAGGCTGATATCTCCAATTCGTTGAATCATCCATGATCTCTTCAAAGGCTTTAAAAAGAGGTTCAGACTTTTACGAAAGTCATAAACACTTGAGCAGCTCTTGATTGGAACCTTTTAGTCTTTATTTTGGAATCTTTCTTTAAATCTTCCTTGCCTTTCTACTCAATTCTTAGTCTTTGTAATACATGAGAGTTCAAGCTTATTTTAAGATGATTTTTAAATGAAACAAGTTGAATTTTTAGAATTATTATTTCTTATTTTATATGTACGAGGGTTTAACTAAGTTATACTAATCCATAATATGATGCACTAAGGGATGAGTATTTTAATCCAAGTAAAAATAATTTAGAAGTCTCCAAAGCTCGTTGTGTTAGATCTGATAATGTCTCATTATCTTTGTGGCACGATCATCTTTTACATATGCGTGCAAATTTCTCAAGGTCTTGTCAATTTTCTTAGTCCACCATTAGATCATGTCATTTTTTTATGAAGCCAAGGTACAACTAGCCTTGATGTAATTTTGCATAAGAAAACATTGTGAAGGATCATTTTTGTTTCAGACCTTATAACCTTTGAGCAATCTTTCTCCATGAGTCATCAATCTACGGTCTAGGTAGCCCTAGTCTTTCATTTTATTTCAAGGTATTCCCAACTACAAGCTCAAGCAATAGTGGAGAGGAATGATTCATCATTTGTTAATTATCTAGTGAATGCTATGTAATGCCCAAAATGTTCATATGATGCATTGTGTCTATATGGACCTGGGTATAGTAGGTCAACACAATCAGCAATGAGTCTATATGGACTAGTTTGGCGCATGAAACCAGATGAGTCACACACACGACCAGAGCCTGTTAAACCCAAACTTTTATAAACTTTGACTATGAATTGTTCATTGAGCCCTTGCCCCCCAAATAATGCAAATTCATTTGCAACAACCTACTGAGAAAGAAGGATGATTTTCCAATCTCATTTTAAGGGAGCTTCTGTAAATGGCTTTCCAGCAATGACTCGTCCTCGAAGAAGCCACTATCCCAAGGGAGCTTCGTGCAGTAGTCCCTTGGGAGCCGGGTTGTGGTGTTGTCGAGTCCTCCATTGCTCTGCATAGGCAATGTGGAATTTGACCAGGGCTCTTCCATGGGTAAGGGCTGGCTATGGCCATCCTGAAAGAGCATCTCCAAGGACCTGAGCCTCAGCTCCATGCTCCCTGTCCGAGTGATCTTCACCTTTGGGGTTTGAATGGGCGTGTGGTGCTCGAGCATGGTGACGACCACAGACATGGCAAGCCGAAGGGGGTGAGGTTGGTGCAGAGGAGGGCCAGGTTTAGCATCTGCTACGCTTCCTTCATGGAGAAGTTGGCACCCAGGGTAGGGTCCACCAGCTCGAGGAGGGTGCCCTTCTCCTGCAGAACGTTGGCCCCAGCAAAATGGAAAACCATTACTAATAAATCTCTTAACCCTGAATAGTCAAGAATTGTACGTCCAAAGTGATCGAAGGTCGCATAACTGGTCAAGAAGGTGCATCAAGTCATCTTCAAAGTGGGAATTGGCATTGCTCCTTCCACTCACAATCTTCAATGTGACCACGTCAAAGCTGTAAACATCTGCTTTGTCTGTCAAGTAACCCCTTAAAGCATATTCAGGAGCCATGTGACCCCAAAACGAGGAATATGCCCATGAGCATTAGAGAGAATGCCACCAAACCACACTGGTCTTTTGCTCTTCATCATATTTAAATAAATCATAAATTTGGAGCATCTCCACTTTCAGGCACCTATGTAGAATGAACGACTAAAGGATGTGTTGGAAGTGGTAACTTTAACACTTGTTTGATCAGCAAATAACTTTTGAAGGCAGGATCAAGTAGATCATTCATGCACCTAACTTGTCAAAGTGACCATATATACTTCAAGAAAATATGCTGCGCATTGATTCGAACCACAGAACAACGTTGATATCATTAGAACTATATTTCTATTCTTAAAAGGGGCAAGGGTAAACAGTTGGCAAGACGAATGAAGAGCTACAACTCGAATTAGTTATGTCTAAGAGACGACCTAAAAATCCATTAGATCAGAAACGGACTTTCCTAACATGGTTCCTGCTATCTAGGTTCTGATATGAGTGTTCTCCTCCTCGTCGAGTCCAGCCAGTCCAAAGTCTGATATCTTTGCATTTAAATCCTTATCAAGAAGGATATCTGTCGTTTTGATGTCTCTGTGAACTATGTTTAGCCTCGACTCTTCGTGAAGGTAGGCCAGGCCCCTTGCTATTCCAATGCAAATTTTACGCCCCGTTTGCCAATCCAGTTCCAACTTCAAACCCTTCTGGTCCTGTCCACACTGTGATTGTTACAAGAATCTTAACCAAGGAAATCCCAGAAAGTAGCGGGCATAATGTAGAAAGAACGCAAACCGTAACATGGTTATCATATAGGGCTCGGGCAAGGCTGCTATTCTCCATGTATTCATATATTAGCAGCAACTCATTCCCTTCAATGCAGCACCCAAAAAGTCTTACGAGGCTTGGCTGCTGTTGGGCTGATATCATGCCCATCTCATTCAAAAATTACCTATTTCCTTGCTTTGATCTGGATGAAAGTTGCTTCACCGCAATCATAGAGACATTGGAAAGAACCCCCCTGAAAGTTTTCAACTTGAGTGTATTATTATTAGGCTCTTAGGATTACATGAGGACAAAATTTCGGACATGAATCAGAACCGAAAAAACCCAGGACTGTGGTTGACCTTGTAGACCGGACCAAATCCGCCTTCACCAATCTTGTTTTCAGTGTGAATGTTCGTAGTGATAGCTTGAATCTGCTTCAAACTAAAACGGTTTGTGTGCAACCCCAAGCCGTTGAGTTCTGCTCAAAGTTTAAGAAAAAGTCAATACATCCCATCAGTATAATAAAAATCAATACTAGAGGATCTAGCACACACAAATGCACATTAGCGAAAATATCCATTCTCTGGAGTCTACGCAAATGTTTCATAGAGCTCCGGATGTAGAGTAGGCAACAGCTCAAAAATCAATAGATTGCCGCAAGTCTATGCCTGATGTTCTCTTCAGCTCCACTCAGTATCCTCAATACATGGTTACGTATATTTTCTCCACTCAAGTAGTTTTCGGGACAAATATTCCTCTCTCCCACCAATGCAGACCATTTGATACAAGACACAAACGTAGTGTGAGTATAGAATAGATAAGTGCATATTTGTCTATGTTCCCATCAGATATTAGGATTCCTCCACTAATATTTATAGAAAAACAGATAGTATATGCCAACATGCTACTTTAATTTCCCATGCAGGCTAAGAGCCAAAATTTGCCACGTGCAGATCTGTCTCAATGATTTCCTTAGATGTAACGATTCATGTACCCGATTCATTTACTAGTAAGTTCAAATGGCATCTCACCGTCGTTCTCAACCAATACCATATAATACCCAAGGTCACCATTATTACTGTTATTCTTGAAGCAATAGCAGTTCCAATGATAGCACCAACAGGAAACTTTTTGTCCTTGAATTCACGAGGTGTGAAATCTACAATGCAGAAAAATAATTAGATTAAACCAACCAGATGATAAACAGAGAGGAGAGAACATCTTCATGTACACACTCGATGTTACTGAAATTGCTGATATAAGAGGCCCGTAGACACCTCTATATAGAATGGAATTCGTCCCTTTGCCAGACCAAATGAAATGGATCTCCAAAGTCCTACCCTCTACAACCGCAGTAAAATTCCTGATAACTTCTTTACCAGTTCCATTGGTTGCTTCCACGATGTTAAAGTCTCTTAACACCTTTTTCCCCTGTTTCAATGCGGAGAGTTCTATCAGCTGGATAAACATGAGACTTCGCTTAAAAAACACAAACAAAAACCCTACAATACAGAACCCAGAACCAATTCACAACTAGTAAGAGGAAGACGCTACCATACTGTAATGTACAAGTACTCAAATACAAACACTGACGAAAAGGATAAAGGGAATAACTCAATACCAGTAAAGCACAATTTAAAACTACTATCAGAAATGATTTTTAGTTTGCAAAAACAACACCATGTATCCTATCTTCAGTGACAATCACATCTGTCAACGAAGCTTAGATAAGAATCAGCACATATAAAACCAAATCACACAAGAGAATGACATTGTGGGATAAAATCATCCGGAATGATTGGCCTTTAAGTGATCGAAAAAGGGTATCATGGGGATCTGTAAGAAAAGAGCAATAATAAACTATATGCATTCATCAAGATTTTAAGTTCAAAGAATCAAAATCACCAGGATTGAGACTACCAAATGTCGGGCCAGAGGTGAAAACTATTTCAGCAAAGTGCAGTTTGACTGTACATCAAATTTCGTGACTGCAAACACAGACCATAGTATTTGAGAGAAAGAGGATTCAAAATAGCAGATTCGTACAATTTTGCACAGGGCATTGTCAGGAATGATGGAGCCTCTGCTAAAAATGGTGCATTGTCTGCCCCAATAAAATTTCCTGTACTGCTATAAGCCCATTTCCGCTACTAGAGAAATAATATTTGGATATGCCTTTTGGTATGACTCCGATAATAACATATCAGCGACGTCATAAGAAAGGTTCCCAACTGACAGAAGGTGAACCGACGGGGTCAGTAACCGACAGAGGAGTGGGACCGACAGGGTCAGTAACAGACAGAGGAGTGGGACTAGTCCCAAGAAACGGTTAGTGGTAATGACAAACAAGGGACCAAGGAGGTATAAGTAGGGAGGGAGGTTGGCAAGAGGGGGCATCCGGAGAGAACGGACCAAGTGGAGAGTGGGAGGATCTCTCGAATATCCTCCAAGGTGATCAGTCACTCCGACTGGTCATTTCTACCCTCAGTGCTCTTGTTCTATTGTACCTTGTTTCTCTGTTCTAGGAGTGCTTCCTTTTCAGTTCCAATTAGTGTTCTACCACCTTTCAATGAAAGGTCATGCTCATATCTATTGCCATCAACAATCACCCTTTCACCTCGACAATTTATGAATAGGTTATAGTCTGCAGAAATTCCAAAACGCCAAATTTAAAATTAATCAAGAGAACGTTATGTGCATAAGTCAAGCTTAGAAATAAATAGAAACAAAAGAAAAAATCAAACTGAATGCTCCAGATGATGTCCCGTAGAAAGGAGAAGTTATGCCCACTTTTAGCTGTGCCACCACATGGGAGTTCCTTTCTTAAACATGATGGTATCCTACAAAGGACAAACAGGGAGAGTGAATGCTCTAGACACTTGATCTACACAATGTACACTTCAACAATGCCAAAAACCTACGAGTCATTTGTAGTCAATGAAAAGCTAGCGGCATAGTTCCTGCAAGTTAGGTAAACCATGTTAATTCCCGAAAACAAATAATTCAATTCCATTGGTCTTTCAGACAAAACGCATGCTTACCGTGATTCTTGCTCACAGAAGTTAGATGGTGCAGATGAAAAATTGGTTAATGTATTGTAAGAGATATCTCTGAAATTTTAAACGTGATGATGATTCATACGCCAACCAAAGAATTATGAGGACATAAAATGCGAAAAAAAAACCCAGCAAGACAAACGTAGATATTCTGTTCATTTTTTTAATCCAATCAGGCATTGATCCAACAAGTTTGTTGCTTGTAAGGTACCTGATTATGTCAAATAAACACCAAATGTGGAAGACAATAAAATTATCATGAAAATATTCCTTAAAGAGAAAAAGGTATGACTATTCTATTTCAAACAGGCCTATTAAGTTGAATCATTGAGTAAATCAAACCCGCATTCGCTTACATAGTGCTTAAGCATTCGAGAATCACAAAAACTGTCTGGTATCTGGCCCGTCAAATTATTAAAGCTCAGATCTCTGCAGCACAAGTCAATCAAAAACTGTGACAAATAGGAAACCAAAATAATTGTTCTCACTGTGACCAGCCAATATGATTTTCAAGGTAGAAGTTTTCTTTACAAGATAAACATGAGCAATCCATATAACTTATAATCTATTAATTATGAGAGTGAGAAAAAAGGTTTGATGAAAGTCATGGATGCGGGAATGTGTAAAATGTAAGATGATTTCAACAAAATTTCTAGTTTTACGTGCAAAAGAATATATGAATTTTAACCAAAACTTCATGCATTTTTGGAGAATGGGTTTCAATAATAAAGTTACTGAAACAAACTTTTTAGGGATTGTTCACAGAGTACATACCATGGAATACTACCTAAGGTTGATACTGCAACACATATAACGACCACATTCTCATTTATTAAAGCAGGTTGCACCCTGGAATTAAGTGCAAATTCAAATCATTTTCTATATCTTTAGTAACCAGTGGCTCCATCTTTTTTGCTGGTATATGATATGTCTGGCGTTCTCGACTACATTTTTTTTTTTTAACCAATCGGTGCTAAAGAGGGAAATTGGGGACTATGTTTTCAATGACTAGATAATATTTCTACGGACAACTGGCAACGTCAACGACGATGTACATACTATCATGAAACAAGGGTACCTGAATCAAACATCTGAACCAAGCTCGATTGGTAAGCTACCTTTTGGAAATAAACAGACCAGAAAAGAAGGCTCATGGATGGCTTCAAATTAAGAATTTACCCCAGAGAGGGGTGTTCCACAGGTATCTGGAGCAGTGCCCCAAGAACCTACAGACGATCACATGAAGAGGTTTTAAACCAACTTAAACACACAGCGTGTCTCCGCCCGACTTTTAGCCTAAGATACCGAAAAAAATTATCAAATCCAACATTTGTGTTTATGGAACTTGCAGGATTTGCAGCTGATTAAATGTGCCAATGTAATGTGGGATGCTGCCAGAAATTGAGCAATTCCGGAGGACCCTGACAATATTCACACAGAAAAACCAGTCAACCAATCGTCAAAAATAAATTCATGCGGGTGGAGAAATGTCATTTCGTAGTCTTACAACTCATATAAAGTCTCTCAAGGGGAGGGAAGCTACCGCCCCCTTTTTTCAGGTCAGAGACTCTCCAACAAAAAGGAAGCCAGCGTATATATTATCACTACAGTGAACTAACACAGGAAAAGGCCCTGATTACGGAATAAGAGTAAAGCCTCATGTGCAGTGAGGTAACACAGGAAACCCCATCATAACTGTTATCAATACAATAAAGTAACACAGACAACAGCCCTGAGTACGGAAAAAGAGTAAGGCCACATGTACAACTGCGTTATGCTCTGCAATAACGATAACTCGGCTGGAAAGGGGCCCTCCATAGATGTTCCTTGCATGTCACTGCGACATTAAAAAATGCATAGTTCATCACAACGCCATCTAGCAAAGACATTTTTTTCAAATGATGAACTGTGCTGGGAGAAGATAAATAAAGACAGCTGAGCTTACAATCTTTCTAGCTCCGTCCAGTTCCCAATGAAATTTGGTATCTTCCCAGATATCTCGGTCCCATCCAGCCTACTGAAAATATTATGCGGCACCGATTATTAGAAAGAAGAGGATCCTTAAATCCATGAAAGAGTTCAACAAATGTAAGAGCAGGAACTGTACACATCTATCAAATTCTTCAGGTTACTCAGTGTGTCGGGAAGCTCACCGGAAAAGTTGTTGCAAGAAAGAAGACTGAAATCACGTGATGCGCTGTCACTTATTTACTTTAACTAGTCACATCAGTGATGATCATTCTACCTACAGTTTCTTCTCATGTCACTGATTTACGTAAAGAATGACAATTAAATTACCCGAGAACAGTTTACCATAAACCAGAGTCTTACAGTCTTTTTAAGTTGGTCAAACTTCCAAGGCTACGAGGAAGAGGCCCTTGCATCATATTGCTCTCCAGGAAACTTCAATTAATGCACGAGATAAGAATAAAACATGTCGATCAACAGTTAATACCAATATTGCCAGTTGGTGCATAAAATGTCCTCTAAGAACGGGATATAAAGTTCTACAGTATTTCAAGCGTTCCAATGCTGCCTATCTCCTCAGGAATCGCACCCGAGATACGGTTCACCAGAACGCTTCTGCAATGGCACAGAACAGAGCCCGTGATTAAATCCACTACCACCAAGACCGCAGAATAAAAAAATTGAAGTTTTGCATTGACGGGGATGTAAGGGTCGGAATGGTGGCGATTTATAAGTATTTCAGAGGAAGGGAAATCCAATTAGCTGCAGGTATGGAGCCGTTGATGTAGTTCCGAGAGAGGTCACTGCTCAGTTCCGCCGATTCAGGGGATACTAAAATTGAGCAAGGAGATGTTCAGTTATTCAATGCTCATAAAAAAGAATCGAGAAACACTAGAATTTAGGGCGGCGAACGTACATAGAGGATAGGTGACTGAGCCTGCCGAACTCCTCCGGTAGCACTCCAGTCGGATTAGCCGCCGCGATATAGCTGAGCATCATTTCGTGCAGACAACAACGAATCAGCAACCGCCAGGCGTAGGCAATACCAAGAAAGGGAAAGCCGTTCAGAAGGGGACAGCAGCAAGGGCATACATGCTGACGACGTGCAAGGCGGCGGTGTTCGTGGTCGCGTTCGTGGTGGTTGTAGTGATTTCCTCGCAGGTGACATTGTGGACGTAGGAATCCGTGCTTACCTTAATCCATTCTGTGCAAAGATCTACGCTCAAGCTCCACAGCGTCGGCGGAATCTTCAGCTTAGAAGCGGTCTGCCTGAGTGCCTCGACTGAACGTTCCCACGCGATGCCCCCCGGGGGTTAGAACTCGAAATAAGAAAGAATTACATAGTACATGTATATCTATACAAGTTGGGAAGAGAGAGGGCGCGAGTTAATAAATATATATAATAACATTATCTATTTGTATATATAGTAAATAAATGCGTTTTTTTATCGTCATCATTGCGAATAATTTGTCCGTATGGAAGCGAGTTCGAAGATGGTTCTGAATACGTTTGGAAATTTTCTGATTCCTGAGGGAATTTTCTTACTCGATGCGGGCAGAGAAAATAAATATTTGCCCAATGAAGACAGAAAAAACTGGGCGATGGTCGCCACCCCCTAGGCTTCAGAAGACGAGCGAAGTTAAGAACTGCGAGAGAGAGAGAGAGAGAGAGAGAGAGAGAGACAGACAGACAGACAGACAGACAGACAGACAGACAGAGCAGCTCCTGGCTATCCTGCCGCGGGGGAGGAGCAGAGCGGAGGAGAGTGGTCGTCGGTATAACCCATCTTCCTCCGGGGAGAGAGTCTGCGCGTCGGCTCCCCGGCTCTGGAGACAGCAGTTCAGAGTCGCCGACAAGAGGAGGAAGAAGAATAGAGCTCGGGGGACCGCCGCCGGAGCAGCTGCTCTCATCTCGCGCCTCGTCCTCTTCCCGTCGCCTCCCGGTCGAAGACCAGGTCCGGCGCAGACCCAGGACACAGACAAAAGAAGGAACTGAACCGGGGAGGTCTCACTTGGCGCCGCCCGCCGGTAGGAACCCGTCGGTGGGAGGTTTTCTCGATGCAACGCCGCTCCAGCGGATATAGTTAAGATCAAAAGTCATACGACTGAGCAGTTGCCCCACGGCGATACCCTACTGCTCCAGCGACTTCCGGTGGAGCGGTGGGGGAAGCGCAGGCGGACATCTCGGCTGATGAGGATCAGGAGAATGGACCGATCGGCGGACCCCAGTATTCTTCAAGAACCGCGTTCCATCCCGTACAAAGTCAACGTGATAATTTTGGTACGGGTGTTGACGAGGATGACGGAGCTTATCAATGGCGCCACGTCCCCCCTCCATGTCCACCTCGGGCCTGGACAAGCCTTTGGTCAGGTGTTACAAAGACTACGAGCAGCTCTGTTCGGATCCTTACCGGATTTTGTCACGTCGTGATCTCGAGGTGTCATGGTGTCATTTCCATCCACCCGTCTCAGTCATCACACTTGTGTTCTACTCCTCTGCATGTTCCCGTCACATGTCGTGCGGCTTGGTGCTGTGTTATCTCCGAGGTCTAGCTCAGGGTCAGGTCCCGTGTGACATTAGGCCATGGACTTGGGGCTCCTCTTTCTACACCTATAGGAGGAAGTATCGATTGACTTCTTGCTTTATCAAGACAAGGGTTTAGCCGAATTACCCTTAGTCAATAATATGACGTTATAAGGGAAAGACATCTTAAGCAAACAATTATAAGTCGTTAAAAGAGATTAAAACTTCTAATTTATATTGTTGTCATCTTTCAGAGGTCCCACACGATGCCAAAGTCAATGTAGGCATGACAATTGGTACGTTTGATAAAAGCAATAATGCCTTTTTTACCAACACCAAGACCAACACAAGGAACCCACTCTCCAAAATTATTAGCTTATCAACACCAAGACCAACACTTGTGAGAATATCACTAACTGACGGATGACAAACTCCATGTTAGTCAGTTGATTTGCATGTCTAGCTTAGTTGTCTCAATTAGCATACCTCTCACTCTCTCACTCTATTTATATAAATCCCCAACTCCTTCCCTCTCTCTCTTGTGGAGCTATTGATGTGGAGTTGGATCATTGTTTTGGCGGACCACTAGATTGATATCTAGAACTCAATTTCAAAGAAACTCCCATAGGGGATGGACAATGATAAATGGGGCCTTCTTTCAAATTCACATATAATTCCAAAACGCAATTCTTAAGATACTACCCCTAGAATGCTTCCAGCAATCAATGGCATTGATGAACACGATAGCTGCACGGTTGACCAAAATAGGTCCTGCATGCTATAAGTTCATAGAGTTGCATTGCTATACAAGAGGATATTGAACAGTTCGTCGTCATCAGCCATCCAGAGAATATTGACCGTGGGGGCCATGCCCCTTCCCTTGCAGGCATGGCAGTTGACCAACGCCGCCATTGACCACGTTCCTAGTTGACTGAACCAATGGTGACGTGTACCAAATCCGCCCTCCAAGATGGCCAGCTTATCCACAGCGGCGAATGTGCGGAAATTCGTTAACGTCTAATCCCCACGGCTGAATAGACCAATATTAGAACACCCACCCACGAAAAGTCAGACCACTTTAACCGTTGACCACCAATCGGGTTTGTAAGAAAGCCAAATTCTTGGTGGTAGATAATCTCCTCCAAGTACAAAATTTATCCACAATGGGCATCAGATGGTTAAGAACGAAGTCAACGGGCAACAATAAGAGAAAGAATAAAAATGGGAACAACGAATAATCTTCAGAAGCCCGCTTCGAAAGGGCTCTCAGGGACAGGTTCTGGTGGGTGACCCGCCCTCAGCGCTAGCTGTAGTCGTCGAGAAGCCGGGAGGTGGTGGAGCGCGAGTGGTCGTCTTCTTTGCAGCTCTGAATAGAAAACGAGGAATCGGCCAGCGGAGCGTCCGTGGACACGGCCTGGCTGTGGCCATCCTGAGAGAGCCTCTCCATGGACTTGAATCTCAGCTCCATGCTCTCCGTGCGGGTGATCTTCATGCTCGGGACATGAACGGGCGTGTGGCCCACGAGCATGGCGACCACAGTGGACATGGCGGGCCAGAGGGTCGGGGACTGGTTGGTGCACAGCAGGCTGAGGTTCAGCATCTGCTGCGCTTCCTCGACGGAGAAGTTGGAGCCCAGCGCGGGGTCGACCAGCTCGAGGAGCGCGCCCTTTTCCTGCAGCACACAGGCCTGAAAAAAAAAAAAAAAAGAAACCCGAGCAAGATCAGCATTACTGATTGTTTCTCTGGGTTTTTCTGTTAAATTTGATATGTTTAGAGAATCGACGCGGATACCCAATCGAGAAGGCAGACGTAGTCGTCTTTGGGGAGGAATTTGGCGTTGCACTTCCCGCTGACGATCTCCAGCGCGACCACGCCGAAACTGTAGACGTCAGCCTTGTCCGTGAGGTAGCCCCTCATGGCATACTCAGGAGCCATGTAGCCCCTGGAGGACGACAAGGGAAAATGATCGTCAGCAATAAAACCGAGGTTCTTCCAGTGCATCATGTGGTTGATAATAAACATAGAGCATTCAGATGAATGATCCACATAGACGTGATGTTGTTTTATATAAATAAAATTTCAATAAAAAAATTATAAGGGTCAGAAATATACCTAAAATCCTAGTAACATAACTAAAAATCCACTAATTCAGAAACAGAGTTCGCTTACATGGTTCCTGCTATCCGGGTGCTGATATGAGTGTTCTCCTCTTCGTCGAGTTTTGCCAGCCCGAAGTCTGATATCTTCGCGTTCAGATCCCCATCAAGAAGGACGTTCGTCGTTTTGATGTCTCTGTGAACTATCTTTAACCTCGACTCCTCGTGAAGGTAGGCCAGGCCCCTCGCTATTCCTATGCAAATCTTCCGCCTCGTTGGCCAATCCAGATCCAACCTGAGATGTTCCGGACCTGTCAACATGGTGACAGTCACATTCACGCCGTACTTCCAATCACTTCATACAATGAAGCCAACCAAGAAGATGGTTACCAAATAGGCCCTGGCGAGGCTGTTATTCTCCAGGTACTCGTATATCAGCAGCAACTGATTCCCTTCAATGCAGCACCCATAAAGTTTTACGAGGTTCGGGTGCTGCAGGGCTGATATCATGCCTATCTCATTCACAAACTCCCTGTTTCCTTGCTTTGACTTGGACGAAAGCTGCTTCACGGCAATCATAGAGCTGTCTGGAAGAACCCCCTGAAAGTTTTCAATGTGCGTGCGTTGTTATTAGGCTCGAAAGATTGCATGAGGACTAAAATTTTGGACAAAAAGCAAAACCGAAGGAAGCCATGACTATGTGGTTGACCTTGAAAACCGGACCAAATCCGCCTTCACCAATCTTGTTTTCAGGGTCGAAGTTCTTAGTAGCAGCTTTAATTTGCTTCAAACTGAAAGAGCCCGTTGGCAACTCCAGACCCCTGAGCTCTGATAAAGGGGAAACATGTGAAAAGTTTGACACGTGCATCTGTGACAAGAACGGCGTGCGAAACAGTCTATGCCGAATATATGACAACTAGTTGGCTTGTCTGCAGCTACTATGGATGGAAATGAAACATCTCATAATCCCCATGTTGAAAAATCTAGGGAAGGCTTCAAGAATTATTTTCCTTGTTTGAGGCAGCTTATTGGTGTAAAAGGATATGTGATCATCAGAAAGTCAACGAGTTCTTTCCAGCTTCATTGAGTAAGCTGATGGATCCTTAGCTACGACTTCGCGGCCCAAGTTTTTCTTTGAGAGAGCATTCCTTGCTTTCATCACTGGAGACCTTCTGACTATCCCATAGGTCTAACCCTAAATAGTTTCATGAATATAATGGGTTTTAACACTAGGATGGAACATAAAAGAGTTAGCAGCGCAAGAACATCTTCACACAACTATCGGTTCAGGGGCAGCTCGTGTCGCACCGTTTCATAGAGATTTCCCCCAAACTGGTCATCCTTATGATGCGAGTAATGTTCGAACAGCACAGAAAGTGTACACAAAAGTAGAAACCATGGTCCATTGAAAAGAAGCACATTATGGCGCCATTTTCTGATATCAATTCGAAATATGGGTTGAAATGGCCTTTTATGGAACTATTTCTCAACACCAAGCTCTTTATTTCTTCATTAGGTACAACTGATAGCTCTAGAAATTACGAAAGGGGAAAGTGGAAATAGTAAAAGCCGTGTTCTTATGAGATATAAGGATTTTCCCATCGCATATATTTGGAGACATACATAGCAAATGTAGACGAGACTACTGTAAATATAAGACACGCAAATAGTACAGGTAAAAAACTCATAAATGCATATTTCACGAGATGATTTTGTCCGATATAATGATTCATGCAATGCAGATTTACTGGGTAGATACATAACATATGAAAATGTCTCACCATCGTTCTCAATGGCCTTCCTCCTAAGGTAAAACCATACAAGACCGAAAATCATCAGCATCACCAACACAGTTGACGCAATAACAATTCCGACGATAGCACCAATCGAAAGTTTATTGGACTTGAACACACGAGGTGTAAAATCTACAATGAAATAAAAAAAGTTAAAATCAAATAATCAAGTGGCAAGGGACAGCGAAAATATCTCCATATACATACTTGGTGTTACTGATATCGCTGATATGAGAGGCCCATATACACCTCTATCCGGAATGGAATTTGTCCCTTTGCCAGACCACACGAAATGGATCTCCAATGTGCCACGCTCTACAAGGGCAGTAAAATTCCTAATAACTTCCTTACCAGTTCCATTGGCTGCTGCTACAATGTTAAAGTCTCTTAACACCTTTTTTCCCTGTTTCAATGAGAAGAGTTATATCAGCTGGATTCACTTACTACGATGCACATGTACTCACAAAACCAATGAACCGAAAAAGAGAACAACTGAATACCAATAAACACATTTGAAAAAGGATAGAAAATTGCTTTCTTGTTTTCGAGAAATTATAACATGTATCCAAGCTGTGAAGAGGATCTTCATTTACAATCGCATGAATGAACGAAGCTTGGATAAGAATCAGCACATATGACATCATATCACGAATGAAAATGATACAGTAAGAAAAAATAATCAGGAATGATTATGTCGAAATGATCTAGAGGAGTATAAAGGATGTCTTTAGGAGAAGATCAGTACTAAGCTACACATATTCATCAATATTGTAAGTCTAAGGAATCCAAATGACCTGAATTGATAAATCAAACACCCGCCTTCCAAGACTGCCAAATGTCGGGCCAGAGGTGTAAACTATTTCAGCAAAGTGCAGTTGGACCGTATAATTTCCTGGCTGCAAGCATAGACCATAGTATTTGAGAGAAAGAGGATTCAAACGAGCAGTTTTGTACAATTCTGCATTGAGCATTGTCAATACTGATGTATTTTCTGCTACAAATGGTGCGCTGTCACTTCCCCCAATAAAGTTTCCTGTACTGCTATAAGCCCACTTTCCACTGTTAGCAAGATAATATTTTGATCTGCCTTCCACTGACGCATCACGTTCATATTCATTTCCATCAACAGTCACACTTTCACCTCCACAATTTATGAAAAGGTTATAGTCTGCATAAATTCCGAAAAGCCAAATAAAAAATTAATCAAGAGAACGTCATGTTCATAAATCAAGCTTTCAAATCATAAGGTTGTTTTCTTCCAACCCCCCAAAAGAAAAGTCCAACTGAAAGATAAAGAAGCTGTCCCGAAGAAAGGAGATTTATACTCACTTTTAGGTGTGCCATCACAGGGGAGGTCCTTTCTTAAACATGACGCTATCCTGCAAGGGTTAAACGGAGAGAGTGAAAGATTTAGACACTTGAGATACCCATAATATAATATACACTTCAACAATGTCGGAAACCTACGAGTCACTTGTAGTCGATGAAAAGCTGGCAACATAGTTCCTGCAAGATAGGTAAACATAGTTTAATTCCAGAAACAAGAATTCAATTCCACAGGTTCGACAGACAAAAAGCATGCTTACCGTGATTCTTGCTCACAGTTAATTGGTGCAGATGAAAGATCGGTGAATGAATTGTAAGAGATATCCCTAATATTTTAAACGTTGTATTATGATGACGATTCATACACAACAAAAATTCACTAGAATATAAAATGCAAAAAATCGCCAGGAAGACAAACTTACATGTTATTTATCGTTCTTTTAATCCAATCAGGTATTGATCCAGTAAGATTGTTGCTTGTAAGATACCTGATTATGCAAAATCAAACCAAGTGCTGATTACAATCAAATTATCGTGAAAACGTTGCATACACAGAAAATGTATGAATCCTCTGACTTTCCTACTGGCATTTTAAGTTGAATCATTGGCCACATCGAACCTGCACACACTTACATGATTTCTAGTCGTCCAAGTTTCTCTAAGTCTCTTGGTATTTCACCCGTGAAATTATTAAAGCTCAGATCTCTGAAGCAAAAGTCCATTAAAAAACGTGAAAATACACGAAAACCAAAATAATTGTTCACCCTATGTCCAGAAAACATGAGTATCCAGGTACCAGTCTTCACTTCAAGAAAAACATGATCAATCCATATTGCTAATAGTCTACCAATTATGAGAGCAAGAAAATGGCTGCACGAACATCATTGATGCGGGAACAAGTGTCTAAAGTAAGATGACGGCAACAATTTTTTTAGTTTTACGTGAAAAAGAGTATAGGAATTTTGACTGAAAATTCATCCATTTTCTGCCAGTGGGTTTCAATATTAAGATTACTAAAAAATCCCAACCTTCAATGGATTTTTTCAGAGTACGTACCATGGGATATTCCCAGAGGTCTATACCACTACGCATGTAACAACCACACTCTTATTTATTACCGCACCCCCCCCCCAAACTTAAGTGCAAATATGAATCATATCTATACCTCTAATAACTACTACCTCTGACTAATTTGCTGGTATATGATATGTCAAGCGTTCTGAACTACGGCTTTTCTTTTGAGCCAAGCTTTGGTGAAGAGGGGAATTGGCGACTGTATTATAATAACCAAATATTATTTTGACAGACTACCGACAACATCAATGGCTATGTACAAACTATCATCAGACAAGGGTACCTGAATTAAATATCTGCACCAAGCTCGATGCCTAAACTTTCTTTAAGGAATAAACAAACCAGAAAAGGAAAATCACACTCAAGTGCATGGTCATGGATGGCTTCAAATTAAGAATTTACAACATAGGAGGTGGCCCACAGGTATCTGGGGCCGTCCCCATAGAATCCTGCAGAACTCTGACATGCAGATGGTCTAAACTAGTGCAAAGATGCAGCATGTCTCTCCCCGTTGAAGGCATCACAGAAACTGACTTTTAGCCTAAAACATCCCAAAATTGTCAAATGCAAACATCATTACCGCTTGAGCACTGCAAATCTTTGTGTATAAGGAACTTACAGGGTTCGCAGTTGAGTAAATGTGCCAATGTAATCCGGGATGGTGCCAGATATTGAGCAATTTCGGAGAACCCTGGGAGTATTTACACAGGGAAAACCGTCAACAAATTGAAAAAATTATATTCATGTAGATGGATAAATGCCATTCGTAGTCTTACAGTTGCTGCATATTTAGCAATTTGTCAAGGGGAGGGAAGCTACCGCCGGCATTTTTCAGGTCAGAGACTCTCCTACAAAAGGAAAATCAAGATAGCTATTACCACTACATTGAAGTAGAACAGACAACAGCCCTGGGTACGGGAAAAGACTAACTCCACACGTACAACTGCGTTAAGCTCTGCAATAATGATAACTCGGCCGGAAAGGGACCCTCCATGAATGTTCCTTGCATGTCTTTACGACGTTAGAAAACGCATAGCTCATGAAATTTTCATGCTGTAAAGACATCCTTTTCAAATGATAAACTGCTCTGGGACAAGATAAATAGAGACAGCTGGAGCTTACAGTCTGCCTAGTTTCGTCCAGTTCCCAATGAAGCTTGGTATTTTCCCGGATATCTCAGTCCCGTCAATCCTACTGAATAGAAAAAAGTCCAGCACCGATTATGAATAAAAAGAGCATCCCTTAACCATTCAAGGAATCCAAAAAATGTAACAGTTGTGAACGTACAAATTTGTCAACTTCTTCAAGTCACCAAGTGTTTCTGGAAGCACACCGGAGAAGTTGTTGCAAGAAAGAAGGCTGAAATAAAGTCATGGTCTTCCATTAATTTTTTTTACTATTCATATTTATTAGAGACAATCAGAGAAAATAGTTTTTTCCATTCTATTTGGTTCACAGAAAGAAAAGCAATTAAATGGGAAAGTAGAATAGAACAGAAACTAAGAGGGGGGGCATACAGTGACTTTAATTCAACCAACTTTCCCAGACCAGGAGGAATAGGCCCTTGCATCATATTGCTCTCCAAGATGCTTCAAAGAAAGGCTTCATTAGAAATGAAGCTTGCCGATTGTAAAATATTTCTAATAAACAATGCCGGTTTGTTGGGAAATGTCTTTTTTCGAACAGGATATGAAGGGGTTACAGTTTTTCAAGCGTCTTAATATTTCCAATCTCCTCAGGAATCGCACCCGTGATACGGTTTGCCAGAAAGTTTCTGCAGTGGTACACAACAAAGCCGTTGGTTAGATCCACTACCACCAAGAGTACCACCTAGACCCTAGAATAGAGAACTCGACCTTGCGTTCACTGGGATGTAAGGATCGGGATGGTGGTGTCTTACAACTTTTTCAGAGGAAGGGAAGTCCAATTAGCTGCAGGTATAGAGCCTTGATGTAGTTCCTAGAGAGATCACTGCTCAGTTCCGCCGATTCAGAGGATACGAAAATTGAGCGTGGAGATGTCAGTTTCTTCAAAGGTTAAGAGAAAGAATGGAGAAACACAAGACTTTAGGCCGGGGAAACGTACAAAGAGGATAGTTGACTGAGCTTGCCGAACTCCTCCGGCAGCACTCCAGCCAGATTAGCCGCCTTGATATCGCTGAGCACCATTTCGTGCAGACAACAACGAATCAGCCACAGCCGGGCATCCACGAGACCAGATTAAGGGGAATGCCATTCAGGAGGGGACAGCGGCAGGGGCATACATGCTGACGACATGCCAGGCGGTGGTGTTCGTGGTCGTGTTCGTGGTCGCATTCGTGGTGGTCGTGGTGACTTCATCGCAGGTGACATTGTGGGTGTAGGAGGAGTTGTCTACCTTAATCCATTGAGTGCAAGGATCTACCTCGAAGTTCCACAGCGTCGCCGGAATCTTCAGCTTTGCAGCGATCTGCTTGAGCGCCTCGACTGAACGTTCCCGCGCGATGCCCGCCGGGCGTTGTTAGAACTCGAAATAAGAAGAAATTACATATATATATACACACATAAGGTAGGGAGAGAGAGAGAGAGAGAGAGAGAGAGAGATGAACCCGTTACGGAAAATGAAAAAAATAAAAATAATGTTAAATATTTAATGAATAAATAAAATGGTCATATCTTACTACGGAAGCTAGGTCGAAGATGGTTCTATATCCGAACATGTCTGAAAAATTTTTCGATCTCGGAGGGAATTTAGTAACTCGATGCATGGCCGAGAAAGGAAATATTTGCCAGTTTACGACGGAAAAAAGCTGCGCGTTGGCCGCCAACGAAACCCCCCAGGCTCGAGAAGACGAGCGAAGCTGAGAACAGAGCGACCGGCTCCTGGCGGTCCCATGGCGAGGGGGTAGCAGAGCGGAGGAGAGTGGTCGTCGGCATAGCTCACCTTCCTCCGGGGGGAGGGTCTGCGCGTGGGCTCCCCAGCCCTGGAGACAGCAGCCCAAAGACGCCGCCAAGAGGAGGAAGAAGAACAGCGCCGCCGGAGAAGCCGCTCCCATCTCTCTTCTCGTCCTCTTCCCCGCCGCCTCCTGCTCGAAGAACTGGTGGTAGGCGGGGGAGGAGCAACGAAGCACTCTGGGAATCCCAGCGATTTCCTCTCACGGGTTCGAGGGAGGGAGGGAGGGATGGCCAGAGATGGAGTCTACACCATGCGGCATAGACCGAGCTGAGACACGCGAGAACAAGGAGAGAAGAGGGACGTGTGGGGTCTTACTCGGCGGCGCCGCCGGCCTGTGGTAATCCGTCCGCGGGTGGTCATCTGGTTTCGAGGACGCAACAACGGATATTTTGGAATATTGAAAGCAGCCGTCCACAGGATGGTGGCGGCCACTGACTCCGGCCGGGGGGGGGGAGGGAGGAGGAGGGGGGGGTGCAGGTGGGCAACTTTGCTGACGACCTCCGAGAGAAGGATGACGACCATCCTTCGCACGCCACTGTCCACCAACTGCACAAAACAAGGCGAGAACTTCGCGCAGAAATGAAGGAGAGAAACCGGGCGTTTCGGGGTTGACGAGGGAGGCGGATTCATGAATGGCGACAACTCCGCCTCAGCGGTCTCCTGATTTCATATAATGGGGGCGATCAAGTTGATAGAAGAAGCACCGTCGAGATCTGTTAGGAGACCCTTGACGAGCCCCCTAGGTCAGACCATGCGAACTTGGGGGCCCCACGCCCATGAATGATTATCAATGAACAGAGACAGAAGAAGGCTGATATCTCCAATTCGTTGAATCATCCATTATCTCTTCAAAGGCTTTAAAAAGAGTTTCAGACTTTCACGAAAGTCATAAACACTTGAGCAGCTGTTGATTGTAACCTTTTGGTCTTTATTTTGGAATCTTTCTTTAAATATTCCTTGCCTTTCTACTGAATTCCTAGTCTTTGTAATACATGAGAGTTCAAGCTTATTTTAAGGTGATTTTTAAATAAAAAGTTTAGTTTTTTAAAATTATTATTTCTTATTTTATATGCACGAGGGTTTAACTAAGTTATCTTAATCCATAATATGATGCAACAAGGAAAGAGTATTTTAATCCAAGTAAAAAATTATTTAGAAGTCTCCAAAGCTCGTAGTGTTCAAACTTGATAATGTCTCATTATCTTTGTGGCATGATCATCTTTTACATATGCTCATGTCATTGAATTCTATTATATGATCATTCAATTACAACCATTGATTACATGGACTAAACTCTTAGAATACTTCACTTAGAAATCTTCTTCCATATACATAACTCTATGTGGCCTATACATTGTTTAATAGGACAACTATCATAGTTGATTAATCAAATAACCTAATCATAGTTTTAAACTCACAAATAAGTAGAAGATGTCACTGTAGATATATTTAGAAAATAAATGTCGATCACTCCATATTTTAATAGTAGAAGATGGTGATATAAATGTTTTGCTCTATCTTTTTATTCTTTTGTCTAATAGTGTTGCAGTTAAAAAGCTTGTAGTAAAGTTCAACTCAAGGAAAGATGATGACATGACTATACTCAAATTAATATCTTCATACTGAATAGACATCTAGTAAAAAATTATCTCCTTCATCTCTAATGTACTATATAAAACACTTGCAAATGAAGAATATTTTATTTAAAGGAAAAAAGTCATTGAAGATTAATTTTTTCTATTAGAGATAAATCATACTTATAAATAAATCATTTACAAGCTTTTAATATATTTTATAAGATATCTAATAACTAGATTTATTTAAAATATAATTTAATTCAAAGCTTATGTAAATATAACATAATATGTCATTTCACTATTTCAAATATCTTCTAAGTAAATCAACATGTAAATCTTTTAATACTTAATGTTCATATCTAATATGAATTAGTTCACATAAAATTAATAACAATCTAATAAGCTTTATAATGAATTTGATAGGACATGTTTAATAGAAGTAATATTTTTTCATTTAAATCTCATTTGAATTTAATCAAACAAAATATGAGATACGAGTATATTTTGTAAATCACAATTTGAATATTTGAAAACATAACTTTTCTGTTGATAGATCTATATGATTTTTAATATATAATTAAAATTATTCAAAAAATTTTACTCAATGAAATCAATACTCAATAAATTATTCTATTGATTCGATGTTAAAATCATTTGATCATAATGAAGTTAAATCATGTGAACATACCTAACTAAATAAGTTTTTATACTCATATTTTACTTCACTGATTCTTATTGATTAATTTTTTCAAATCATTACTTTATTGGCTACAATGATTTCTATAAATAATGATAACTCACACAACAACATATAAGATAATGAATTCTCATGATATTATGATGTGACTACTTCAATGTATATTATGAGACTTTTGTATACTAATTAGCATCTCATTTTTATACTTAAAATTCATGATATATATGATTCATATATATTATGTTACATATCATATCATGAGAAATATTTTATATTTATATATGATATATTTATTCACATTCATATATATTATTAAAATATAATTTATTTATTTTATGATTACTAATTGATCTTTTAAGTATTTTGTCATCATCAAAACATATCACCACCTTTATGACAATAATAAAAGAGAGTAATTTTTTATTAGTTTTAATACTTTTATATATTTAAACTTTTTTTGATAAATTTGAGTATAAATAATCACAACTAAAATCTAAGTTTGCATAAATTTGTCTGAGTTGACATAGTGAGTCAATGCACTTATTAATTTGAGTGGCGAGACATGATGTTCTCCAACAATCAAACATTTAGAAAGGGAATGATACATCCTCAATAGAGCCATTGCCTAGACGGACCTCCATGCTAGAGATGTCACCGTGTCTTGATGCAGTCGTCTAGGAGCCAAGTCGTGGTGGAGTGGAAGTGATCAATCCCTCTGCTGTTCTGCACAGACAACGAGGAATCTGTTATTCATGTACTATTATCAACATATAATAAGAGAATCAAAAAACTCTTATCAAATTTCTTAATGTATGCACAATGGTCTGTAGAAGTATGTTTGTATCCATTTTCAGTCATAAATGAACCAAATTTCTTATATCACTGTCTTGATGCTTGCTTTAGTCCATACAAACTCTTCTTCGATTTGCACACTATATGCTTTTTTCCTTTTATCTTAAAGCCTTCTAATTGCTCAATATAAATATCTTCTTTTAAGTCACCATGAAAGAATGTTATCTTTACATCTAACTACTCGACCTCCAAATCTATATTGGCAGCCATACCTAGAGCAACATGAATAAAAAATATTTTCACAATTGAAGATAATATTTTTTCAAAGTTAATACCTTGCACTTGATTGAAGCCTTTGACTACCAATCTAGCCTTATACTTCGGCACTGAAGTATGCTCTTGAGTCTTCAATCTGAAAACCCACTTGTTCTTCAATATTTTCTTCCCTTTGGGTAGTTTCACAAGATCATATGTTTAGTTTTTCTATAGTACTTCCATTTCTTCATGCATAGCTGCCAAACATTATTTAGTATGCTTACTTTTCAATACCTCTTGATAACTTTCTAGTTCACTTATATTAGTAAGCATAATATATTCATCTTATAGATATCTTCGTGAAGGTTGATGCTATCTACTAGACCTTTAAGATTAGTCTCTATTAGAGGTAGCTCTCCTTCTTGTTCTTCTTTTTTTCTCGTAGATAAATTTACATCAACTTCGGCCTTTTCTTCTTATAATTCTCCCCCTCTATCATTGTGTTTATGATGGATAACTTAGTCATAATGTGTAAATACTTCTGTAGAATTTGTGACCACTAAAACCTTCTTTATATCTTCAATATTTTGATCTTCAAAGAAAGTTACATCTCGACTTCGGACCACCCTTTGTTTCACTAGATCTCATAACGTATTATTAAATATGTCACATGGATATCTAAGAAAAATACACTCCTTTGTCTTTATATCTAATTTTGACCTTTCCACATCAGGAACATGTGCGAATGTGCGACAACCAAACACTCTTAAGTGTTTGTAAGAAATATCTTTTTCTGTTCATACATTATTTGCAACATTTCCATCTAAAGGCATATATGGAGATAGGTTGATGAGATCAATAGTTGTCCTCAACGCCTCATCCCAAAACCTTTTGGGTAATTTGGCATGTGAAAGTATACTCCTGATCTTCTCCATAATTATGCGATTTATCCTCTTTGCAATAGCATTGTGTTGAAGAGTGCTTGGGACTATCATCTCATAAATAATACCTTGCTTTCTGTAATATTCATCAAACAAGCTCATATATTCACCACCATTATTAGATCTTATACATTTTAACTTTCTCTTAGTCTCTCTCTTTAGCTTGACATAAAATTCCTTGAAGACGTCAAAAACTTGGTTTTTAGCCTTCAAAAGATATGCCCAAACTTTTCAAAAATAGTCATCAATAAAAGTGACAAAGTGTAATGCACCACTAATGTCATGAATATTAATAGCACCATCAGCCATTTTTGTCCTCAATGGACCACACACATCTATATAGACTTACTTCAAAATATATAACTTTCTAAGCAAAGGTGAATTAGAAAAAGAAACTCTAAATTGTTTGCCAACCAAACAATCAATACATGGAATTAATCGAATACCTTTGAACTTGAGTAGGACTTCCTTTCTTGAGAGAGCTTACAATCCCTTCTCGCTCATGTGTCCTAGCCTCTTATGTCACAATTTTATACTAAAATCTTTTTCTATAGTATTTATCTGATCACTATAGCTTGTAGCTTGTATTTTGTATAAAGTATTATACTTCTTTCCAAAAGCTACAATAAGTAAACCCTTAGTGATTTTCTAGTGACATGCACCAAACTTGTCATGAAAACCATCATCATCAAGCATTCCAATTGAAATTAAATTTAATCTTAAACCTGTCATTTGTCTCACATTTTTCAACATCAATTTATAACTAAGATTAATCTTGATGTAGACATCATTGATATCAATGATGTTTGCTATCCCTTCGTTGCCCATCTTAATAACTCCCAAATTTCCAACTTTGTACTTAGCAAAGTACTCTTTTCTTGGTATGGCATGATACAAGGCTCCTGTATCAATAATCTATTTTGAATCTTTAATAACACAAGAAAAAAATCTCGTCAATAGTAGATAAAATCAAATAATCATCACTTTGAATAGTGGCCACAGTATTCCTTTTTTATTCTTCATTGTCTACATCTTTTTCCTTTTTCTTGTTCTTCTTGGGCTACTTGTACTAATTCTTGAAATATCCTTTTTCACCATAGTTGTAACAAGTGATCTCCTTCCTTGATCTTGACTTATTTTCACCTTTAGAGTGACTTTTATCTCTTGACTTTGACCACCCTCTATTTTCTGTGATGAGTGCTTGTGCTTCACTATGAGAATTGGTTGAGTTTTTTCGTCTCAACTCCTCATTGCGTAAGCTGTTTGTTACTTGGTTCATGGTGACGACACTATCTAACGTAGAATTGATGAGGGACACCACCAATGTTTCTTAACTATCTAGCAATGAATTGAGAAGTAATAGAGCCTACAATTTATAATCAAAACACATCTTCATAGAGGTTAACTAGTTAATAATACTTTACATTTCATTCAAATGCTCAACAATAAAAGATCCCTCATTGTACTTCAGATTCACAAGTTTCTTGATCAAAAATGCTTTGTTACTTGTTGTCTTTCTCTTGTAAAGATTTTTAAGCTTCTTCCAAAAAGAATGTGCAGAGTTCTCAATAGATATGTGGTGAAAAACATTATCATTAAGCTATTGCTTGATGAAGCCAATAGTCTTTTGATCTAGCCTTTTTCAATCATCAATTGATGTCGCCTCTGATTTTACACTATCTCCTTTCAAGGGTCCATATCGGTCCTTGCAATACATGAGATCTTCTATTCTTGGTTTTCATATTATCTAATTGTTCCCATTCAAGTTGATTATGCGAGAAATATT
Organism: Spirodela polyrhiza; assembly: GCA_024713555.1. Taxonomy (NCBI): domain Eukaryota; kingdom Viridiplantae; phylum Streptophyta; class Magnoliopsida; order Alismatales; family Araceae; genus Spirodela; species Spirodela polyrhiza. The sequence goes on along the minus strand of CM046533.1, from coordinate 3,806,743 downwards.
TCTTGTCTCCATAATCACTAATAAAAACTACAGCTCTAATACTAATTGTTAGAGATAAAAGCTCAATATAGACAACGTGAAAGCTAGAAGACAAAAACGAAATGAACAACTCACAACTAAAGACACAATAATTTACGTGATTTAGAGGTCGGGGTCCCACTTCCATGGGTGGCGATGGAAAGTCCCACTAGATGTAGAAGAAATATAAAAGAATACTCCCTAGAACTAGAATACAAATCTTTAATCTTGGCTCTCAAGGAACTCACTAGTCCTTCACCAACATATAGAGATCACTCTATTGGAAACTCACTCCTAATCCTCTAGTACCCTCTAGTCACTGGTGTTGTGAGATGAGAAGAGATGACCTCTATTTATAGACCTCCTATAGTTGCCTTGGGAAATGTGCAAGTGACTACTCGAGAAATGTGTAGATCATTTCCTCCTTGAAGCTAGGATGGTTCAATTGAACTATTTCTCCCTTTTGGTTCGGCTTGCCCATTATTGGGCCATTGAGGGGTGTGAGTAGTTCACGTTGTGGGCCATTTTAAGTGTCTCGTCTTCTCTCTCTCCTCTCTATTAAATGCGATCTTCTCCGCTGCTCTTTGAGCTGACATAAATGTGGCCATTTGATGAGCCATGTGCCCCACACTTTGATCTTAACTTCCTTTGTCTTTTTTGGTGTGAGTGGTGTAAAATAATAGTGGGTATCATAAGCTTTCGTACAGAAGAGAAGAGAGAGAGAGACACAGAGTGATAGAGAGAGAGAGAAGTAGGAAGAAGTGATGTAGTGCTTCATGATGGATATGATTTTCCCATACATATACAACCGTCCGTTGAGGTATATATACATATATCGACTAAAGAGTTGTTACACCAAGTTATGGTCACAATGACAATTGTTTTTAGACTGTTGAAAAAAGTGGTGGTGTCATGGAAGGTGACCGTTATGGGGCAGAGTACCGTTGGTCAGTGAGTGACGTGTGATGTGTGGTCTAGAGTCTGAGATGTCATGCATGTCCATTACGGGAGATGATACTATAGGGCTAAGGTGTCGCTCACACAACCCCACAAGCTGAGGGTTAATGGAGGAGGACAGAGGCAACATGTGGAGCTTGGTGCGCAGCCATAGAAACCGGGACTTCGACAAAGGTTTTGTTAGGGTGTCTGTGGGCTGATCTTGATAAGAGAGGAAGGCGACTTGCAGGCGGCAACTTGCTCACAGATGAAGTGAAAATCAATTTTGATATGATTGGTGAGAGCATAAAAAATGGGATTTGCCATGAGGTAGGTTGCATCGAGATTGTCACAGTGAAGGATAAGGGTGGAGGGGTGGGGAAGACGTAGCTTGCGGAGAAATGATTGAAGCCAAATAAGTTCAGCAGTGACATTAGCCAGAGCTTTATACTCTACCTTTGTGTTGGAACAGGCGACATTGGGCTGCTTCTTAAAGCTCCAGGAAACTAGGGTAGAATCGAGATAGATGAGGTAGACACTCATAGATCATCAATCACGAGAAGAGCCCACCCAATAAACATCATTGAAGGCATGAAGGGAGAAAACAGAGTGACGGTGAAGGAGAAGACCATATGCAAGAGTGCCCTTAAGATATTGTATTAAATGTTTTAGTTGGGCCAAGCAGTCAAGCTCGGGTCGTGCATGAACTAGCATGCACGGTTGACGGCAAACGTGATATCGGGGTGGGTAAGGGTGAGATATTAAAGGCCTCTGACAAGGCTCCGGTAAACCGAGGGTGCCAAAAGATTAGACAATGAGGAAGAGGGGGACAAGTAGACAGAACATAGAGTGGCTACAGGCTTAGAATCCTGCATACGACACTTAGCATGGAGTTTGGCAACATAATGGGATTGCGAAAGTAGATAGCCAGAGGGATGAGGAATAAGTTCAAGATTGAGGAAATGTTGGGTGGGGCCAAGGTCGCAAAGAGGAAATGCGGTTTGAAGAGAGCAAATGATGACAAGTATCTGCTCAAGATTGCGGCTAGGAATGAGGATGTCGTCAACGTATATCAAAAGAAAAATGGGAGAGGACGAATCGGAACGGAAGAACAACAAAACATCGGTTTGAGAGGTAGTGAAGCTGAGCAACCAAAGATACAAGGAGAACTTCTTAAACCACTCATGAGGAGATTGCTTCAATCTGTAGATTGATTTTTGAAGAAGGCAAACATGCTTCGGATGTGACAAGTCGAGGAAGCCCGAGGGTTATTTCACGTAAATAGTCTCGGCTAAATCTCCATGAAGAAACGTATTGGAGACATCAAGTTGTCAAACATACCAGTTTTGCCTAATGGTGAGAAGGACACGGATCGTAGTAATCTTGATGATAGGGTTGAAAGTTTCAAAATAGTCAAAATCAACTTGTTGTTTGATACCTTGAGCAATGAGGTGAGCGTTGTAATAGTCAATGGTGCTGTCAAGATGGGTCTTAAGATGGTACACCCACTTGTAGTCGAGAACATGCATATTGGGGTGAGGAGGAACGAGTCGCCAGGTTCGATTGTGACGTAATGCGTCAAATTATTGAGCCATAGCCTGGTGCAAATGTGGGTGATGAAGGGCATCAGCAAGGGAGGATGGCTTGGATGGGAGGGAGGTGATAGCAACATAGCATGAGAGAAGAGGATGATGAGTAGACATTTGCAAGGCAATGGGGAGAGCAAGTGTGGGCTGAGGAGTGGTGCTTTGATAGATTTATTGAAGGGAGCAGTATTTGAGTGGAGGAGAGGGGGAGGTAGGAGGGGAGTGGAGTGCAACAAGTTTGGTAGATGGACTGGGGGGCGACCGCTTTTTAAGAGTTCCTAGAGGCGGGATCATAACGATATCGTGGAAATGCTGCACGGACCCATATATATAGGAACAGAAAGAGAATCACCTTGATACTAAACCGGATCGAGCCCGAGATCTTCTTGGAAATGAGAATGTGGGGAAGGATGAGGAATAATGAGAAGGGAATGGAGCCAAGGATTCCTTCAATTAATGAAACATGTGAAGAAGGAGAAGAGGGGGTGAACAAAACAAGCATACGAAAAAACTTGTTCGTTAAAGATAACATGATGAGATATAAACAACTTACCGATTTGCAATGAGAGGCACCGATACCCCAAATGTTGGGAACTATAGCCTAAGAACACGCATCACTCAGGGCGAGTTGTTAACTTATTTGAAGCATATGTGCAGAGATTTGGATAGCATAGGAAACCAAACATACTAAGAAATGAGTAGTTGGGAGAAGTACCGAACAATACTTCGTACGGGGATCTCATGTGAAGAAGCGGTGTGCTCATTCGGTTTATGACGTAGGCAGTGGTAGCCACTACTTCATCTTACAAAATTGATGGGAGGTGAGCTTGATGGGGTATAGCGAGTGCAGTCTCGACTAGATGGTGATATTTGTGCTCAATTGTCTCATTTTGCTCCAGGGTATGTGGGCAAGAGACTAGATAAGTGATGCCGGCTTGATGAAGGTGGTGTCAGAGTGATAGAAACTTGCCTCCCCCATCAAACTGAAGTGCTCAAAGCTGTGTGTTAAACTGTCGCTCGACCTGAGCATGGAATCGTTGAAATGTGGAAAGTAGGTCACTCTTTTATTTTAGAGGAAACAACCATAGGTATTTGCTATAGTTATCAATAAATATTACATAGTAGCGAAAACCAAAGTAAGAGATAGTGGGGGCAAGGCCCCATAGATCGGAGTGAATAAGTTTGAAGGGTCGAGAGGTTGCACGAGAGATGCGATAGAATGGTTGTTTATGTGCTTTGGACATGCAGCAAGAATCGCATAAACTTGATTGAGTTTGATGAAATACAAGAAGTAGGTAAGGGTGCCCAAGTTGTTGATGCCAAACGTGTGAGGAAGTGTGCTCTCCAACCATTGCGCGACGCCGAGAGGAGTTTAGTTGGTACAAGCCGTCCTTAACCATGCTGCAGAGAAGGACCTCCCCTGTTATCTGATCCTTAATGAGGCAAAAATAAGGGTGAAATTCGAAGATAACATTATTCTCAAAGGTTAGTTTATGGATAGAGAGCAAATTCTTCAAAATTCTTGAGACATAAAGTATATTATGAAGGTGAAGTGGTCGTTGGTTTGTTTTTAGAGATGAGTAACCAGCATCGGTAATGGACATACCTTGGCCATTACCTAGATGAAGCTGATTAGAACTAGAGTAAGGAGTTGCCTATTGCAAAATGGTGGCGTCCGATGTAATGTGATGAGTGATGCTACTGTCAGGATACCATGTAGAGGGAGACAATGTATCCATTGACCTTGAGGTAGTGTGATAATAGGCCTAAGGCGGCTAACTCTTGGCTTGCTAGGAGTGCTGATAGTTGTTGCTCTGCTAGCCATAGAAATTTCAATTGAATCGTTCGTGGCATTCGTGGACTCTATGGCCCATTTGTCCGCATAGTTGGCATCACAGAGTATAGTGCCCTCTGCCACACCCTCTACCACAGTTGGCCTTGCCGGCTTGTCACTCATGAGGTTTATCTTGCCTGATCACCTAATTTGCCTCTAAAGGGAAGTGGGATTGACTTTGCATTTTTTGTTTGAAATTCAACATAGCTTCTTGAGCTCTAACCTAGGTGAAGGTATCGTCGCCCATTATCTGATCTTACAATTAATCCGGTGACGAAGGGCATATACTCTGGCGGAAGTCCTCGCAGCAAAGATGAAGACGGACTCATCAATTGCTTATCTAACAGTTGAGAACTTTTCATTTATAGAGCGAATGTCTTAGATGTATTCAACCATGGTCATCGCACCTTTTGTGATGTTATGAAGCCGATGATGTAACTCCATAATTCAGGACTTACTTCTAGATGAGCAGTGTCTTTTTATGGGCTCTCATACTTCCTTCGACGTCTTTTTGCCAATTACACATGGAATGATGGTTTCTGAGAGTGAAGAGGCTATCAATGCGAGCATTAACTAGTCACATCTTCTCCATGCTTGGTAAGCCAAGTTTAGGATGATTATTCCCTCTTTGTTGACGATGCTAACTTCTAATGCTTCTTCCTCTAAAAGGTGGTCAAGACCACAACTACTCAGTATGGGAAGGAGCTACGTCTGTCACAGTAGGAAGTTATCTTTGGTCAGCTTCAGGTGAATTGATGTACTTGCTGTAATCGGGTTTGGGACCATTATAGTTGTTCTTATGATTGCATGGCTTTTGGAGGTGCCTGCCATGGATCGTAGGTACCGTTGGGCTGATGGCTCTAATATCATGTAAAATAATAGTGGGTATCGCAAGTTTTCATATAAGAGAGAAGAGAGAGAGAGAGATGCAGAGTAAGAGAGAGAGAGAAACAAGAAGAAGCAATCAACCCTTCACGATGGATATGATTTTCCCATACATATACAACTGTCTGTTGAGGTATATATACATAGATTGACTAAAGAGCTATTACACCGAGTTACGGTCACAACAATGACCGTTTTCAAACCATTGAAAAAAGAGGTAATGTCACGGAAGGTGATTGTTACAAGGGAAAGAACTGTTGGTTAGTGAGTGACGTGTGACGTGTGGTCTAGAGGCTGAGATGTCATGTGTGTTCATTATGGGAGATGATACTGTAAGGCTGAGGTGTTGCTCACAAGTGGGTGGCGACGCCACGACTCTCACTCAACTTTTTCCATCTTAAATGTGCAAATACTTCGATCAGCAGCCCTCATCGAATAAGAAATTTATATCACGAATGAGAAAAGCTCTAAATGTATTCAAATAGAGAACCATATTCGACCCTCATCCATACTTTGACATTATTTGCAATAATGCCGATATAAATTTATTTATCCATTATATATCTCTATCCCCCCCCGCTCGCACATATATACGAGTTCTAACAACCGCCGGGGGGAACTGCGCGGGAACGTTCAGTCGAAGCGCTCAAGCAGATCGCTTTAAAGCTGAAGATATTGGAGTGGGACTCCGAGGTAGATCCTTGCACCCAATGGACGAAGGAAGACGGGGACACCTACGTGCACAATGTCACCTGCGAGGAATTCAGCACGATCACCACGAACGCGACCACGAACATGACCACGAGCATGTCGTCAGCATGTATGCCCCTCCCGCGCCCCCTGCTGAGCGGCATTTCCTTTCCTTGTCTTGTCTATGCCCGGTTGTTGCTGATTCGTTTTGTCGGGACGAAACTGTTCCCAGCATTATCAAGGCAGCTAATCTGACCGGAGTGCTGCCGGAGGAGTTCGGCAGGCTCCGTCACCTATCCTCTCTGTACGTTCCCCGCCCTAAATTCTTGTGTTTTTCAATTCTTTCTGTTAAATTTTGAGGAACTGAGCATGCTCGATCTCACTTTTCGTGTCCTCTGAATCGGCGGAACTGAACAGTGACCTCTCTCGGAACTACATCAAAGGCTCCATACCTGCCGCAAATTGGACTTCCCTTCCTCTGAAAAACTTGTAAACAACCACCTTTCCGGTCCTTACATCCCAGTCAAGGCAAATTCGATTTCTCTATTCTGGGGTCTAGGTGGGACTCTAGGTGGTTGTGGATCTAACCAAGGCCTCTGTTGTGTTCCATTGCAGAAACCTTCTGGCGAACAATATCTTCGGTGTGATTCCTGACGATATAGGCAACATTAGAACGCATGAAGTTCTGTAATGACTCTACATCCTGTTCGTAGAAGACATTTTATGCACCAACTGGCATTACATATTGGTATTAGTTGTTGATCGACATCTTTTGTTCTTATTGCATGCTTTAATTGAAGTTTCCAGGAGAGCAATATGATGCAAGGGCCTCTTCCTCGTAGCCTCGGAAATTTGACCAACTTAGAAAGACTGTAAGCCTCTACTCTATGGTATATTGTTCTCCAGGAATTGAATTCTCGTTCTTTACGTGAATTAACTAGAAGAGAAGAAAGTACCGGTAGAATGATCGTACCTCATGTGACTTGTTAAATAAAATCAGTGACATAGAATGACGTCATTTCAGCCTTCTTTCTTGCAACAACTTTTCCGATGAGCTTCCAGAAACACTGGGTTCCTGCACTTATATTTGTTGGGCTCTTTCATGAGATTAATGATCATCTTAGTATTTATAATCGGTACCGGATTATGTTTTTCAGTAGGCTGGATGGGACCGAGATATCTGGGAAGATACCAAGCTTCATAGGGAACTGGACCAAACTAGGCAGACTGTAAGCTCAGCTGTCCTTATTTATCTTTTCCAGTGCAGTTTATCATTTGAAAAGGATATGTTTGTCATATGGCATTCTCATGGGGTATAATACATTTTTTGCTGATATCGCAGGGACATGCATGGAACATTAATGGAGGGCCCTTTTCCACCCGACTTCTCATTATTGCAGGACGTAGGGAAGCTGTAAGTCTGGCTTTACTCTGTTTCAGTATTTAAGGATGTTGTCTGGGTAAGTGCTCTGTACTGATAATAGCTATGTTGATTTTCATTGTGTAGGAGAGTCTCTGACCTGAAAAATGCGGGCGGTAGCTTCCCTCCCCTTGAGAAACTGCTAGCTTTAGAAGAGCTGTAAGACTACGAATGACATTTATCCACCTGCGTGAAAATATTTTTTCGGCGATTAGTTGACACGTTCTTCTGTGTGAACACGGCCAGGGCTCTCCGAAATTGCTCAATATCTGGCAGCATCCCGGATTACATGGGCACATTTACTCGATTGACAACTCTGTACAGTTCCATGAACCCAAATTTTGCATAGTTGGTTTTCAAATGGTGATTATGTTTGCAGTTGACAATTTTTTGAGATATTTTGGGCTAAAATTCAGTCTCTATGATGCCTTGAACAAGCGGAGACATGCTCCCTCTCTGCATTAGTTTAGAACATCCACATGTGATGCGCATGCTTATGTCATAGTCCTGCAGTGTCTACGGGCATTCCCCCAAATACCTTTGGACTTCCTCCTATGGTGTATATTCTTTGATTTGAAGCCATCAGTGACCACGGATTTGAGTAAAATCCTCTTCTTCTGGTCTGTTTATTTCCCAAAGGAAGTTTAGGGGCCGATCTTGGTGCAGATATTTGATTCGAGTACCCTTGTCTGATGTTAATATGTACATGGCCATCGATGTTGCAGTAGCCAGTCTTACAGTAATATTTGTTGCCCTTCGTAGCGTAGTCGCTAACTTCTCCTGTTCGCAACCGTAGTTGAGAACTCTAGATATGTCATATACCAGTAAAGAAGTTTGAGCACAAATGATCAGAGAGATGTAAATTAATTCAGATCTAAGCTCCATTCAGGGATGGAACGTACATTAGTGAATGAGAATGTAGCCGGTACATGTGTAGTGGAATCAACCTTAGTATGTATTCCATGGTATGTACCTCCAAACGACCCTTGAAAGGTCAGGAATTTTTAGTTACCTTATTATTAAAAACTATTGACAGAAAATGAATAATTGTTTTTGTTAAACTTGAAATTCTTGCGCTCTTTTGGACGTTAAACAGGAAAATTTTTTGATCTCATATCGACATGCACACTTTCCTGCATCAATGATTTTCATGCAGCCCTTGTTCATATTTTTTGTTAAACTTCTGCTGCAGAGATCTGAGCTTTAATAATTTGACGGGTGGAATACCAGAAAACTTTGAGAATCTTGTACGCTTAAGCAAAATGTAAGTAACTCTGTGTTCGTTTTACTCAATGGTTCCTGAATAACCAGCCGACAGTCAGAAGATTTATACCTTTTCCATTGTACCCAATATTTTCGTGATATTTTTATTATAGTACACATTTTGATTTTTCATAATCAGGTACCTTACTAGCAACAAACTTACGGGATCAATACCTGGTTGGATTAAGAGAAGCAGACAGAATATGTACGTTTGTCTTCCTGGAAATTTCTTTTATTTTGTGTCCGAGTAAGGTTTTGGTTGCGATGAATCGCCATGACAAGATTATATTAAAATTTCAGAGATATCTCTTACAATACATTCTCCGATCTTTCATCTGCGCCAGTTAGCTGTCAGCAAGAATCAACGTAAGCATGTTTTTGTCTGGCGAACCTATGGAATTAGATTCAGGTTTCTGCAACTAAACAAGGTTTACATTACTTGCAGGAACTATGCTGCCAGCTTTTCATCGACAACAAGTAACTCGTAGGTTTCTGACATTGTTGAAGTGTACGTTAAATTATGGGTATCTCAAGTGTTTAAATCATTCACTCTTTCCGTTTAACCTTTGCAGGATAGGGTCATGTTTAAGAAAGGACCTCCCCTGTGATGGCACTCCTAAAAGTGTGTGTAAAATCTCCTTTCTACGGGATCATATCTGTACCTTTTCAGTTGGATAGTCTATTTCGTGGGGTTGGAGGAAAAAAACCTTATATATTTGAAAGCTTGACTTATGAACATGACGTTCTCTTGATTAATTTTTTTATATGGCTTTCCGGAATTTGTGCAGACTATAACCTTTTCATAAATTGTGGAGGTAAACACGTGATTGTTGACGACAAGGAATATGAACCTGACACTTCAGTGGAAGGCACATCCAAATTTTATCTCTCTAGCAGTGGAAAGTGGGCTTATAGCAGTACAGGAAACTTTATTGGGGGACGAGATGGATCATTTGTAGCAGAAGCTAGATCATTATTGACAATGCTCGACGCAGAATTGTACAAAACTGCTCGTTTGAATCCTCTCTCTCTCAAATACTATGGTTTGTGCTTGCAGCCAGGAAATTATACAGTCAAACTGCACTTTGCTGAAATAGTTTTCACCTCTGGCCGGACATTTGCCAGCTTTGGAAGGCGTGTGTTCAATGTCTCAATTCAGGTTATTTGAACTCATTAGATTTAAAATCTTGATGAATGGGTAAGGTTTATTATTGCCTTTTTTTCTACCAACATCCATCATGCTGTTTTCGATCACTTCTTGATAATCATTCCGGACTATTTTATCCCACATTATGATTCTCATTCGTGATTTAGTGTCACGTGTGCTGATTCGTATCCACGCGTCATTCAAACATGCCTCGTAATGAAGGCAGGATATGTGATATAATTTCTTGCAAAGGTGAAATCTTTTTTCTAACATTTTTGAATTTTTTTTATTGGCATTATGTTATTCCCATTTCTCTTTTCATGGGTGTTTGTTTTTAAGTACTTGCGCATTGTAGTATAGCTGTTGTCTCCCTCTTACTAGTTGTAAATTTGAGCCAGGGAAAAAAGGTGTTAAGAGACTTTAACATCGTAGAAGCAGCTGGTAGGATTGGTGAAAAAGTTACCAAGAATTTCACTGCACTTGTAGAGGGCAGCACTTTGGAGATCCATTTCATGTGGTCCGGCAAAGGGACGAATTCCATTCCATATAGAAGCGTCTATGGGCCTCTTATATCAGCAATTTCAGTAACACCGAGTATGTACATGGAGATATTTCCTGCTCCCCCATTTTTCTCTGATTGGTTGATTCTAATTATGTTTTGCATTTTAGATTTCACGCCTCGTGTGTTTAAGGACAAACGGTTTCCAGTGGACACTATCATTGGAATTACTATTGGTTCAGCGATACCAGTGATGATGGTGGCCATGGGTATCATATGGTTTTGCTTGAGAAGGAAAAGAATTAGGAACGATGGTGAGATGCCATTTAAATTTATCTGTAAATATGTGGAGCACACGAATCCTTTATATCTATAGCAATCTTTAAGGCAGATCTGTACGTGATAAATTTTGACTGTTATCCTGTGTGCCAAATTAAAGTAGCCGTGTTTGTGTATGCTTTGTATTTTTTTTAATAGATGTTAGCAGAGTTATCCTCTGACCTGATGGGAACATAGCCAAACCTGCAGTTATGTGATCTTTATTCACAGTACGTTTGTGTCTTTCATGTAGAGCATTTGGAAATAAAGTAGCAGAAGTTTTTGCCGTTTTCTGTTTCTTTTTCCAACTAGTTGGGCTAGCAGGTGCACTGGATGAAAAAAATGGAGAGCTCGGTGTTGAGATTCATCTGTCCTTGGAACAGTATTTCAATCAATATGTCGAACTGGCATCAGAAACTCTTGTCATGATATCTTTATGTATGCAGCATGCTTGCTAAAGCTGTGTGGATTACATATATAGCTCAAGAGTCCTGAATGCCGTAAAGTTGATCATTAGCGGAAAGTTCTGCACCATGTTAGACCCAGACCTCCCACTAAACAGATTGATGTTCGAGGGGGTTCTCGCCCTACTGCCTGGTTTGTGCCCAATCCTAGTTTTAATATAAATAGGCCTGTATTAGGGGTAGCTATTGAAGCTGAAGAGACCATCAGGCATAGACGTGGTAATCTGATGATTTTTGAAAGGTTGCCTTCAGTCTACATGCTGAGCTTTAATTGACATTTTGCATCAACCTTTATCATTGCGAATAGTGGACAAACTAGCTAATGCGCATTTGTGTCTCATAGAGTCTCTATCGTTGACTTTTTAGAATACTGATGGCATACATTTTCTTATCCTCTGAGCAGAGCTCAAAGGTTTGGAATTGCGGACAAGCTGTTTTAGCTTAAAACAGATTAAAGCTGCCACTGGGAATTTTGACCCTGAGAACAAGATTGGGGAAGGTGGATTTGGTCCAGTTTACAAGGTCAACCACATTGTCATGAGCTCATTCGGTTTTGCTTTATGCTCGAAATTTAGTCCTCGTGTAACCTTGAGAGCCTAAGAATAATAAACACATGTTGAAAACTTTCAGGGGGTTCTTCCTGACAGTTCTATGATTGCGTTGAAGCAGCTTTCATCCAAGTCAAAGCAAGGAAACCGGGAATTTTTGAATGAGATAGGCATGATATCAGCCCTACAGCACCCGAACCTCGTAAAACTTTATGGGTGCTGCACCGAAGGAAATCAGCTGCTGCTAATTTACGAATACATGGAAAACAACAGCCTTGCCCGAGCCCTATATGGTAACCACGTTACGGTTTGCATTCTTTGTACTCTATGCCCACTATTTTCTAGGATTTCCTTCGTCAGATTCCTTCTATGAAGTTGTTGGGTGTGTGACGTGAATGTAACAATCATGGTGTTGGCAAGACCCGAAGGGTTGAAGTTGAAACTGGATTGGCAAGCGAGGCGAAAAATTTGCATAGGAGTAGCGATGGGCTTGGCCTACCTTCACGAAGAGTCAAGGCTAAAGGTAGTTCACAGAGACATCAAAACGACGAATGTCCTTCTTGATAAGGATCTGAACGCGAAGATATCAGACTTCGGACTGGCGAAACTCGATGAAGAGGAGAACACCCATATCAGCACCCGGATAGCAGGGACCATGTAAGCGAAGCAAACTCTGGTTCTGAATTAATGGATATTCACGTCAGCTCATACACCTAAATAGTTCGAGTTGCAGCATTTCATTCCTCTAACTGTTGACACTTGCACCTTATAGGACCGGTAATAACGTCTCGATGACATTCACCATCGCTTTGTAGTTCAAAGCAGTGGCCAGCATTTATTGTTGAAGTAGCATTACGGTCATTTGGACAAGTTAACTTCAAGAATGTCTCATTCAGCATGCTTTCTTTGTATCTTTTTTTAGTCCTACATGATCCGGCCTTCAAAAATTATTTGTTGATCGAAAGGTGCCAAGGTTACCACCTCCAACACATTCGTTAACCTTTACTTCTACGTTGGGCATCCCAACTAAGCAATGTTTTTTTTTTCTCTCATGGTGACTGAGGTGGAGAGCCTCTAACTGCTGATTAATGCAAATATGATGATGAGGAAAAAGTCCAGTTTGGTTTGGAGGTGTTGTCTCTCCTATGTTGACGAGCATATTCCTTGTTTTGCTCTAGGGGTTATATCGCTCCTGAATATGCTTTGAGGGGTTACTTGACAGACAAAGCAGATGTTTACAGCTTCGGCGTGGTCACGTTGGAGATTGTGAGCGGAAAGAGTAACGCCAACTATCGCGTCAAAGATGACTCCATGTACCTTCTCGATTGGGTATGCAACCTTCGAGCAGTTTGGATGCCCAATTCTTGACTGTTCAAACCAATTCAGGCTTATGAGATTTATTAGTAATGGTTTTTCCATTTTGCTCAGGCCAATGTTCTGCAGGAGAAGGGCGCCCTCCTCGAGCTGGTGGACCCTGCCTTGGGTGCCAACTTCTCCACAGAGGAAGCGCAGCAGATGCTGAACCTGGCCCTCCTGTGCACCAACCTTACCCCAGCCCTTCGGCCTGCCATGTCTGCGGTGGTCACCATGCCCGAGGACCACACACCAATTCAAGTCCCGACCACGAGGATCACCCGAACAGAGAGCATAGAGCTGAGGTTCAGGTCTTCGGAGACGCTATCTCAGGATAACCATAGCCAGGCCACCTCCATGGAAGGGCCGTGGCCAGATTCCACGTTGCCTACGCAGAGTGACAGAGGAGACCACCGCTTCTACTCCACCACAACCCGGCTTCTAGGTGACTTCATGGAGGTTCCCTTGGACAGTGGCTCCTTGGAGGACAAATCATCCCCGAAAAGCCATTCACAAAAAGGTATCTTAAAATAAGATTCGGAAGGCATCCTCCTTTCTCGGTAAGCTGTTGGAGAGGAATTTGCAGAATTTGGACCTGATGCAAGACTATGATTCAGCCAGGATGGATGAAGCATGTTGACCAGACCATTGACATGTGAGACCTCACAAATCCTCAGTTGAATGAGGCAATTCATGGCCAACATTTATAAAACATTGGATTTAATAGGCACACGTGTGTGATTACCTAGCTTAATGAGGTCCAGTTAGAATCATTTTAAGTCGCTGTGTTTCACACCGAGACAACTTTAGGGTGTCTACCTAGTTAAACTGGTTAGTGTGTTGACCACTATGTCATTCCAAATAAGTTTGTGGAGAGTCAATATTGATTGTGTTGACCCATTTAACCTAGATTTAGTCAAAATTACTTTAGAAAATATGCAAAAATATTAAAACCTGATAAAAACCAATCCACTCTCCTTGTTGACTTCAGCAAAAAAAAATCATGAGTGAAATGCCTTGGTTGCTTAAAGCTATTAGATCTGTTGAGACCAATTGAAGCTGATTCAATGTAAAGATTGAAAATTTTAGTGGAACCTGAAGATGTGATCCTTGGAAATTAGAGTAGGGGCCAAATCATTTTAAGTTATTTGTGCAAGAGTATCTAAAAAGGATTTAAATAAAATTTCAATCCATTCCCTCACTACCACTCTTAGATATAAAAATGGTATGCACAAATGTATAATCTCATGAAGAAGATATAGCAAACATAGAAAATGAAATTTTATCATATATAAAATGTTATTGGAAACTCGTTTGAGAGGATTAAAATGAGGTATCTTCTAAACTATGAAATCAGTTAATTATCTTCACACCTGAAATACAACTAAAGAGCAGAAATCAAGAGTTGCTACACAATCATCGGATTAATGTCATGCATTAAGAATTATAAAAATTTGAAATAAATAACAGATGAGATATTTTTCCCTGAGTAGAAAATAAAGCAATGATTGGCACCAAGTGAATCTTCATGAATAAGTAAAATGAGGAAGGAAAAATCTTCAAAATAAAGTAAAACTAGTACCTCATTGATATGCAAAAGAAAAATAAATTGATACATTTGTATTACCAAATTAGATGTGATCAGATTATTGTTATCATATACTTATTTAAATAAGTTATCTTGTTTTCAAATAGATGTCGAAAATATTTTTTAAAAATTTAACCATTTAAGACAAAGTTTATGTCACTTGGCTACCTAGATATATTAAGACAAAATTTCTGGATCATGAGATAAGTTGAGGAAGGTATTGTATATATTGAAACAGGTACGAAGAGCATTGCATAATTAATTAAATTCATTTCTAACAAAATTTTCAAATAGCTGAGGAAATTCAAATATGATATTGTTCACCTAAAGATGGGGTGATCAATTTTTAGCTATGCAATTTTATTGTCAATAATATTATATTTTGGATCAATGAGGAAATGTGCACATGATTTTCAAGTCTTATAAGGAATTTGAAATGAGTATGGTAGAGAAGATCACATTCTTCTCAAGGTTGTAAGTGAAACAAATACATAATGAAACATTCATATCTCAATAGAAATATAATAAAAATTCAAATTTGATAATATTAAATCAAAAGGTATTATCATGAACATTATGAGTAAATTAGATATGAAAGTAGAAAAAAAAGTAAAGTGTCTATTTCTATATTGAGGACTCTTATAGTAGCCTCATTTAGTAATGCAACTCTATACATTCTTGGCTATTTCTATACATTTTCCTTTGATCAATCCTATAGCTTTCAAGTTCATCAAGGTCATTGAGGTGTTGAAAACATTCAACATGTGATATGTTAAGGATTGGATAATGTATTTGGGGACTAATTATGAATTGGAAGTGGGCCCCATTTGCACTACTCATCACCCAAGGGTGAGAATGTTGTTTTGAATTGGAGTTCTAGATGTCAGTCTTGTGGTCTGCTAAAACAATGACCAGACTCCGCCACAATAGAGAGAGAGAGAGAGAGAGAGAGAGAGAGGAATGCTAGTTACCAATGGGGGAAGACATGCAAATCATATCGACTGATGTGCAGATTCTATTCCCCCACTAAGTGCTGATCGCACATTTAAGACGGTTGCTCTGTTAGATGTTAGTGCTCGCCCATATTAAATTAGTTTATGATTGGTCAACACTACACGGATTCATTTGGTTCCAAGTCATAAATGGATGTGCATGAAGGTCAAGCGTTGCGGTCGAACACCACATCCGCATGGTAGAGCATGTTGAATATAAACAAAAGTCATAATTACTTTTATTAAATGTACATCTTATCATCCAGAGTGGACATAGCCATCGTATGGGCCCCCAGAAATATGACAACGATAAATATTGTACTTTTGGATCCCTTTTAGTGACTTATAATGCTTCCATTAAAGTGCTTTTCCCTTATAACCTCTTGTTATTGACTTAGTGTCATTCAGTCAAACCCCTTATTTATAAAGCAATAAGTCAATGGGCGTCGAACGAGGGGCCCAGTGTCCATGGGCCTGACCAGAGGCTTGTCCAGGCCAAGAGAGGACACCGGAGGGAGGACATGGCGCCATTCCTCGGCTCCGTCATCCTCGCCAACACCCGTACCAACGCTCTTACTTTGACTTTGTACTGGGTGGAACGCGGTTCTTGAAGGGCACTGAGGTCCGCCGATCGATCCATTCTCTTGGTGCTCCTCAGTCGAGATGTCCGTCTGCGCTGCCCCACTGCGCCGCCGGAAGCCGCTGGAGCTGGCCGCCCCTTGGGGCGACTGCTGAGTCGTAAACCTTTTGATCTTCATATTTATCCGCCGGCGCGCCGTTGAAAAAAGACAAGAACCCCCCGCCGACGGGTACTTACCGATGGGCGCCGGCGCCAAGAGAGAGCTCCCTGCTTCGGTTACTTCTCTGTTTCTGTGCTCGGTCTGCGCCGCACGGTGTAGACTACATCTTCCCCCATCCCTCCCTCCCAACCGCGCGAGGAGATTCCTGGGATTGCCAGTCTGCTTCGTTGCTCCTCCCGAACCTCCCTGTTCTTCGACCGGAGGGCAACGCGAAGAGGACGAGGCGCGAAATGAGAGCAGCTGCTCCGGCGGCGATCGGGGCGCCGGCGCTCTCCCGAGTTCTGTTCCTCCTCCTCTTGGCGGCGATTCTGAATTGCCGTCTCCAGAGTTGGGGAGCCCACGCGCAGACTCACCCCGATGAAGGTGAGTTATGCCGACGACCACCCTCCTCCATTCTGCTCCCCCTCGCAATGGGATCGCCAGGAGCGTCTCTCTCTCTCTCTCTCTCTCTCTCTCTCTCCCTTGTGTATATATACATATATATGTAATTCTGACTTATTTCGAGCTCCAACAACCGCCGGGGGTGGGGGGAACCGTGCGGGAACGTTCAGTCGAAGCGCTCAAGCAGATCGCTTTAAAGCTGAAGATATTGGAGTGGGACTTCGAGGTAGATCCTTGCACCCAATGGACGAAGGAAGATGGGGACACCTACGTGCACAATGTCACCTGCGAGGCAATCACCACGACCACCACGAACGCGACCACGAACACGACCACGAACACCGCCGCCTTGCATGTCGTCAGCATGTATGCCCCTCCCGCGGCCCCTTTCTGTGTGGCATTCCCTTTCCTTGTCTTGTCTATGTCCGGTTGTAGCTGATTCGTTTTTGTCCCGACGAATTGTTCTCAGCGTTATCAAGGCGGCTAATCTGACCGGAGTGCTGCCGGAGGAGTTCGGCAGGCTTCGTCACCTATCCTGGATGTCCGTTCCCCGACCTAATTTCTTGTGTTTTTCAATTCTTTCTGTTAAATCTTGAGGAACTGAGCGTGCTCGATCTCAATTTTCGTATCCTCTAAATCGGCGGAACTGAACAGAGACCTCTCTCGGAACTACATCAAAGGCTCCATACCTGCCTCAAATTGGACCTCCCTTCCTCTGAAAAGCTTGTAAATCCCCACCATTCCGATCCTTACATCCTTACGTCCCCCATCAATGCAAAATCGATGTCTCTACTCTGTGGTCTGGGTGGTAGTGCGTCTAACCAAGGGCTTTTGTTGTGTACCCTTGCAGAAACCTTCTGGCGAACCGTATCTCGGGTGGGATTCCTGAGGAGATAGGCAAGATTGGAACGCTTGAAGTCATGTAAGGACGTTATATCTTGTTCGTCGAATCATTTTATGCAACAACCGGTGTTGTAGATTAGCAATAGTCGTTTTACCTACATGTTTTATTCGTATTGCGTCCTTTCCTTGAAGTTTCGTGGAGAGCAACATGATGCAAGGGCCTCTTCCTCATAGCCTCGGAAATTTGACCAACTTAAGCAGACTGTGAGCCTCTAGTTAATGGCACATTGTTCTCCATTAATTGAATTTTCGTCCTTCGCGTGAATCAAAGCGAAGAGAAGAAACTGTGGGTAGAATGGTCGTACTTATGTGACTAGTTAAAGAAAATTAGTGACAGAGCATCACCTCATTTCAGCCTTCTTTCTTGCAACAACTTCTCGGGTGAGCTTCCAGCAACACTGGGTAACCTGAAGAACTTGACAGACGTGTACGTTTCCTGCTCTTATATTTGTTGGACGCTTTCATTAGATTAATGATCCTTTCAGTATTAATAATCGGTACTGGGTAGTGTTTTTCAGTAGGCTGGATGGGACTGAGATATCTGGTAAGATACCAAGCTTCATAGGGAACTGGACCAAACTAGAAAGACTGTAAGCTCAGCTGTCTTTATTTATCTTTTCCCAGCATAGTTTATCATTTGAAAAGGATGTCTTTGCTACATGGCATCCTCATCGGCTGTATAATCTTTCCTATATCGCAGTCACATGCAAGGAACATTTATGGAGGGTTCCTTTCCAGCCGAGTTATCATTATTGCAGAAATTAACGCAGTTGTACGTGTGTCTTTACCCTTTTTCCGAACTCAAGTCTCTTGTCTGGGTTGGTGCACTGTGCTGACAATAGCTAGGTTTGCTTTCCTTTTGTAGGAGAGTCTCTGACCTGAATAACGCGGGCAGTAGCTTCCCACCGCTTGAGAAGCTGCTAGATATGAAAGAGTTGTAAGACTACGACTGGCATTCATCCGCCAGCATGAATATATTTTTGGCGATTTGTTGACAGATTTTTCTGTGTGAACACTGCAAGGGCTCTCCGAAATTGCTCAATATCTGGCAGCATCCCGGATTACATCGGCAAATTTACCCAACTGCAGACCCTGTACGGTTTCTTCAGCCCAAATGTTTGCATAATGTGTTGTTCAATTGTAATCACGTTTGCGTTTGACAATTTTTTGAGATATTTTAGGCTAAGTCAGTTCCTATGATGCCTTGAACAATCGGAGATTATGCTGAATCTTTGCATTGGCTTAGACTATCTGCATGTGATAGGCACACTTCTGTCAAACTTCTGCAGTGTCTATGGGCACTGCACCAGATACCTTTGGACTACTCCCGGTGGAAATTCTTAATTTGAAGCCATCCATGGGGATGCATTTGAGTAGAATCATCTTTTTCTTGTCTGTTTATTTCCCAAAGGAAGCTTAGGCGTCGAGCGTGGTGCAGATACTTGACTCAGGTTCCCTTGTTTGATGATAGTATGTGCATGGCCATTGATATGTCCAGTGGTTCGTTTTGACAATAATATTTGTGGTCCTTCCTGGCATAGTCGCTAATTTCTCTTCCTCACTGCAGAATGGTTTAGAAAAACCGTTGTTGTGAACTCTAAACATATCATATACCCACGAAGAAGTCGGAGAAAAGTTATTAGAGATACAGAAAAGGATTCAGATTTGCACTGAATTCCGACGGGGGGGGGGAGGGGCGGGGACGTACTTTAATAAATGAGAATGCGGTCGTTAAATTAGAATGAGAATCGAGTAATTCTGCAGGGTCATAATATGCTCAGCAGAAAACTCTTAAAAGTGGAATTCTGACTAACATTGATATTTGAAACACACTCGCAGAAATCAATGTTTTTCTCTGTTAAAATTCTTGTATTCTTTTGGACATAAAACCAAAAAAATTGCTGATGTACTTGCACCCTTGTTCCTGCATCTATGGTTTTCATGCAACCATTTTTCATATTTTTTGGTAAACTTCTGCTGCAGAGATCTGAGCTTCAATAATTTGACGGGCGAAATACCAGAAAGCTTTGCGAATCTCAATTTTTTAAAAATTATGTAAGATACTGTTACTTCGATTCACTCGATCATTCAACTTAATAGGCTAGAAGCATGACCAGAGGGTTCATACATTGTCCTCTTTAAGAGGTATTTTCGTGATAGTTTTATTCTGTTTTACATTCGGTATTGATTTTGCATAATCAGGTACCTTACGAGCAACAAACTTATTGGGTCAATACCTGATTGGATTAAGAGCAGCAGGCATAATATGTACGTTTATCTTCCGGGTAATTTCTAGGCATTTTATGTTCGAATAAGTTTTTGGTTGCTTATGAATCATCATCATTATATAATGCTAAAATTTCAGGGATATCTCCTACAACACATTCACCGATCTTTCATCTGCGCCAGCTAACTGTGAGCAAGAATCATTGTAAGCAATTTTTTTCTGGTGGACCTATGGAAATTGAATTCTTTTTCTGGAATTAAACAAGGTTTCCCTAACTTTCAGGAACTGTGTTGCCAGCTTTTCATCAACCACAAGTGACTCGTAGCTTTCTTGCATTTTATAGTGTACATTATATCGTCGGTATCTCAAGTGTCTAAATCATTCATTCTCTCCGTTTAACCTTCGTAGGATAGCGTCGTGTTTAAGAAAGGACCTCCCATGCGATGGAAAACCTAAAAGTGGGTATAGATCTCATTTCCACGGGATAGCTTCTGTAAAAAACAGCTTTATGATTTGAGTTTGACCTATGAACGTGATGTTCTCTTGATTAATATTTTTATATGGCTTTTTGGAATTTCTGCAGACTATAACCTTTTCATAAATTGTGGAGGTGAAAGTGTGACTGTTGACGGTAATGAATATGAGGGTGACACATCATTGGAAGGCACATCCAAATATTATCTTTCTAGCAGTGGAAAGTGGGCTTATAGCAGTACAGGAAACTTTGTTGGGGGAATCACCAGACCATTTGTAGTAGAAGCTACATCATTATTGGCAATGTCCAACAAAGAGTTGTACACATCTGCCCGTTTGAATCCTCTCTCTCTCAAATACTATGCTCTATGCTTGCAGCCAGGAAATTATACAGTCACACTGCACTTTGCTGAAATAGTTTTCACTACTGGGCGGACATTTGTCAACATTGGAAGGCGTGTGTTCGATGTATCAATCCAGGTCATTTAGGTCCTTTGGACTTAAAATCTTCATTCATCTGTATAGTTTGCAATTGCTCTTTTCCTGCAGACATCCGTGATACTATTTTTGATCACTTCAAGACAATCATTCCCAATTATTTTATCCCACAATATCATTCATTCCTGATTTAGTGTCATATGTGCTGATTCTTATCCTAGCTTCGTTCAAATATACAGTCGTCAATTAAGACGGGATACATGATATCATTTCTTGCAAAGAAGAAATCATTTTTCTAGCACTTTTCAATTGTGTTTATCGGTGTTCAGCTATTCCCTTACCTCTTATTCATGAGTGTTGGTTTGTGAGTACTTGTGCATTGTAGTATAATTGTTGTCTCCCGGCTTAGTAGTTGTAAATTGGGCCTGGGTTCTCTATTGTAGGATTTTTGTTTGCATTTACTTAGCCTAATCGTGTCCTAATCCAGTTGATATAACTCTCTTCTCTGAACCAGGGAAAGAAGGTTTTAAGAGACTTTAACATAGTAGAAGCAGCCAATGGGCCTGGTAAGGAAGTTATCAGGAATTTTACTGCACTTGTAGAAGGCGGCAGCACTTTGGAGATTCATTTCATGTGGTCTGGCAAAGGGACGAATTCCATTCCATATAGAAGTGTCTACGGGCCTCTTATATCAGCAATTTCGGTAACACCGAGTATGTTCATAGAGGTGTTTTCTGCTCTCCTATTATTATCTGATTAGTGGATTGTAATTCTTTTTTTTGTATTGTAGATTTCACACCTCGTGTGTTTAAGGACAAAAAGTTTCCAGTTGGCGCTATAATTGGAATTACTATTACTTCAGCAATACCAGTGACGATGGTGACCATATGGTTTTTCTTGAGAACGAAAAGAATTAGGAACGATGGTGAGATGCCATTTAAATTAATCTGTAGTTATATGCAGTACATGAAGCGCTATATTTATAGAAATCTTTGAGGCAGATCTGCACGTGGTCTATTCTGACTCTTATCGTGTGAAAAATTAAAGTAGCCGCGGTTGTGTATGCTATTTATTTTTGTATAAATGTTAGCGGAGGAATCCTCACATCTGATGGGAACATAGCCTAATCTGCAGTTGTGTTATCTTTATTCACAGTACGTATGTGTCTTTTATGGAGAGCATTTGAATAAAAAGTATCGAAAGTTTCTGCAGTTTTGTTTTTCCTTTTTGCAACTTGTTGGGGTATCAGGTGCACTTGATGAAAAAAATGAAGAGCCCGGTGCTGAGTTTCTTGTGACCTCAGAACAGTGTTTCAGTCAATACGTCGAACTGACATCACAAAATGTTGTCATTATATCCTTGTCAGTGGACCATGCTTGCTAAACTTTGTGTGCATTACGTTTGTAGCTCAAAAGTTCTGCATGCCATAAAGTTGATAATTTGGGGAAATTTCTACAACATATTAGAGTCAGACGCCCCTAAGCATAATGGTGTTCGAGGGAACTCTTGCGCTACTGCCTAGTTTGTGCATAATCCTAGTTTTGACATAAAAACCGTACTCTTTGTCTTTCTACTGGTAGTTGACGCAGCAGATGTTCATGCTTTATTTGATGGGACGGAAGGGTAGCCATCAGATGGTCTGCATTGGTGGGAGTGAGGACTACTTTGATCTCAAGGCTACTTGAGTAGCGAAAATATAAATAGGCATCTATTGAGGGTAGTTATTGAAGCCGAAGAGAGCATCAGGCATAGACTTTGGTCAGGGTAGTTATCTGATGAATTTTGAAATGTTGCCTTGGGTCCACATTCTGAACTCTATTTAACATTTTCCACCAACCCTTAAAATTAGGAATAGTGGACAATCGTCTAATGCGCATTTGTGTCTCACAGATTCTCTAGTGCTGATGACATATATTACCTTTTTCTTATCCTCTGAGCAGAACTCAAAGGTTTGGAGTTGAGAACAAACTATTTTAGCTTAAAGCATATTAAAGCTGCCACTAGGAACTTCGACCCTGAAAACAAGATTGGTGAAGGTGGATTTGGTCCGGTTTACAAGGTCAACCACACAGTCATGGGTTCATTCAGTTCTGATTCATGTCCGAAATTTAATCCTTGTGTAATTTTTATGGCCTAATATTAATACACACATGTTGTAAACTTTCAGGGAATTCTTCTGGATGGCTCTTTGATCACGGTGAAGCAGCTTTCATCCAAATCAAAGCAAGGAAACCGGGAATTCGTGAATGAGATCGGCATGATATCAGCTCTAGAGCACCCAAACCTCGTAAGACTTTTTGGGTGCTGCATTGAAGGGAATCAGTTGCTACTAATTTACGAATATATGGAAAACAACAGCTTGCCCGAGCCCTATATGGTAACCATGCTACGGTTTTGCGTTAAATGTATTTTGTGCCCGCCACATTCTGGGATTTATTTGGTTAGAATCATTGTATGAAGCGATTGGCAGTATGGCAGTATGGCATTAATGTAACAGTCATGTTGTTGACAGGTCCCGAAGGGTTGAAGTTGGAACTGGATGGGCAAAAGAGGCATAAAATTTGTGTCGGAATAGCGAGGGGCTTGGCCTACCTTCACGAAGAGTCGAGGCTAAAGATAGTTCACAGAGACATCAAAACGACGAATGTCCTTCTTGATAAGGATCTGAATGCGAAGATATCAGACTTTGGGCTGGCGAAACTCGATGAAGAGGAGAACACCCATATCAGCACCCGGATAGCAGGAACCATGTAAGCGAACTCTTTTTCGGAATTAATGGATTTTGTAGGTCTGCTATTATTCTCACATAATTCGAGTTGAAGTTCTTCATTCGTCTTGCTAACTATTGATACTTGCACCTGATAACGCTTGTGATATCTTTTCGATTATATTAACCATTTCTTTGAGGGTCGAATCAGTGCCTAGCTTCCTCTATTAAAGAAATGATGATCATGTGGACAAGTTCCTTGCAAGAAGGTCTCATTTAGTATATTTCCTTTGTATCTTATTTTCGTCCTACTTGATCCTGCATTCAAAAGTTATCTCCTCATCGAGAAAGTGTTAAGGTTATCTCCTCCGCCGTAGGTCATCCCATCTCAGAAATTAGTTTTTTCTCATATGAATGAAGGTGCCTGCAATTGATGATTGATTTAAACATGATGAGCAGGGAAAAGACCAGTTTTGTTCGGTGGTGCTGTCTGCTATGCTGACGATTTTTTCCTTGTTTTCCTCCGGGGGTTATATGGCTCCTGAGTATGCTTTGAGGGGTTACTTGACGGACAAAGCCGATGTTTACAGCTTCGGCGTGGTCACGTTGGAGATTGTGAGTGGAAAGAGTAATGCCAACTATCACGTCAAAGATGACTTCATGAACCTTCTCGATTGGGTATGTGACCTCCGAGCAGCTTGGATGTGCAATGCTGACAGTTCAAACCAACCATGGCTTAAGTGATTTCTTGGCAATGGTTTTTCCATTTTTCTCAGGCCAATGTTCTGCAGGAGAAGGGCGCCCTCCTCGAGCTGGTGGACCCCGCCCTGGGTGCCAACTTCTCCACGGAGGAAGCGCAGCAGATGCTGAACCTGGTCCTCCTGTGCACCAACCTTACTCCGGCCCTTTGGCCTGCCATGTCCGCGGTGGTCACCATGCTCGAGCACCACACGCCAATTCACGCCCTGAGGGTGAAGGTCACCCGGACAGAGAGCATGGAGACGAGATTCACGTCCTTGGAGACGTTCTCTCAGGATGGCCATAGCCAGGCAGAGCCAATGGAGGGGCCGTGGCCAGATTGCATTTTCCCTCTGCAGAGCAACACAGGGGACGACCGCTTCTACTCGACCACAACCCGGCTTCCCGGTGACTACATAGAGTTTCCCTGGGACAGTGGATCCTTGGAGGACGGGTCATCCCTAGAAAGTCCTCCACAAAAGCTCTGTTAAAAATAGAGTCGAAAAGAAAAGTCCTCCTTTCTGGGGAAGAGGCTGGAGAGGAATTTGGGCCAGATGCAGGACTGTGATCGGGTTGGATGAAGCAGGCTATGGACGCGGCACAGTTGCCCACACCATTGACTTGTGAGACGCACATCCTCACTATCCCTAGGTTCGATGAAGCACTTGATGGCCAACTTTGATTGAAGTTTGGATTTAACAGGTTCAGGCTCACGTGTGTGGCCCGTCTAGTTTCATGACTTAAACTTTCACGTGACTTAGGCCAATGAAAATGTAGAATAACTTCAGACCATTGTGTTTCACACCTGGGGAACTTTAGCGTGTCTACCTAATTAAACTAGGTATTGTGTTGATCCCAATGTCTAGGTCGACTCAATGCCGATTGTGCTGACCCATTAAACGTATCTATAAAAAGAAATTCATAAAAAAAAAGATTTCTTAGTGAAATGCCTAATTTTGTTAGAACTATTGTCTATTGAAGTTGATTGAATATTATGAAATTCAATGTAAATATCAAATATTTTAGTGAAACTTAAATATGTGGTCCTTAACAATTGGAGTGGATATTGTAGCTTGAATCATTGTAGGCTATCTATGGAAGTGTATCTAAAAGGATTTGAAGAAGTTTTCATTGATAATGTTCTTTCTCCCATCCTACTAACATAGAACATTTAATAGAAAAGCCACTTCCATATATTATTGATACATTTAAAAATTGTCATCAAAGAAGCTTGAGGTTTCAGATATTAAAAAGGCAAATAATTTAGTTGAAAAGCAAGAAATATATAACGAGAATTTCCAAAATGAAGACTAGAAGGTTACAATTAAAAACTCATGTCTACAACTTCCATGAAAATCAAAACCTCATTCCAAAGTTTTCAATAGACCATTTAGATTTATATCTATAATTATATGAAATTTCTTTATTCCTAATTCTCACTTTATTGAATGATTTTAATTTATATTAACTTAATGATAGATCCATAATATATTAACCCCCATTAAGATTAAATCCAATAATATTTTCATGATAATTTACTGGTCTATATTTGTTGGTAATACACCAGCTAGGGGATATTTATTGCTGATTTTACATAATGAGGTCCCTTACAAGCAGCGAGTTTACTTGATCAATACTTGATTGGACCAATACGACCAAACAGTATATATATGTTTTTCTTCTTGACTTTTTTTTTTCATTTTGTCCTCATAAAGTTTTTGGTGGTATATGAGTCATCATCATAATAGAACATTTAAAATTTGAAAGATATATTCACTAATATTTCATGTGCACCAACTAACTGTGAGCAAGCACCACAATAAGCATGCTCTTTGTCTGCCCGGCCTATGGAATTGAATTCTTATTCCTGGAATTTAACGTGATTTACCTAACTTGCAGGACCTATGATGTAAGCTTTTCACCTACAACAATGACGCGTAGGTTTCAGCCATAATTTAAGTGTATATTCTAGGTAGATCAAGTGTCTAAATTGTTCGCTCTCTCCATTTTAAAATTTTGTAGGATAGTGCCGTGTTTGAGAAAGGGTCTTTCCCAGTGATGACGCACCAAAAGTAGGTATAAAATCTCCTTTCTATGGGACATGCTCTTTATATTTCAGTTTGATTCTTACTTTTGTGGGGTTTCAGGAAACATCCTTGTGATTTTGTTAATTTAACTTGAATAATTTTTTATTTGGCTTTTTAGGATTTCTGAAGACCATAACCTTTTCACAAATTGTGGAATTTCTGAAGACTATAGCCTTTTCAATGAACGTGGCGCGTCATGGGAAGGCACGTCCATGTATTATCTCTCTAGCACTCGAAAGTGAGGTTACAGCAATACAGGAAACTTTGGGTAAGTGGGGCACTATTTGTAGCAGAAGATTCATTAAAGTATGACAATTTCCAATTCTGATTTTCAC
Organism: Spirodela polyrhiza; assembly: GCA_024713555.1. Lineage (NCBI taxonomy): Eukaryota > Viridiplantae > Streptophyta > Magnoliopsida > Alismatales > Araceae > Spirodela > Spirodela polyrhiza. Next base: position 3,780,112 of record CM046533.1, on the reverse strand, counting down.
ACGTCCGCTCTTTTGAGCCCTCTTTCTCTCAGATAATATGGTCTATGCTTGCAGCCAGGAAATTATACAGTCAAACTGCACTATGCTGGAGAACTGTCCACTTCTGTCCCAACATTTGGCAATCTTGGAAGGCGCGTGTCTGATGTATCAATCCAGGTGATTTGTATTCTTTGCCATTACAATCTATATGCATATGTAAAATTTACTATTGCTCCTTTCTTACGGATCACCGTGATACCTCTTTTCGATCGATTCAAGACAATCATTCCTAATCATTTTATCCCACAATATCAATGTTTTGTGTGATTTGATGTTATATGCGCTGATTCTTTCGTAAACTTCATTCACATATGTGATTGTTGCTGAAGACAGGATATATGGGATCATTTTTGCAAACAATAAATCATGATCAATAAAAGTTCTAGTTTGTGTTGTATTAGTATTCAGTTATTCCCTTTTTCTTTCCTTCGATGTTGTTCGTGAGTAGTGCATTATAGTATAATTGTCGTCTCCCTCTTACTAGTTGTCAACTGGACCTGAGTTCTCTACTTTAGGGTTCATGTTTGTATGTTTTTACATGGTCTTATGTTGATCCAGCAGATAAAACTTTCCGCATTGAAACAGGAGATCTCCGTGCAGTAGGACGCCCTCTTGTTGGGCTCCGCAATCTATTGTTAACCTCTTGTTTGGCGATCAAACTGTATGGTGATCTGCTGCAGCGGAAGGATGCCCTACTCGAGCTGGTGGACGCGGCCCTTGGTGCCAACTTCTCCGTGGAGGAAGCGCAGCACCTCAGATGTGTATTCCTTGCTAATTAGTGGTCGAGGGTCAAGGCGGTTGGACTCCGCAGGGTGATCTAGTGTTGGTCAGAGAATAGCAGAGGCTATAATGTTTTACTATAGTTTTTACGAATATTGGATGCTCGGGCTAGTTTTTACGAATCATGTTTTACTATAGTTACGAATACTACATGCTCGGTCCAGCTTGAGTTGCCCTTGGATAGCAAGCCACGGAGAGAGAGAAGGAGAGAGCGAGAGCCAGATGGCAGTTGATAAAATAAGCAAAATGCGTGATTCTACCTAATAATTTTGATATTGCAGCCCAAAAAGTCCAAGGTTGACGTCGTCAAAAGGCCACGTCGGCAATGAAGTCGACACGTCTCCATGGTCGGTCATCCACCTCGGGTGAAAGTGGCAATATCTTTATTATTATTCTGAGGAAAATAATTGGAAATGCTTGTTTATAAAATGCAACTCCCTGAACTTTAGCATACATTAGAACTTCTTGGTCAACCATGTAGCTATCGAGTTCAACAATGCCAATGAGATTGTTGGAAGCATCCTAGGAAGAGTATTATATATATGAATAGACATCGAGTTCAACCATATGGAGTTGTTGGAGTGGCTAATGTATTTTGGAATTATATATAAATTTAAAAGAGAGCCCCGTTTGGCATTGCCCATCACTCAAGCGTGTGGAAGTTTCTTTGAAATTGAGTTATTGATATCAATCTGGTGGCTCGCTAAAACAATGCCCCAACTCCACATCAATAACTCCACAGAGAGAGAGAGAGAGAGAGAGAGAAAGACAGGGGAGTCAGGATATATATATATATATATCTACATCAGCGAGAGAGAGAGAGAGAGAGAGAGAGAGAGAGGAGGGGGTCTGCTAGTTGAGACAACTAAGCAAGACATGCAAATCAACTGACTGACATGGAGTTTGTGGTCCGTCAGTGAGTTTTGTTTAAACGCGGTAACCATTCTGGAGAGTAGGTCAGTTTGATGTCGCTGCTTGGTCATCAAATGAGTTACTGATTTCTTAACATTACACGGCTTCTCTAGATTCCAAGCCTTAAAGGGTCCCCCACATGAGGACCAAACGCCGCCGTCAAAGGCAACAGCTGTAAGATAGGTCTTGCCCAACAGATTCAACAGGCATAACTGCTTTAAACAAACGTACCAATTGTCATGCCCACATATTATACTTGCGCATCGCGTGGGACCTTCGAAAGATCCGTGCCAACGTTCTCATATTGACTTTGGACTGGGTGGGGCGTGGTTGGGGCCCGCCGATCGTTCCATTGTCCTGGTCCTCGCCAACCAAGATGTCCGCCTGCGCAGCGCCCACTGCGCCACCGGAAGTCACTGGAGCAGGGTATCGCCGTGGGGCCACTGCTCAGTCATAGGACTACTGATTTTAGCTATATATCCGCTGGAGCGGCCTTGCATCGAGGAAACCTCCCGCCGACGGGTTGCTACCGACGGGCGCCGGCGCCAATTGAGATCTCCCCGGTTCAGTTCCTTTTGTCTGTGTCCTCGGTCTGCGCCGCAGCTGCTCTTCGACCGGGAGGCGACGGGAAGAGGACGAGGTGCAAGATGAGAGCAGCTGCGACTCTGAACTGCTGTCTGCAGAGCTGGGGAGCTGCGGTCCCCCGAGCTCTATTATTCTTCCTCCTTTTGGCGGCGACTCTGAACTGCTGTCTCCAGAGACGGGGAGCCGAAGCGCAGACTCTCCCCCCGGAGGAAGGTGGGTTATACCGACGATCACTCTCCTCCGCTCTGCTCCTCCGCCACGGCGGGATAGCCAGGAGCTGCTCTCTGTCTCTCTCCTCCCCCCACCTTGTGTATACAACATATAGTATGCAATGCTTTCTTATTTCGAGTTCTAACAACACCCGGAACCTTCAGTCGACGCACTCAAGAAGATCGCTTCTAAGCTGAAGATTCCGGCGACGCTGTGGAACCTCAGCGTAGATCCTTGCAATGCGAACAGTATCTACTGCTCGGAATTCAACGCTACCACCACGAACGCGACCACGAACACGACCACGAACACCACCTCCTCGCATGTCGTCTGGATGTATGCCCCTGCCACTGTCCCCTCCTGAGTGGCATTCCGCTTGCTGGTCTTTTGGAAGCCCGGCTGTAGCTGATTCGTTGTTATCTAAATCAAAAATTGTGCTCAGCTCTCTCGGGAACGCTAATCTGACCGGAGTGCTGCCGGAGGAGTTCGGCAAGCTCAGTCACCTATCCAATCTGTACGTTCGCCGCCTTAAATTATAATGTTTCTCGATTCTTTCTTTCTTATGAGCATTGAATAACTGAACATCTCCGCGCTCAATTTTCTTATCCCCTGAATCGCCGGAACTAAGCAGTTACCTCTCGTGGAACTACATCAGCGGCTCCATACCTGCAGCTAGCTGGACTTCCCTTCCTCTGACGAACTTGTAAATCACCACCATTCCGATCCTTACATCCCCGTCAATGCAAAATTTCGAGCTTTTATTCTGCGGTCTTGGTGGTAGCGGATTTAATCTAGGGCTCTGTTCTGTGCCATTGCAGGTACCTAAGGGCGAACCGTATCTCGGGTGCGATTCCTGAGGAGATAGGCAGCATTCGAACGCTTGAAGAGCTGTAATGACTTTATATCCTGTTCGTCGAAGACACTTTATCACCGACCGGAGTTGTATCTTAGTAATGGATGTTGATCGACATTTTTTTTTCCCATTGAATGCTTTCCCTTGAAGTTACGTGGACAACAACATGATGCAAGGGCCTCTTCCTCGTAGCCTCGGAAGTTTAACCAACTTAAGAACACTGTAAGCCTCCCTAGTTTATGGCGCATTGCTCTCCATTGATTGAATTCTCGTTCTTTACGCGAATCGAAAGGAGAAGAGCAGAAACTGCAGGTAGAATGATCGAAACTTATGTGACTCGTTAAAGAAAATAAGTGACAACGGTTCACGCCATTTCAGTTCTCTTTCTTCCAACAACTTTTCCGGTGAGCTTCCAGAAACACTGGGTAACCTGAAGAACTTGACAGACCTGTAAGGTTCCCGCACATATGTTTGATGTACTCTTTCATGAGGTTGGTGATCATCTTAGTATCAATAATCGGCACCGGATAATGTTTTTCAGTTATCTGGATGGGACTGAGATATCTGGGAAGATACCAAGCTTCATGGGGAACTGGACGGAACTACAAGCACTGTTAGATCAACTGTCGTTAATTATCATTTGGAAAGAATGTCTTTACTGCATGGAGTTCTCATTGGATGCACGTTTCCTTTTGTCACAGATCCATGCAAGGAACATCTATGGAGGGTCCGTTTCCACCCCAGTTCTCAGCACTGCAAAACTTAACGCTGTTGTATGTGTCGCCTTACTCTTTCTGAGTAATAAAGGCTGTTGTCTGTGTTAGTGCACGGTAGTGATAGCGGCTATTTTGTCTTTCCATTTGTAGGCGAGTCTCTGACCTGAAAAATGCCGACGGTAGCTTCCCTCCCCTTGACAAACTGTCAAGATTAACACAGTTGTAAGCCTAAGCCAAAAATGACATTTATCCACCCGCGTGAATATAACTTTGACAATTTGTTGACGGGTTTGCCTTTGTGAACACTGCCAGGGTTATCCGCAATTGCTCAATATCTGGCAGCATCCCGGATTACATTGGCACATTTACTCAACTGGAAACCCTGTAAGTTCCTTATACACAAATGTTTGCGTAACTAGTTGTTCAAGCGGTAATCATGTTTGCATTTGGCAATTTGTTCGAGATTATTTTAGGTCGAACGTCATTTTCTGTGATGTCTTGAAGAAGCAGAGATATGCTTCATCCGTGCATTAGTTTAGAACATCTGGATGTGACAGGCATGTGTATGTCGCAGATTCTTTTTAAAAGCCATCCATGAGCCTGGATATGTATGATTCAGGTAGGCTTGTGTGATGATAGGATGAACATGGCAATTGACGTTGGCAGTGGTTGGTCCCTAAAATCAGTTATTGTGTGGTTGCCATTTTTCTCCCCGTGGCCTCACATTGGTTCAGAAAAACTGTAGTGGAGAACTCTAGACGTATCATATACCAGCAGAGAAATCCGAGGCACTAATTATCAAAGATACAGAAAATAATTAAAATTTGCATTGATAAATAAGAATGTGGCCGTTACAACTGCAGTACTATCAACCTAGGACATTATTCCCAGGTATCTACTTTATGAATCACCCCGATAAAGTTAAGAATTTTTAGTCACCGTAATATTGAAACCCACTCTCCGAAAATGGACGAATTTTTTGCTAAAACTCCTGTCGTGAAAATGTTGACGTCATTTTTACTTTGCACACTTGTTCCTACATCAGGGATCTTCACGCAGCCATTTTTCTCTCTCTGATAATTGTCAGATTATAAGAAATATACTTTCTTTATTTTGATCTTTAAAAGAAGACTTGTACCTTGAAAATTATATTGGGTGGTCACAGGGAGAACAATTATTTTGCTCTCCGATTTGTCACATTTTTTATTGTTTTTTGCGGCAGAGATCTGAGCTTTAATAATTTCACGGGCGAGATACCAGAGAACTTTGTGGATCTGAAAAACTTAAAATATATGTAAGTGACTGCGGGTTCGATTTTCTCTTTGATTCAACTTAATAGGCCAGTAGAAAAATGAGAAGAGTTATACTTTAATGATGCTTTATGCTGATTTTGCATAATCAGGTACCTTACCAGCAACAAACTTACTGGACCAATACCTGCTTGGGCTAAGGAAACGACAGTGAATCTGTACGGTTATGTTCCTTGCTTTTTCTTTTACATTTTTTGGTAACGTGTAAACCATCTTTGATAGACTGTTGAAAATGTTCAGGGATATTTCTTATAATACATTCACCGACCTTTCATCTGCACCAGATGAATGTCAGAAAGGATCACGGTAAGTATTTTTTGTCTGTTGCACGTATGGAATTGAATTCTTGTTTCTGGAATTAAATAAGGTTCTTATAATTTGCAGGAACTATGTCGCCAGCTTTTCATCGACAACAAATGAATCGTAGGTTTCTGACATTTTTGAAGTGTACACTATGGGTAGATCAATTGTCTAAATCATTCACTCTCTCCGTTTAACCTTCGTAGGATAGCGTCATGTTTAAGAAAGGACCTCCCCTGTGATGACACACCTACAAGTGGGTATAAATCTCCTTTCTAGGGGACAACTTCTGTACCTTTTCAGTTGGATTTTTTCTTTTGCGGGGATGAAAGCTTGACTCACAGACATGAATTTCTCATGATTAGTTTTTTATTTGGCTTTTCGGAATTTATGCAGACTATAACCTTTTCATAAATTGTGGAGGTGGATCTGTGACTGTTGAGGGGAATACATATGAACCTGACACATCAACGGAAGGCATATCCAACTATTATCTTTCTCCCAGTCGAAAGTGGGCTTCTAGCAGTACAGGAAACTTTATTCACAGACGGGATGCATCATTTGTAGCAAGAAATTCATCATTATTGACAATGCGAAATGCAGATTTATACAAAACTGCTCGTTTAAATCCTCTCTCTCTCAAATACTACGGCCTGTGCTTGCAACCAGGGAGTTATACAGTCAAACTGCACTTTGCTGAAATAGTTTTCACCTCTGACCTGACATTTGGAAGTCTTGGAAGGCGTGTGTTTGATGTATCGATCCAGGTCATTTGGTTTCCTTGAACTTACATTCTTGATGAATCTGTATAGCTTAGTATTGCTCTTTTCTTCATTCATGATGTTGTCACAGCTGACTGTCTTCGTTGCTGGGATACATCATATCGATGCTGATGACGAGAATTCTTTTTTCCAACAGTTTTGAATGATGTTTGTTGGTATCCAGATATTCCCTTTTTTTCTTTTCGTCGGTGTCTTTATGGGAGTAGTTGTGTATTATATTATAGTTGATGTCTCTGTCTTCCTTCATTTTAATCGTGTCTGGCTTCTCTACTTTAGGGTTTTTGTCTGTAGGCACTTCACCAAGTCGTGTGTTGAACCAGCAGCTAAAATTCTCTACATTGAAACAGGGGAATAAGGTGTTAAGAGACTTTAACATTGTAGAAGCAGCTGGTGGGATTGGTGAGGAAGTTACCAGGAATTTTACTGCTCTTGTAGAAGGCAACACTTTGGAGATCCATTTCATGTGGTCTGGCAAAGGGACGAATAACATTCCAGATAATGGTGTCTACGGGCCTCTTATATCAGCGATTTCGGTAACACGGAGTATGTTTCTGGAGATGTTTTCTGCTCTCTCTTTATCATCTGGTTGGTTTAGTCTAATTATTTTTCTGAATTGTAGATTTCGATCCTCGTGTGTCCAAGGCAAAATTTTCAGTTGGTGCTATCATTGGAATTGGTATTGCTTCAATAATACTTGTGGTGTTTCTGACCTTGGGTATTACACGGTTTCGCTTGGGAAGGAAAGCCATTCAAAACGAAGGTGAGATGACCAATAAATATATAGATGAACCTTTATATTTAGGCAAATCATTTATGCAGATCTCCACGTCAAATTTTGGCTCTTATTCTGTATGGCAAGTTAAAATAGCCATATTTGTGTATGGTATCTGTTTTTCTATATAAATATCAGAGGATTCCTCAGAGCTGATAGGAACACAGGCAAATATTCTCTAATCTATTCTACACTCACACTGCCTTTGTGTCTCGTATCTAGGGTATTTGAAAATAAGTTAGTAAAAGTTTGTGCTCTAGTTGGGCTATCAATATCAAATGCACTTCACAAATAAAGCAAAGAGCTTGGTGTTGAGTTAAGGGTGTCCTTAGAACGGTACTAATCAATATGTCCAAGTAATATCACAACATGATGGGCTGATATCCTTCTCAACGGCCATGCTTGCCAACTCCTGTGAAGATTAGTTCTATAGGTCATACGTTCTGCATGCTGTAAAATTGAACCAGTTGGGAAAAATTCTACACCATGTTAGAGCCAGAACTCTCCTTAGATAATTGGTATTTGAGGGGGCTCGCCTTCCATTGCCAAGTTTGTTCACAATCCTAGTTTTGACATTAGGAATTGGCTATTTGTCCTTCTTTTGGTATCTGACCTAGCAGAAGCTTATGCTTTAAGCGATGGGACAAAGGGGTGGCCATCAAGTGGTCTGCATTGATGGTAGCTACATATATTTTTTCTGAAAACTTGAGAGTAGCGAACATAATGTAGACCGAAGGCAACGTTTCAAAAATCAAGTCCATGCCTGATGTTCTCTTCAGTTCCACTTAATATCCTCCACAAGTCTTATAATTGCAAAAATAGTGGACAACCTAGCTAACCCCCATTTGTGTGCCATAGATCCTCTCGTGTTGAATTTTCATAGTACTGACGGTATGTGTTGCCTTTTTCTTATCATTTAAGCAGACCTCGAAGGTTTGGAATTGCGGACGAACTGTTTTAGTTTAAAGCATATTAAAGCTGCCACTAGGAACTTCGACCCTGAAAACAAGATTGGTGAAGGTGGATTTGGTTCGGTTTACAAGGTCAACCACATAATCATGGATTCATTCGGTTTTCTTTTATGTCTGAAATTTTAGTCTCTATGTAATCTTGAGAGCCTAGTAATAATACACACACCTTGAAAATTCTCAGGGGGTTCTTCCGGACGGCTCTATGGTCGCCGTGAAGCAGCTTTCGTCCAGATCAAAGCAAGGAAACCGGGAATTTGTGAATGAGATAGGGATGATATCAGCCATACAGCACCCAAACCTCGTAAGACTCTTTGGGTGCTGCACCGAAGGGAATCAGTTGTTACTAGTATATGAATACATGGAGAATAACAGTCTTGCTAGAGCTCTATATGGTAACCATTTTATGGTTTGCATTTTTTGTGCTTTCTGACCACCATTTTCTGGGATTTGCTTTGTCAGATTCATTCTATGAAGTTGTTGGGTGTGTGATGTTAATGCAATTGTCATGATGCTGGCAGGATCCGAAGGGTTGAACTTGAAATTGGATTGGCAAACTAGGCGTAAAATTTGCATAGGCATAGCAAGGGGCCTGGCCTACCTTCATGAAGAGTCAAGGCTAAAGATAGTTCACAGAGACATCAAAACAACTAATGTCCTTCTTGATAAGGATCTGAATGCAAAGATATCAGACTTCGGGCTCGCGAAACTCGACGAAGAGGAGAATACCCATATCAGCACCCGGATAGCAGGGACCATGTAAGCAAACTCTGCTCCATAATTAAGGGATTTATAGGTCTGCTATTATTGTCATATAATTTGAGTTGCAGCTCTTCATTCATCTTGCCGACTGTTGACACTTCCGCCTTACAAGACTGGTAGCACTGTTTCCATCATACTGCCATTGTTTTCTTGGTGGAATCAATGTGCGGCATTTTTTTATGAAGCTGTTAATGTCATTTGTACAAGTTAGCTCCCAGAATATATCATCTGAAGGTACCTGAATTGGATAATATTTGACTAACTTAAGTGTGATGAAGGGTCAAAACACTTGTTTTGTTCGGTGGTCTTGTCACTCTTATGTTGTTAAGCATTTTCCTTGTCTTCCTCCAGGGGTTATATGGCTCCTGAATATGCTATGAGGGGTTACTTGACAGACAAGGCAGATGTTTACAGCTTTGGTGTGGTCACATTAGAGATTGTGAGTGGAAAGTGTAATGCCAACTGTCTCGTGAAAGAGGAGCTCATGTACCTTCTCGATTGGGTATGCGACCTTGAAGCAGTTTGGATGTACAACACTGACTATTCTTAAGGTCTCTTGATAATGGTTTTTCCATTTATCTCAGGCCAATGTTCTGCAGGAGAAGGGCGCCCTCCTCGAGCTAGTAGACCCTGCCTTGGGCACCAACTTCTGTATTGAGGAAGCGCAGCAGATGTTGAACCTTGGCCTCCTGTGCACCAACCTTACCCCAGCCCTTCGGCCTTCCATGTCCACTGTGGTTGCCATGCTCGAGGACCACACTCCCATTCAAGCCCCGAGCTTGGAGATGACCCAGACAAAGAGCATGGGGCTGATGTCTAGGTCCTTGGAGATGCTCTCTCAGGATAGTCACAGCCAGGTCGCAGCACACTGTAGCTTGGTTAATTTTACATCTCCATGATATTATTGAGGTGTTATTTTCAGGAATAAAGATGATTTTTAACATGTTTTGGGATATAGTCATAATTCAAATGTTTTTTAGAAATTTTATGAGATCAATCTCCTCTTACAGATTTGGGTGCATGATTAATCAGATTATTTTAGACATTGAATCTGCTTTTGTGATTTTTCCAATCAATTTTTGGCAAGTTAGGCATTAATGTTGAAGGACATAGCCATTTCATCAACGGCTATGATACAGCACCTAACCACCACTTGCAGGAGTGAGGAGACCGCCCTTTAGATGATGACGGATTCAACGACTTAGGAGAGAGCTCACGAGAAGAGAGTCCACCGATCCAACGGAGTGTGGCCTCATAGGAAAAAAGCCACCAAAACCTTGGGGCAGCTTCTCGTGCGTGCGCAAGAGGAGAGCATGAGAGGAGAGTGAGAGAGGAGAGGGAAAGACCACCTTATACATGTGAAAAAACGGATGTTACAAACAGCTTTTTTGGAATGAGGAAGCCTTCGGCGTTTCAGCTAGTCTAGAGGGTTTAGGGTTTCTCGAGCTCCACATTGTGCAAATGTAGGTGTGTCAATCCAGTGTGCTTTTCATCTCGCTTGAACGAGGTCTCTCCCGCTGCTTCGAGTGAACGTCTCTTTCTAGCAGAAGTAAGGAAGAAGAAGTGGTGACACCAAGTTAGCTTCGAGATGGAGAAGGGTTTCATTTAGCTTAGATTAGATTTTAGTTCAATATTTAGGAGTAGAATCAACAAACAATTTAGTACTATTCTTATGCCGGCCAAATCTGAGAAATTGGATCTGGATTCCTAATTCCTTCTTCTTCCCCTTTTCCAATACTCACCTCATTTCCTTTTACACTCCTCCCTTCATTAGAATGAGTATTAAATAGTAAAGCCTTGAAATTCTCTATGGAGACGACCTGACTTGCAACTATCTACGAGTATATCACAAGTCAATTAAAACATAACTGATAATATTTTTTTGATTGAGATTAAGGTCTAACAACACTTATAGAAAAATTTAACTCATCAGTTGACAATATGTTTATCTTTGAGAAAGATTTGTCAACAATTAACAAGTTGAAGAAGGAGTTAAACAAGTCATTTGCTATAAAGGACATGGGGCCAACAAAGTAAATACTTGTAAAAATATGTAGATTTTTCATGATAGGAAGGCAAAGAAGATTTGATTGTCAGAAGAAAAATATATTGAGAAGGTGTTGGACATGTTTGGTATAAGTTCTGTAAAATCTGTTGATTCTCCTTTGGCAAATTATTTTAAACTTAATGCAAAAAAAAGTCCATCAAGTGATGAGAAGAAGGAGAAGATGAAGAGAGTACCTTATGCTTCAGTTGTTGGGAGTTTAATATATCCAATGGTATATACAAGACCAAACATCGTATATGCAGTGGGTGTTGTCAACAGATTTCTTACAAATCTAGAAAAGGAGCATTGGGCAGCAATGAAGTGGATATTTAAATATCTCAAATGGAGCTCTAAAATTTGTCTAAGCTTTGGAGATGGTGCCCCTATATTAGCAAAATATATAGATGTTGATATGGCTAGAGATGTTGACACACAAAAGTCTACTTCAAGCTATGTGATTAATTTTATAAGAGGAGCTGTGTCATGACAGTCCAGATTGTAAAAATGTGTTACTTTGTCAATTACAGAGGCTGAATATATTGTTGTCACATAAGTTTGTAAGGAAATGCTATAGATGAAGAAATTCTCACAAGAATTAAGACTAACATAAGAGGAGTATGTAATCTTTTGCAATAGTCAAAGTGCTATTCATTTGAGTACGAACCCTACATTTCATTCAAAGTCAAAGCATATCAACTTTATCTCTAACATAGAGAGGGAGAGACAAAGAGAGAGCTGTCCGGGTGAACCAGTGGCGGGGAGGAACAGAGCGAGAGAGGGTAGTTGTCGACATTGTCACATAGCTCACCTTCCTCGGGGTGAGTTTGTGCTTGGGCTCCTTGGCCATGGAGACAGTATTTCAGAGTTGCCGCCAAGAGGAGGAATAGAGCTCGCCAGAACACCATCGGAGCAGCTGCTCTCATCTCGCACCTTGTCCTCTTCCCATCTCCTCCTAGTGGAAGAATAGGTGCAGAGCTGACTAAGGAAAGATACGTAAGAAGGAATTGAACTGGGGAGATCTCACTTGGTCCCCCCTGTCGGTAGAAGCATGTCGGCGGTAAGTTTTCTCAATGCTGCACCACTCCAGCTGATATATAGTTAAGATCAGAAGTCCTATGACTGAGCAGTTGCCCCACGGCGATACCCTACTGCTCTAGTGACTTTTGGTGGTGCAGTGGGGGTAGCGCAGGCGGACATCTCAGCTGATGAGCATCAGGAAAATGGATCGATCGACAGACCCTAGTATCCATCAAGAAACGCGTTCCATCTAGTACAAAGTCAAGGTGATAATTTTGGTACGGGTGTTGATGAGAATGTCGAAGCTCACCAATGGTGCCACGTCCCCCTCCGGTGTCCCCTCTTTGCACTCGAGCCTGGAAAAGCCTCTGGTCAGGCCATAGACTTTGGGCTACCTTTTCTATGCCCATAGGAGTAAGTATCGATTGCCCATAAGACAAAGGGTTTGGCTAAACTACATCGTTATAAGGGAAAATCACCTTAGTCCAACCATTATATGTCATTAAAAGTCATCTGAAACTTATGAGTTTCATAGTTGTCATCTTTCGGAGGTCCCACACAATGTCCAAAGTCAATGAGGGCATGACAATTAGTATGTTTGATAAAAGCAATTATGCAATTTTTTTCCTGTTGGACAAGAACCACCTTGCAGATATTGTCTTCGACAAGAAGTTTTGGTCCTCTATGGGACCATTCAAGACTTGGAAGCTAGGGAAACCGTGTAATGTTGAAAAATCAGTAACTCATTTAATGACCAAGCAGCAGCATCTAATGAACCCACTCTCCAGAATTATGAGCTTATCAAGGCCAACACTTGTTAGAATATCACCCACTAACGGATGACAAACTCCATGTACGTCAGTTGATTTGCATGTCTTGCTTAGTTGTATCAACTAGTAGACCTCTCTCTCTTTCTCTCTCTCTCTCTCTCTCTCTCTCTCTCTCACTACGGGACCATCGGGTTGATATCTAGAACTCAATTTCAATGAAACTCCAACACTTGGGTGATGGATGATGCTCAATGAGGCCATCTTTCAAATCCATATACAATCCTAAAATACATTACCCAGTCGTTCAGTACCCTTAGAATGCTTTCAACAAGCTCCATGTCATTGATGAACTTAATAGCTACATGGTTGACCAAAATAGTCCAATGTATGTTAAAGTTCAAGGAGTTGCATTGCTAAACAAGAGGCTACAATTAACCCTCACCATAATAGTAGAGAAATTGCCACCTTCACCCGAGGTGGATGACTGACCGTGGAGACGTGTCCACTTATTGCCGATGTGGCCTTTTGACGAAATAGCCTTGGCCCTCATCTATGGCTGCAATGTCAAAATTATTATGTAGAATCACGCATTTTGTTTATTTTATTAACTGCCACCTCGCTCTCTCTCTCTCTCTCTCCGTGGCTTGCTATATAAAGGTGACTCATATCACTGATTTTCCGCAGCATCAGAAGCCTATCAGCACATCAACATCTGGGGGCTCCTCTATGAAGAAGCCGAGAACTGTAACTAGCCTGAGCCTGCAATATTCGTAAAAACTATAAAAAAATACTATGGCACCTGACTTTCTCTAACCAACACTAGAGCACCCTCCGGAGTCCAACCGCCTTGGCCCTGGACCACTAATTAGCGAGGAAAGTGAGTCCACGTCTGAGGTGCTGTGCTTCCTCCATGGAGAAGTTGGCACCCCAGCTCGAGGAGAGCATCCTTCTGCTGGAGCAGATTACCATACAGCTTGATCGCCAAAAAAGAGGTTAACAGTAGATTGCCGAGCCCATTAGCAACAAGGTTGACCACTTGACAATAGGTCCACCATAGGCTAGATATTTTTAAAATTACTTACTCCACATTAACATGGGTTGGTGTGGGCTCCTTCAGGTGGGATTGAGTTGAACTTCCAGAAATGAGCTTAGCCAAACATCAGGGTTTACTGGCATTGCTGAGAGTGAGTGGAGGCTAAAAATTCTTCTGTTTTTCTGGGGCGAGGTCTCTTGATCCTCCCTCCCTTTTTTCACACGGGGAGAGCAGTAGTAAGCCACTGCATAGCATTGAGCAAGGGCAGGCCGTGTCGGTACGGTGAAGTTATCCTCCTCTGCCTTCTCGTCCGCTACGACAAAATATCCAAAGTGTACCGACTTCTGACATGTGAAGCACCCTCTCGTTTGGTTGTTCTAAGCCGACGTGAAGATGCAGGATGTCTGTGCCTGTTATAAGGATCGCAACAATGGGATTCTATCCAAAAGGTGTTCATTTTAGGAAATATCAACCTTGATCTTGCCCTTATTCAAACCATCTAGATCGTTGACGACTAATTAGCTGGGTCCGGAAGTCCTAAGCTTTTATGGCAGGAGCCACTGTTCCAGGGATGTCACAATGGATCCGTGTAGTCGCCGAGGAGCTGGGTGGTGGTGGAGTGGAAGTGGTCGTCTCCTCTGTTGCTGCTCTGCATAGACAACGCGGAATCTGCCCACAGCCCGTCCATGGACATGGCCTTGCTGTGGTCGGATGGCGTGAATATCAGCTCTGTGCTCGCCGTCCGGGTGATCTTCATGGTCTGGACATGAATGGGCGTGTGGTCCTCGAGCAAGGCGACCACGGTGGACATGGAAGGCCGGAGATTAATGCGCAGTTAAAAGCTCTTTTGGACATGAAATGCAAAAAAAAATGCCTGGAAGACAAACGTACATTTTATTTCTGGTTTTCTTAATCCATTCAGGTATTGATCCAGTAAGTACGTTGCTGGTAAGGTACCTGATTATGTAAAATCAATACCAAATGTGGAATACAACAAAATTGTTGCGAAAATATTTCTTAAAGAGCAAAAGGTAAAAACCTTCTGTTTTTTCTACTTGCATAGTGAGTTCATCGAGTAAATCGAACCCTCAGTCACTTACATAGTGGTTAAGCGTCCGAGGTTCACAAAGTTTTGTGGTATCTGGCCCGTCAAATTATTAAAGCTCAGATCTCTGCAGTACATGTTAATCAAAAATTAAGAAAATTCGGGAACCAGAATATTTGTTCTTCATGTGACCGCCCAGTATGATTTTCAAGGTGAAACTCTTTTCAAGATAAATATCAGCAATGCATGTCTTATAATCAAACAATTATCAGAGCGAGAAAAAAAACAATGATGCGGGAAAAAGTGTGCCAGGTAAACAATCCTCAAGAAATTTTCTACTTTTACGTTCAAAACAGTGCGAGAATTTTTACCTCAAATTCATCCATTTTCCGAGAATGGGTTTCAACATAAAGGCGTACTGAAAGTTCCCAACTTTTTCAGGGTTGTCCGTACGGTAAATGCCATGGAACTCGGCCTAAGTCTGATACCACCGCACATATAGCGACCCTATGCTCATTAATCAAAGCGCATTGCACCCCAGACTACGGTGGAAATCTGAATCATTTTCTGTACCTCCTGACAGCTAATGCTCCCAACTTCTTAGACCTTATATGATATGTCTTGACTTTTTTTTTGGCGACTACATTATGAGTCACCTCAGAAATTATTTCCTCCGCCCACTGGCAACATCCATGGCCATGTATATACTATCATCAGACAAGGGTACCTGAATCTCTGCACCAAGCTCGATGTCTAAGCTTCCTTTGGGAAATAAGCAGACCAGAAGAATACGATTATACTCAAATGATGCTCACGGATGGCGTCGATTTAAGACTTTACACCGTCGGAGGAGGGCCATGCTCCTACACCCTGCATAACTCTGACATAAGCATGCTATCACATGTCTCCGCTTGTTCCAGGCATCATAACAACTAAATTTTGGCCTAAAATATCTCAAAAAAAAATTGCCAAATGCAAATATGATTAAAATTGAACAACAAATCATGTAAACATTTTGGTTCAAGGAGCTGTACAGTGTTTCCAGTTGAAAAAATCTGCCAATGTAATCTGGGATGCTGCCAGATATTGAGCAATTTCGGAGAACCCTGGAAGTGTTCACACAGAAAACCCTGTCAAAAAATCGCCTGAAACATATTCATGCGGGTGTATAAATGTCATTCTTATTCTTACAACTCTTTTAAACTTAGAAGTTTCTCAAGGGGAGGGAAGCTACCGCCCGCATTTTTCAGGTCAGAGACTCTCCTACAAAAGAAAAGCCGGCATATCTAATATCACTATTGTGAAGTAGCACCAGCAAGGGCCCTGATTATGGGGAAAAGAGAAAAGTCACACTCACAACTCCGTTATGCTCTGCAGTAATGAGAATTCGGGTGGAAAGGGACCCTCCATAAGCGTTCCTTGCATGTCACTGCGTGCTTAGCAAATGAGAATGCCATATAGTAACATATCCTTTTAAAATGATAAACCGCGCTGGGAAAAGATAAATAAAGACAGCTGAGCTTACAGTCTTTTTAGTTTCGTCCAGTTCCCAATGAAACTTGGTATCGTCCCAGATATCTCGGTCCCATCCAGCCTACTGAAAAACAACGTCCGGCACCGAAAATTAATAAGAAGAGGATCCCTAATTTCATGACGGAGTCAAACAGATATAAGAGCAGGAAGCTTACACCTCTGTTAAGTTCTTCAGGTTACCCAGTGTTTCTGGAAGCTCACCGGAAAAGTTGTTGCAGGAAAGAAGGCTGAAAAGACGTGATACTCTGTCACTGATTTTCTTTAACAAGTCACATATGGTACGTTCATTCTACCGATACTTTCTTCTTTTATCATTGATTCATGTAAATAACGACAGTATAATTACTGGAGAATAATGTAGCAAAGTCTAGAGGCTTACAGTCTTTTCAAATTGGTCAAATTTCCGAGGCTACTAGGCAGAGGACCTTGCATCATATTGTTCTCCAAGAAACTTCAGTAAAGGATCCAATAGGAATAAAACAGCTCGATCAGCAACTAATACCAATGTAGAACAGCGGCTGGTGCTTAAAATGGTTCCTAAAAACAGGATATAAAGTCATTACAGTATTTCAAGCGTTCCAATGCTTCCGATTTCCTCAGGAATCGCACCCGAGATACGGTTCACCAGAATGTTTCTGCAGTGGAACACGAAAAAGCCTTTGCTTAGCACCACTACCACTAAGACCCCAGAATAAGAGAACCGAAAATTTTCATTGACGGGGATGTAAGGATTGGAATGGTGGTGATTTACAGGTTTTTCAGAGGAAGGGAAGTCCAATTAGCGGCAGGTATGGAGCCGTTGATGTAGTTCCGAGAGACGTCACTGCTCAGTTCCGCCGATTCAGAGGATACGCAAATTGCGCTCCGAGATGTTCAGTTCCTCATTATTCAAAAGAAAGAATCGTGAAACACTAGAATTCTGGTCGGCGAACGTACAAAGAGGATAGGTGACTGAGCTTGCCGAACTCCTCCGGCAGCACTCCGGTCAGATTAGCCGCCTTGATATCGCTGAGCACCAGTTCGTGCAGACAACAACGAATCAGCCACAGCCGGGCATCCACGAGACCAGATAAGGGGAATGCCATTTGAGAGGAAGCGGCAGGGGCATACATGCTGACGACATGCCAAGCGGTGGTGTTCGTGGTCGCGTTCGTGATGGTCATGGTGATCTCCCCGCAGGTGAGATTGTGGGTGTAGGGGTCCGTGTTTACCTTAATCCACTGAGTACAAGGATTCACGCTGAAGTTCCACAGCGTCGCCGGAATCTTCAGCTTTGAAGCGATCTCCTTGAGCGCCTCAACTGAAATAATAAAGGCGCCCGCGCGGTGCCCACCGGTAGTTGTTTATACACGTGTTTATATTGGTCAGGGGAGAGAGAGAGGGAGAGAGAGATGAATCAGTCTCAGAAAATGAAAAAAAACTATAATAATGTACTTCATATATCTATATGTAATGAATAAATAAAAACCTTATATCGGTATTATTGCGAATAATAACTTAGTATTGAGTCGAGGTGGAAAATGATTCTGTATCTGAACATGTTTCAAAAATTTTCCGATTGCTGAGAGAGAGCGAGAGAGAGAGAGAGAGAGAGAGAGAGAGAGAGAGAGAGAGAGAGAGAGAGAGAGAGAGAGAGAGAGAGAGAGAGAGAGAGACAGAGAGACAGAGAGACAGAGAGCGAGAGAGAGAGCGAGAGAGAGAGAGAGAGCGAGAGAGAGAGAGAGAGAGAGAGAGAGAGAGAGAGAGAGAGAGAGAGAGAGAGAGAGAGAGAGAGAGAGAGAGAGAGAGAGAGCGAGAGAGAGAGAGAGATAGAGAGCGAGACAGAGAGACAGAGAGACAGAGAGCGAGACAGAGAGAGAGATAGAGAGCGAGACAGAGAGACAGAGAGACAGAGAGCGAGAGAGAGAGACAGAGAGAGAGAGAGAGAGAGAGAGAGAGAGAGAGATCGAGAGAGAGAGAGAGAGAGAGAGAGAGAGAGAGAGAGGGAGAGAGAGAGAGCGAGCAGTTCCTGGTCATCCCGTGGCGAGGAGGAGAAGAGCGGAGGGTGCTTGTCGTGAAAATTCACCTTTCTCCGGGGGAGAGTCTGTGAGCGAGCATGCGGGGCGAGAGAGAGTGAAAGAGAGAGAGAGAGAGAGAGAGAGAGAGAGAGAGAGAGAGAGAGATAGACAAACAGAACAGACAGACAGACAGACAGACAGAGCAGCTCCTGGCTATTTCGTCGCACGAAGAGGAACATGGGGGAGGAGAGTAGTCGTCGGTATAATTCACCTTCCTCCTTAGGAAGAGTCTGCGCGTGGGCTCCCGGATCCTTTAGACAGCAGTTCAGAGTCGCCACCAAGAGGAGGAAGAAGAAAAGTGCTCGGGGGAGCGCCGCCGGAACAGCTTCTCTCATCTCTCTTCTCATCCTCCTCCCTGTCGCCACTGCTCAAAGAACCGGTGATAGGTGGGGGAGGAGCAACGAGGCAAGCTGGGGATTCCCGCGGTCTCCTCGCTCAGGTTGGAGGGAGGGAGGGAGGAAGGACGGATGGCCAGAGATGGAGATTACGCCATGCGGCGTAGACCGAGCACAGAGATGAAATAAGTAAGAACAAGGGGGGGCTCTGACTTGGGGGTGCTGCCAGCGTGTTAGAATGTGTCAGCGGGGGAGTTGTCTGGGTTTAACGGTTCACCAGCGGATATATATGAAAACACTTCGTCCGCGCAAAGGCCCGGCGGTGACGGGCGCTTACAGCGACAGCTGACGCCGGCCGAAAGTAGCCTGACAGTGCAGGATGGCAACTTGGCTGAAGACCTCCAAGAGAAGGCTGGCAAATCCTTTCATGCAGACATCAAGGTGAGAGTTTCGGTTTCGGGGTTGAGGAGGATAGTGGAGCTCATAAATGGCGATAATCCCTCTTTAAGCTGCTCCTGAATTCATGCTGGAGCCCTGGCACCTGTCACTAAGTGTGTCGACAGCCCTCATGAGCCTCTGGTCAGACCTCATGAACTTTGGGGCCCCTCTTTCTAAGCCCACAGTGGGGAAATGTCAAAGAGTATGATTACGAACAAAGAGAGGCAAAAGGCTGGTGTCATAAATGATATTTTCAAGTCTTTAGAAAGAGGTTTGACTTTCATGGAAGTCGTAGACACCTGAGCTCTAACCTTTCGGTCTTTATTTTAAAATATTTTTTTATATATTTCTTGCTGGCTTAGCATTTCATTACATAACTTCAAGCCTAGTTCTTGAGCGCATAGTGAGGCAGTCTCTTTTCTCTCGGTAAGAATAGTCTCTCACATATCATTTATATTAGCATTTGCAATTTAAAGAGTTGCATATATAACTTGAAAAATAATTTTTTTTGATAAAAGTTGATATGAGGATAGTATCAAGACTTCGTTAACAGCATTTAGATAATAAGTTAACATACACCTGGTGTGAGATTGAAGTATATGTGTTCATATTTGCTGACATTTATTACCTTATCTTGGACAAAAATTTCCATCTTGTATCAAAGTAACAATGATCTTAGATCATCTTTTTCCAACGTATGATGGCTTAAATAATAGTTGGCTCACTATTGTCAACCTTTTCATTTATTCTTTCTTGAGATGAAGGCTGAATAAGCTTGGATCATGTACATTAATTTTATTTTGTATTTTGTTCTTACCAAAAACGCATAATTTGTCTCCTTTCAGTGAAAAACTTGTTTCTACATGAAATTCCTCATGTTGTAATGTATGAGAGCTCAGCCTTCTTTTAAGTCAATTTTTAAATGAAACATGTTGACTTCCTTACA
This sequence comes from Spirodela polyrhiza, assembly GCA_024713555.1. Lineage (NCBI taxonomy): Eukaryota > Viridiplantae > Streptophyta > Magnoliopsida > Alismatales > Araceae > Spirodela > Spirodela polyrhiza. The sequence goes on along the minus strand of CM046533.1, from coordinate 3,759,902 downwards.
TTGTTTTTAGTTTATAAACATAAGGTTGTAGTTATTTCTTTAATGAGGTCAAGGGACAACTCATCAACTCATTTTTTTGGTTAAGAAAATCTTGTTGAAGATGATTTTTAATTTAAAAAATATAACATTGTGAAAATATTTTTCCATGTTTCATCAATCTATGAGGAAGATGGCCTTTGTCTTTCATTTCATTGAAATGTATTTGCAGTTTGAATGATCACAAAATAGTAGAGTATTCCCAATTGAGAAAGTACTCAAAGATTGTTAAATTCAAATGGATGGATCTTTTAACGCTTATCACTAGAAAAAGAACATTATAATACATATTACTAAATAAGTTTAGATACTGATATATAATTCAAAATTCTGCAAAAGGAACTCCAATTTTCCTTGCATCATTTGTCTATAAAATTCTTAATTATCTTCCTTACAATAAATTGCTTACCAAAAGTTTTCACACATTTGAGGTTGACTTAGATGATAGAAAACTTCCTTGAATTGTACTAAACGTACTAAAAATGAACTAATTACTTGACTGTCCGCTCAAGCAACCTTGGTAGCATCATTCCCTCTTTTTTCTATCTCGCATTCACACTCTCTATTATATACTTTCTATTTAACCTTCCCAAGTTATAGTTCCCACTCCATTAGCACATGTTCTTGCTTCTGTTTTACAAGAAGTCGCATTCCACTTTTGTTCTACCATTCAATATTGTCTTGAGGAAAACATACACTTTTTTAAACAAATATGTCTAGAACTCAGGCTATCCTGGGCACTATCATTATTGTACTCCATCCCTATTACGTTGTCGTTGATAATAGAGGGGATGGTATCCATAATAAGTGTATTTAGAAGAGTATTGCTAATACACATTATTGTCATCTTGTCTCGTTAATAAAAGTAGTAAATCTTTTGGGGCAAATGAGAAAATAGAAAGAGAAAGAACTTTTCTATGTCTGAAGATGTAAGGGGAATATATTTTAGTATTTATAATGCTGTGTAAATCTCTTTTGATGTAGTATACTATTTCAGACTACATAAAGTAATAGTTTGATTTTTTATACCTTATTCTGATATATTGACATTTTCTTGTTATTGTCTCTATACTATATCTGATGTGCTGACATATATCGTTATTAAGATTTTACAATGTTTTTATTCAAAATTTTTATTAGTGTTTTCAGGTTAGTTATACCACTATTTATGATCATCAAAGGCTAAGGTTTGTTTGAGATAGTATAGCGGCACCCTCTTTAGTAGCTTTTTGGAGCAAAAACGAATTAAGCCCGGAGGATGACGCCCATTTGATAGACATTTTGGACTGATTAGAAGCCTCTCTTACTGGTTTTTGCGCCAACGACTACTTGCCATATTCTTAAGCTGGAACCCATTTAAAACTGGAAGACACGGCGACCAGTTCTTAGAACTTCTTCGTTTCTTTGAACTGTTTCGAGTCTTAGCCAATTTCCCGAGTTAATCGGGGATCTTGGCAGTTATCTAGCAATTCCAGAAAACCCCGCACTAGTCTCAGGGAGGATCTTGTCAACGATCTATCTGAGATCTATATTCGTGTGGGTTGGTGGTCGAATGGTGCCACACCTGGCCCGTACGACTGCTGAATAACCAACATTGCGTGCTTCCTTGTCCAATGTTTATGGGCATGTAAATAAACAGTCTGTCACCTTCACTGAGATCAGATATTGACCGCGGGATGGCCCTACTTCCATGCGGACGGGGCCTTTGGAGCACGCCACCTTCCATGACGTAGGGGAACGCGTTGGGAACTTAGAAAGTCATTATTGACTGATCCAGCGGTGACATCTTCCAAACACCCTCCATCAAGAACGGTCAGTTCTACCCACACCAATCTCTTTTGAAATAGAGAAGAATGAGGGATAGCGAAACAGCTCTCTCTCTCTCTCTCTCTCTATCTATCTCTCCCCCCGTATATATGTCGAGGACGGATCTAGAAGCCACTGTTGGAAGAAGCCAAGAACTGGTAAACAGGAGCCACACAACACCCCTAAACACTCCCAAGACACACTAACCAACCTTTCAGTGGGCCAGCGGCTCACAGTAAAATAACCCCGATTTATATGAAAATCAAAAATAATGAGGGCCAACGAAACACAGCTCTCTCTCTCTCTCTCTCTCTCTCCCTCCCTCCCTCAGGATCGACCGCCGATCATCTCCTTCTTGGAAGAAGCCAGGAAGCCAAGACGTGGTAACAGGGCCCGCACAGACTACCCATAAACACTCCCAAAACACGTTATCCCACCGTTCAGTACCTCGCACTAAAATATACCCCGGAGTCTCTCCCCATCTCTTTCGCTTCTGGCTCGCTGTTTCAGCGCCAACCATGTCGCCCATTTAGCACGGCGTTAGACGCTTATCAGCCATCTACATATGAGCGCTCCCGTTCAAGACGCCGAGAACTCTGAAGTAGCCCGAGCTTGTAATATTCGTAAACAGCCATAGAAGAACATTATGGTTCCTGCCGTTCTCAGGCAACAGTAGAGTACCCTCCAAAGTCCAACTGACTTGGCACTTGACCACTTATTACTAAGGTACATGAGTCCACGTCTGAGATGTTGCGCTTCCTCCACGGAAAGCTTGGCACCCAGGGTGGGGTCAACCAGCTTGAGGAGAGCACCCTTCTCCTGCAGAACATTGGCCAGACAAAAATGGAAAACCCATTACCAAGAAATAAGCAAGTATATATATATATATGTGTCTCTGTGTGTGTGCATCTGTGGTGAACAGATATAACATATATCGGCAGGGATATTATGCTACATCCTCATTAGTTGTCATCAGTAGAAGAAAAAAGCAATACTAGAGAATCTATAACGCACAAATGCCCATTAACTAGCTTGTCCATTATTTGCAATTATAAGGGTTGCTGGAAAATGACTGATAAAGCTGAGAATGTAGACCATAGGCAACGTTTCAAAAATCATTACTTCGTCACAAGTCTATACGCCTGATGTTCTCTTCAGCTTCATTATGTACCATCAATATTTGCCAACTTACATTTTCGTTACTCAAGTAGTCTTTGGCACAAATATTCCGTAGTCCCACCAATCCAGAACATTCTATGACTACTCCTTTGTCAACACTAATATTGTGCACAAGCTAGACAACAGGGCAACCCCCCCAAACGGCAACCTACTTTGGGAGAGTTCTGGCTCTAAATTAGTGTAGACCCTTCTCCAAATGATTCATCTTTACGGCACTGAGAGCATTTGACGTGTATAACTAATTAATCTACAGAAGGGGCAGCAACCATGCAAGTGCATACGTGGTGTGACTAAAGCGCATTTTGCTCTTCATTTTCTCATCAAGCCTGCTTGATAGGCCAACAAGTTGTAGAAAGGAAAAGCAAAATTGCACAAAATTTTGCTCTAGATGGAAGACATACCTAGTGTGAGTAAAGAATTTGCAACTTCAGATTTAACTGTGCTCTCACAAAAACAGAGGATTTCACTTCCATTGGTCCGACAGACAAAAAAGCATGCTTACCGTGATTCTTCCTCACAGTCAGCTGGTGCAGATGAAAGATCGGTGAATGTATTGTAAGAGATATCCCTGAAATTTTAAACGTCCTATTATGATGATGATTCATATGCTATCAGAAAAGTTAATAAGACATCAAATGCAAAATGATTTCCAGGAAGGCAAACGTACATATTCTGTCTGGTTCACTTGATCCAATTAGGTATTGATCCAGTAAGTTTGTTGCTTGTAAGATACCTGATATGAAAAACCAACAGCAAAGGAGTAACACAATAAAATCATCACGAATATTTCTTAAAGAGCAAAAGGTATGATTCTTCTAACTGTCCTGCTTGCCTATTAAGTTGAAGCAACGAGTAAATCAAACCCAGAATCATTTAGTTTCCAAGGATCCGAGATTCATAAAGTTTTCTCTTATTTCACCTATTATGATGAATCATCGAGTGAATCGAACCCGCAGTCACTTACATAGTGATTAAGTGTCTGAGGTTCACAAAGTTTTCTGGTATTTCGCCCGTCAAATTATTAAAGCTCAAATTTCTGCAGCAGAAGTTTATCAAAAAAATGTAAAAAATGGCAGAATGAAAATCATTGATGCAGGAATTAGTGTGCAAGCAAAAATGAAATCAAGAGTTTTTCTAGTTTGACATCTAAAAGAGTGCAGGAATTAAAAAAAAATCATCCATTTTCTTAGAATAGGTTTCAATAGTAAGGTTACTAAAAGTCCCAACCTCTTACGGGTTTTTGGCAGAGTACGTATCATTGAAACTCCCAAAGATTGACTCTACTACACATGCAGCAACCACATTCTCATTTATTAAAGTAAGTTGCAACCCCAAAGTATAGTGCAGATCTGAATTATTTTATATCTCTGATAATTACCGCTTCCGAGATCTTTGCTGATATATGATATGTATAGAGTTCTCAATTACAGTTTGTTTGAACCAATCTGTGGTGAAGAGGAGAAATTAGAGACTATGTTATAAAGGACCAGAAATAGTACTTGGACAAACCAAGATAACATCAATGGCCATGTACATACTATCAGCAGCCGAGGTTACCTGAATCAAATATCTGAACCAAGCTCAATGCCTAAACTTGATTTGGGAAATAGACAGACCATAAAAATAAGATTATGCTCAAATGCAAGCTCGTGGATGGATTGTAAAAGAAAAAAAATACAACATAGGCGGTAATTCACGGGAATCTGGGCAGCGCCCGTAGAGTCTGCAGAACCTTCACATAAACGTGCCTATCAGATGCGGATGGTCGAAAATTATGCACAGATGCAGAATCTCTCGGCTTGTCGAAGGCATAATAGAAACTGATGTTTAGCCAAAAATATATCAAAAAATATAAAATGCGAGCATGATTTTCACTTGATCAACAAAGTATGCCAACATTTGGGTTCAAGGAGCTGTACAGGGTTTGCAGTCTAGTAAATTTGCCAATGTAGTCTGGGATGCTGCCAGACATCGAGCAATTTCGGAGAACCCTTGACGTGTTCACAGAGAAAAACTTGTCAAAAAATCGTCAAAAGTTAATCCATGCGGGTGGATAAATGTCATTCATAGTCTTACAACTCTCTTAAACTTAGCAGTTTCTCGAGGGGAGGGAAGCTACCGCCGGGGTTTTTCAGGTCAGAGACTCTCCTACAAAAGAAAAGCTATTGTCAGTAGAGAGCACTAACCCAGACAGCAGCCCTGGGTACGGGAAAAGAGTAAAGCCACGCTTACAAATGCGTTAATCTCTGCAATAATGAGAATTCGGGTGGAAAGGGACCCTCCATTAATGCTCCTTGCATGTCACTGCGATATTAGACAAGTGTATTACACCCCACGAGTAAACCGGGATGGAAAACAATAAATAAAGAGAGCAGAGCTAACAGTCGTTGTAGAGTCATCCAGTTCCCTATGAAGCTCGGTATCCTCCCAGATATCTCAGTTCCATCCAGCCTACTGAAAAACACGATCTGGTACCGATTATAAGTGAGAACCTCGGTTTCGGGGTTGACGAGGATAGCGGAGTTCATAAACGGCGATAACAACTCCTTGACGGTCTTTTTAATTCATACTGGCGCGCTGGCATCGTCACCGAGTGTTGAGAGAATCTTGATGAGCCTCTGGGCAGACCCTATGAACTCTGGGCCCCCTTTCTACACTCATATGGATGGAGGATACGTTAAATCATAAATTCTATTTTCAAGATTTTAGAAAGAGGTTCCGACTCTCATGGAAGTAATAGACACTTGAACTCTTGATAATAACTTTTAGTCCTCATTTTGGACAATTTCTTTGTATAGTTCTCACTGGCTTAGATTTTCATGGCATAACTTGAAAGCCCTGCTCTTGAGCACACAGTTGAGGAAGTACCTTTTCTTGTTGTTGGAATAGTCTAATCCCTTATCATTTATGAGAGTATTTAGAATTTTAAAACTCACATATATGACTCGAATGTACAATGATAAATATTGATTTTAATATATTAATAAGATTACTAAATAATACTCACATAATAAGTTAACATACACAGTGTGAGAGTGAAATATATCTAATTTGTACTTGCTGAAATTTATTCATGATCTTAAACCAACATTTTCACCTCATATCAAAAGAAACAATACATTTATGAGTTAAAAGCTCAATAACCTTGGATTATATACAATACTTCAAATTTATTTCATGACAAATTTATAACTTATGTGTCCTTTTAGTGAATAACTTATTTTTTCATTAAACTCTTTACCTTCATAATGTGTGAGAGCTAAATATTCTTTGAAAGTAATGCTTTAATCAAACAACTTCACTTTTTTACACATTTTTTTCCATAAACTAGAGGATTTAGCAAAGTTTGACTTTCATTTCACATTATCTTTGTGGCACAATCCTCTTTTACACCTGCTTGCAAATTCGTCTTGGTTTTGTTGATTTTTCTCATTCCATTGCACAATCATGTTAGTTTTTGATGAGGCCAAGTGACAACATGTATTTGTTTTATTTTTAATTAGAAAACCATATTAAAGATGAGTTTTGTTTTAAAACCTAACAAGTTTTGATAATAGTTCTCCCTATCTCATCAATTTATCATCAAGGTGGCCCCTGTCTTTCATTTCAATGGCAAGTCTTCCCCACTAGAAAGCTTAACAAAGATTGCGGTAGAATGATTCATTATTTTTCAAATGTCTAATGAATGTAATTTAAATTTCAAATTATACACATTATTAGATAATCAAACGAATGATGTTTTGATAATTACAAACAAGTATAAGCTCAATTTAAACATTCAATTATTAATTTACATATTGAATATTTATAGAAAATATATTTTAAGAAATGAAGTAATTGACATAATCAGATCAATGAGATTTAGAGAAATAAAATGTGAGTATGAAATCTCAAAAAGTCTATTATGCACTGACATATCCATACCAATATATCTAACTAAAAGTAATGTTGATTTAATTGAAAATTATTTTACAATTTATTATATCACATAAAATTTCTAAATATTAAATATGATATATTAGAAAGTGATTATATTATTCAAAATTAATAAATTTACAATGTTATATACTCAGTTTATGATTCAAAATGTCTCTAAGACAATTTTGTTTTTATTTGAGGTAGTTTTAAGCACTTAATCATAAGTTTAATAAGATTTGAATTATCCAATCAAAAATCACACTATTCTATCTCTATTAGATTGATTTGAACCTATATGATTCATATAAAAGCAATAGGTCTCAATAGAAATATGTATTGATTTGACACAAAGATATCCAAATCATTTGATTGACATCTCATATCAATTTCTTAAATATTTGTATTTATATGTTATTATAAGAAAAGTAGATGTTAAAAAATTATCAAAATCTAACTCAATTTTCTTATATGAATTACTTTTAGTTATTATTGATAGCATATGGTGAAAGTAACTAGAATGATTATCATCATAGAAACGATTGCCCTAAACTTTGAATAAAGTTCTTACACAAGAAATTTAATTAGAAATCTTGAGGTCTCAACTAAGTGGTTCAAATACATAAAGGTATTGAGCCAATGCTTCTCCTCAACTTGATTCAAGTTGTAACGCCATACATCATTTCCTAGCACCCTTATGAAAGGAATAAAATATGAAAAAAAAGGTCTTGAGTAACATCCTTTTCATTGAAACTCTAGTCACATTTTCAGTCTACATCAACATATAAAAAATAAAATCATTGAAATACCTTTCATACTTGTAAAATATACTCATGATTAGAGTCTCATTTAATTATTCAAGAAAAATGAACTCATTAGTCAACTATTAACATTCCTAATCAATGAATCTAGAAGAAAAAATATGAAAAAAATTCAAGAGAGTTGATCTTGATAATCAATCTGGTTGAATGATCAACCTTAGTCCCAGTGATGATGTTTGATTTTAGGGAGTGATGTAGGAAGTGTGTAGAATAATTATAAAACTTTTTAGTGTCACATTATTAATCAAGGAATTGTTAGACTCTAGGCCCACAAAAGTCAAGAAGCGTGGTTAAATTGACTTAAACTTTTTTCTCTTTTTGAGTGATTTCTTTATGAGAGATCTTTCTCACTCTCCTTATAAGCTAACCCTAATGGGTTATGATATTGACATTCTATTTTTGTAGTGATTTGGCCTTAACCTTTGTCCACTCTCTAAAAAAACATCATGACCTTAAATTTACTATATGATCCTTCAATTACAACCACTAATTACATGAACTCAACTCTCACAAGATTTTATTTAGAAATATTTATCTAAATTCATAACTCTATGAGGCTTATACTATTGTTTAACATGATAGTTGTCTTACTACTGATTAATCAAATAATCTAATCATAGTTTTAAACTCACAAATAAATAGAAGATGTCATTATGGATATATTCAGAAAATAAATGTTGATTGCTCCATATTTTAATAGTAGAAGAGGAGGATGTAAAATGTTTTGTTCTTTGTCTTCTTACTATTTTGTCTAATAGTGTTACAGTTAGAAAGCTTGTAGTAAAACTCAACTCAAGGAAGGATGATGGCTTGACTATACTCATCAAATTAATATCTTCATATTAAATAAACAGCTGGTAAAAGAATCATCTCATTCCCCTTTAATGTACTATATAAAACACTTGAGCAAATGAAGAATATTGTATAAGAATGAACAAAGTCATTGAATATTAATTTTTTTCATTAGAGATCAATCATACTTATAAATAAATCATTTAAGTGATTTTAATGTATTTTATAGGAGATCTACTAACTAGATTCATTTAAAATATAATTTAATTCAAAGCTTATGTAAATATAATATAACATGTTATTTTACTATTTCAGATATCTTTTAAGGAAATCAACAAGAAAATATTTTAATATTTAATGTTCGTATCTCATATGAATTGGTTCACATAAATGTAATAAGAATCTAATAAGCTTTATAATGAATTTGATAAGACATGTTTAATTGAAGTAATATTTTTTCATTTAAATATCATCTGAATTTACTCAAACAAAATATGAGATGCAACTATATTTCGTAAATCACAATTTGAATGTTTCAAATTACAACTTCTCTATCAATAGATATGTATGATTTTTAATAGATATTTAATATTATTTCAAAAAAAGTTTTACTTGATGAAATCAATACTCAATAGATCATTTAACTAATTCGATGTTAAAATCATTCAATCATAATGAAGTAAAATTTTCTGAACATATGTGAGTAAATCAATTTTTATGCTCATATTTTACTTCACTGATTTTTGTTGATTTATTTTTTCAAATCATTACTTTATTGGCTATCATAGTTTATGTAAATAATGATAATTCACACAACAACAAACAAGATAATGAATTCTCATAATATTGTGATGTGACTATTTCAATTTCTATTATGACACTTTCATATTTTAATTAGCTTCTCATTTTTATACTTAAAATTCATGATGTATATGATTCATATATATTATGTTACATATCACCACCTTTATGACATTAATAAAAGAAAGTAATTCTTTTGCATAAATTTTTTTAAGTTGACATAGTGAATCAATGCACTTATTAATTTGAGTGGGAAGACATGATGATGTTTCTACAACAATGAAGCATCGTGAGAGGGAATGATCCATCCTCTAAAGAGTCACTTCCCAAAGGGAGCTCCATGCTAGAGATGTCACTGCGTCTCGGTGCAGTCATCTAGGAGCCGAGTTGTGGTGGAGTGGAAGCCATCGACTCCTCTGTTGCTCTCTGTTGCTCTGCACAGACAATGAGGAATCTGTGCACGACTGATCCATGGCCGCGACCTGGCTGTGACTATCCTGAGAGAGCATCTCCATGTTCTTTGTCTGGGTGATCTCCAAGCTCGGGGCTTGAATGGGTGTATGGTCCTCAAGCACGGCGACCACAGTGGACATGGAAGGACGAAGGGTCGGGGTAGGGTTGGTGCATAAGAGGCCAAGGTTCAGCATCTGCTGCGCTTCCTCAACGCAGAAGTTAGTGCCCAGAGTGGGATCTACTAGCTCCAGGAGGGCGCCCTTCTCCTGCAGAACATTAGCCTGAAATAAATGGAGAAACCATTACCAAGAAACCTCAAGAATAGTCAGTGTTGTACATCCAAACTGCTTGAAGGTCACATACCCAATCGAGAAGGTACATGAGCTCCTCTTTGATGCGATAGTTGGCATTACTCTTTCCACTCACAATCTCTAACGTGACCACGCCGAAGCTGTAAACATCTGCCTTGTCTGTCAAGTAACCCCTCAGAGCATATTCAGGAGCCATATAACCCCTGGAGGAAGGCAAAAAAAAAAGCTTGTCGACATAAGAGTGACAAGATCACCGAACAAAAAAAGTGTTTTAAAAGACCTTTCATCACACTTAAGTTAGTCAATAATTATCCAATTCAGGTACCTTAAGAGGAAAAAAGCCAATTGCTGAAATGGGATGGCTTGCGTAGAAGTAAAAACTGAAGGATCTATTGGAGGTGGCAACCTTAACACTTGCTCGATCAGAAAATGACGGATCAAGTAGAACGAAAATAAGATACAAGGAAAGCATTCCGAATGATATATTCTGGCAGCTAACTTGTACAAATGACATTAACGGCTTCAACAAAAAATGCTGCGGATTGATTCCACCAAGAAAACAATGGTAATATGATGGAAACAATGCTACCAGTCTTATTAGATGAATGAAGAGCTGCAACTCGAATTATATGGCAATAACAGCAGACCTACAAATCCATTAATTCTGGAACAGAGTTTGCTTACATGGTCCCTGCTATCCGGGTGCTGATATGGGTATTCTCCTCTTCGTCGAGTTTCGCCAGCCCGAAGTCCGATATCTTCGCGTTCAGATCCTTATCCAGAAGGACATTGGTCGTTTTGATGTCTCTGTGAACTATCTTTATCCTTGACTCTTCGTGAAGGTAGGCCAGGCCCCTCGCTATGTCTATGCAAATTTTACGCCTAGTTTGCCAATCTAATTTCAACTTCAACCCTTCGGGTCCTGCCAACACCATGACAGTTGCATTAACGTCACACACCCAACAACTTCATAGAATGAATCTGACAAAGTAAATCTCAGAAAATGGTGGTCAAAAAGCACAAAAAATGCAAACCATAAGATGCTTACCATATAGAGCTCTAGCAAGGCTGTTATTCTCCATGTATTCGTATACTAGTAACAACTGATTCCCTTCGGTGCAGCACCCAAAAAGTCTTACGAGGTTTGGGTGCTGTATGGCTGATATCATCCCTATCTCATTCACAAATTCCCGGTTTCCTTGCTTTGATCTGGACGAAAGCTGCTTCACGGCAATCATAGAGCCATCTGGAAGAACCCCCTGAGAATTTTCAAGGTGCGTGTATTATTATTAGGCTCTCAAGATTATATGGAGACTAAAATTTCGGACATAAAAGAAAAACCGAATGAATCCATGATTATGTGGTTGACCTTGTAAACTGGACCAAATCCACCTTCACCAATCTTGTTTTCAGGGTCGAAGTTCTTAGTGGCAGCTTTAATATGCTTTAAACTAAAACAGTTCGTCCGCAACTCCAAACCTTCGAGGTCTGCTTAAAGGATAAGAAAAAGGCAACACATACTGTCAGTACTATGAAAATTCAATACGAGAGGATCAATGACACACAAATGGGGATTAGCTAGGTTGTCCATTATTTGCAATTATAAGGATTGTTGAGGATATTAAGTGGAACTGAAGAGAACATCAGGCATGGACTTGATTTTTGAAACGTTGCCTTCTGGTCTACATTATGTTCGCTACTCTCAGGTTTTCAGAAAAAATATCTGTAGCTACCATCAATGCAGAACACTTGATGGCCACCCCTTTGTCCCATCTCTTAAAGCATAAGCTTCTGCTAGGTCAGCTACCAAAAAAATGATGAATAGCCTATTCCTAATGTCCAAACTAGGATTGTGAACAAACATAGTAATGGAAGGCGAGCCCCCTTGAATATCAATTATCTAAGGAGAGTTCTGGCTCTAACATGGTGTAGAATTTTTCCCAACTGCTTCAATTTTACGGCATGCAGAACGTTTGACCTATAGAACTAATCTTCACAGGAGTTGGCAAGCATGGCCGTTGAGAAGGGTATCAGCCCATCATGTTGTGCTGGACATCTTGATTAGTACCGTTCTAAGGACACCCTTAACTCAACACCAAGCTCTTTGCTTTATTTGTGAAGTGCATTTGATATTGATAGCCCAACTAGAGCACAAACTTTCACTAATTTATTTTCAAATACCCTAGATAGGAGACACAAACGCAGTGTGAGTGTACAATAGATTAGAGAATATTTGTCTGTGTTCCTATCGGCTCTGAGGATTCCTCCTCTGATATTTATATAGAAAAACAGATAGCATACACAAATATGGCTACTTTAACTTGCCATACAGAATAAGAGCCAAAATTTGACACGTGCAGATCTGCATAGATGATTTCCCTAAATATAAAGGTTCATCTATATATTTATTGGTCATCTCACCTTCCTTCTGAATGGCTTTCCTTCTCAAGCGAAACCGTGTAATATCCAAGCAGCAAAACCATTTAATACCCAAGGTCAGAAACACCACCAGTATTATTGAAGCAATACCAATTCCAATGATAGCACCAACTGGAAACCCTTTTTCCTTGGACACACCAGGTTCGAAATCTACAATACATAAAAAAATTATAATCCACTAATCAGATCATAATACGAGAACGGAAAACATCTCCATGAACATACTCGGTGTTACCGAAATCGCCGATATAAGAGGCCCATAGACACCATAATCTGGAATGAAATTCGTTCCTTTGCCAGACCACATGAACTGGATCTCCAAAGTGCTGCCTTCTACAAGCACATTAAAAATCCGGGTGACTTCCTCACCAATCCCACCAGCTGCTTCTACGATGTTGAAGTCTCTTAACACCTTATTCCCCTGTTTCAATTTAGAGAATTTTAGCGGCTGGGTCAACACACGACTTGGTTAAGTGCTTACAGACAAAACCCCTAAAGTAGAGAAGCCAGACCCAATTAAAATGTAGGAAGACAGAGACATCAACTATAGTATAATACACAACTACTCCCATAAAGACACCGACGAAAACAAAAAAGGAAATATCTGGATACCAACAAACATCATTCAACCTGTTGGAAAAAGAATTCTCATTATCAGAATCGATATGTTGTATCCCAGCAATGAAGACAGTCAGCGGTGACAACATTATGAATGAAGAAAAGAGCAATACTAAGCTATACAGATTCATCAAGAATGTAAGTTCAAGGAAACCAAATGACCTGGATTGATACATCAAACACCCGCCTTCCAAGACTCCGAAAGGTCGGGCCAGAGGTGAAAACTATTTCAGCAAAGTGCAGTTTGACTGTATAATTTCCTGGCTGCAAGCACAGGCCGTAGTATTTGAGGGAGAGAGGACTCAAACGAGCAGTTTTGTACAAATCTGCAGTGCGCATTGTCAATAATGATGTATTTTTCGTTACAAATGGTGCAAATGGTCTGTCAATAAAGATTCCTGTACTGCTATAAGCCCACTTTCCACTGGGAGAAAGATAATAATTGGATTTGCCTTCCGTTGTTGTGTCAGGTTCATATTTATTCCCGTCTACAGTGACACTTTCACCTCCACAATTTATGAAAAGGTTATAGTCTGCATAAATTCCGAAAAGCCAAATAAAAAATTAATCAGGAGAAATTCATGTCCGTGAGTCACACTTTCAAATCTTAAGGTTGTTTTCCTTCAACCCCGCAAAAGAAAAAATCCAACTGAAAAGGTACAGAAGCTGTCCCCTAGAAAGGAGATTTATACCCACTTGTAGGTGTGTCATCACAGGGGAGGTCCTTTCTTAAACATGACGCTATCCTATGAACGTTAAATGGAGCGGGTGAATGATTTAGACAATTGATCTACCCATAATGTAAACTTCAAAAATGTTAGAAACCTACGAGTCATTTGTTGTCGATGAAAAGCTGGCAACATAGTTCCTGCAAATTATATGACCCTTATTTAATTCCAGAAACAAGAATTCAATTCCATACGTGCAACAGACAAAAAATGATTACTTTGATTGTTGCTGACAGTCAGGTGGTGCAGATGAAAGATCGGTGAATGTATTATAAGAAATATCCCTGAACATTTTTAACAATCTATCAATGATAATTCACACGTCACCAAAAAATTTATTACGACACGAAATGTAAAAGAAAAAGCAAGGAACATAACCGTACAGATTCCCTGTCGTTTTCTTAGCCCAATCAGGTATTGATCCAGTAAGTTTGTTGCTGGTAAGGAACCTGATTATGCAAAATCAGCATAAGGCATCATTAAAGAATAAATCTTCTCATTTTTCTATTGGCCTATTAAGTTGAATCAAAGAGAAAATCGAACCCGCAGTCACTTACACAGCCGCAGAAGGGCTCAGGTTCACAAAGTTCTCTGGTATCTCGCCCGTGAAATTATTAAAGCTCAGATCTCTGCCGCAAAACACAATAAGAAATGTGACAAATCGGAGAGCAAAATAATTGTTCTCCCTGTGACCACCCAATATAATTTTCAAGGTACAAATCTTCTTTTAAAGATCAAAATAAAAAAATTATATTTCTTATAATCTGACATTTATCAGAGAGAGAAAAATGGCTGCATAAAGGTCACTGATGTAGGAACAAGTGTGCAAAGTAAAAATGACGTCAACATTTTCACGACAGTAGTTTTAGCCTAAAATTCTTCCATTTTCCGAGAGTGGGTTTCAATATTACGGTGACTAAAAATTCTTAACTTTTTCGGGGTGGTTCGTAAAGTACATACCTTGGAATAATGTCCTAGGTTGATAGCACTGCACTTGTAGCGGCCACATTCTTATTTATCAAAGTACTTTGCACCCTAGAATTAATGCAAATTTTAATTATTTTCTGTATCTCTGATAATTAGTGCCTCGGATTTCTCTGCTGGTATATGATACGTCTACAGTTCTCCACTACAGTTTTTCTGAACCAATGTGAAGCCACGGGGAGAAAAATAGCCACCACACAATAACTGATTTAATAGACCAACCACTGTCAACATCAATTGCTATGTTCATCCCATCATCACACAAAGCTGCCTGAATCATATCCAGGCTCATGGATGGCTTTTAAAAAGAATCTACGACATAAGTGTGACTGTCACATCCAGATGTTCTAAACTAATGCACGGATGAAGCATATCTCTGCTTCTTCAAGGCATCACAGAAAATGACGTTTGACCTAAAATAATCTCGAACAAATTCCCAAATGCAAACATGATTACCGCTTGAACAACTAGTTACGCAAACATTTGTGTATAAGGAA
Organism: Spirodela polyrhiza; assembly: GCA_024713555.1. Classification (NCBI taxonomy): domain Eukaryota; kingdom Viridiplantae; phylum Streptophyta; class Magnoliopsida; order Alismatales; family Araceae; genus Spirodela; species Spirodela polyrhiza. The sequence continues at coordinate 3,744,522 of CM046533.1, read as the reverse complement.
CTTACAGTGTTTCCAGTTGAGTAAATGTGCCAATGTAATCCGGGATGCTGCCAGATATTGAACAATTTCGGAGAATCCTGGCAGTATTTACTCAGGAAAGCCCGTCAACAAATTGTCAAAGTTATATTCACACGGGTGGATAAATGTCATTTTTAGGCTTACAACTGTGTTAATCTTGACATGTTGTCAAGGTAAGGGAAGCTACCGTCGGCATTTTTCAGGTCAGAGACTCTCCTACAAATGGAAGGATAAAATAGCCGCTATCACTACTGTGCACTAACACAGACAACAGCCTTTATTACTCAGAAAGAGTAAAGCAACACATACAACCGGGTTAAGTTTTGCAGTGCCGAGAACTCGGATGGAAACGGACCCTCCAGAAATGTTCCTTGCATGCCTCTGCGAGAGTAGGAAACGTGCATCTCATGAGAACTCCATGCAGTAAAGACATCCTTTCCAAATGATAATTAACGACAGCTGAGCTTACAGACTGTCTAGTTTCGTCCAGTTCCCGATGAATCCTGGTATCTTCCCAGATATCTCATTCCCATCCAGATAACTGAAAAACATTATCCGGTGCCGATTATTGATACTAAGATGATCATCAACCTCATATAAGAGTACAACAAATATATGTGCGGGAACGTTACAGGTATTTCAAGTTCTTCAGGTTACCCAGTGTTTCTGGAAGCTCACCGGAAAAGTTGTTGGAAGAAAGAGAGCTGAAATGGCGTGAACCGTTGTCACTTATTTTCTTTAACGAGTCGCATAAGTTACGATCATTCTACCCGCAGTTTCTTCTCTTCTCTTTTCGATTCGCGTAAAGAATGAGGATTAAATCAATGGAGAGCAATGCGCCATAAACTAGGGAGGCTTACAGTTCTATTAAGTTGGTCAAATTTCCGAGGCTACGAGGAAGAGGCCCTTGCATCATGTTGCTCTCCATGTAACTTCAAGGAAAAGATTCAATGGGAAAAAAAAATGTCGATCAATATCCATTACTCCGGTTGGTGATAAAGTGTCTTCGACGAACAGGATATAAAGTCATTACAGCCATTCAAGCTTTCCAATTTTGCCTATCTCCTCAGGAATCGCACCCGAGATACGGTTCGCCCTTAGGCTCCTGAAATGGTACAGAACAGAGCCCTAGATTAAATCCGCTGCCACCAAGACCGCAGAATAAAAGCTCAAAATTTTGCATTGACGGGGATGTAAGGAACGGAATGGTGGTGATTTACAAGCGTGTCAGAGGAAGGGAAGTCCAGTTAGCTGCAGGTATGGAGCCATTGATGTAGTTCAGCGAGAGGTCACTGCTCAGTTCCGCCGATTCAGGGGATAAGAAAATTGAGCGCGGAGATGTTCAGTTAGTCAATGCTCATGAGAAAGAAAGAGTCGAGAAACAAGAGAATTTATGGCGGCGAGCGTACAGATTGGATAGGTGACTGAGCTTGCCGAACTCCTCCGGCAGCACTCCGGTCAGATTAGCCTCCCGGAGATCGCTGAGCACGATTTTTGATATAGATAACAACGAATCAGCTACAACCGGGCGTCCAGAAGACCAGCAAGCGGAATGCCACTCAGAATGGGACAGCGGCAGGAGCATACATGCGGACGACATGCCAGGAGGTGGTGTTCGTGGTCGTGTTCGTGGTCGCGTTCGTGGTGGTAGTGTTGAATTCCGAGCAGTAGATACTGTTCGCATTGCAAGGATCTACGCTGAAGTTCCACAGGGTCGCCGGAATCTTCAGCTTAAAAGCGATCTGCCTGAGTGCCTCGACTGAAGGTTCCGGGTGTCGTTAGAACTCGAAATAAGAAAGCATTGCATGCTATAGGTTGTATACACAAGGTGGGGGGAGGGAGAGAGAGAGAGAGAGCAGCTCCTGGCTATCCCGCCGTGGCGGAGGAGCAGAGCGGACGAGAGTGGTCTTCGGTATAACCCACCTTCCTCCGGGGGGAGAGTCTGCGCTTCGGCTCCCCGTCTCTGGAGACAGCAGTTCAGAGTCGCCGACAAAAGGAGGAAGAATAATAGAGCTCGGGGGACCGCAGCTCCCCAGCTCTGGAGACAGCAGTTCAGAGTCGCAGCTGCTCTCATCTTGCACCTCGTCCTCTTCACGTCGCCTCCCGGCCGAAGAGCAGGTGCGGCGCAGACCGAGGACACAGACAAAAGGAACTGAACCGGGGAGATCTCACTTGGCGCCGGCGCCCGTCGGTAGCAACCCGTCGGTGGGAGGTTTCCTCGATGCAACGCCACTCCAGCGGATATAAAGTTAAAATGAAGACTCCGGTGGCGTAGTGGCCCCACGGCGATACCTTGCTCCAGTGACTTCCGGTGGCGTAGTGGGCGCTGCGCAGGCGGACATCTTGATTGGCGAGGACCAGGAGAATGGAACGATCGGCGGGCCCCAACCACGTCCCACCCAGTCCAAAGTCAATATGAGAACGTTGGCACGGATCTTTCGAAGGTCCCACGTGATGCGCAAGTATAATATGTGGGCATGACAATTGGTACGTTTGTTTAAAGCAGTTATGCCTGTTGAATCTGTTGGGCAAGACCTATCTTACAGCTGTTGCCTTTGACGGCGGCGTTTGGTCCTCATGTGGGCCCTTCAAGGCTTGGAATCTAGGGAAGCCGTGTAATGTTAAGAAATCAGTAACTCATTTAATGACCAAGCAGCGTCATCTAAGTGACCTACTCTCCAGAATGGTTACCGCGTTTAAACAAAACTCACTGACGGAACACAAACTCCATGTCAGTCAGTTGATTTGCATGTTTTGCTTAGTTGTCTCAACTAGCAGACCCCCCTCTCTCTCTCTCTCTCTCTCTCTCTCTCTGATATATATATATATATATATATATATATATCTTGACTCCTTCCCTCTCTCTCTCTCTCTCTCTCTCTCTCTCTCTCTCTCTCTCTATGGAGTTATTGATGTGGAGTTCGGGCCATTGTTTTAGCGGACCGCTAGTTTGATATCAATAACTCGATTTGAAAGAAACTTCCACATACTTGAGTAATGGGCAATGCCAAACGGGGCTCTCTTTTAAATTTATATATAATTCCAAAATACATTAGCCAGTCCAACAATCTATGATACTCTGCCTAGAATGCTTCCAACAATCTCATTGACATTGTTGAACTCGATAGCTCCATTGTTGACCCAAAAGTTCTAATGTATGCTAAAGTTCAGGGAGTTGCATTTTATAAACAAGCATCTCAAATTATTTTCCTCAGAATAATAATACAGAAATTGCCACCTTCACCCGAGGTGGATAACCGAGTGTGGAGACATGTCCACTTCATTGCCGACGTGGCCTTTTGACGACGACAACCTTGGCCTTTTTGGGCCGCAATATCAAACTTATTTGGTAGAATCACGCGTTTTGCTTATTTTATCGACTGACATCTCGCTCTCTCTCTCTCTCCGTGGCTTGCTATCCAAGGGTGGCTCAAGCTGGCCCGAGAATAGAGTACTTGTAACTATAGTAAAATATTATTCGTAAAAACTAGCCCGAGCATGCAATATTCGTAAAAACTGTAGTAAAACATTATAGCCTCTGCTATTCTCTGACCAACACTAGATCACCCTGCGGAGTCCAACCGCCTTGGCCCTCGACCACTAATTAGCAAGGAATACTACATCTGAGGTGCTGCGCTTCCTCCACGGAGAAGTTGGCACCCAGGGCCGCGTCCACCAGCTCGAGTAGGGCATCCTTCCGCCGCAGCAGATTACCATACAGTTTGATCGCCAAACAAGAGGTTAATGGTAGATTGCGGGGCCCAACAAGAGGGCATCCTACTGCCCGGAGATCTCCTGTTTCAATGCGGAGAGTTTTATCAACATAAGACCATGTAAAAACATACAAACATGAAGCCTAAAGTAGAGAACTCAGGTCCAGTTGACCACTAGTAAGGGAGAGACGACAATTATACTATAATGCACTACTCACGAACAACATCAAAGGAAATAAAAAGGGAATAACTGAATACTAATACAACACAAACTAGAACTTTTATTGATCATGATTTATTGTTTGCAAAAATGATCCCATATATCCTGTCTTCAGCAACAATCACATATGTGAATGAAGTTTACGAAAGAATCAGCGCATATAACATCAAATCACACAAAACATTGATATTGTGGGATAAAATGATTAGGAATGATTGTCTTGAATCGATCGAGAAAGAATTATCACGGTGATCTGTAAGAAAGGAGCAATATTAAACTTTACATATGCATATAGATTGTAATGGCAAAGAATACAAATCACCTGGATTGATACATCAAACACGCGCCTTCCAAGATTGCCAAATGTTGGGTCAGAAGTGGACAGTTCTCCAGCATAGTGCAGTTTGACTGTATAATTTCTTGGCTGCAAGCATAGACCATATTATCTGATAGAAAGAGGGCTCAAAAGAGCGGACGTGTGAAAATCAGAATCGGAAATTGTCAACTTTAATGCATCTTCTGCTACAAATAGTGCCCCACTTACCCAAAGTTTCCTGTATTGCTATAACCTCACTTTCGAGTGCTAGAGAGATAATACATGGACGTGCCTTCCAATGATGCGCCACGTTCATTGGAAAGGCTATAGTCTTCAGAAATTCCACAATTTGTGAAAAGGTTATAGTCTTCAGAAATCCTAAAAAGCCAAATAAAAATTATTCAGGTTAAATTAACAAAATCACAACGATGTTTCCTGAAACCCCACAAAAGTAAAAATCAAACTGAAATATAAAGAGCATGTCCCATAGAAAGGAGATTTTATACCTACTTTTGGTGCGTCATCACTGGGAAAGACCCTTTCTCAAACACGGCACTATCCTACAAAATTTTAAAATGGAGAGAGCGGACAATTTAGACACTTGATCTACCTAGAATATACACTTAAATTATGGCTGAAACCTACACGTCATTGTTGTAGGTGAAAAGCTTACATCATAGTTCCTGCAAGTTAGGTAAATAAATTCCAGGAATAAGAATTCAATTCCATAGGCCGGGCAGACAAAGAGCACGCTTATTGTGGTGCTTGCTCACAGTTAGTTGGTGCACATGAAATATTAGTGAATGTATCTTTCAAATTTTAAATGTTCTATTATGATGATGACTCATATACCACCAAAAAATTATGAGGACAAAATGAAAAAAAAAAGTCAAGAAGAAAACATATATATACTGTTTGGTCCTATTGGTCCAATCAAGTATTGATCAAGTAAGTTTGCTGCTTGTAAAGGACCTCATTACGTAAAATCAACAACAAATACCCCCTAGAAGGTGCATTACCAACAAATATAGGCAACAATAAAATTATCATGAAAATATTATTGGATTTAATCTTAATGGGGTTTAATATATTATGGAGCTATCATTAAGTTAATATAAATTAAAATCATTCAATAAAGTTAGAATTAGGAATAAAGAAATTTCATATAATTATAGATATAAATCTAAATGGTCTATTGAAAACTTTGGAATGAGGTTTTGATTTTCATGGAAGTTGTAGACATGAGTTTTTAATTGTAACCTTCTAGTCTTCATTTTGGAAATTCTCGTTATATATTTCTTGCTTTTCAACTAAATTATTTGCCTTTTTAATATCTGAAACCTCAAGCTTCTTTGATGACAATTTTTAAATGTATCAACAATATATGGAAGTGGCTTTTCTATTAAATGCTCTATGTTAGTAGGATGGGAGAAAGAACATTATCAATGAAAACTTCTTCAAATCCTTTTAGATACACTTCCATATATAGCCTACAATGATTCAAGCTACAATATCCACTCCAATTGTTCAGGACCACATATTTAAGTTTCACTAAAATATTTGATATTTACATTGAATTTCATTATATTCAATCAACTTCAATAGACAATAGTTCTAACAAAATTAGGCATTTCACTAAGAAATCTTTTTATGAATTTCTTATAGATAAGTTTAATGGGACAGCACAATCGGCATTGAGTCGACCTAGACATTTGGATCAACACAATACCTAGTTTAATTAGGTAGACACGCTAAAGTTCCCCAGGTGCGAAACACAATGGTCTGAAGTTATTCTACATTTTCATTGGCCTAAGTCATGTGAAAGTTTAAGTCATGAAACTAGACGGGCCACACACGTGAGCCTGAACCTGTTAAATCCAAACTTCAATCAAAGTTGGCCATCAAGTGCTTCATCGAACCTAGGGATAGTGAGGATGTGCGTCTCACAAGTCAATGGTGTGGGCAACTGTGCCGCGTCCATAGCCTGCTTCATCCAACCCGATCACAGTCCTGCATCTGGCCCAAATTCCTCTCCAGCCTCTTCCCCAGAAAGGAGGACTTTTCTTTTCGACTCTATTTTTAACAGAGCTTTTGTGGAGGACTTTCTAGGGATGACCCGTCCTCCAAGGATCCACTGTCCCAGGGAAGCTCTATGCAGTTACCGGGAAGCCGGGTTGTGGTCGAGTAGAAGCGGCCGTCCCCTGTGTTGCTCTGCAGAGGGATAATGCAATCTGGCCACGGCCCCTCCATTGGCTCTGCCTGGCTATGGCCATCCTGAGAGAACGTCTCCAAGGACGTGAATCTCGTCTCCATGCTCTCTGTCGGGGTGACCTTCACCCTCAGGGCGTGAATTGGCATGTGATGCTCGAGCATGGTGACCACCGCGGACATGGCAGGCCGAAAGGCCGGAGTAAGGTTGGTGCACAGGAGGGCCAGGCTCAGCATCTGCTGCGCTTCCTCCGTGGAGAAGTTGGCACCCAGGGCGGGGTCTACCAGCTCGAGGAGGGCGCCCTTCTCCTGCAGAACATTGGCCTGAGAAAAATGGAAAAATCATTGCCAAGAAATCACTTAAGCCATGGTTGGTTTGAACTGTCAGCATTGCACATCCAAGCTGCTTGGAGGTCGCATACCCAATCGAGAAGGTTCATGAAGTCATCTTTGACGCGATAGTTGGCATTACTCTTTCCACTCACAATCTCCAACGTGACCACGCCGAAGCTGTAAACATCGGCTTTGTCCGTCAAGTAACCCCTCAAAGCGTACTCAGGAGCCATATAACTCCTGGAGGAAAACAAGGAAAAGTTCGTCAGCATAGCAGACAGCACCCCCGAACAAAACTGGTATTTTCCCTGCTCATCATGTTTAAATCAATCATCAATTGCAGGCACCTTCATTCATATGAGAAAAAACTAATTTCTGAGATGGGATGACCTACGGCGGAGGAGATAACCTTAACACTTTCTCGATGAGGAGATAACTTTTGAATGCAGGATCAAGTAGGACGAAAATAAGATACAAAGGAAATATACTAAATGAGACCTTCTTGCAAGGAACTTGTCCACATGATCATCATTTCTTTAATAGAGGAAGCTAGGCACTGATTCGACCCTCAAAGAAATGGTTAATATAATCGAAAAAACATTACAAGTGTTATCAGGCGCAAGTATCAATAGTTAGCAAGACGAATGAAGAACTTCAACTCGAATTATGTGACAATAATAGCAGACCTACAAAATCCATTAATTCCGAAAAGAGTTCGCTTACATGGTTCCTGCTATCCGGGTGCTGATATGGGTATTCTCCTCTTCATCGAGTTTTGCCAGCCCAAAGTCTGATATCTTCGCATTCAGATCCTTATCAAGAAGGACATTCGTCGTTTTGATGTCTCTGTGAACTATCTTTAGCCTCGACTCTTCGTGAAGGTAGGCCAAGCCTCTCGCTATTCCGACACAAATTTTACGCCTCTTTTGCCAATCCAGTTCCAACTTCAACCCTTCGGGACCTGTCAACAACATGACTGTTACATTAATGCCATACTGCCAATCGCTTCATACAATGATTCTAACCAAATAAATCCCAGAATGTGGCGGGCACAAAATACACTTAACGCAAAACCGTAGAATGGTTACCATATAGGGCTCGGGCAAGGCTGTTGTTTTCCATATATTCGTAAATTAGTAGCAACTGATTCCCTTCAATACAGCACCCAAAAAGTCTTACGAGGTTTGGGTGCTCCAGAGCTGATATCATGCCGATCTCATTCACGAATTCCCGGTTTCCTTGCTTTGATTTGGATGAAAGCTGCTTCACCGCGATCAAAGAGCCATCCGGAAGAATTCCCTGAAAGTTTACAACATGTGTGTATTAATATTAGGCCATAAAAATTACACAAGGATTAAATTTCGGACATGAATCAGAACTGAATGAACCCATGACTGTGTGGTTGACCTTGTAAACCGGACCAAATCCACCTTCACCAATCTTGTTTTCAGGGTCGAAGTTCCTAGTGGCAGCTTTAATATGCTTTATGCTAAAATAGTTTGTTCTCAACTCCAAACCTTTGAGTTCTGCTCAGAGGATAAGAAAAAGGTAATATATGTCATCAGCACTAGAGAATCTGTGAGACACAAATGCGCATTAGACGATTGTCCACTATTCCTAATTTTAAGGGTTGGTGGAAGATGTCAAATAGAGTTCAGAATGTGGACCCAAGGCAACATTTCAAAATTCATCAGATAATTACCCTGACCAAAGTCTATGCCTGATGCTCTCTTCGGCTTCAATAACTACCCTCAATAGATGCCTATTTATATTTTCGCTACTCAAGTAGCCTTGAGATCAAAGTAGTCCTCACTCCCACCAATGCAGACCATCTTATGGCTACCCTTCCGTCCCATCAAATAAAGCATGAACATCTGCTGCGTCAACTACCAATAGAAAGACAAAGAGTACGGTTTTTATGTCAAAACTAGGATTATGCACAAACTAGGCAGTAGCGCAAGAGTTCCCTCGAACACCATTATGCTTAGGGGCGTCTGACTCTAATATGTTGTAGAAATTTCCCCAAATTATCAACTTTATGGCATGCAGAACTTTTGAGCTACAAACGTAATGCACACAAAGTTTAGCAAGCATGGTCCACTGACAAGGATATAATGACAACATTTTGTGATGTCAGTTCGACGTATTGACTGAAACACTGTTCTGAGGTCACAAGAAACTCAGCACCGGGCTCTTCTTTTTTTTCATCAAGTGCACCTGATACCCCAACAAGTTGCAAAAAGGAAAAACAAAACTGCAGAAACTTTCGATACTTTTTATTCAAATGCTCTCCATAATAGACACATACGTACTGTGAATAAAGATAACACAACTGCAGATTAGGCTATGTTCCCATCAGATGTGAGGATTCCTCCGCTAACATTTATACAAAAATAAATAGCATACACAACCGCGGCTACTTTAATTTTTCACACGATAAGAGTCAGAATAGACCACGTGCAGATCTGCCTCAAAGATTTCTATAAATATAGCGCTTCATGTACTGCATATAACTACAGATTAATTTAAATGGCATCTCACCATCGTTCCTAATTCTTTTCGTTCTCAAGAAAAACCATATGGTCACCATCGTCACTGGTATTGCTAAAGTAATAGTAATTCCAATTATAGCGCCCACTGGAAACTTTTTGTCCTTAAACACACGAGGTGTGAAATCTACAATACAAAAAAAAAGAATTACAATCCACTAATCAGATAATAATAGGAGACCAGAAAACACCTCTATGAACATACTCGGTGTTACCGAAATTGCTGATATAAGAGGCCCGTAGACACTTCTATATGGAATGGAATTCGTTCCTTTGCCAGACCACATGAAATGAATCTCCAAAGTGCTGCCGCCTTCTACAAGTGCAGTAAAATTCTTGATAACTTCCTTACCAGGCCCATTGGCTGCTTCTACTATGTTAAAGTCTCTTAAAACCTTCTTTCCCTGGTTCAGAGAAGAGAGTTATATCAACTGGATTAGGACACGATTAGGCTAAGTAAATGCAAACAAAAATCCTACAATAGAGAACCCAGGCCCAATTTACAACTACTAAGGGGGAGACAACAATTACACTACAATGCACAAGTACTCACAAACCAACACTCATGAATAAGAGGTAAGGGAATAGCTGAACACAGATAAACACAATTGAAAAGTGCTAGAAAAATGATTTCTTCTTTGCAAGAAATGATATCATGTATCCCGTCTCAATTGACGACTGTATATTTGAACGAAGCTAGGATAAGAATCAGCACATATGACACTAAATCAGGAATTAATGATATTGTGGGATAAAATAATTGGGAATGATTGTCTTGAAGTGATCAAAAATAGTATCACGGATGTCTGCAGGAAAAGAGCAATTGCAAACTATACAGATGAATGAAGATTTTAAGTCCAAAGGACCTAAATGACCTGGATTGATACATCGAACACACGCCTTCCAATGTTGACAAATGTCCGCCCAGTAGTGAAAACTATTTCAGCAAAGTGCAGTGTGACTGTATAATTTCCTGGCTGCAAGCATAGAGCATAGTATTTGAGAGAGAGTGGATTCAAACGGGCAGATGTGTACAACTCTTTGTTGGACATTGCCAATAATGATGTAGCTTCTACTACAAATGGTCTGGTGATTCCCCCAACAAAGTTTCCTGTACTGCTATAAGCCCACTTTCCACTGCTAGAAAGATAATATTTGGATGTGCCTTCCAATGATGTGTCACCCTCATATTCATTACCGTCAACAGTCACACTTTCACCTCCACAATTTATGAAAAGGTTATAGTCTGCAGAAATTCCAAAAAGCCATATAAAAATATTAATCAAGAGAACATCACGTTCATAGGTCAAACTCAAATCATAAAGCTGTTTTTTACAGAAGCTATCCCGTGGAAATGAGATCTATACCCACTTTTAGGTTTTCCATCGCATGGGAGGTCCTTTCTTAAACACGACGCTATCCTACGAAGGTTAAACGGAGAGAATGAATGATTTAGACACTTGAGATACCGACGATATAATGTACACTATAAAATGCAAGAAAGCTACGAGTCACTTGTGGTTGATGAAAAGCTGGCAACACAGTTCCTGAAAGTTAGGGAAACCTTGTTTAATTCCAGAAAAAAGAATTCAATTTCCATAGGTCCACCAGAAAAAAAATTGCTTACAATGATTCTTGCTCACAGTTAGCTGGCGCAGATGAAAGATCGGTGAATGTGTTGTAGGAGATATCCCTGAAATTTTAGCATTATATAATGATGATGATTCATAAGCAACCAAAAACTTATTCGAACATAAAATGCCTAGAAATTACCCGGAAGATAAACGTACATATTATGCCTGCTGCTCTTAATCCAATCAGGTATTGACCCAATAAGTTTGTTGCTCGTAAGGTACCTGATTATGCAAAATCAATACCGAATGTAAAACAGAATAAAACTATCACGAAAATACCTCTTAAAGAGGACAATGTATGAACCCTCTGGTCATGCTTCTAGCCTATTAAGTTGAATGATCGAGTGAATCGAAGTAACAGTATCTTACATAATTTTTAAAAAATTGAGATTCGCAAAGCTTTCTGGTATTTCGCCTGTCAAATTATTGAAGCTCAGATCTCTGCAGCAGAAGTTTAACAAAAAATATGAAAAATGGTTGCATGAAAACCATAGATGCAGGAACAAGTGTGCAAGTACATCAGCAATTTTTCTGGTTTTATGTCCAAAAGAATACAAGAATTTTAACAGAGAAAAACATTGATTTCTGCGAGTGGGTTTCAAATATCAATGTTACTCAGAATTCCACTTTTAAGAGTTTTCTGCTGAGCATATTATGTCCCTGCAGAATTACTCAATTCTCATTCTAATTTAACGACCGCATTCTCATTTATTAAAGTACGTCCCCGCCCCTCCCCTCCCCCCTCGGAATTCAGTGCAAATCTGAATCCTTTTCTGTATCTCTAATAACTTCTCCGACTTCTTCGTGGGTATATGATATGTGTAGAGTTCACAACAACGGTTTTTCTAAACCAATCTGCAGTGAGGAGGAGAAATTAGCGACTTTGCTAGGAAGGACCACAATATTATTGCCAAAACGGACCACTGGACACATCAATGGCCATGCACATACTATCATCAAACAAGGGTACCTGAGTCAAGTATCTGCACCACGTTCGATGCCTAAGCTTCCTTTGGGAAATAAACAGACAAGAAAAAGATTATTCTACTCAAATGCATCCCCATGGATGGCTTCAAATTAAGAATTTCCACCAGGAGTAGTCCAAAGGTATCTGGTGCACTGCCCGTAGACACTGCAGAAGTTTGACAGAAGTGTGCCTATCACATGCAGATAGTCTAAGCTAATGCAAAGATTCAGCATAATCTCCGATTGTTCAAGGCATCATAGAAACTGACTTAGCCTAAAATATCTCAAAAAATTGTCAAATGCAAACGTGATTACAATTGAAAAACACATTATGCAAACATTTGGGCTGAAGAAACCGTACAGGGTCTGCAGTTGGGTAAATTTGCCGATGTAATCCGGGATGCTGCCAGATATTGAGCAATTTCGGAGAGTCCTTGCAGTGTTCACACAGAAAAATCTGTCAACAATTCGCCAAAAATATATTCATGCTGGCGGATGAATGCCATTCGTAGTCTTACAACTCTTTCATATCTAGCAGCTTCTCAAGCGGTGGGAAGCTACCGCCCGCGTTATTCAGGTCAGAGACTCTCCTACAAAAGGAAAGCAAACCTAGCTATTGTCAGCACAGTGCACCAACCCAGACAAGAGACTTGAGTTCGGAAAAAGGGTAAAGGCACACGTACAACTGCGTTAATTTCGGCAATAATGATAACTCGGCTGGAAAGGGACCCTCCATAAATGTTCCTTGCATGTGACTGCGATATAGGAAAGATTATACAGCCGATGAGGATGCCATGTAGCAAAGACATCCTTTTCAAATGATAAACTATGCTGGGAAAAGATAAATAAAGACAGCTGAGCTTACAGTCTTTCTAGTTTGGTCCAGTTACCTATGAAGCTTGGTATCTTACCAGATATCTCAGTCCCATCCAGCCTACTGAAAAACACTACCCAGTACCGATTATTAATACTGAAAAGATCATTAATCTAATGAAAGCGTCCAACAAATATAAGAGCAGGAAACGTACACGTCTGTCAAGTTCTTCAGGTTACCCAGTGTTGCTGGAAGCTCACCCGAGAAGTTGTTGCAAGAAAGAAGGCTGAAATGAGGTGATGCTCTGTCACTGATTTTCTTTAACTAGTCACATAAGTACGACCATTCTACCCACAGTTTCTTCTCTTCGCTTTGATTCACGCGAAGGACGAAAATTCAATTAATGGAGAACAATGTGCCATTAACTAGAGGCTCACAGTCTGCTTAAGTTGGTCAAATTTCCGAGGCTATGAGGAAGAGGCCCTTGCATCATGTTGCTCTCCACGAAACTTCAAGGAAAGGACGCAATACGAATAAAACATGTAGGTAAAACGACTATTGCTAATCTACAACACCGGTTGTTGCATAAAATGATTCGACGAACAAGATATAACGTCCTTACATGACTTCAAGCGTTCCAATCTTGCCTATCTCCTCAGGAATCCCACCCGAGATACGGTTCGCCAGAAGGTTTCTGCAAGGGTACACAACAAAAGCCCTTGGTTAGACGCACTACCACCCAGACCACAGAGTAGAGACATCGATTCTGCATTGATGGGGGACGTAAGGATGTAAGGATCGGAATGGTGGGGATTTACAAGCTTTTCAGAGGAAGGGAGGTCCAATTTGAGGCAGGTATGGAGCCTTTGATGTAGTTCCGAGAGAGGTCTCTGTTCAGTTCCGCCGATTTAGAGGATACGAAAATTGAGATCGAGCACGCTCAGTTCTTCAAGATTTAACAGAAAGAATTGAAAAACACAAGAAATTAGGTCGGGGAACGGACATCCAGGATAGGTGACGAAGCCTGCCGAACTCCTCCGGCAGCACTCCGGTCAGATTAGCCGCCTTGATAACGCTGAGAACAATTCGTCGGGACAAAAACGAATCAGCTACAACCGGACATAGACAAGACAAGGAAAGGGAATGCCACACAGAAAGGGGCCGCGGGAGGGGCATACATGCTGACGACATGCAAGGCGGCGGTGTTCGTGGTCGTGTTCGTGGTCGCGTTCGTGGTGGTCGTGGTGATTGCCTCGCAGGTGACATTGTGCACGTAGGTGTCCCCATCTTCCTTCGTCCATTGGGTGCAAGGATCTACCTCGAAGTCCCACTCCAATATCTTCAGCTTTAAAGCGATCTGCTTGAGCGCTTCGACTGGACGTTCCCGCACGGTTCCCCCCACCCCCGGCGGTTGTTGGAGCTCGAAATAAGTCAGAATTAGATATATATGTATATATACACAAGGGAGAGGGAGAGAGAGAGAGAGAGAGAGAGAGAGACGCTCCTGGCGATCCCATTGCGAGGGGGAGCAGAATGGAGGAGGGTGGTCGTCGGCATAACTCACCTTCATCGGGGTGAGTCTGCGCGTGGGCTCCCCAACTCTGGAGACGGCAATTCAGAATCGCCGCCAAGAGGAGGAGGAACAGAACTCGGGAGAGCGCCGGCCCCCCGATCGCCGCCGGAGCAGCTGCTCTCATTTCGCGCCTCGTCCTCTTCGCGTTGCCCTCCGGTCGAAGAACAGGGAGGTTCGGAAGGAGCAACGAAGCAGACTGGCAATCCCAGGAATCTCCTCGCGTGGTTGGGAGGGAGGGATGGGGGAAGATGTAGTCTACACCGTGCGGCGCAGACCGAGCACAGAAACAGAGAAGTAACCGAAGCAGGGAGCTCTCTCTTGGCGCCGGCGCCCATCGGTAAGTACCCGTCGGCGGGGGGTTCTTGTCTTTTTTCAACGGCGCGCCGGCGGATAAATATGAAGATCAAAAGGTTTACGACTCAGCAGTCGCCCCAAGGAGCGGCCAGCTCCAGCGGCTTCCGGCGGCGCGGTGGGGCAGCGCAGACGGACATCTCGGCTGAGGAGCACCAAGAGAATGGATCGATCGGCGGACCTCAGTGCCCTTCAAGAACCGCGTTCCACCCAGTACAAAGTCAAAGTAAGAGCGTTGGTACGGGTGTTGGCGAGGATGACGGAGCCGAGGAATGGCGCCATGTCCTCCCTCCGGTGTCCTCTCTTGGCCTGGACAAGCCTCTGGTCAGGCCCATGGACACTGGGCCCCTCGTTCGACGCCCATTGACTTATTGCTTTATAAATAAGGGGTTTGACTGAATGACACTAAGTCAATAACAAGAGGTTATAAGGGAAAAGCACTTTAATGGAAGCATTATAAGTCACTAAAAGGGATCCAAAAGTACAATATTTATCGTTGTCATATTTCTGGGGGCCCATACGATGGCTATGTCCACTCTGGATGATAAGATGTACATTTAATAAAAGTAATTATGACTTTTGTTTATATTCAACATGCTCTACCATGCGGATGTGGTGTTCGACCGCAACGCTTGACCTTCATGCACATCCATTTATGACTTGGAACCAAATGAATCCGTGTAGTGTTGACCAATCATAAACTAATTTAATATGGGCGAGCACTAACATCTAACAGAGCAACCGTCTTAAATGTGCGATCAGCACTTAGTGGGGAATAGAATCTGCACATCAGTCGATATGATTTGCATGTCTTCCCCATTGGTAACTAGCATTCTCTCTCTCTCTCTCTCTCTCTCTCTCTATTGTGGCGGAGTCTGGTCATTGTTTTAGCAGACCACAAGACTGACATCTAGAACTCCAATTCAAAACAACATTCTCACCCTTGGGTGATGAGTAGTGCAAATGGGGCCCACTTCCAATTCATAATTAGTCCCCAAATACATTATCCAATCCTTAACATATCACATGTTGAATGTTTTCAACACCTCAATGACCTTGATGAACTTGAAAGCTATAGGATTGATCAAAGGAAAATGTATAGAAATAGCCAAGAATGTATAGAGTTGCATTACTAAATGAGGCTACTATAAGAGTCCTCAATATAGAAATAGACACTTTACTTTTTTTTCTACTTTCATATCTAATTTACTCATAATGTTCATGATAATACCTTTTGATTTAATATTATCAAATTTGAATTTTTATTATATTTCTATTGAGATATGAATGTTTCATTATGTATTTGTTTCACTTACAACCTTGAGAAGAATGTGATCTTCTCTACCATACTCATTTCAAATTCCTTATAAGACTTGAAAATCATGTGCACATTTCCTCATTGATCCAAAATATAATATTATTGACAATAAAATTGCATAGCTAAAAATTGATCACCCCATCTTTAGGTGAACAATATCATATTTGAATTTCCTCAGCTATTTGAAAATTTTGTTAGAAATGAATTTAATTAATTATGCAATGCTCTTCGTACCTGTTTCAATATATACAATACCTTCCTCAACTTATCTCATGATCCAGAAATTTTGTCTTAATATATCTAGGTAGCCAAGTGACATAAACTTTGTCTTAAATGGTTAAATTTTTAAAAATATTTTCGACATCTATTTGAAAACAAGATAACTTATTTAAATAAGTATATGATAACAATAATCTGATCACATCTAATTTGGTAATACAAATGTATCAATTTATTTTTCTTTTGCATATCAATGAGGTACTAGTTTTACTTTATTTTGAAGATTTTTCCTTCCTCATTTTACTTATTCATGAAGATTCACTTGGTGCCAATCATTGCTTTATTTTCTACTCAGGGAAAAATATCTCATCTGTTATTTATTTCAAATTTTTATAATTCTTAATGCATGACATTAATCCAATGATTGTGTAGCAACTCTTGATTTCTGCTCTTTAGTTGTATTTCAGGTGTGAAGATAATTAACTGATTTCATAGTTTAGAAGATACCTCATTTTAATCCTCTCAAACGAGTTTCCAATAACATTTTATATATGATAAAATTTCATTTTCAATGTTTGCTATATCTTCTTCATGAGATTATACATTTGTGCATACCATTTTTATATCTAAGAGTGGTAGTGAGGGAATGGATTGAAATTTTATTTAAATCCTTTTTAGATACTCTTGCACAAATAACTTAAAATGATTTGGCCCCTACTCTAATTTCCAAGGATCACATCTTCAGGTTCCACTAAAATTTTCGATCTTTACATTGAATCAGCTTCAATTGGTCTCAACAGATCTAATAGCTTTAAGCAACCAAGGCATTTCACTCATGATTTTTTTTTGCTGAAGTCAACAAGGAGAGTGGATTGGTTTTTATCAGGTTTTAATATTTTTGCATATTTTCTAAAGTAATTTTGACTAAATCTAGGTTAAATGGGTCAACACAATCAATATTGACTCTACACAAACTTATTTGGAATGACATAGTGGTCAACACACTAACCAGTTTAACTAGGTAGACACCCTAAAGTTGTCTCGGTGTGAAACACAGCGACTTAAAATGATTCTAACTGGACCTCATTAAGCTAGGTAATCACACACGTGCCTATTAAATCCAATGTTTTATAAATGTTGGCCATGAATTGCCTCATCCAACTGAGGATTTGTGAGGTCTTACACGTCAATGGTCTGGTCAACATGCTTCATCCATCCTGGCTGAATCATAGTCTTGCATCAGGTCCAAATTCTGCAAATTCCTCTCCAACAGCTTACCGAGAAAGGAGGATGCCTTCCGAATCTTATTTTAAGATACCTTTTTGTGAATGGCTTTTCGGGGATGATTTGTCCTCCAAGGAGCCACTGTCCAAGGGAACCTCCATGAAGTCACCTAGAAGCCGGGTTGTGGTGGAGTAGAAGCGGTGGTCTCCTCTGTCGCTCTGCGTAGGCAACGTGGAATCTGGCCACGGCCCTTCCATGGAGGTGGCCTGGCTATGGTTATCCTGAGATAGCGTCTCCGAAGACCTGAACCTCAGCTCTATGCTCTCTGTTCGGGTGATCCTCGTGGTCGGGACTTGAATTGGTGTGTGGTCCTCGAGCATGGTGACCACCGCAGACATGGCAGGCCGAAGGGCTGGGGTAAGGTTGGTGCACAGGAGGGCCAGGTTCAGCATCTGCTGCGCTTCCTCTGTGGAGAAGTTGGCACCCAAGGCAGGGTCCACCAGCTCGAGGAGGGCGCCCTTCTCCTGCAGAACATTGGCCTGAGCAAAATGGAAAAACCATTACTAATAAATCTCATAAGCCTGAATTGGTTTGAACAGTCAAGAATTGGGCATCCAAACTGCTCGAAGGTTGCATACCCAATCGAGAAGGTACATGGAGTCATCTTTGACGCGATAGTTGGCGTTACTCTTTCCGCTCACAATCTCCAACGTGACCACGCCGAAGCTGTAAACATCTGCTTTGTCTGTCAAGTAACCCCTCAAAGCATATTCAGGAGCGATATAACCCCTAGAGCAAAACAAGGAATATGCTCGTCAACATAGGAGAGACAACACCTCCAAACCAAACTGGACTTTTTCCTCATCATCATATTTGCATTAGTCAGCAGTTAGAGCCTCTCCACCTCAGTCACCATGAGATAAAAAAAAACATTGCTTAGTTGGGATGCCCAACGTAGAAGTAAAGGTTAAAGAATGTGTTGGAGGTGGTAACCTTGGCACCTTTTCGATCAACAAATAATTTTTGAAGGCCGGATCATGTAGGACTAAAAAACGATACAAAGAAAGCATG
This sequence comes from Spirodela polyrhiza, assembly GCA_024713555.1. Classification (NCBI taxonomy): domain Eukaryota; kingdom Viridiplantae; phylum Streptophyta; class Magnoliopsida; order Alismatales; family Araceae; genus Spirodela; species Spirodela polyrhiza. The sequence goes on along the minus strand of CM046533.1, from coordinate 3,725,995 downwards.
ATGAATGAGACATTCTTGAAGTTAACTTGTCCAAATGACCATAATGCTACTTCAACAATAAATGCTGGCCACTGCTTTGAACTACAAAGAGATGGTGAATGTCATCGAGACGTTATTACCGGTCCTATAAGGTGCAAGTGTCAACAGTTAGAGGAATGAAATGCTGCAACTCGAACTATTTAGGTGTATGAGCTGACGTGAATATCCATTAATTCAGAACCAGAGTTTGCTTCGCTTACATGGTCCCTGCTATCCGGGTGCTGATATGGGTGTTCTCCTCTTCATCGAGTTTCGCCAGTCCGAAGTCCGATATCTTCGCGTTCAGATCCTTATCAAGAAGGACATTCGTCGTTTTGATGTCTCTGTGAACTACCTTTAGCCTCGACTCTTCGTGAAGGTAGGCCAAGCCCCTCGCTACTCCTATGCAAATTTTTCGCCTCGCTTGCCAATCCAGTTTCAACTTCAACCCTTCGGGTCCTGCCAACACCATGATTGTTACATTCACGTCACACACCCAACAACTTCATAGAAGGAATCTGACGAAGGAAATCCTAGAAAATAGTGGGCATAGAGTACAAAGAATGCAAACCGTAACGTGGTTACCATATAGGGCTCGGGCAAGGCTGTTATTTTCCATGTATTCGTAAATTAGCAGCAGCTGATTTCCTTCGGTGCAGCACCCATAAAGTTTTACGAGGTTCGGGTGCTGTAGGGCTGATATCATGCCTATCTCATTCAAAAATTCCCGGTTTCCTTGCTTTGACTTGGATGAAAGCTGCTTCACCGCAATCATAGAATTGTCAGGAAGAACCCCCTGAAAGTTTTCAACATGTGTTTATTATTCTTAGGCTCTCAAGGTTACGTGACGACTAAATTTCGAGCATAAAGCAAAACCGAATGAGCTCATGACAATGTGGTTGACCTTGTAAACTGGACCAAATCCACCTTCCCCAATCTTGTTCTCAGGGTCAAAATTCCCAGTGACAGCTTTAATCTGTTTTAAGCTAAAACAGCTTGTCCGCAATTCCAAACCTTTGAGCTCTGCTCAGAGGATAAGAAAATGTATGCCATCAGTATTCTAAAAAGTCAACGATAAAGACTCTATGAGACACAAATGCGCATTAGCTAGGTTGTCCACGATTCGCAATGATAAGGGTTGCTGCAAAATGTCAATTAAAGCTCAGCATGTAGACTGAAGGCAACATTTCAAAAATCATCAGATTACCACGTCTATGCCTGATGATCTCTTCAGCTTCAATAGCTACCCCTAATACACGCCTAGTTATATTAAAACTAGGATTGGGCACAAACCAGGCAGTAGGGCGAGAACCCCCTCGAACATCAATCTGTTTAGTGGGAGGTCTGGGTCTAACATGGTGCAGAACTTTCCGCTAATGATCAACTTTACGGCATTCAGGGCTCTTGAGCTATATATGTAATCCACACAGCTTTAGCAAGCATGGTCTATACATAAGGATATCATGACAACAGTTTCTGATGCCAGTTCGACATATTGATTGAAATACTGTTCCAAGGACCGATGAATCTCAACACCGAGCTCTCCACTTTTTTCATCCAGTGCACCTGCTAGACCAACTAGTTGTAAAAAGAAAGAGAAAACGGCAAAAACTTCTGCTACTTTATTTCCAAATGCTCTACATGAAAGACACAAACTTACTGTGAATAACGATCACATAACTGCAGGTTTGGCTATGTTTCCATCAGGTCAGAGGATAACTCTGCTAACATCTATACAAAAAAATACAAAGCATACACAAACACGCCTACTTTAATTTGCCACACAGGATAACAGTCAAAATTTATCACGTACAGATCTGCCTTAAAGATTTCTATATATATAGAGGATTCGTGTGCTCCACATATTTACAGATAAATTTAAATGGCATCTCACCAGCGTTCCTAATTCTTTTCCTTCTCAAGCAAAACCATATGATACCCATGGTCACCATCATCACTGGTATCCCTGAACCAATAGTAATTCCAATGATAGTGCCCGCTGGAAACCGTTTGTCCTTAAACACACGAGGCGTGAAATCTAAAATGCAAAACATAATTAGAATCAACCAATCAGAGAAAAATGGGGGAGCAAGAAATATCTCCATGTACATACTCGGTGTTACTGAAATTGCTGATATAAGAGGCCCGTAGACGCTTCTATATGGAATGGAATTCGTCCCTTTGCCGGACCACATGAAATGGATCTCCAAAGTGCTGCCCTCTACAAGTGCAGTGAAATTCTTGGTAACTTTTTCACCAATCCTACCAGCTGCTTCTACGATGTTAAAGTCTCTTAACACCTTTTTTCCCTGGCTCAAATTTACAACTAGTAAGAGGGAGACAACAGCTATACTACAATGCGCAAGTACTTAAAAACAAACACCAATGAAAAGAGAAATGGGAATAACATAATACCAATAAAAAAAATTCAAAAATGTTAGAAAAAAGATTTCACCTTTGCAAGAAATTATATCACATATCCTGCCTTCATTACGAGGCATGTTTGAATGACGCGTGGATACGAATCAGCACACATGACACTAAATCACGAATGAGAATCATGATGTGGGATAAAATAGTCCGGAATGATTATCAAGAAGTGATCGAAAACAGCATGATGGATGTTTGTAGAAAAAAGGCAATAATAAACCTTACGCATTCATCAAGATTTTAAATCTAATGAGTTCAAATAACCTGAATTGAGACATCGAACACACGCCTTCCAAAGCTGGCAAATGTCCGGCCAGAGGTGAAAACTATTTCAGCAAAGTGCAGTTTGACTGTATAATTTCCTGGCTGGAAGCACAAACCATAGTATTTGAGAGAGAGAGGATTCAAACGAGCAGTTTTGTACAATTCTGCGTCGGGCATTGTCAATAATGATCTAGCTTCTGCTACAAATGATCCATCCGTCCCCCAATAAAGTTTCCTGTACTGCTATAAGCCCACTTTCCACTGCTAGAAAGATAAAATTTGGATGTGCCTTCCAATGAAGTGTCAGGTTCATATTCCTTGTCATCAACAATCACACGCTCATCTCCACAATTTATGAAAAGGTTATAGTCTGCACAAATTCCAGAAAGCCATATAAAAAATTAATCAAGAGAACGTCATGTTAAGTCAAGCTTTCAAATATAGAAGGTTTTTTTTCCTCCAACCCCACGAAATAGACTATCCAACTGAAAAGGTACAGATATGATCCCGTAGAAAGGAGATTTTACACACACTTTTAGGAGTGCCATCACAGGGGAGGTCCTTTCTTAAACATGACGCTATCCTGGAAAGGTTAAACGGAAAGAGTGAATGATTTAAACACTTGAGATACCCATAATTTAACGTACACTTCAACAATGTCAGAAACCTACGAGTTACTTGTTGTCGATGAAAAGCTGGCAGCATAGTTCCTGCAAGTAATGTAAACCTTGTTTAATTGCAGAAACCTGAATCTAATTCCATAGGTTCGCCAGACAAAAACACGCTTACGTTGATTCTTGCTGACAGCTAACTGGCGCAGATGAAAGATCGGAGAATGTATTGTAAGAGATATCTCTGAAATTTTAACATAATCTTGTCATGATGATTCATCGCAACCAAAAACTTACTCGGACATAAAATAAAAGAAATTTCCAGGAAGACAAGCGTACATATTCTGTCTGCTTCTCTTGATCCAATCAGGTATTGACCCAGTAAGTTTGTTGCTTGTAAGGTACCTGATTATACAAAATCAACTCCAAACGTGAAATCCAATAAAATTATCATGAAAATGCTGTTTAAAGAAAAAAAATGTATGAATGTTCTGATTTTCCTACTGGCCTATAAAGTTGAATCATTGATTAAATCGAACCTCAAGTCACTTACATAGTTTTTAAGCCAAGTTTCCCAAAATTTACTGGTATTTCGCCCGTCAAATTATTAAAGCTCAGATCTCTGCAGCACAAGTTTATCAAAAGATGTGAAAAATAGGAAACCAAAATGATTGTTCTCCATGTGATTTTCAAGGTACAAGTCTTCATTTCAAGATAACCATGATCAGTCCATAATTCATATAATTTAACAATTCAGATAACGAGAAAAATGGCTACATGAAAATCATTTGATGCAGGAACAAGTGTGCGAAGTAAAAAGACGTCAACAATTTGTCTAGTTTTACGTGCAAACGAGAATGGAAATTTTAACCGAAAATTCATCCATTTTCTGATAATGGGCTTCAATATTAAAGTTACTATAAATTCCTAACTTTTCAAGGGTTTTTCGCTGAGTACATTAAATGGAATACTGCCTAAGTTGATACCACAACAGATGTCATGATGACATTCCCATTTATTCAAGCAAGATCCACCCCAGAATTTAGTGTAAATCTAAATCATTTTCTACACCCCTATTAACGAGTGCCTCTGACTTCTTTGCAGGAATATTATACGTCAAGAGTTCTTAACAACGGTTATTTTTTAACCAATCTGTGGTAAAGAAAGAAATTGACGACTATGTAATGAATGGCCAAATATTATTTCGACCGACCACCGGCAACATCAATGGCTATGTACATACTATCATCAGATAACCGTACCGGAATCAAATATCCATACTAAGGAGGATGCCTAAACTTTATTTGGGAAATAAACAGACCAGAAAAAAAAGTTTATACTCGTATGCACGCCAATGGATGGTTTCTGAAAAAAATCACACAACATACGAGATACAGCATGGGTATCTTGGGCAGTGCCCCTAGAACCTGCAGAACTCTGACATAAGCGTCCCTATCACATGTAGATTTTCTAAACAGATGCAAAGATGTAGCTATCTCAGTTGTTCAAGGCATTACAGCAACTAAGTTTTAGTCTAAAATATCTCAAAAAATGCTTAAATGTGAGCACGATTATCACTTGATCAACAAATTATGCAAAAAATTGGGTTCAGGGAACCGTACAGAGTTTCCAGTCCAGAAAATGTGCTAATGTAATCGGGGATTCTGCCAGATATTGAGCAATTTCGGAGAACCCTGGCAGTGTTCACAAAGAAAACTTGTCAACAAAATCGTCAAAAGTAACTTAGAACGGATGGATAAATGCGATTCGTAGTCTTACAATTGTTTTATATTTATCAGTTTCTCAAGGGGAGGGAAGCTACCGCCCGCGTTTTTCAGGTCAGTGACTCTCCTACAAAAGGGAAGCCAACATATTTATTATCACTACAGTTGACTAAAACAGACAACGGCCCTGATTACGGGAAAAGAGTAAAGTCACACTTACAACTCCGTTAAGCTCTCCAATAATGAGAACTCCGGTGGAAAGGGACCCTCCATAAGTGTTCCTTGCATGTCACTGCAACATTAGAAAAATGTACTAGACCCCATGAGTATGCCATATAGCACACATATCCTTTTAAAATGATAAACTCCGCTGGGAAAAGATAAATGAAGACAGATGAGCTTACAGTCGATGAAGTTTCGTCCAGTTCCCAATGAAGCTTGGTATCTTCCCAGATATCTCAGTCCCATCCAACCTACTGAAAAACATTATCCGGCACCTATTATTAATTCTAAGACGATTCATAACCTCACGAAAGAATCCAACAAATATAAGGCCAGGAACTTTACGCGTCTGTCAAGTTCTTCAGGTTACCCAGTGTTTCTGGAAGCTCACCGGAAAAGTTGTTGCAAGAAAGAAGGCTGAAATGACGTCATTCTATGTTACTGATTTTATTTAACAAGTCACATGAGGTACGATCATTCTACCGGTACTTTCTTCTCTTCTAGTTAATTCACGTAAAGAACGAGAATTCAATTCCTGGAGAACAGTATACCATGGAGTAGAGGCTTACAGTCTTTCTAAGTTGGTCAAATTTCCGAGGCTACGAGGAAGAGGCCCTTGCATCATATTGCTCTCCAGGAAACTTCAATTAAAGCATGCAATAAGAAGAAAACATGTCGATCAACAACTAATACCAATATGTAATGCCAGTTGGTGCGTAAAATGTCTTCTACGAACAGGATGTAGAGTCATTACAGAATTTCAAGCGCTCTAATGTTGCCTATCTCCTCAGGAATCGCACCGGAGATATTGTTTGCCAGAAGGTTCCTGCAATTGAACACAACAGAGGCCTTGGTTAGATCCACAACCACCCAGAGTGCCAGCTAGACCCCAGAATCAAGAAATCGAATTTGCCTTGACTGGGATGTAAGGATGGGAATGGTGGTGATTTACAAGGTTTTCAGAGGAAGTGAGGTCCAATTTGCGGCAGGTATGGAGCCTTTGATGTAGTTCCGAGAGAACTCACTGTTCAGTTCCGCCGATTCAGAGGACACGAAAATTGAGATCGAGCATGCTCAGTTCCTCAAAATTTAACAGAAAGAATTGAAAAACACAAGAATTTAGGGCGGGAAACGTACAGAGAGGATAGGTGACGGAGCCTGCCGAACTCCTCCGGCAGCACTCCGGTCAGATTAGCCGCCTTGATAACGCTGAGAACAATTCGTCGGGACAAAAACGAATCAGCTACAACCGGACATAGACAAGACAAGGAAAGGGAATGCCACACAGAAAGGGGCCGCGGGAGGGGCATACATGCTGACGACATGCAAGGCGGCGGTGTTCGTGGTCGTGTTCGTGGTCGCGTTCGTGGTGGTCGTGGTGAATTCCTCGCAGGTGACATTGTGCACGTAGGCTTCTCCAAATTCCTTCGTCCATTGGGTGCAAGGATCTACCTCGAAGTCCCACTCCAATATCTTCAGCTTTAAAGCGATCTGCTTGAGCGCTTCGACTGAACGTTCCCGCGCAGTTCCCCCCGCCGGTTGTTAGAACTCGTATATATGTGCGAGGGGGGGGGGATAGAGATATATAATGGATAAATAACTTTATATGGGCATTATTGCAAATAACGCCAAAGTATGGATCAGGGTGGAATATGGTTCTCTATCTGAATACGTTTGGAGCTTTTCTCATTCGTGATAGAAATTTCTTACTCGATGAGGGCCGCTAATCGAAGTATTTGCACATTTAAGACGGAAAAAGGTGAGCGAGAGTCGCGGCGTCGCCACCCACTCAGGCCAGAAAAGACGAGGGAAGTTAAGATCAGAGAGGGAGAGACAGAGAGAGAGAGAGAGACAGAGAGAGAGAGAGAGACAACGAGCGAGCTGCTCCGGGCGATCCGGTGGCGGGGAGGAGCAGAGCGGAAGAGGGTGGTCGTCGACATCGTCACATAGCTCACCTTCCTCGGGGTGAGTCTGCGCTTGGGCTCCCCGGCCATGGAGACAGCAGTTCAGAGTTGCCGCCAAGAGGAGGAGGAACAGAGCTCGCGGGAACGCCGTCGGAGCAGCTGCTCTCATCTCGCGCCTTGTCCTCTTTCCGTCGCCTCCCAGTGGAAGAACAGGTGCAGAGCTGACCGAGGAAAGATACGTAAGAAGGAACTGAACCGGGGAGATCTCACTTGGTCCCGCCTGTCGGCAGAAGCCCGTCGGCGGTAGGTTTTCTCGATGCTGCGCCACTCCAGCTGATATATAGCTAAGATCAGAAGTCCTACGACTGAGCAGTTGCCCCACGGCGATACCCTACTGCTCCAGCGACTTCCGGTGGTGCGGTGGGGGTAGCGCAGGCGGACATCTCGGCTGACGAGCATCAGGAAAATGGATCGATCGGCGGACCCCAGTATCCTTCAAGAAACGCGTTCCATCCAGTACAAAGTCAAGGTGACAATTTTGGTAGGGTGTTGACGAGAGTATCGAATCTCATCAATGGTGCCACGTCCCCCTCCGGTGTCCCCTCTTCGCACTCGAGCCTGGAAAAGCCTCTGGTCAGGCCATGGACTTCGGGCTGGCTTTTCTACGCCCATAGGAGGAAGTACCGATTGACTTATTGTTTTATCAAGACAAAGGGTTTGGCTAAACTACATCGTTATAAGGGAAAATCACCTTAATCCAACCATTATACGTCGTTAAAAGTCATTTAAAATTTATAAGTTTCATAGTTGTCATCTTTCGGAGGTCCCACACGATGTCCAAAGTCAATGAGGGCATGACAATCGGTACGTTTGATAAAAGCAATTATGCATTTTTTTCCTGTTGGACAAGAATCAGCTTGCAGATATTGTCTTTGACCAGGAGTTTTGATCCTCTGTGGAACCATTCAAGACTTGGAAGCTAGGGAAACCGTGTAATGTTGAAAAATCAGTAACTCATTTAATGACCAAGCAGCGACATCTAACGAACCCAGTCTCCAGAATTATTAGCTTATCAACGCCAACACTTGTTAGAATATCACCCACTAACGGACGACAAACTCCATGTCAGTCAGTTGATTTGCGTGTCTTGCTTAGTTGTATCAACTAGTAGACCTCTCTCTCTCTCTACCTGACCATCAGATTGATATCTAGAACTCAATTTCAATGAAACTCCCACACTTGGGTGATGGATAATGCTCAATGAGGCCCTCTTTCAAATCCATATACATTCCCAAAATACATTACCTAGTCGTTCAGTACCCTTAAAATGCTTCCAGCAAGCTCAATGGTATTGATGAACTCGATAGCTACACGGTTGACCAAAATAGTCCAATGTATGCTAAAGTTCAAGGAGTTGCATTGCTAAACAAGAGGCTACAATTAATCCTCACCATAATAGTAGAGAAATTGCCACCTTTCACCCGAGGTGGATGTCTGACCGTGGAGACGTGTCCACTTCATTGCCGATGTGGCCTTTTGACGAAACACCCTTGGCCCTCATCTATGGCTGCAATGTCAAACTTATTACGTAAAATCACGCGTTTTGTTTATTTTATCAACTTCCATATCTCTCTCTCTCTCTCTCTCTCTCTCTCCCTCTCTTCGTGGCTTGCTATACAAGGGCGACTCATATCACTGATTTCCCGCAGCGTCAGAGGCCTATCAGCACATCAACGTCTGGGGGCTCTATGAAGAAACCGAGAACTGTAACTAGCCCGAGCATGCAATATTCGTAAAAACTATAAAAAAAACTATGGCACCTGCCTTTCTCTGACCAACACTAGAGCACCCTCCGGAGTCCAACCGTCTTGGCCTCCTCTGCCTTCTCGTCCGCTACGACGAAATATCTTACGTGTACTGACTTCTGACACGTGAATCGCCTTCCCGTTTGGTTGTTCTAAGCCGATGAGGAGATGCAGGACGTCCGTGCCTGTTATAGGGATCGCAACAACGGATTTCTAGCCGACAGGTGTTCATTTTTGGAAATATCAATCCTTGATCTTGCCCTTATTCAGACCATCTAGATTGTTGACGACTAATTAGCTGGGTCCGGAAGTCCTAAGCTTTTATGGCAGAAGCCACTGTTCCAGGGATGTCACCGCGAATCCGTGCAGTCACCGAGGAGCCGGGTGGTGGTGGAGTGGAAGTGGTCGTCTCCTCTGTTGCTGCTCTGCATAGACAACGTGGAATCTGCCCACGGCCCGTCCATGGACACGGCCTTGCTGTGATCGGATGGCGTGAATATCAGCTCCGTGCTCCCCGTCCTGGCGATCTTCATGGTCGGGACTTGAATGGCCGTGTGGTCCTCGAGCAAGGAGACCACGGTGGACATGGAAGGCCGGAGGGCCGCGGTAGGGTTGGTGCACAGGAGGCCCAAGTTCAGCATCTGCTGCGCTTCCTCAATGGAGAAGTTGGTGCCCAGGGCGGGGTCCACCAGCTCCAGGAGGGCACCCTTCTCCTGCAGAATATTGGCCTGAAGAAAAATGGAAAAACCATTAGAAAGTAGAAATCTTGAGCCTGAATTGCACACCGAAACTGCCCGAAGGTTGCATACCCAGTCCAGAAGGTAGATGAAGTCATCTTTGACGCGGCAGTTGGCGTTACTCTTTCCGCTCACAATCTCTAATGTGACCACACCAAAGCTGAAAACATCTGCTTTGTCCGTCAGGTAACCCCTCATGGCGTATTCAGGAGCCATATAGCCCCTGGCAGACGACAAGGAAGGTGATTGATTGTCAGCATTAGAGACGGGATCACCATACAAAACTGGTTCTGCAATTCAGGCACCTTCGGATGAAAAAAAACCAGTTTCTGAGATGGGGTAGCCTACGTAGAAGGAAAAACTGGAAGACGTGTTGGAGCTGGTAACCTCAACACTTTCTTGATCAACAAATAGTTTTTGGAGGACGGATCAAGTAGAACGAAAATAAGTTACAAATAAAGCATCCTAAATGATACATTCTGGCAGCTAACTTGTCCAAATGGCTCTAATTGGTTCAACAAAAAAATGATGCATATTGCTGACGCGAACTACAAAGCCATGGTGAATGTCATCGAAAAACTACATTACCAACCATATTAGGGGGCAGCTGTTGGACAGTTAGCAAGACGAATAAAGAGCTGCAACTCGAATTACATCACTCTAATAGCAGACCTAAAATTCCATTAATTGAGGAACAGAGTTTGCTTACATGGTCCCTGCTATCCGGGTGCTGATGTGGGTATTCTCCTCCTCGTCGAGTTTTGCCAGACCGAAGTCTGAAATCTTCGCGTTCAGATCCTTATCAAGAAGGACATTCGTCGTTTTGATGTCTCTATGAACTACCTTTAGCCTCGACTCTTCGTGAAGGTAGGCCAGGCCCCTCGCTATTCCAATGCAAATTTTACGCCTAGTTTGCCAGTCCAAATTCAGCTTTAGCTCTTCGGGACCTGTCAACACCGTGACCGTTACAGTCACACCATACTGCGAATAACCGCACACAACGATTCTAACCAAGTAAATCCCAGAAAGTATTGGGCACAAACTAAGAGAAACGCAAAACCGTAGCATGGTTACCATAGAGAGCTCTGGCAAGGCTGTTGTTTTCCATGTATTCGTAAACTAGCAGCAACTGATTCCCTTCAATACAGCACCCAAAAAGTCTTACGAGGTGTGGGTGCTGCAGGGCTGATATCATGCCTATCTCATTCAAAAATTCCCGATTTCCTTGCTTTGACTTAGATGAAAGCTGCTTCACCGCAATCATAGCCCCATCCGGAAGAACCCCTGAAAGTTTTCAACATGCGTGCATTAGTATTAGGCTCACAAGATTACACGACTAAAATTTCGGGCATAAAGCAAAACCGAATGAACCCATGACTGTGTGGTTGACCTTGTAAACAGGACCAAATCCGCCTTCACCAATCTTGTTATCAGGGTCAAAGTTCCCAGTGGCAGCTTTAATTTGCTTCAAACTAAAACGGGTCGTGTGCAACTCCAAGCCTTTGAGTTCTGCTCAAAGTTTAAGAAAAAGGACATGCCATCAGTAAAGCATCGATGACATAAATGCGCATAAGCTAGCTTATCCATTATCTGTAATTATAGAAAATGATTAATGCAGGTCAGAATGTAGAGTAGGCAACGATTCAAAAAACAATAGATTATCACAAGTCTGCGCTTGATTTTCTCCTGAGCTTCATTCAGCATCCTCAATACTCGGCTAAGTATATTTTCGCCACTCAACTAGTCTCAAGAACAAATGTTCCTCTCTCCCACAAATGCAGACCATTTGATGACTACCACTTTGTCCCAGTGCATAAAGCATAAACACCTGCTGGGTCAACTACCAAAAGAAAGAGTAAATCAGGATTGTGCACAAACTAGGCAATACCAATCTGTTCAGGGGTAGGTCTAGCTCCAACATGGTCTAGGACTTTCCACAAATGCTTCAACTTTACGGCCTGCGGGACATTTGACCTGAAAAACTAATCTCCACAAGAGCCAGAGAGCGTGGTCCATTGAGAAGGATATCATGACACCATTTCGTGATATCATCAACTTATTATTGAAATACCAATCCACGCACCCGAAACTCAACAGTAGGCTCTTCCGTTTTTTTTGTCAGGTACACTTGATAACCCTAAACGTTTCAGGAAGGAAAAAGAAAACTGAAGAAAAATTCGCCACTTATTTTCAACTGCTCAAGATAGAAGGCACATACGTTGCAGGAACAAAGAATATGAAATTCAGATTTGGCTGTGCTCTCACCAAATCTGAGGGATCCCATACTGCTGCTCATATTTACATAAGAACAGATGCCACATTAAAGAAAAAGGTGCTCTAAGTTACATTCTTATAAATACAAGCTACACAAAGTAACAGTCAATATAAGCTACGTGCAGATGACATTCAAAGCATTCATAATGATTTGGGTGCTACACATATTTATACGTAAATTAAAATATCTCACCACTGTTGTCAGTAGATTTTCCTCTCAGGCAAAACCGGATTATACCCGAAGTCACCAGGATCACTAACACAGTTGAAGCAACAGCAATTCCAATGATGGCGCCAACTGGAAATTTTTTTTTGTCGCTGAATACACGAGGTGTGAAATCTACAATGCAGAAAAATAACTAGAATAAACCAACCAGATGATCAAGAGAGAGCAGAGAACATCTTCATGTACACACTCGGTGTTACTGAAATTGCTGATATAAGAGGCCCGTAGACACTTCTGTATGGAATGGAATTCGTCCCTTTGCCGGACCACAAGAAATGGATCTCCAAGGTGCCACCCTCTACAAGCGCAGTAAAATTTCTGATAACTTCTTTGCCAGTTCCATTCGCTGCTTCTACGATGTTAAAGTCTCTTAATACCTTTTTTCCCTGATTCAATGCAGAGAGTTTTATCGGCTAGATCAACACACGACTTGGTTAAGTACATACAGACAAAAACCCTAAAGTAGAGAACCCAGACCCAATTAACTTGCGGGAAGACAGAGACAGCAACTATAGTATGATGCACAACAACTCACATAAAAACATCGACGAAAAGAAAAAAGGGAATATCTGGATAACAACAAAATACCATTGAAAAGTGTTAGAAAAAAGAATTCTCGTTATTAGAATCGATATCATGTGTCTCAGTGACGAAGACAGTCATCGGTGACAACAGCGTGGATGAAGAAAAGAGCAATACTAAGCTATACATATTCATCAAGAATGTAAGTCCAAGGAAACCCAATGACCTGGATTGATACATCAAACACACGCCTTCCAAGACTCCCAAATGTCGGGCCAGAAGTGAAAACTATTTCAGCAAAGTGTAGTTTGACTGTATAATTTCCTGGTTGCAAGCACAGACCATAGTATTTGAGAGAGAGAGGATTCAAACGAGCAGTTTTGTACAATTCTGCATCGGGCATTGTCAATAATGATCTAGCTTCTGCTACAAATGGTGCATCCGCTCCCTGAATAAAGTTTCCTGTACTACTATAAGCCCACTTTCCACTGCCAGAAAGATAATATTTGGATGTGCCTTCCAATGATGCGTCACGTTCATATTCATTGCCGTCAACAATCACGCTATCACCTCCACAATTTATGAAAAGGTTATAGTCTGCAGAAATTCAAAAAACCCAAATATAAAATTAATAAAGAGAGCGTCATGTTAAAACTTCAAACTTTCAAATCAGAAGGTTTTCCTCCAACCCGGAGAAAAAAAAAAAAATAACTAAAAAGGTAAAGAAACTTTCCCGCAGGAAGGAGATTGTATACCCACTTTTAGCTGTGCCATCACAGGGTAGGTCCTTTCTTAAACATGCCGCTATCCTACAATGGTTAAATGGAGAGCGTGAATGATTCAGAAACTTCAGATACCCAGAATATACAACTTAACAATGTCAGAAACCTACGAGTCATTTGTCGTCGATGAAAAGCTGGCAACATAGTTCCTGCAAGTCAGGTAAACTCTGTTTAATTCCAGAAACAGGAATTCACTTCCACAGGTGCGACAGACAAAAATGGATGCTTACCGTGATTCTTGCTCACAGTTAGGAGGTGCAGATGAGAGATCGGTGAATGTATTGTAAGAAATATCCCTGAATTTTGAAAATTTTTTATTATGATGATGATTAATGCGCAGCTAAAAACTCTTTTGGACGTGAAATGCAAAACAAATGCCTGGAAGACAAACGTACATTTTATTTCTGGTTTTCTTAATCCATTCAGGTATTGATCCAGTAAGTACGTTGCTGGTAAGGTACCTGATTATGCAAAATCAATACCAAATGTGGAATACAATAAATTGTTACGAAAATATTTCTTAAAGGGCAAAAGGTACAACCCTTCTGATTTTTCTACTTGCATAGTGAGTTTATCGAGTAAATCGAACCCTCAGTCACTTACATAGTGGTTAAGCGTCCGAGGTTCACAAAGTTTTGTGGTATCTGGCCCGTCAAATTATTAAAGCTCAGATCTCTGCAGCACAAGTTAATCAAAAATTAAGAAAATTCGGGAACCAGAATATTTTTTCTTCATGTGAACACCCAGTATGATTTCCAAGGCGAAAGTTTTCTTTTCAAGATAAGTATCAGCAATGCATATTTCTTATAATCAAACAATTATCAGAGCAAGAAAAAAAAACAATGATGCAGGAAAAAGTGTGCCAGGTAAACAATCCTCAAGAAATTTTCTATTTTTACGTTCAAAACAGTGCGGGATTTTTACCTCAAATTCATCCATTTTCCGAGAATGCGTTTCAATATAAAGGCGTACTGAAAGTTCCCAACTTTTTCAGGGTTGTCCGTACGGTAAATACCATGGAACTCGGCCTAAGTCTGATACCACCGCACATATAGCGACCCTATGCTCATTAATCAAAGTGCATTGCACCCCAGACTACACTGGAAATCTGAATCATTTTCTGTACCTCCTGACAGCTAATGATCCCAACTTCTTAGACCTTATATCATATGTCTTGAGTTTTTCTTTTAGCCAATATGTGGCGAAGAGGAAAACTAGCGACTACGTTATGAGTCACCTCAGATATTATTCCCTCCGCCAGTGGCAACATCCATGGCCATGTATATACTATCATCAGACAAGGGTACCTGAATCTCTGCACCAAGCTCGATGTCTAAGCTTCCTTTGGGAAATAACCAGACGAGAAGAATACGATTATAATCAAATGATGCTCACGGATGGCTTCGACTTAAGACTTTACACCGTCGGAGGTGGTCCACAGGTATCTAGGGCCATGCTCCTACACCCTGCATAACTGTGACATAAGCATGCCTATCACATGTCTCCGCTTGTTCCAGGCATCATAACAACTAAATTTTGGCCTAAAACATCTCAAAAAAAAATTGCCAAATGCAAATATGATTACAAGTGAACAACAAATCATGTAAACATTTTGGTTCAAGGAGCTGTACAGTGTTTCCAGTTGAAAAAATCTGCCAATGTAATCTGGGATGCTGCCAGATATTGAGCAATTTCGGAGAACCCTGGAAGTGTTCACACAGAAAACCCTGTCAAAAAATCGCCTGAAACATATTCATGCGGGTGGATAAATGTCATTCTTATTCTTACAACTCTTTTAAACTTAGCAGTTTCTCAAGGGGAGGGAAGCTACCACCCGCATTTTTCAGGTCAGAGACTCTCCTACAAAAGAAAAGCCGGCATATCTAATATCACTATTGTGAACTAGCACCAGCAAGGGCCCTGATTAAAAGTCACACTCACAACTCCGTTATGCTCTGCAATAATGAGAATTCGGGTGGAAAGGGGCCCTCCATAAGCGTTCCTTGCATGTCACTGCGTGCTTAGCAAATGAGAATGCCATATAGTAACATATCCTTTTAAAATGATAAATTGCGCTGGGAAAAGATAAATAAAGACAGCTGAGTTTACAGTCTTTTTAGTTTCGTCCAGTTCCCAATGAAACTTGGTATCTTCCCAGATATCTCGGTCCCATCCAGCCTACTGAAAAACAACATCCGGCACCGAAAATTAATAAGAAGAGGATCCCTAATTTCATGACGGAGTCAAACAGATATAAGAGCAGGAATCGTACACCTCTGTTAAGTTCTTCAGGTTACCCAGTGTTTCTGGAAGCTCACCGGAAAAGTTGTTGCAGGAAAGAAGGCTGAAAAGACGTGATACTCTGTCACTGATTTTCTTTAACAAGTCACATATGGTACGTTCATTCTACCGACACTTTCTTCTTTTACATTAATTCATGTAAAGAACGACAATATAATTACTGGAGAATAATGTAGCAAAGTCTAGAGGCTTACAGTCTTTTCAAATTGGTCAAATTTCCGAGGCTACTAGGCAGAGGACCTTGCATCATATTGCTCTCCAAGAAACTTCGGTAAAGGATTCAATAGGAATAAAACAGCTCGATCAGCAACTAATACCAATGTAGAACAGCGGCTGGTGCTTAAAATGGTTCCTACAAACAGGATATAAAGTCATTACAGTATTTCAAGCGTTCCAATGCTTCCGATCTCCTCAGGAATCGCACCCGAGATACGGTTCACCAGAATGTTTCTGCAGTGGAACACGAAAAAGCCTTTGCTTAGCACCACTACCACTAAGACCCCAGAACAAGAGAACCGAAAATTTTCATTGACGGGGATGTAAGGATCGGAATGGTGGTGATTTACAGGTTTTTCAGAGGAAGGGAAGTCCAATTAGCGGCAGGTATGGAGCCGTTGATGTAGTTCCGAGAGACGTCACTGCTCAGTTCCGCCGATTCAGAGGATACGCAAATTACGCGCCGATATGTTCAGTTCCTCATTATTCAAAAGAAAGAATCGTGAAGCACCAGAATTCTGGTCGGCGAACGTACAAAGAGGATAGGTGACTGAGCTTGCCAAACTCCTCCGGCAGCACTCCGGTCAGATTAGCCGCCTTGATATCGCTGAGCACCATTTCGTGCAGACAACAACGAATCAGCCACAGCCGGGCATCCACGAGACCGGATTAAGGGGAATGCCATTAAGGAGGGGGCAGCGGCAGGGGCATACATGCTGACAACATGCCAGGCGGTGGTGTTCGTGGTCGTGTTCGTGGTCGCGTTCGTGGTGGTCGTGGTGATCTCCCCGCAGGTGACATTGTGGGTGTAGGGGTCCGTGTTTACCTTAATCCACTGAGTACAAGGATTCACGCTGAAGTTCCACAGCGTCGCCGGAATCTTCAGCTTTGAAGCGATCTCCTTGAGCGCCTCAACTGAAATAAGAAAGGCGCCCGCACGGTGCCCACCGGTCGTTATTACAACTCGAAATAAGAAGTGTACACGTTTTTATATATGGGGAGGGGGAGAGGGGGGAGAGAGATGAATCAGTTACGGAGAATGAAAAAAAAGTCTATAATAATATTAAATACTTTATATATCAATATGTAATATATAAATAAAAACCTTATATCGGTATTATTACGAATAATAACTTAATATAGAGTCGAGGTGGAAGATGATTCTGAACATGTTTTAAAAATTTTCCGATTGCTGAGGGAATTTTCTTACTCGATGCGGGCCGAGAAAGGAAATATTTGCCCATTTAAGACGGAAAAAGGTGAGCGATGCCCGCCACCCGCCAGGCCAGAGAAGACGAGCGAAGTTAGGAACCCAGAGAGAGAGAGAGAGAGCGAGAGAGAGAACGAGCAGTTCCTGGTGATCCCGTGGCGAGGAGGAGAAGAGCGGAGGGTGCTTGTCGTGAAAATTCACCTTTCTCCGGGGGAGAGTCTGCGAGCGAGCGAGCGGGGCGAGAGAGAGAGTGAGAGTGAGTGAGAGAGAGAGAGAGTGAAAGGGAGAGAGAGAGGGGGAGAGAGAGAGAGAGAGAGAGAGAGAGAAGCACAGAGAGAGAGAGAGAAGCACAGAGAGAGAGAGAGAGAGGCACAGAGAGAGAGAGAGAGAGAGAGAGAGAGAGAGGCACAGAGAGAGAGAGAGAGAGAGAGAGAGGCACAGAGGAGAGAGAGAGAGAGAGAGAGAGACAGACAGACAGACAGACAGACAGACAAACAGAACGGACAGACAGACAGAACGGACAGACAGACAGACAGACGGAGAGAGCAGCTCCTGGCTATTCCGTCGCACGAGGAGGAACATGGCGGAGGAGAGTGGTCGTCGGTATAATTCACCTTCCTCCTTAGGAAGAGTCTGGGCGTGGGCTCCCGGGTCCTTGAGACAGCAGTTCAGAGTCGTCGCCAAGAGGAGGAAGAAGAAAAGAGCTCGGGGGAGCGCCGCCGGAACAGCTTCTCTCATCTCTCTTTTCGTCCTCTGCCCTGTCACCACTGCTCAAAGAACCGGTGATGGGTGGGGGAGGAGCAACGAGGCAAGCTGGGGATTCCCGCGGTCTCCTCGCTCAGGTGGGAGGGAGGGAAGGACGGATGGCCAGAGATGGAGCTTACGCCATGCGGCGTATACCGAGCACAGAGACGAAATAAATAAGAACAGGGGGGGCTCTGACTTGGGGGTGCTGCCAGCGTGTTTGAATGTGTCGGCGGGGGAGTTGTCTGAGTTTAACGGTCCACCGGCGGATATATATGAAAACACTTCGTCCGCGTAAAAGCCCGGCGGTGACGGCGCTTACAGCGACAGCTGACGCCGGCCGAAAGTAGCCTGACAGTGCAGCACGACAACTTGGCTGAAGACCTCCGAGAGAAGGCTAACAAACCCTTTCATGCAGAAATCAAGGCGAGAGCTTCGGTTTCGGGGTTGACGAGGATAGCGGAGCTCATAAATGGCGACAACCCCTCCGTAACCTGCTCCTGAATTCATCTGGAGCCCTGGCACCAGTCACTAAGTGCGTCGATAGCCCTCATGAGCCTCTGGTCAGACCCCGTGAACTTTGGAAATATAAAAGAGTATGAATAGGAACAAAGAGAGATAAAAGGCTGGCATCACAAATAATATTTTCAAGTCTAGAAAGAGGTGTGACGTTCATGGAAGTCGTAGACACCCGAGCTCTTTATAGTAACCTTTCGGTTTTTGTTTTAAAATATGTTTTCATATATTTCTTGCTGGCTTAGCTTTTCATTACATAACTTGCAAGCCTAGTTCTTGAGCGCATAGTGAGGCAGTCGCTTTTCTCTCCGTAAGAATAGTCTCTCACATATCACTTATATTAGCATTTGCAATTTAAAGAGTCACATATATAACTTGAAAAATAATTTTGTTTGATAAATGTTGATATGAGGATAGTATCAAGACTTCGTTAACAGTATTCAGATAATAAGTTAACATACACCTGGTGTGATTGAATTATATCGTGTTCATACTTGCAGAAATTTATTACCTTATCTTGGACCAAAATTTCCACCTTATATCAAAGTATCAATAATCTTAGATCATCTGTTCCAACGTATGATGATGGTGTAAATAATAGTTGGCTCACTGTTGTCGCCCTTTTTATTTATCCTTTCCTGAGATGAAGGCTGAATAAGCTTGGATCATGTACATAAATTTTATTTTGTATTTTGTTTTTACCAAAAATGCTCAATTTGTCTCCTTTCAGTGAAAAACTTGTTTCTGCATGAAATTCCTCGTGTTTGTAATGTATCATAGCTCAGCCTTCTTTTAAGTTAATTTTTAAATGAAACAAGTTGACTTCCTTACATTGTTTTTATTTTATAAACAGAAGGTTCTAGTTATGTCTTTGATGAGGGCAAGGGCAACTCATCAACTCATTTTTTTTGTTTAAGAAAATCTTATTGAAGATGATTTTTAATTTTAAAAATTATAACATTGTGACAATCTTTTTTCATGTTTCATCAATCTATGATGAAGATGGCCTTTGTCTTTCATTTCATTGAAATGTATTTGCAATTTGAATGATCACAAATAGTAGAGTATTCCGAAATGAGAAAGTACTCAAAGATTGTTAAATTCAAATGGATGAATCTTTTAACTCTAATCACTCCAAAAAAAACACTGTAATACATATTACTAGATAAGTTTTGATGCTGATATATAATTCAAAATTCTGCAAAAGGAACTCCAATTTTCCTTGCATCATTTGTCTATAAAAATTCTTAATTATCTTCCTTACAACAAATTGCTTACCAAAGTTTTCACACTTTTGAGGTTGACTTAGATGATAGAGAACTTGAATTGTATTGAACGTACCAAAAATGAACCAATTACTTGACTGTCCGCTCAATCAACCTTGGTAGCATCATCCCCTCTTTTTTCTATTTCGCATTCGCCTTCTCTATTAAAAACTTTCTATTTAACCTTCCCAAGTTATAGTTCCATTAGCAAATGTTCTTGCTTCTGTTTTACAAGAAGTCGCATTCCACTTTTGTTCTACTATTCAATCGTATCTTGAGGAAAACATACACTTTTTTAAACAAATCTGTCTAGAACTCAGGCTATCCTGGGTACTACAGTTATTGTACTCCATCCCTATTACCTTGTCGTTGATAATAGAGGGGATGGAATCCATAATAAGTGTATCTAGAAGAGTATTGCGGATACACATTATTGTCATCTTGTCTCGTTAATAGAAGTAGTAAATCTTTTGGGGCAAATGAAAAATAGAAAGAGGGAGAACTTTTCTATTTCTGAAGATGTAAAGTGGAATATATTTTAGTTTTATAATTCTGTGTAAATCTCTTGTGATGTAGTACACTATTTCAGACTAAATAAAGTAATAGTTTGATTTTTTATACCTTATTCTGATATATTGACATTTTCTTGTTATTGTCTCCATACTATATCTGATGTTCTGACATATATCGTTATTAAGATTTTACAATGTTTTATTCAAAATTGTTATTAGTGTTTTCAGGTTAGTTCCACTTTATTATCATCAAAGGCTAAGGTTTGTTTGAGATAGTATAGCGGCACCCTCTTTAGTAGCTTTTTGGAGCAAAAACGAATTAAGCCCGGAGGATGACGCCCATTTCGGACTGATTAGAGGCCTGTCTTACAGGTTTTTGCGCCAACGACTACTTGCCATATTCTTAAGCTGGAACTCATTTAAAAGTGGAAGACACGGCGACCAGTTCTTAGAACTTTTTTGTTTCTTTGAACTGTTCCGAGTCTTAACCAATTTCCCGAGCTAATCGGGGATCTTGGCAGGTATCTAGCAATTCACAGGAAGGATCTTGTCAACGATCTATCTGAGAACTATATTCGTGTGGGTTGGTGGATGAATGGTGCCACACCTGGCAGCCGTACGACTGCTGAACAACGAACATTTTTTTCGGATGAGGATCCGCCATTGCGTGCTTCCTTGTCCAATGTTCATCGGCATGTAAATAAACAGTCTGTCACCTTCACTGATATCAGATATTGACCGCGGAGATGGCCCTACTTCCATGCTGACCGGGCCTTTGGAGCACGCCACCTTCCATGACGTAGGGGAACGCGTTGGGAACTTAGAAAGTCATTATTGACTGATCCAGCGGTGACATCTTCCAAACACCCTCCATCAAGAACGGTCAGTTCTACCCACACCAATCTCTTTTGAAATAGAGAAGAATGAGGGATAGCGAAGCAGGTCTCTCTCTCTCTCTCTCTCTCTCTCTCTCTCTCTCTCTCTCTCCCCCCTCTCTCAGGCTCGGCCATCGATCAAGTCCCTCTCGGAAGAAGCCAAGAAGTGGTAACAGGGCCCGCGCAGACTACCCATAAACACTCCCAAAACACATTATCCCACCGTTCAGTGCCTCGCACTAAAATATACCCCGGAGTCTCTCCCCCTCTCTTTAGCTTCTGGCTCGCTGTTTCAGCGCCAATCGTGTCGCCCATTTAGTACGGCGTCTGATGCTTATCAGCCCATCTACATATGAGCGCTCCTGTTCAAGAAACCGAGAACTCTGAAGTAGCCCGAACTTGTAATATTCGTAAACAGCCCTAGAAGAACATTATGGTTCCTTGCCTTCTCAGGCAACAGTAGAGTACCCTCCAAAGTCCAACTGCTTTGGCCCTTGACCACTTATTAGTAAGGTACATGAGTCCACGTCTGAGGTGTTGCGCTTCCTCCACGGAAAGCTTGGCACCCAGGGTGGGGTCAACCAGCTCGAGGAGAGCACCCTTCTCCTGCAGAACATTGGCCAGACAAAAATGGAAAACCCATTAACAAGAAATAAACAAGCATTTATAAATATATATATGTCTGTGTCTGTGCGGGTCTGTGGTGAACAGATATAACATATATCGATAGGGATATTATGCTACATCCTCGTTAGTTGTCAACAGTATAAGAAAAAAGCAATACTAGAGAATCTACAATGCACAAAATGCGCATTAGCTAGCTTGTCCACTATTTGCAATTATAAGGGTTGCTGGAAAATGACAGATAAAGATGAGAATGTAGACCATAGGCAACGTTTCAAAAATCATTAGTTCGTCACAAGTCTATACGCCTGATGTTCTCTTCAGCTTCATTATGTACCATCAATATTTGCCGACTTACATTTTCGCCACTCAAGTAGTCTTGGCATAAATATTCCTTACTCCCACCAATCCAGAACATTCTATGATTACCCCTTTGTCAACACTAATATTGTGCACAAGCTAGACAACAGGGCAGGAACCCCCGCAAACGGCAACCTACTTTGGGAGAGTTCTGGCTGTAAATTAGTGCAGACCCTTCTCCAAATGATTCATCCTTACGGCACTGAGAGCATTTGACGTGTATAACTAACTAATCTATAGAAGGGGCAGCAACCATGCAAGTGCATACGTGGCGTGACTAAAGCGCATTTTGCTCTTCCTTTTCTCATCAAGCCCGCATGATTGGTCAACAAGTTGCAGAAAGGAAAAGCAAAATTGCAGAAACTTTTGCTCTAGATGGAAGACATACGTAGTCTGAGTAAAGAATTTGCAATGTCAGATTTAACTGTGCTCTCAAAAAAACCGAGGATTCCTCTACTGCTAATATTTATAGAAAAATAGATAAGTTTAAATTCCATTCTTCTAAATACAGGACATGAAAAGTAACAGTCAAGAGATGCAGGTGTCATCAGTCAATGCATTCATAAGAATTTCTGTACTACAAATATTTACAGGTAAATTCAAGTGACATCTTACCACTGTTCTCAATAGCTTTCATTCTCAAGCAAATTCCTATAACACCCAAAGCAAAGTCATCACTGGTACTGCTGAACAATTCCACTAACAGGGCCAGCAGAAACTTTATTGTCCTTGAAGATACGAGGTGTGAAATCTACAATAAAAAAATAAAATAAATCAACCAATCAGATAATAATGGGAGAGCATAAAACATATCCACGAACATACTCGGCGTTACGGAAATTGCTGATATAAGAGGCCCGTAGACACTTCTATATGGAATGGAATTCGTCCCTTTGCCAGACCACACGAAATGGATCTCCAGAGTCCCACCCTCTACAAGGGCAGTGAAATTCCTGATAACTTCTTTACCCGTCCCATTGGCTGCATCTACGATGTTAAAGTCTCTTAACACCTTTTTCCCCTGTTTCAATGCAGAGAGTTTTATCAGCTAGATCAACACACGACTTGATTAAGAAAATACAATCAAAAGCATACAGCCCAGGCCCAATTTACTAGTAAGACAACTATATTGTAATGCACAAGTAATAAAAAATAAACACCCATGAAAAAAAAAGAATGGAATTACTAAAGTGACAGAAAAAAGACAGAAAAATGATTTCTCGTTTGCAGGAAACGTTAACATGCATGCAAGCTACGAAGAGGGTCTTCAGTGACAACAATGGGTGAACGAGGATTGGATAAGAATCAGCACATATGACACCAAATCAAGAAAGAGAATGATATTAAGAGATAAAATGATCAGAAATTATTATCTGGAAGCAATCGAAAAGAGAATCACAGACTGTAAGAAAATATCAATATTACGCCATATATATTCAACAAAGATTGTAAATCCAAGGAATCCAAATGACCTGAATTGATACATCAAACACACGCCTTCCAAGACTGCCAAATGTCGGGCCAGAAGTGAAAACTATTTCAGCAAAGTGCAGTTTTACTGTATAGTTTCCTGGCTGCAAGCATAGACCATAGTACTTGAGAGACAGAGGATTCAAACGAGCAGACGTGTACAACTCTGCATTAGGGATTGTCAATGTTGACGCATTTTCTGCCACAAATGGTGTCCATTTTGTGCTGCTAAGAGCCCACTTTCCACTGCGAGAAAGGTAATATTTGGATGTGCCTTCCAACAAAGGGTCAGGTTCATATTCATTGCCATCAACATTCACCCTTTCACCTCCACAGTTTATGAAAAGGTTATAGTCTGCAGAAAATCAAAAATACAAATATAAAATTAGTCCAGAGACGTCATGTTCCAAAAAACAAAATTTCTAATCACAAGGATGTTTTCTTCCAACGCCGAAAAAGAAAAATCAAATCGAAAGGGTATACTGTCCTGTAGAAAGGATATTTTATACCCACTTTTAGATGTGCCATCACAGGGAAAGTCCTTTCTTAAACATGGCGCTATCCTACGAAGGTCAAACGGAGCAAGTGAATGATTTATAGACCTGTTCTACCGAGAATATACAATTTAAGACTGTCAGAAACCTACGAGTCACTTGTTGTCGATGAAAAGCTGGCAACAAAGTTCCTGCAATTCAGGCAAACCTTGTTTAATTCCAGAGGCAAGAATTCAATTCCATTGGTCCGACAGACAAAAAAGCATGCTTACCGTGATTCTTGCTCACAGCCAGCTGGTGCAGATGAAAGATCGGTGAATGTATTGTAAGAGATATCCCTGAAATTTTAAACGGCCTATTATGATGATGATTCATATGCTATCAAAAAAGTTAATAAGACATCAAATGCAAAATGATTTCCAGGAAGACAAACGTACATATTCTGTCTGGTTCTCTTGATCCAATATGGTATTGATCCAGTAAGTTTGTTGCTTGTAAGATACCTGATATGCAAAACCAACAGCAAATGAGTAACACAATAAAATCATCACGAATATTTATTAAAGAGCAAAAGGTATGACTCTTCTGACTTTCCTGCTTGCCTATTAGGTTGAAGACCGAGTAAATCAAACCCAGAATCACTTAGTTTCTAAGGATCCGAGATTCATTAAGTTTTCTCGTATTTCACCTCTTATGACGAATCATCGAGTAAATCGAACCCGCAGTCACTTACATAGTCGTTAAGCGTCTGAGGTCCACAAAGTTTTCTGGTATTTCTCCCGTCAAATTGTTAAAGCTCAAATCTCTGCAGCAGAAGTTTATCAAAAAAATGTAAGAAATGGCAGAATGAAAATCATTGATGCAGGAATTAGTGTGCAAATAAACATGAAATCAAGAATTTTTCTAGTCTGACATCTAAAAGAGTACAGGAATTTTAACAAAAAACATCATTCATTTTCTGAGAATGGGTTTCAATATTAAGGTTACTCAAAAGCCCCAACCTCTTACGGGTTTTTTGCAGAGTACGAACCACTGAAACTCCCTAAGATTGACACTACTACACATGCAACAACCACATTCTCAAATATTAAAGTAAGTTGCAACCCCAGAGTTCAGTGCAGATCTGAATTATTTTATATCTCTGATAATTAGTGCATCCGAGATCTTTGCTGATATATGATATGTATAGAGTTCTCAATTACAGTTTGTTTGAACCAATCTGTGGTGAAGAGGAGAGATTAGAGACTATGTTATAAAGGACCAGAAATAGTACTTGGACAAACCAAGATAACATCAATGGCCATGTACATACTATCATCAGACGAGTGTACCTGAATCAAATATCTGAACCAAGCTCAATGCCTAAGCTTGATTTGGGAAACAGACAGACCAGAAAAATAAGATTATGCTCAAATGCGAGCTCGTGGATGGATTGTAAAAGAAAAAGAATACAACATAGGCGGTTATTCATGGGAATCTAGGGCAGCGCGTTGTAGACCCTGCAGAACCTTCACATAAACGTGCCTATCAAATGCGGATGGTCGAAAACTATGCACAGATCTCTCGGCTTTTTGAAGGCATCATAGAAACTGATGTTTAGTCAAAAACATATCAAAAAATATAAAATGCGAGCATGATTATCACTTGATCAACAAAGTATGCAAACATTTGGGTTCAAGGAGCTGTACAGGGTTTGCAGTCTAGTAAATTTGCCAATGTAGTCCGGGATGCTGCCAGATATTGAGCAATTTCGGAGAACCCTAGACGTGTTCATAGAGAAAAACTTGTCAAAAAATCGTCAAAAGTTATTCCATGCGGGTGGATAAATGTCATTCGTAGTCTTACAACTCTCTTAAACTTAGCAGTTTCTCAAGGGGAGGGAAGCTACCGCCGGGGTTTTTCAGGTCAGAGACTCTCCTACAAAAGAAACGCTACTGTCAGTACAGAGAACTAGCCCAGACAACAGCCCTACGTACGGAAAAGAGTAAAGCCACGCTTACAAATGCGTTAAACTCTGCAATAATGAGAATTCGGGTGGAAAGGGACCCTCCATTAATGTTCCTTGCATGTCACTGCGAGATTAGAGAACTGTATTACACTCCATGAGAATGCCGAGTAGTGAAGGCATCCTCTTCAATTGATAAACCGGGATGGAAAACAATAAATAAAGAGAGCAGAGCTAACAGTCTTTGTAGATTCGTCCAGTTCCCTATGAAGCTCGGTATCCTCCCAGATATCTCAGTTCCATCCAGCCTACTGAAAAACACGATACGGTACCGATTATAAATAATAATAGGATCTTTTTAGTCTCATGAAAGAGTTCAACAAATATAAGAGCAGGAACCTTACACGTCTGTCAAGTTCTTCAGGTTACTCAGTGTTTCTGGAAGCTCACCCGAGAAGTTGTTGCAGGAAAGAAGGCTGAAATGACGTGATGCATTGTCATTAATTTTATTTAACGAGTCACATAAGTTACCAATTTCTTCTCTTTTCTTTTTGATTCACATAAAAACGAAAACTCAATTCCTGGAGAACAATGTACCATAGACCAGAGGCTTACAGTCTTTTCAAGTTGGTCAAATTTCCGAGGCTACGAGGAAGAGGCCCTTGCATCATGTTGCTCTCCACGAAACTGCAAGGAAAACATTCAATAAGAAAGAAAAAATGTCGATCGACATCCATACCAATATGCAATTTAGCTTGGTGATAAAATATCTTTGAAGAACTGGATAAAACGTCATTACAGGACTTCAAGCGTTCCAATGCTGCCGACCTCCTCAGGAATCGTACCCGAGATACGGTTCGCCAGAAGGTTTCTGCAATGGTACACAACAAAGCCCTTGGTCAGTTCCACTACCACCTAGACCAGAAAATGGAGATGTCGACTTTACGTTGACTGGAATGTAAGAAACGGAATGGAGGTGATTTACAAGATTTTCAAGGGAAGGGAAGTCCAATTCGCAGCAGGTATGGAGCCGTTGATGTAGTTCCGAGAGAGGTCACTGCTCGGTTCCACCGATTCAGAGGATACGAAAATTAAGCGCGGAGATGCTCAGTTCCTCAATGTTGAAAAGAAAGAATCGAGAAACACTAGAATTTGGGGCCGCGAACGTACAGCCAGGATAGGTAACTGAGCTTGCCGAGCTCCTCCGGCAGCACTCCGGCCAGATTAGCCGCCTTGATATCACTGAGTGCAATTTCATCCCGGCAGAAACGAATCAGCTACCGACGAAACCAGATAAGGGGATTACCACTATTGAGGGGAGGGCGCCAGGGTCATACATGCCGACGACATGCCAGACGGTGCTTTCCGTGGTCGTGTTCGTGGTCGCGTTCGTGGTCGCGTTCGTGGTGATCGTGGTGAATTCCTGGCAGGCGACATTGTGGACGAAGGGGTCGCTGTTTACCTTAATCCATTGAGTGCAAGGATCTACGCTGAAGTTCCACAGCGTCGGCGGAATCTTCAGCTTTAAAGCGATCTGTTTGAGCGCCTCGACTGGACGTTCCCGCGCGGTGCCCCCCAAGAGATTGTTAGAAATCGAAATCAAAAGGAATTACATATAATAAATAAGTAAATTTCTTATTTCGGCATTATTTCAGATAAAATTTTATATGCAATCGAGGTAAAAGACGGTTCTGTATCTGAATACGTTCGGAAATCAATGGCCCAGGCGTTCTGATTGCTGAGGGAATTTTCTAGCTCGATGTGTCCCGAAAGAGGAAATATTTCCCCATTAAAACCGAAAAAACTGAGTAATGGTCGCCATCCCCCCAGACTTGAGAGGTCGAACGAAGTTGAGAGAGAGCAGCTCCTGGCGATCCTGTGGCGAGGCGCAGAGCGGAGGACGGTGGTCGTCGGTATAACTCACCTTCCTCCAGGGGGAGAGTCTGAGCGTTGGCGGCCCGGTTCTGGAGACAGCAGTTTATGGTCGCCGCCCAGAGGAGGAGGAGGAACAGAGCTCGGGGTTGCACCGGCGCCCCGAGCGGCGCCGGAGCGGCTCCTTTCATCTCCTTGCGCCTTGTCTTCTTGGCGTCGCTTCCCGGTCGAAGAACAGGTCGTAGGTGGGGGAGGACCAACGAAGCAAACTGAACAAGCCCGTCGACTGGCCACTGGATAAATACGAATATCAAAAGTCCCACGGCTCAGCAATGGCCCGACGGCGACGCCCGGCGCCAGCGACTTCCGATGGCGGCCGCATGGGGACTTCTCGGGTGACGAGTAGCAGGAGAATGAATCGATCGGCGGACCCCAGTATCCTTCTAAAGCCGCGTTCCACCCAGCCAAAGTCAACGTGAAAACGTTGGTACGGGTGGTGGCGATGGCGACGGAGCTCATCAATGGCGCCACGTCCCCCCTCCGGTGTCCCCTCTTGCGCTCGAGGCCTGGCATCTTTTATGAAGCGTTGCTAAAGACTGGACAAGCCTCTGGTCAACACCATGGACTTCCGGGCCCGCAGACTACCTGCATACGGAGTAGTATTGACCGACTTATTGCTTTATAAAGACACGGGTTTAGCTGAATTACCCTTGGTCAACAGTATGAGGTCATAAGGGAAAACTACCATGGTGAAACAATTATACGTTGTTAACAGGGATTAAAGACTTATAATTTTATCCATGTCATCTTTCGGAGGTCCCACATGATGCGCAAGACAAAGTAGGAACTCTAAACGTTTGATAAAAATAATTCTGCCTTCATGTGGGCCCATTAGCGGTTCCACAGATAAGGTTGAAAAATCAGGATCTCATTTAATGACCAAGCAGTGACATTTAACAACCCGCCCTCGTTCTCTCTCTCTCTCTCTCGCTCCGTAGCTTGTTCTTTAAGGGTGAATCGGGTAACTCATTTAGCGTAGCATCAGGTGCTTATCAGCCCATCTACATCTGGGAGCTCCTCTGCGAAGAAGTGGAGAACTCTTACTTGTAGCAAGCATTCAATATTCGTAAAAAATGTAAGATTCATTGAGCTGCCCACTGACTAGAACAACACCCTCCAAGTTTAACCATCTTGGCCTTTCACCACTGACTAGCATCATCCCCTGTTTTCTCTATTTCCTACTCACATTCTCTTTCAGAAACGTTCTCCTTAACCTTCTCAATTTATAATTCCCACCCAAGCAACATGATCTTGCTTCTATTTTACATGAAATCATGCTCCATGTTTGTTGTGCTATTCAATCTTCTCTTGAGGAAGTCGTTGATTTTTTTCAACAAATATCTTTAGCACTCAGGTCCGTCTCGTCCCCTTTCA
The DNA here is from genome assembly GCA_024713555.1 of Spirodela polyrhiza. Classification (NCBI taxonomy): domain Eukaryota; kingdom Viridiplantae; phylum Streptophyta; class Magnoliopsida; order Alismatales; family Araceae; genus Spirodela; species Spirodela polyrhiza. Next base: position 3,696,638 of record CM046533.1, on the reverse strand, counting down.
TTATTGCACTCCCACCCTTCTATTTTTTTGTTGACAAGAATGGGATTAATACCAATAATTCCTACTCTAAAAGACTTAACCAATACCTAGATTGTCATCTTGTCTCCCAATAGAAGTTGTAGATGTTTTACAACAAATGAAAAATATAAAGGAAGAGAAACTTTTTCTAGCTGTGACAACATAGAGGGGGGATACTCTTTATTATTTATAACGTTGTGTAGTAAATTAATGTCCCATTTCAGACTGCACACACAAAGTAACAATTTGGTTCCTTTTTTTCTTCTTTTAATGTAAATATATTATTTGTTATTGTCTCAATAATATATCCGCTGTGACATGCTAAGATCTATCGTTATTGAGTTTTTATGATGTTTCAGTCGATATTGTTTTCACTGTTTTAAAATTATACTATTATCCATTATCACTAAAAGTTAGTCGAGACTTAATAAGGCAATGCTTATTTAATAGCTTTTCGCACCAAAGCCTACTGGAGTGCATTAGATGCAGTCCATCTGGTACATATTTTTGGTCCGTTACAAGCCTATTTGATAAGATGAGGCCCATTTGCCAGATTTTTTTTGCGTCGTAGCCTATTTGAGATTATCTACAGGTGGAACCTATTTGAGAGTCCAAGAAAAAATGCCATTTTTTTAGAGCTTATCTTATGTACGGTATGAATTAGCATATTGGTTCTAAAGAATTATATGAAGTTCAGTCTCAAACTTATGAAAATCAACTTTTAATGTTAAACACACCCAGTGATTCTGGATTTTTTATTCAAGTCCCATGGTGACATAAGGTCAACAATCATTTTACACATTTCTTTAACCTCTACGAAATGACTAGCATAGGGTTAAATTTTTCATGGGACGCTACATCAGCTATGCCAATGAGTTCATTATTTTTCATTTAGATAATTGGCATAACACTAGCATTAAATTGATGGATGGTTGGCACGAAGTACAAACTTGACTAAATGAGCTACATTTGAGCGCGCGTATTACTATGGAGTTGAATTGCCAACAGGAGGTTAACATTCGATCGGTGAACCCATTAGCTACTAGGTTGACCACTGGACATAAGGATTGAGCTGAGCTTCTTCAGGTGGTTTGAGTTGAGCTAATAGAAATAAGCCTGGCAAAAGATAAGGGTTCTCCAGCCTGCACTGGGCATTGCTGAGTAGAGGCTTAACCATTTTTTTTCTCTGCACAAGTTTTCCTGATCCTCCCTCTCTTTTTGTCACTGGTCTCATCTCTCCTATTCGTCAAAGCATCCATCTCATCTCCTCTCTTTCTTTCCGGCGTGGTGGCGACAGCAAGGAGAGCAGCAACGGGCCACCGTAAAGCATTGCGCGAGGGCAGGCGGCGCCGGTGCGGATAACCGAAATTTTTTCCGATTCTTAGCCAATTTCCATAGTTAATCCGGGATCTTGTCAGCAATCGAGCAATTCCGGAATGCCCGCAATAGTCGCTGGGAGGAACTTGTCAACGGATCTATCTGAAAACTATATGTCGTGTGGGTTGGTGGATGAATGGTGCTACACGCAGCAGTCTTCCAACAGCCGCATAACCAGCACTTTTTTTCATGCGGAGGCAAGCGAAGGCTCGGCGAGATGACCTGCCCTTGCGTGCTTCCATGTGCATTGTTCGTCGGCATGTAAATAAACAGCCTGTAACCTTCACCGGTGGTCAGATAATGACCACGGACACGGCCCCACTTCCATGCAGACGGAGCCGCCGTGAGGAGCCTCCTACGCTATTGACAGAAATGAACGCGTTGGCAACTTGCGAAGCCACTGACCTACCCAGCGGTGACATCTACCAGACCCTCTCCCTCAAGAACCGTCAGTTTTATCCACATCAAAGTCAATGAGAGACAGCAAAACACAGATCTCTGTCTCACTCCCTCTCTCCCCCCCTCCCTCGCCGTTTAAGTATCAAGCCTGGATGTGGCCACCGATCTGGAAGCTCCTCTCGGAAGAGCCCCGGTATTGGTAAACAAGGGTCACACACAATAGCAAGCCATAAACATTCCTAGAACACATTATTCCACCGTACACTGGTTCGCACTAAAAGGTCCCCTGAAGTAGAACAAGCTTGATCGTTGACGACTAATCAGCTAAACACGTAAGTCAAAGCTTTATTGACAGATACCACTGTCCCAGGCGAGCTCCATGCCCGGGGGGACGTCACATCGAGTCCGTGTAGTCACCGAGGAGCCGGGTTGTGGTAGAGTGGAAGTGGTCGTCTCCTCTGTTGCTGCTCTGTATAGACAGCGTGGAATCTGCCCACGGCCCGTCCATGGGCACGGCTCCGCTATGGCCATCATGAGAAGGCTTCTCCATCGACCTGAATATCAGCTCCATGCTCTTCGTCCGGGTGATCTTCATGGCCGGGACTTGAACGGGCGTGTGCCCCTCGAGCATGGCGACCACAGCGGACATGGAGGGCCTAAGGGTCGGGGAAGGGTTGGTGCAGACGAGGGCCATGTTCAGCATCTGCTGCGCTTCCTCCGTGGGGAAGTTGCCACCCAGGGCGGGGTCCACCAGCTCGAGGAGTGAACCCTTCTCTTGCAGAACATAGGCCTGAGAAAAATGGAAAAACCATAACCAAGGAATCTAAAGCCTGAATTGGTTTGAATAGTCAAGAATTGCACGTCCATACTGCTCGGAGGTTGCTTACCCAATCGAGAAGGTACATGAAGTCATCTTTGACGCGACAGTTGGCGTTACTCTTTCCACTCACAATCTCCAACGTGACTACGCCGAAGCTGTAAACGTCTGCCTTGTCCGTCAGGTAACCCCTCATGGCATATTCAGGAGCCATATAACCCCTGGAGCCAAACAAGGAAAATGCTTGTCAGCATGAGAGAGACAGCATTGCCATACCAAACTGGAGTCTTTCCTATTTATCGTATTTAAATAAACCAGCAAGTAGAGCTTCTCCACTTCTGGCACCTTCATTCTATGCAGAAGGAAAAACCGAAGGATGTGTTGGAGGTGATAACCTTAACACTTGCTTGATCAACAGGTAGGTTTTGAAGGCAGGAGCAAGTGAAACGAAAATAAGATACAAAAAAAGTATACTAAATGAGACATAATTTCAATAACTAGTCCAAATGACCATAATTACTTCAACAAAAAAAAGCTGCGCATTGATTCAGATTACAAAGCAATGGTTAGTATCATCAAAATGATGTTATCAGTCTTCTAAGGCGAAAGTGTCAACAGTTAGCAAGACGATGAAGAGCCGCAACTCGAATTATATAAGACTAAGAGCAAACCTAAAAATCCATTGGATCAGAAACGAAGATTGCTTACATGGTCCCTGCTATCCGGGTGCTGATATGCGTATTCTCCTCTTCGTCGAGTTTGGCCAGTCCGAAATCCGATATCTTCGCGTTCAGATCCTTATCAAGAAGGACATTCGTCGTTTTGATGTCTCTGTGAACTACCTTTAGCCTCGACTCTTCGTGAAGGTAGGCCAGGCCCCTCGCTATTCCAATGCAAATTTTACGCCTCGTTTGCCAACCCAGTTCCAACTTCGACCCTTCGGGACCTGTCAACACCGTGACATCAAATCTAATCCCAAAATCCATGTAACAATGAATCTAATCAAGATAATCCCAAAACGTGGGGGGCACAAAGCACAAGGAAAGCAAAACCGTAATGTGGTTACCAAATAGGGCTCGAGCGAGGCTGTTATTTTCCATGTATTCGTATATTAGAAGCAACTGATTCCCTTCAATGCAGCACCCAAAAAGTCTTACGAGGTGTGGGTGCTGTAGGGCTGATATCATGCCTATCTCATTCAAAAATTCCCGGTTTCCTTGCTTTGACTTGGATGAAAGCTGCTTCACCGCAATCATAGAACCGTCCGGAAGAACCCCCTGAAAGTTTTCCAAATGCGTGTAATATTATTAGGCTCTCAAGATTACACGAGGACTAAAATTTCGGACATAAAGCGAAAGCGAATGAACCCATGACTGTGGTCGACCTTGTAAACCGGACCAAATCCGCCTTCACCAATCTTGTTTTCAGGGTCGAAGTTCCTAGTGGCAGCTTTAATTTGCTTCAAACTAAAACGATTGGTTTGCAAGTCCAGACCTCTGAGTTCTTTGAGAAAAAGGCAATACATGCGATCAGTAAAATAAAAAATCAATACTAGAGGATCTATAACACAGAAATGCGCGTTAGTCAGCTTGTCCACTATTCGCAATTGTAGAAACTGTCTATTAAAGTTAAGGATGTAGACCGTAGGCAACGCTACAGAAATCAATAGATTGTCACAAGTCTATACCTGACGTTCTCTTCAGCTTCAATAGGTATCAGTAATATATTCTTACGTATTTTTCTCTACTCAAGGTGTCTTCAGAACAAACAATCCCCGCTCCCACCAATCTAGACCATTTTATGACTACCCCATTGTCTCATCGATTCAAGCATAGGATCTGCTAAGTAGATACCAAAAGAAAGACAAATTGCTAGCCAATAGTGCAATAGCCCCCTCGAACACCGATGCCTGGCTTTAACATAGTGCAGACCTTTCCTCGGATGATTCAAGTTTACGGCATGCAGGACGTTCGAGGGATATCAGGTCACCATGATGCGACATCACTTTGGCATATTGACTGAAATACACTTTTATACTCAGCAACAAGCTCTTCATTTTTTTCGTGAAGTTCACTTGATATCCCAATACCTAGGGAAACTTTGGCTGCATTATTTTCAAATGCTCTAGATAGAAGACACATAAGTCGTGTGAGTAAAGAATAGATAAATACAGATTTCGCTGTTCCCATCCGATCTGTGGATTCATCCACCAATATTGATGAAAAAATGGATAGGATGCACGAACACGGCTACTTTAATTTGACACAGGATATGAGCCAAAATTTTCCAGGCGCAAATCTGCCTCAATGATTTCTTTAAATATTACGTTTCCTGTACTACACCTATTTATGGTAAATTCAAATGACAACTCACCATTGTTCTCGGTAGCTTTCTTTCTCAGGCGAAACCATATTATACCCAAAATCACCATCATCAATAACACAGTTGAACCAGCAGCAATTCCAATGATGGCGCCAACTGGAAACTTCTTGTCCTTGAACACACGAGGTGTGAAATCTACAATACAGAAATGAATTTAAATCAACCAATAAGATAATAATGGGAGGGCAGAAATCATCTCCCTGTACATACTCGGTGTTACTGAAATTGCTGATACAAGAGGCCCGTAGACACTTCTATATGGAATGGAATTCGTCCCTTTGCCAGACCACATGAAATGGATCTCCAAGGTGCTGCCCTCTACAAGCGCAGTAAAGTTCCTGACAACTTCTTTACCAATCCCATTTGCCGCTTCTACGATGTTAAAGTCTTTTAGAACCTTCTTTCCCTGTTACAATGCAGTGAGTTTTATCAACTGAATCAATACTCGACTAAACTACATACAAAAAAAAAGCCTACAATGGTGAAACCAGGTCCAATTTACAACTTAGAAGAGAAAAATAGAGACAACAACGATGCTATAGTGCATAACTATTCACAACAAACACCGACGAAAGGAAAAAAAGGGAATAACTGAATACCAACAAAAAAAATGTGAAAAGTGTTAGAAGAAATGTTTTCTCGTTTGCAAAAAAGATATCATGCATCCCATCAACGAACAGAGTCTCCTGTGAGAACCACATGAATACTAACCAGTATGTATTCATCAGGATTTTAAGTTCAAAAAATGCAAATCACCTGGATTGATACATCAAACACACGCCTTCCAAGACTGCCGAATGTTGGGACCGGAGTGAAAACTATTTCAGCAAAGTGCAGTGTGACTGTATAATTTCCTCGCTGCAAGCATAGACCATAGTATTTGAGAGAGAGAGCATTCAAACGAGCAGAAGTGTACAATTCTGCGTTGGGCATCGTCAATAATGACGTAGCTTCTGCGACAAATTTCGTGATGCTTCCCCCTATAAAGTTTCCTGTACTACTATAAGCCCACTTTCCACTTCTGGAAACGTAATACTTGGATATGCCTTCAAATGATGTGTCAGCTTCATATTCAATGCCACCAACAATCACACTTTCACCTCCACAATTTATGAAAAGGTTATAATCTGTTGAAATTACAGAAGTACAAAAATAAAATTAATCAAGAGAACGTCATGTTCTAAGGTCAAACTTTCAAGTCATAAGGATGTTTTCTTCAAACCCCGAAAAAGGAAAAATCAAATTGAGAAGGTACAGAAACTGTCCCGAAGAAAGGAGATTTTATACCCACTTTTAGGTGTGCCATCACAGGGTAGGTCCTTTCTTAAACATGAGGCTATCCTACAAAGGTCAATCGGAGAGAGTGAATAATTTTACACTTTATCTACCCAGAATATAAACTTTAAGAATATCAGGAACGTACGAGTCACTTGTTGTCGACGAAAAGCTGGCAACATAGTTTCTGCAAGTAAGGTAAACCTTGTTTAATACCAGAAACAAGAATTCAATTCCACAGGTCCGACCGACAAAAAGTCTGCTTACCGTGAGTCTTGCACACAGTTATCTGGTGCAGATGAAAGATCGGTGAATGTATTGTAAGAGATGTCGCTGAAATTTTAAGGGTTCTATTATGATGGTGATTCCTGCGCAACCAAAAAGTTATTTGGACAAGAAATGCGAAAAAAAGTCCAGAAGACAGACGTACATATTTGTGGCCCTGTTAATCCAACCAGGTATTGATCCAGTAAGTTTGTTGCTTGTAAGGTACCTGATAATGCAAAATCAACGCAAAATGTGGAATACAGAAAGATTATCCCGAAAATATTTCTCAAAGAGGAAAAGCTATGAGTCTTCTGGTTTTGCTACGAGCCTATTAAGTTGAATCATCCAGTAAATTGAACCCACAGTCACTTACATAGTTAGGCGTGCGGGGTTCACAAAGTTTTCTGGTATCTGACCCGTCAAATTATTAAAGCTCAGATCTCTGCAGCAAAATTTTATTAAAAAATATGAAAATCGGGAAACCAAAATAATTTTTTTCCATGTGACAGGCCAATATGATTTTCAAGGTTCAGGTATTCTTTTCAAGATAAGCATTGGCAATGCATATTTCTTATCATCAAACAATTATGAGAGCGAAAAAAATTGCTGCATGAAAATTATTGATGCGGAAACAAGCGAGCCAGGCAAAGACCCCGTCAACAAATTTTGTCTCTTACGTGCAAAAGGTACAGGAATTTAAACCGAAAATTCATCCATTTTCCGAGAATGTGGTTTCAATATTATGGTTACTAAGAATTCCCACTTTTTAAGGGTTTTTTTCATAGTACATAACATGTAATATTTCCCAAGGTTGATACCACTGCACATGTAACGACCACATTCCCATTTATTAAAGTAATTTGCACCCCAGAATTAAGCTCAAATCTGAATAATTTTCTACATCTCTGATAACTAGTCCCTCCGACTTCTTTGCTGATATATTATATGACAAGAGTTCTCCACTGCGGTTATTTTAACCAATCTCTGGTGAAGAGAGAAATCAGCAACTACGTTATGAGTGACCACAAAAATTATTTCGACCGACCACAGGCAACATCAATGGGCCATGTACATACTATCATCAGACAGGAGTACCTGAATCAAATATCTGCACCAAGCTCGGTGCCTAAACTTCCTTTGGGAAATAACCAGACCAGAAAAAGAGAATTATGCTTACATGCGTTCTCATGGATGGCTTCAAATGAAGAATTTACACCGTAGTATGTAGTCCACAGGTGTCTGGGGCACTGCCCCAAGACCCTGAAGAACTCGGATATAAGCGTGCCTATGACAGTCAGATGCTCTAAACTAATGCACAGATGCAGCCTGTCTCCGCTTGCTCAGGGCATCATAGAAACTGATGTTTAGCCTAAAATATCTCAAAAAATTCTCAAATGCGACTACGACTATAACTTGATCAACAAATTATGCAAACATTTGGGTTCAAGGAGCTGTACAAGCTTTTCAGTTTAGTAAATCCGCCAATGTAGTCCGGGATTCTGCCAGATATCGAGCAATTTCGGAGAACCCTAGCAGTGTTCATAGAGAAAAACTAGTCAAAAAATCATCACAAGTTTATCCATGCTGATGGATAAATATCATTCGCAGTCTTACAGCTCTTCTAAAGCTAGCAGTTTCTCAAGGGGAGGAAAGCTACCGCCCGAATTTTTAAGATCAGAGACTCTCCTACAAAATGAAAGTCAACATAGCTATTATCAGTATAGAGCACTTACCCAGACAACATCCTCAAGTATTGAAACAGAGTAAATCCAGACTTACAGCTCCTTTACGACCAAAAATAATGAGAATTCGGGTGGAATGGGACCCTCCATTAATGTTCCTTGCATGTCCCTGCGACATTAACAAAATGTATATACCCCATTAGAATACCATATAGTAAAAATATCCTTTTTAAGTGATAAACGGCGCTGGGAAAAGATAAAAAAAGACAGCAGAGCTAACAGTCTTAGTAGTTTCGTCCAGTTTCCAATGAAGCTTGGTATCTTCCCAGATATCTCGGTCCCATCCAGCCTACTGAAAAACAACATCCGGCACCGATTATTAATAAGAGGAGGATCCCTAATTTCATGGCGGAACCAAACAGTTATAAGAGCAGAAACCGTACACATCTGTTAAGTTCTTCAGGTTACCCAATGTTTCTGGAAGCTCACCGGAAAAGTTGTTGCAGGAAAGAAGGCTGAAAGGACGTGATACTCTGTCACTGACTTTCTTTAACAAGTCACATGTGGTACGATCATTCTGCCTGCACTTTCTTCTTTTCTCTTTGATTCACTTAAAGAGCGAAAATGTAATTCTAGAGGCTTACAGTCTTTTCAAGTTGGTCAAATTTCCGAGGCTACGAGGAAGAGGCCCGTGCATCATGTTGCTCTCTAAGAAACTTCAGGAAAAGGATTCAATAGGCACAAAAAATGTCGATCAACAACTAATACGTTGCACAAAATGGTAGCAACAAACAAGATATAAAGTTATTACAGGATTTCAAGCGTTCCAATCATGCTGATCTCCTCAGGAATCGTACCCGTGATACGGTTCACCAGAATGCTTCTGCAATGGTACACAACAAAGCCTATCGTTAGATCCACTACCACCTAGACCCCATGATAAAGAAATCGAGTTTCCGTTGAAGGGGATGTAAGGATCGGAATTGTGGTGATTTACAAGTTTTTCAGAGGAAGAGAAGTCCAATTAGCAGCAGGTATGGAGCCGTTGATGTAGTTCCGAGAGACGTCACTGCTCAGTTCCGCCGATTCAGAGGATAAGAAAATTGCCCGCGAAGATGTTCAGTTCCTCATCGTTCATAAGAAAGAAACACAAGAATTTTGGTCGGCGAACGTACAAAAAGGATAGGTGCCTGAGCTTGCCGAACTCCTCCGGCAGCACTCCGGTCAGATTAGCCGCCTTGATATCGCTGAACACCATTTCGTCCGGACAGAAACGAATCAGCAACCGACGAAACCAGATAAGGGGATTACCACTATTGAGGGGAGAGCGCCAGGGTCATACATGCCGACGACATGCCAGACGGTGCTTTCCGTGGTCGTGTTCGTGGTCGCGTTCGTGGTGGTCGTGGTGAATTCCTGGCAGGCGACATTGTGAACGAAGGGGTCGCTGTTTACCTTAATCCATTGAGTGCAAGGATCTACGCTGAAGTTCCACAGCGTCGGCGGAACCTTCAGCTTTGAAGCGATCTGCTTGAGCGCGTCGACTGGACGTTCCCGCGCGATGCCCCCCCGGGGGTAGTTAGAACTCGGGAAATAGGGAATTAAAAAATAATAAATAAATAAAGACGGTGGGAAGGCATAGCTAGACGAACCTGTCACAGAAAATGAATAAATATTCATCATGATATTATTTGTTACGTATAATGACTAAAATAATTCCTTATACCGGCATTGTTGCGAACAGCATCTCCTTATGGAATAGTATCTTATTATGGCATGGCATTATCGGCCGATGCGGGGCGATAAAGCAAGTATTTGTCCATTTAAAACGGAAAAAACTGTTTGACGGTCTCCCCTCCTTATGCTTGAGAAGATGAAAGAAGTTAAGAAGAGAGCGAGCTGCTGCGGGCGATTCCATGGCGAAGAGGAGCAGATAGGAGAGTAGTCATCGGTGCAACTCACCTTCCTCCTGGGGTAGAGTCTGCGCGTGGGATTCCCGACTCTGGAGACAGCAGCTCAGAGTCGCCGCCAAGAGGAGGAGGACCAGAGCTCGGGGGAGAGCTGGCGCCCCGAGCGCCGCCGGAACAGCTGCTCTCATCTTTCTTCTCGTCCTCTCCGCGTCACCTTCCGGCAGGAGAACAGGTAGGTGAGGGAGGAGCAATGAAGCGAACTGGGAATCCCAGCGATATCCTCGCACGGTTGGGATGGAAGGAGGGAGGCAGGGCCGGAGATGGAGTGTACACCATGTGGCGCAGACCCAGCACACAGAAGAAATAAGTAGCTGGATCAGGGAGCTCATACTTCGCGCCAGCGCCGGTCAGCAGGGCAAGTTGTCAACGGCGCGCCAGTGGATAAGTAGGAGTATCAAAAGTCTTACGACTCAGCAATGGCCTGACGACAGGCCCAAGTATCCTTCGACAACCGCGTTCCACCCAGTCAAAGTCAACGCGAGAACGTCGGTACAGGTTCGCGACGACGACGGCGCTCTCGAGCCCTGGCATCTTTCCTTAAGCGGTACGAAAGCCTGGACAAGCCTCTAGTCAAGCCCATGAACTCGGGCCCCTCATTCTACGCCATCAGGAGTAAGTATCGATTGACTTTTTGATTTATAAAGACAGCGGTTTCGCTGAATTACCCTTCGTCAATGTTATGAGGTCATACGGGAAAACCAAATTAATCAAACCATTATACGTCATTAACAGGGATTTAAAACTTATTATTTTTATCGTTGTCATCTTTTCGGATGTCCCACATGATGCGCAAGTCAACGTGGGAAATACATACGTTTCATAAAAATAATTATGCATTTATGTGGGACAATTAACGGTTATAAACAAAGGTTGAAACTCAGGATCTCTTTTAGTGACCAAGCAGTGACGTCTAACAAACCCACCCTCCAAAATGGTTAGCTTATCAACACCAACACAACAACCCATGTGAGAATAACACTCACATAGGGAAGACGACAGACACCATGTTAGTCAATTGATTTGCATGTCTTGCTAAGTTTTGTCAACTAGCACAAGTCTCTCTCTCTCTCTCTCTCTCTCTCTCTCTCTCTCTCTCTCTCTCTCTCTCTTTATTTATATTATATATATATAAATAATCTCGCTCGCTCGCTCGCTCTCTGGCTCTCTATTCTCTATTAAGGGAACATCAGTTCACCAATTTAGCGCAGTGTCAGCTGCTTATCAGCCCATCTACATCTTGGCGCGCTACTATTTTAAGAAGCCGAGAACTTCTAACTAGTCTGAGCATGCAATATTCGTAAAAACTCTAGAAAAACATTTTGAAACCTGCCGTTCTCTGACCAACACTAGAGCACCCTCTAGAGTCCAACCGCATTGGCCCTGGACCACTTATTATCAAGGTACATGAGTCCACGTTGGAGGTGTTGGGCTTCTCCTACAGTACGTAGGCCTGAGAAAAATGGAAAAACCATTACCAAGGAATAGACATATATTTGTGCGCTGAACAGATATAACGTACAGTGGTGGTCTGGGGATACTCCGCTCCATCCTCAGGTTGCTGTCATCAGTTGGTTTTTTTCCTTTTTATCCTCATTCTGAATCTGTTTCAACAGTCAGCATTGTGCATCGAAACTGCCCGAAGGTTGCATACCCAATCCAGAAGATAGATGAAGTCATCTTTGACGCGACAGTTGACGTTAGTCTTTCCACTCACAAACTCCAATGTGACCACGACAAAGCTGTAGACATCTGCATTGCCCATCAAGTGCTATATAACCTTTGGAGCAAAACAAGGCAAAATGCTTGCCAGCATAATAGAAACAGCACCTCCGAACCAAATTGGACTTTTTCCTCTTCATCATGAGGCCACTACTAATATATATAATATCAGAATTCATGACTTTGCACATGATGACCGGATAAAGAGAGCGAGAGTCATAGATGTGTTCATAGTTATTCTAACATTTTCCATGACGGCAGTGTCATTCTGGCTTATTAGATGGCCTATGACAACATTGTCACCCCACTGGGTTTCTAACTGTGGTTCACAAGAGAGCTCAAGGTATTGTCAAATCCGTGTAGAAATACACTTGAAAGTTTAGCCCATGTCACCACTTGTCAATGCATTTTCCAAGGTAAAAATAAATTCAAGAAAAGTAATTTACCACATAAATTACTTGAACTGGGAATATCTTTACACAATTCTGACTAGAGTGTTTTATGCGCTCAGCATGCTAGGATACTTCCACTTTCTTCTGACTAGAGTGTTTTATGCGTTCAGCATGCTAGAATGCTTCCGTATGATCTCTTTTCCTAATATTAGTTTTAATTCAAATAATATGAGACATCTTTGTTTCCTTCTACGATTCTATACCCTATTTAAATGTTTTTTATCTATTACCATGACAAATGTGTCTGAAAAAGAACAGCAAAGCAAAGCAAATGAGGTTATCTCATCGGGCTACATTTTGGCTTGAGAAAATTCTCATTAAAATTACAAATTCCATATCGAATTGAATTATTCTAAATTTATTTGCATACTTTTTTTCTTAAAAATATCTTTCTAGTGAATACATGTACGACTGGAATTGTCATGCAAATTTAGGTTTACAACTATTTGAATGGTCATTTATTGTACTTCATTCTCATTGAAATGTAAAACCATTTCACAAATCAATACCAACACATTCATTTATAATTATTTCAACAACTAGGCTAGTCATAATAACATCTCGGTGACTCTATACTAAATTTAATACTTATGTCTTAATGGGTTCATCATAATTGTGTAAACTTGTTGATTATTTGGAATACTATGTAAATAAGCTAAACATTATAAAGTTTCATAATTAAAATTTTAATAAAATTCAGGAATCTAATATAGTGTTTAGAATATTTAATTCACAGTCAATATAATAATTTATAATCCAATATTATGATCACAATTTTTATTAGTGTAACACGTAGGAGTAAACTAACTATTTTGAAGTTCACAAATTAAAACTGATTATACATCCACTAATTTTTTAATTAAATTATTTAATCCATTATTGGTAAAATATGTAAATATTATTTAGTTTGAAATTGATGAATCCTTTAATTGTCATCATTAACAAAACTAAGCTTCTAACAAATGTCGTTACATCAGTCTTGATGATGACATTTTTCCCATGAGTATTTTGCTAAAATGTGTACTTCCCACTTTCTTAAAATGTGCTCAAGCTTTCCTAGCATCATTCCTTAATTTTTCTATTCCCTATTCACATTCTCTCTAAGAGACTTTCTCTTTAACCTTCTCTACCTATAATCATAACTCAATTAGATCATCATCTTGCTTCTATTTTACGAATACTCACGTACCACTTTTGCATCATTAAATGTGCGATCGGAGTTCTTCTCGCCATCATCGTATCTAGGACTCGGAGTGAACCTGTGAAGAGTGTAGCAAGCTTCCCGATTTTCCTGATGAATCGATGGAGGAGGAGAGACGGGGAGAGAGAGAGAGAATTGTTCAGAATCCCGATTTCCTAGACGATGGAATCTGTCAAGAGAAGATGATAGCTTCCCTATTTGGCCGATGAACGGATGGAGGAGAGCTATATGGCACTGACTCTATCCTATCCCATTTTGTTATTGTGCTGCAGTCCTTTTATTTCGCTATTGACAAGAAAAGGGATAGTTTTTATAATAAGTTTATATATAAGATTATTGCTAATACATAACATTCTTGTCTTGTCTTGTTAATAAATATATTATGTGTCTTGTGATAAATGAAATATTGAAAAGCAAGATAATTTCTATTTGTGAGGACATAAAGGGGGATACATTTTTGCCATTATCATGTTGCGTAAATCTCTTGCAAACTATTGTACTGCTTCAGACAACATATTTCAAGTAATGGTTTGGTGGTTATAAGTCCCTTATTGTGATGTGATGATACAAGTACTTTTTATTGTCTCAATAATACATCTGTTATGACGTGATAACATATATCATTATTGATATTTTACAGTGATTTCATCCAATATTGTTTTTAGTGTTTTAATGTTACATTATTATTTATTTTAACCAAAGGCTTGAGTTCTCTTTCAGTCATGCCAATTTAATAGGTTCTAAGACCAAAGCCAATTGAGCCTATGAGATGAAGCCAATTTTATAGAATTTTTGGTTCATCAGAAGCCCATATGATGAATAGGGTCATTAGTCAAGTTTTTGCACCATAGCCTATTTGGCATCTTCTTAAGGTAGAATCTGTTTGAGAGTTTAAGACAGAATGCCTACCTTTTATGGTTTATTTGATCTTTTTAAAAGTATGGTATGACTTAGAGTCTTGATTTTAAAACATTATGAAGTTCGATCTTATTATTGTTGAAGTCAAATTTTGAACAAAATTGTCGTTGAATGTTATAAACAACCATTGAGGCTAGATTGGACCATTACATCCCATTTGATGTTTAAGTTTTAGCTGTTTCAATCATGATCACTACATGTGGAGGGTTGTTTAGTCATTTCCTTGAGCATGGAATTGCATAGCTTGATAGCATGAAGATCCTGAACATTTCTAGGTGAGGTTAAGAGGATACGACAATGTGTTGTGTAGATTAGATTATTATTTATCGAATAATAGCGTGGAAATTTTCTGCATTCTATCTTGATTTTTTTCAACAATGAAACGTAATGGATCAGATTATTAAGCTTCAATCTATTTACTTGGTCTGAATCTTAGGAGTAATAGATCTGATTATTGGGTTTGAATATAAGGCTGAATGGAGCTATTTATTGGGCCTACGTTAAGGAAGAATGGAAATTGTTAATGGGCCTTAATTGTAAGGCGTATAACGGATCTATTTCAGTATTTGGATGTGGTCTTTTTATCCATTTTAAAACGGTTTCGGATCTCTTAACCACCTGGTAAACAGTTCTACCCGTTACACCGAACGGATCCGAGTCGACGGAGTCTACGGACTCAAGGGTGTCTGGGAAACGGATCTATCCGTTGTACCCCACCGCATCCGTGATTTAAACGAAGCGGACCACTACCACTCCATTTTAATGACGTTCCTTTTTTGGTTCAAATAATCCTGTGAGTATTTATAAGCGAAGAATTTGTCGGAAACCCTAGCCACCATTTTTCTTTAGGAAGAAGGGAAGAGGAGAATCAGGGCGCGAGAAGATCCAAGATCCATGCCTTCCTATTCCGTGCTCGAGCATCCAACGACGATGCCTCCATTCCGTGCTCAAGGGATGGACGGCGCCTATATTCTGCGCTCGAGCATGCAACAGAGAAATGGACGTCTCCTTCCTGTTCTCAGGTCAGCACTGAATCTATCGATGCCGTCGCCCCGTGCTCAAGCGAGAAACAAATAGATTAACGCCTCCTAGTTGCGCCAACTAAGAGCAAATTGGATCAATCCATCTCGTTGAACCAACAAAGAGAAGATCAAGCCTGCGTGAAGGGGAGATGAGCACGAGCGTTTATTCACGGGCCGCAATCTATTTGTTGCCCTGAGAGCGCAACAAAAAAGGAAAATTATCTTCAGCTTGAGTAAACTCACTCCATCTCGTTTCTTTTAAATTATGAGAAATTAGATGTCCTTCAAACCCGCAATCTAGGAAGAGGTTGGTGGAAACTTCTTTACATGGGTCACATAAAGCCATGTAATAATGTAGAAGAGGATTTTGGGAAATATTGAGTTAGTAGGAGCTATTAAATCGTGGAACTCAAAGACGAGTGCCCTTCCGAACTGGATGAAGGTCAAAAAGATCCAACCACTGCAAAATTGTGGTGTGAATTTGATATTGCTTGCTTTCTAAAGAAAGGAATGAGTAGGAAGTAAAATATTTGTAGAAAGAAAACGTATTAATTCACCGTCCCCCTTTCTATTGTGCTGCTACTTAGAATGTAACGTGACAGAATAGTAACATATGGTTGATGGTCATTTTACCAATACGTTTAACTATTGGGAAATTACTAGTCTCTATAATCAATTTGTTCCTGGGACAGTGCATCAGATTACACCAATTGGGCTATTATTATTCCCTAAGATCATTGGCATGAAACTAGCATTCGATTGATGGGCTCTAGACATGAGGTATACACTTGGCTTAAATGAGCTACTATCCAAAAACACCAAAACACCTCTCTCTCTCTCTCTCTCTCTCTCTCCGGGGTTACAGAGTGTCCGTGTAGTTATCGAGGACCCGGGTGGTGGTGGAGTGGAAGCGGTCGTCTCCTCTGTTGCTGCTCTGCATGGACAACATGGAATCTGCCCACGGCCCGTCCATGGACACGGCGTTGCTATGGTCGGACGGCCCGAATACCACCTCCGTGCTCCCCGTCCGGGTGATCTTCATGCTCGGGACTTGAATGGGCGTGTGTTCCTCGAGCATGGCGACCACGGTGGACATGGAAGGCCGGAGGGCCGGGGTAGAGTTGGTGCACAGGAGGCCAAGGCTCAGCATCTGCTGCGCTTCCTCAATGGAGTAGTTGGTGCCCAAGGCGGGGTCGACCAGCTCGAGCAGGGCACCCTTCTCCTGCAGAATATTGGCCTGAAGAAAAATGGAAAAACCATTAGAAAGTAGAAATCTAGAGCCTGAATTGTATACTTGGAAACTGCCCAAAGGTTGCATTGCATACCCAATCGAGAAGATAGATGAAGTCGTCTTCGACCCGACAGTTGGCGTTACTCTTTCCGCTCACAATCTCCAGCGTGACCACGCCAAAGCTGTAAACGTCTGCTTTGTCCGTCAGGTGACCCCTCATGGCGTATTCAGGAGCCATATAACCCCTGGAGCGAAACAAGGAAAATGCTCATCAGCATAAGAGAGACTGCACTGCCATACCAGTCTGGACTTTTCCCTGTTAATCATATTTAAATACGCCAGCAAGTAGAGCTTCTCCACTTCAGGCATCTTCATTCTATGTAGAAGGATAAACTAAGGGATGTGTTGGAGGTGGGAACCTTTGCACTTGCTAGATCGACAGATAGCTTTTGAAGGCAGGATCAAGTGGAACGAAAATAAGATATGAATCTATGTAGATTAAATGGGACAGTCTTGGAACCAACTTGACAAAATGACCAAAAATAATAAAATAAAAGAAAAAAACTGTGCACTGATTCGAGCCACAAAGCATTGGATTAATATCTCCGAAACTATATTACCAGTCTGATAAAACGCAAGGGTGGGTCAATAGTTAGTTAGCAAGATTAATTAATGAATGGCTACAACTCGAATTATATCACTCTTATAACAGACCTAAAAATCCAATATTTCAGAAACAGAGTTCGCGTCGCTTACATGGTCCCTGCTATCCGGGTGCTGATATGGGTGTTGTCCTCTTCGTCGAGTTTCGCCAGCCCGAAGTCTGATATCTTCGCGTTCAGATCCTTATCAAGAAGCACATTCGTCGTTTTGATATCTCTGTGAACTACCTTTAGCTTCGACTCTTCGTGAAGGTAGGCTAAGCCCCTCGCTATTCCTATGCAAATTTTTCGCCTCGTTTGCCAATCCAGATTCAATTTTAACCGTTCGGGACCTGCCAACACCGTGATTGTTATACTCAGAACATACTGGCAATCATTTCATACAATGAATATATAACCAAGAAAATCCCAGAAAGTTGGGGGCACAAAGTATATTGAACGCAAAGCCACAAGATGGTTACCAAATAGGGCTCGGGCAAGGCTGTTGTTTTCCATGTATTCGTATATTAGCATCAACTGATTCCCTTCAATGCAGCACCCAAAAAGTTGTACGAGGTTTGGGTGCTCTAGGGCTGATATCATGCCTATCTCAGTCACAAATTCCCGGTTTCCTTGCTTTGACTTGGACGAAAGCTGCTTCACCGCAATCATAGAACCATCCGGAAGAACCCCCTGAAAGTTTTCAATATGTGTGTATTGATATTAGACCCTAAATGTTACCCAAGGATTAAATTTCGGACATGAATCAGAACCGAATGAACCCATGACTATGTGGTTGACCTTGTAAACCGGACCAAATCCACCTTCCCCAATCTTGTTTTCAGGGTCGAAGTTCTTAGTCGCAGCTTTAACTTGCTTCAAGCTGAAACGCATTGTGTGCAACTCCAAACCTTTGAGTTCTGCTCAAAGTTTAAGAAAAAGGCAATACATGCGATCAGTATCATACAAAAATCAATACTAGAGGACACTATTTGGAATTACAGAAAATGCCCAATAAAGCTCAGAATTTAGACCGTAGGCAGCACTTCAAAAATAAATATATTGTCACAAGTCTATGCCCGATGTTCTCTTTAGCTTCATCAAGTATCCTCCATACATTCCTGCTTATGCTTTCGCTAATGAGGTTATCTTCAGAACAAATATTCGTCTCTCCCACGGATGCAGACCATTTGATGACTACCCCTTTGTCCCATCGCTTAAAGCATAAACATCTGGTGCGTCAGCTACCAAAAGAAAGACAAGTAGTCTACTCTTTATGCCAAAACTAGGATTGTGCATAAATGAGGCAATAGGACAAGAGCCCTACGAACACCAATCTGTTTGGGCGGAGGTCTGGCTGTAACATGGTCTAGATCTTTCCGTTAATGATTTAACTTCACAGCATGCAGGAAGTTTCACCTATTTAAGTAATGTGCATGAGAGATAGCAATCATGGTTCATTGAGAAGGATGTGATGACACCGTTTCGTGATATCAACCCAACTTATTATTGAAATACCATTCCAAGAACCCGAAACTCAACACCAAGCTGTTCATTTTCTCGTCAAGTACACCTGATAACCTTAAAAGCTGCAAAAAGGAAAAAGAAGACTAAAAAAAACTAAAGCTGCTTTATTTTCAACCGCTGTAGATAGAAGACACATATGCAACAGGAGCAAAGAATATGCAAGTTCAGATTTGGCTGTGCTCTCACCAAATCTGAGGAGTCCTCTACTGTTCCTGTTCATAGAAGAATAGACAGCACATGCAAGCAATGTGGTATTTCAATTTCCTTTCTTCTAAGTACAGGGCATGCAAAGCAACAGTCAAGATAAGCAACGTGCCGATGTGATCTAGAGCACTCTTGCGGATTTCTGTGGTACAGATATTAATATGTAAATTCAAATGACATCTCACCATCGTTCTCAATGGCTTTCTTTCTCAGGTAAAACCATATTACACCCAAAATCACCATCATCACTGAAAAAGATGATGCACCAGCAATTCCAATAATAGCGCCAACTGCAAACTTTTTGTCGTTGAACACACGAGGTGTGAAATCTATAACGCAAAAAATAAATTAGAATCAACCAATCAGATAATAATAGGAAAGTAGAACACATCTTCCTGTACGTACTCGGTGTTACTGAAATTGCTGATATAAGAGGCCCGTACACACTTCTAGATGGAATGGAATTCGTCCCTTTGCCAGACCACATGAAATGAATCTCCAAAGTGCTGCCTTCTACAAGCGCAGTAAAATTCCTGACAACTTCTTTACCAATCCCATTTGCTGCTTCTACGATGTTAAAGTCTTTAAGAACCTTCTTTCCCTGTTACAATGCAATGAGTTTTATCAACTGAGTCAACACTTGACTTAACTAAATACAAAAAAAGGGCTACAATGGTGAAACCAGGTCCAATTTACAACTTGGAAGAGAAAAAGAGAGACAACAACGATGCTATAGTGCATAATTACTCATAACAAACACGGACGAAAGGAAAAAAAGGGAATAACTGAATACAAAGAAAAAAATGTGAAAAGTGTTAGAAAAAATGATTTCTCGTTTGCAAGAAATAATATCATGTGTCCTGTCTTCAGTGACAACCGCATGTTTGAACATAGCTTGGATAAGAATCAGCCCATATAAAATCAACCCACTCAACAGAATGATATTGTGGGACAAAATAATAAGGAATGAAACGTCTTGAGGCAATGAAAAGGGTACCACGGAGGTCTGTAAGAAAAAAGCAATCCTAAGCTATACCTATTCATCAAGATTCATCAAGAATGCAAATCACCTGGATTGATACATCAAACACACGCCTTCCAAGACTGCCGAATGTTGGGACCGGAGTGAAAACTATTTCAGCAAAGTGCAGTGTGACTGTATAATTTCCTCGCTGCAAGCATAGACCATAGTATTTGAGAGAGAGAGCATTCAAACGAGCAGAAGTGTACAATTCTGCGTTGGGCATTGTCAATATTGACGTGTTTTCTGCTAAAAATCGTGTGTTGCTTCCCCCAATAAAGTTTCCTGTACTACTATAAGCCCACTTTCCATTACTGGAAATGTAATATTTGGATTGGCCTTCAAATGATAAGTCACGTTCATATTCATTACCACCAACAATCACACGTTCACCTCCACAATTTATGAAAAGGTTATAGTCTGCAGAAATTCCAAAAATACGAATAAAAAAATTCATCAGGATAACGTCATGTTCAAAGGATGTTATCTGTCAGCCCCGAAAAAGAAGAAATCAAATTGAAAAGGTACTGAAGCTGTCCCGTAGAAAGGAGATTTTACACCCACTTTTAGCTGTGCCATCACAGGGGTGGTCCTTTCTTAAACACGACGCTATCCTACAAAAGATATGATTGAAGAGAGTGAATGATTTAGACACATGATCTACCCAGAATCTACAATTTAAGAATGTTAGAAACGTACGAGTCACTTGTTGTCGACGAAAAGCTGGCAACATAGTTCCTGTAAGTCAGGCAAAACTTGTTTAATTCCAGAAACAAGAATTCAATTCCATAGGTCCGACCGACAAAAAGTCTGCTTACCGTGATTCTTGCTCACAGTTAGGTGGTGCAGATGAAAGATCGGAGAATGTATTGTACGAGACATCCCTAAAATTTTGAACATTCTTGTATGATGATGACGATTCATACGAAACTAACTAATTGTTAGGATAGAAAATGAGAAAAAAAATCAACTAGAGAACGTACATATTTTGTTGGGGTTTCTTAACCCAATCAGGTATTGATCCAGTAAGGTTGTTGCTTGTAAGATACCTGATTATGCAAAATTCGCACCAAAAGCGGAATACAATAAAATTATCACTCAAAATATTGCTTAAAGAGAAAAAGCTATGACTCTTCGGGTTTTCCTGCTGGCCTTTTAAGTTGAATCAAGTAGATAGGGCCCACAGTCACTTACATAGTATCTAAGGAATCGAGTTCTGCAAAGTCTTTTGGTATTTCCCCCGTCAAATTATTAAAACTCAGATCTCTGCATCAGAAGTCAATAAATAAAAATGAAAATTCGGAAACGAAATAATTCTTCACCGTATGAGAGTCAATATGACTTTCAAGTTACAAGTCTTCTTTTCAAGATAAACATGAGCAATGCATATTGCCTATAATCTAATAATTATGAGTGCGAGATAAATGGCTTCATAAAAATAAATGATGCAGAAACAGTTGTACAAGTAAACTTGACGTCAACAGTTTTTTTTCTAGTTTTGCGTCCAAAAGACAGGAATTTCGACATAAAATTCATCCATTTTCCAAGAATGGGTTTCAATACTAAGGCTACAAAAAATTTCTGCTTTCTAAGCGTTGTTCGCAAATTACATACCACAGAATCCTGGCCAAGGTTGATACCCCTACACATTTCACAATCACATCCTCATTTATTAAAGTACATTGCACACCAGAACTTAGAGAAAATCTGAATCATTTTCTATAGCTCAGATAGCTAGTACCTCCGACTTCTTTGCTGGTGTATGATACGTCTCGACTACAGTTTTTTAGAACAAAGTTGTGATGAAAAAGAGAAAAACAAGAACTTTCTATGAATGACTGTGAATATTATTTTAACGGGCGATCAGTGGCGACATCAATGGAGACTATCATCAGACAAGGTTAACTGAATCAAGTATCTGAACAAAGCTCAATGCCTAAAACTTCTTTGGAAAATAAAAACTCCAGAAAAAGAAGATTGTTCTCAAATATTTGCTTATGGATGGCTAATAAAAAAGAGTTCAACATAGGAGGTACTTCACAGATATCTGTGGCAGTGCCCATGGACCCTGCAAAAATGTGACATCACCGTGCCTATCACATGCAGATCTTCTAAACGAATGAAAAGATGCAGAATTTCACCGCATGTCTAAAAAATCATAGCAACTGGTTTTCAGCCAAAAATATTTAAAAAAAATATGTTATGCAGACATTAAGGCTTCAAGGAGCTATACAGGAATTGCAGCTTAGTAAATCTGCCAATGTACTCCGGGATGCTGCCAGATATCGAGCAATTTCGGAGAACCCTGTAGTGTTCATGTAGAATAAACTGTCAACAAATTGCGAAAGAAATATTCATGCGGGTAGAGAAATCTCATTCGAACTCTTACAGTTGTTGCATATTTGACATTGTCTCAAGAGGGGGGAACCTACCGCCCGTGTTTTTCAGGTCAGTGACTCTCCTACAAAAGGAAAGCCAACATAGCTATTATTATTACAGTGAACTAGCGCAGACACTAGCCCTAGTACAGGAAAGAGTAAAACCACACGTACAACTGCGTTAACTTAACCAATGATGAGAACTCGGGAGGAAAGGGACCCTCCATAGATGTTCCTTGCATGTCACTGCAACATTAGGAAACGTATTATTGCCGATGAGAATCCCATGTAGTAAAGACATCCTTTTTAAATGATAAACGAAGATAACCCGAGCTTACAGTCTCTCTAGGTTCGTCCAAACCCCCATGAAGCTTGGTATCTTCCCAGATATCTCGGTCGAATCTATCCTACTGAGAAGAATCATCCGGCACCACTTATTAATACTAAGAAGATCTTTAATCTCATGAAAGCGTCCGACAAACAGAAGGGCAGGAACCGTACATCTCTCTCAAGTTCTTCATGTTACTCATTGTGTCGGGAAGCTCACCGGAAAAGTTGTTGCAAGAAAGAAGACTGAAATGACGTGATGCTCTGTCAGTTATTTCATTTTACTAGTCATATAAGTTACGACCATTCTACCTCCAGTTTCTTCGCTTCTTTTTTTGATTCACATAAAGAACGATAATTTAATTAATGGAGAAAAAATAGCATAGACTAGAGGCTTACAGTCTTCGTAAGTTTATCAAGTTTCCGAGGCTACGAGGAAGAGGCCCTTGCATCAAGTTGCTCTCAATGAAACTTCAAGGAAGGCATTCAACAGGTATAAAACATGCCGATCAACAACTATTACCAATATACAATTCTGGTTGTTCATAAAGTGTATTCTACGAACAGGATATAGAGGGATTACAGTGTTTCAAGCGTTGAAATGCTGCCTATCTCCTCAGGAATCGGACCTGAGATACGGTTCGCGAGAAGGTTTCTGCAGTGGTACATAACAGAGCTCTTCGTCAGATCAACTACCACCTATAGTAACCCGTGGCCCGCAGAACATAGAAATCGAATTTGCGTTGACGGGGGTGTAAGGATCAGAATAGTGTGACTTACAAGTTTTTCAGAGGAGCGGAAGTCCAATTCGCGGCAGGGATGGTGCCGTTGATGTAGTTCCGAGAGAGATCACTGCTCATCTCCGCAGATTAAGAGGATACGGAAATTCAGCACCGTCAAACCTCAAAAGAAAGAATCGAGAAACGTTATTATTCATAGCCGCGGACGTACATCCAGGATAGGTAACTGAGCTTTCCCAACTCCTCCGGCAGCACTCCGTCCAGATTAGCCGCCTTTATTTCGCTGCGGACATTTCGGAAGGACAAGAACGATCAGCCACAGACCGGGCACAGAATATCCGCGATAATGGGACTGTAATCCGATGGCAGATAGCGGCAGGCCCATACATGCCGATGACATGCCAGACGATGGTGTTCGTGGTCGCGTTCGTGATGGTCGTGTTGACTTCCTGGCAGGTGACATTGTGGACGAAGACGGGTTCGATTTGCTTCGTCCATCGGGTGCAAGGATCTACGCTGAAGTTCCACAGCGTCGGGGGAATCTTCAGCTTTGAAGCGATCTGCTGGAGTGCCTGAACTGTTTCCGCGCGGTCCCCTCGAGGATTGTTAATACTCGAGAAACAAGGGAATTACATATATACATATAGGTAGTAAGAGAGAGAGAGAGAGAGAGAGAGAGTCTGTTAAAGCAAATGAATAACTATTTATCATGATCTTGTTTTTCATGTGTAATAAGTAAATAAATTTTATTTATTATATCTACATTATTCCGTATTATCTCTCACTATGGAATCAGCCAGAGTTCTGTATCTCAATGGTTATGAAAACTAACCGTTTCCTGAGGGAATTTCTTTCCGGCTGCGGACCGAGAGAAGAAAATTTTTGCCCATTCAAGACGGAAAAAGGGAGAGAGAGAGAGAGGGAGAGAGAGGGAGGGGGAGAGAGAGAGAGAGAGAGAGAGAGAGAGAGAGAGAGAGAGAGAGAGTCTCCTCGGGATCCCCTTGCGAGTAGGAGCAGAGTGGAGGAGGGTAGTCATCGGCATAACTCACCTTCCTCGGGGTGCGTCTGAGCGTGGGCTCCCCAGCTCTGGAGACAACAGTTCAGATTCACCGCCAAGAGGAGTAGTAACAGAGCTCGGGGGAGCGCCGGCGCCCCGGGCGACGTCGGAGCTGCTGCTCTCATCTCGCGCCTCGTCCTCTTCGCGTTGCCTTCCGGTCGAAGAACAGGGAGGTTGGGGAGGAGCAGTGAAGCAGACTGGCAATCCAAGGGATCTCTCCTCGCACTGGTGAGAGAGAGGGATGGCTGGAAACGTAGTCTACACCATGCGGCGCAGACGGAGCACACAGGCAGAGACGTAGCCGAACCAGGGAGCTTTCGCGTGGCGCCGGCGCCCGCCGGTACGAACACTTCGGCGGAGGGTTTCTGTCTTGATTCAACGGCACGCCGGCGGATAAATATGAAGATCAGAAGTTCTACGACTCACCAGCCTCCCGATGCGACTCTCGATGGCGAGGTCTGGGGGAGTTATCTTTGAACAACCGCGTTCCATCGAGTACAAAGTCAACGTGAGAACGTTGGTACGGATGTTGACGAGTATGAAGGAACCCATCGATGGCCCCACGTCGCCCCTCCGGTGTCCCCCCCTTCGCGCTCGAGCCCTGGCATCTTCCGTCAAATGTGAAAGCCAGGTCAACACTCTGGTCGGGCCCATGGACTTCGGGCCTCTCGTTCTACGCTCATGGCAAGGGGGAAGTACCGATTGACATTTTGCTTTTTAAAGAATAGGGTTTAGGTAAAGTACCATAGTCAGTAATGCCAGGTTAAAAGGGAAAAGTAATTCAATTAGACCATTATAACTGGTTAAGATTGTTAAAAACTTTTACTTTCGATCGTTCCCAGCTTTCTGAGGTCTCGCATGATGTACTATGAGAATGAGATGTCCCCTTTGACCACCGCGGCCCTCATGTGGAACCATTCACGACTTGGGATCTAGTGGGACCGCGTTATGTTGACCAAACAAGAACTCATTAAATGACCAAGCCTCCAAAATGACAATCTTGTCAACACCAACATAATTACAAAATAACACAGCGAGAAACTACAAAGTCCATGTCAGCCAGTTGATTTGCATGTTTTGGTTGGTTCTGTCAACTAACACGTCTCTCTCTCTCTCTCTCTCTCTCGCTTGCTCGCTCGCACTGTGTAGCTGCTGAGGTAGAAACAGGTCCTTGTTTTAGACGTTGAAATTATCTTCCAGTATTCATCGTTTGACAGTCGGAAGATAATTTTTTGAGGGCACAAGTGATCTACTCGTCATTGACCGAAGAACCCTGCCTGGTGTGGGGAAATGGATTTCTCAAATGGGCGGGCATCCTCCCCACGGTAGACATCGCAGGCGTTCGTGTGGGAGAGGGACTAAGAGCGAGGGAGACCCACATTTAGCGATCTCAGAGCTTATTGCTGCAGCTGATGTAGCTTCAAACTCAGGTCCACGCACTCTACCGAAACATCCCAGGATGCTATGCGAGCTCAGGAATGGCTTTTCGGACAAGATTTACGGGAACGGATGCATTTTCAACAGATCCTAGAACTTCTTGTGTGAGCATGACTATCAGATTCAGATGTTACAAACCTCCAGGGAGACGCAGATCATTTGCGTTTGTCCAAGGAATCACACCACCTCATTTCGAGCCTAAATATATCTTATTATTTTCATTTTCTAGAAACATTACCCGTTGATCTTGCGTTTGTTTCAAGCAATTTGGGTTTCAACAGTTGCATTCCAGGCAATTGTTTTTTAAGGGGAAGGAAGATAAGATGGACGGTAGGTCAGATGAGAACGGGCAATTGCGTGCTACCTTATCTAAAAATACTTAACGTGGAAATAGACCATTTGTCATCTTCACCGTGGTGGACGATTGACGGTGGAGGCAGGTCCAGTTGCGGAGGTGGTCCTTTAACCTCGCCGCCCTGGGCCCTCGTCTATAATTCCGACCCGGGGGTTGGAGGGGTCGAGAAGGAGCTGCAACGTCAAACGTATGACGTAGAATCACGCGTTTGTCTTGCAACTACCACATCTCTGTCTCTGTCTCTCTGTCTCTATCTCTGTCTCTGTCTGTCTGTCTCTCTCTCTCTCTCTCTCTCCTCGCGTGGCTCGTTATTTAAGGGTGCATCAGGTCGCTAATTTCGTGCAACGTTAGATGCTACTCAGCCGATCTCCATCTGGAAGCTCCCATTTGAACAAACCGACAATTTTGACCAGTGCAAGCATGCAGTACCTCATAAAAAAAACAATAATGACGCCCGTCGTTCTCTGACCAACACTAGAGAACCCTCCAAAGTCCTTGACCACAGATTAGCAATGTACGTGAGTTAACGTTTCAACGACAAACCATCTCATCTAAACATATAAGAAATAACAAGTACATGGCTAGAATCGTTAAGTCTTTTTCTCTCTCTCACGGCCTATATCATTCTTTTGACGGGCGAGCATAGTCGTGCCTACGAATCGCTCAAGACTGTCAAGTTCAAACCATAGAGACACTCTCCATCCAATCCCAGCTCTGAACTCCAATTTATTATGCGACCACTGGGTAAGTACCTCATCCACTGTGGTCCAGTCTTTGCTGATTTCACTCCTAGAGATTTATGCATGTATCCATGCGGCTCTACGACAGAAGAATCTTCTTTGAAGCACGCGGAAAAGGGCTTCCAGTCCCGGAAGCTGCCCTGAGTAGTCACCTAGGAGACGTGCTGTGGTGGAGCTAGAGTGGCCGTCTTCTGCGCTGCACTGCATAGACAAGTAGGAATCTGCCCACAGTCAATCCATGGACACAGCCTGGCTGTAGCCGTCCTGAGAGAGCATGCTGACCACAGTGGACTTGGCAGGCCGAGGGGACGGGGAAGGGTCGCTGACCCCAGTGGCCCACCAGCTCGTGGAGAGCACTTTTCTCCTGCAGCACATAGACCTGAGAGCGATAGAAAAACCATAAAGTGAGAAATATATATATCTATATGATGACACATACCGTACATCGCTGGTCTCTAGGGATACTACGCACCATTTCTTTTCTATCTTAAACCTGAACTGGTTTGAATAGTCAGCGTTTTACATCGAAACTGCCCGAAGGTTGCGTACACAATCGGGAAGGCAGGTGCATTCATCTCCAATGTGAGCACGCCAAAGCCGGAGTGGTAGGTACGATTTTACTGCAAGATTAAATATAGCTTAAAAAGAAATTTCAGCCTGATGTGACACAAAAGTCTACAGGTCACAGAACATATCAAGAACTTCAAGGAAAATCAGCATATTATAATAACAAGTCTAAAATCTAATATTTCAGAAAGAGTTTGCATACATGGTTCCTGCTATCCGGGTGCTGATATGGGTATTGTCCTCGTCAATCCGAAGGCTGATATACAGAAGGGCATCCGTTGTTTTGATGCCTCTATGACTATCTTTAGTCTTGACTCTTCGTGCAGGTAGGCTAAACTCCTCACCATTCCTTTGCAAATTTTATGCCTCATTTGCCAATCCAGTTCCATGTTTAACCCTTCGTGACCTGTCAAAACCGTGATTGCTACACGCCATATTGCCAATAACCTCGTAACACTGCATCTAAGCAACAAAGTCCTAAAAAGTCATGGTCACAAATTATAAGGAACGCAAAACCGTAACGTGTTTACTATATAGGGCTTGTGAAAGGGTGTTATTCTCCAGGTATTGGTATATTTGTAGCAAATGATCCTTTCAGTGCGGCACCCACAAAGTCTGACGAGGTTTGGGTGTTTTGGGGCTCATATCATGCATACCTCATTCACAAATTCTCGGTTTTCTTGCGTTTGATTTGGATTAAAGCTGCTTCACCGCAATCATAGAAACATCTAGAAGAGTCGCCAAAAAGTTTTCAACAACGGTGTTATTAGGTCACTAAAATATCAGACGGTATTAATCCGCGTAAAACTTGCTAGCCTACTTGTAGTCAATCTTCCAATGTTTTGAGCGAACAAACAATTGTTGCTCTTGATGTTATTTGCTAAAAACGTGAGGTGTCACTCAAATTCTGAACTTTAGTTTTTATTTTTTCAATAATATTTTCTACATTTAAGAAGCCATCACCACATCATTTAACTTAAAAAATGACTATAAATCATTTTCTAATTTAGTTTCTTATCTAATTTTACTTTTAAATCTTGATATCATGTATAACTTGATTCAATCAAATCATCCCTCAGCACTAATGTGTAAACCTATCCAGTATATTTTATTTGTCTTATGAAGCTTTACACTAATATCAAATGACACAACTATGCTCACATGACGAATAGAATCCATCCTTGATCCATAAGAAGCAAAATTTTGATGAAAATCTGCTTCTTAAACTTGTAGAGCTTAGCAACTTCAACTCTAATGTAGAAGAAGATGAGTTAAATCTTCTCAATTCTAGTTAACTCAAATAGAAAATATTATTTTGAATATTTTGATATATTAAATTCTTTATCTTGAAATTGATGAGATCTAATGTGAATTAAATAGAATATTAATAAGTTAACGATATTGAGGGGTTCATGTTATTTGAATAATGATCTAGGGTTGATATCATATAAAAGGTATTATTATATTTAAATTTCAATCATGAATACAGCTCTTATATGGTTTAAGCATAAAGATAATAAATTATCTTTGTGTAGTAAATATGTTATTCTTCTATGAATAAATCTTAAGACTTTGATTTCATGTATCAAATAGTTTATATAATAAAGGTGCATCTTAACAACTAAGGAAACCTTTGAACAAAAATTCATGTGGTAAAACATTAGAAAAAATAACTAAGTGGTTAATTTGATATTGATTTTATAAAATTATTGGTCTAATATATTCACGTAGGAGCAAAATCATCTAGAAGCATGACATTGCTACTTAAATAATTTTTATCTTAGAAATTATGTGATAGAATCTAGAGATGAAAATGGTTATGAAAAATACTATGCATTAAGAGAGTTATGAATTTTTTATCGTTTATGGTTTACTTTTATACATTTTTCAATATTCATAAATGACCAATTAAGACCCATTTCAAGTTGATTGTTTGTCTCAACAGGTCAAAGAAAAAAAGGAAGAGGGAGGCCAACCCTACCTATAAATATGTTACTTTTTTTAAATTAAGCAAGAAATATTGGATTTTCAAGTGTTGCCTATGATTTCATCTACACATGTTCTTCTCCATTGACTTATCTTTAATTCTCCAAGGTTTAAGAATAAGGTGAATTGATTTAAGGAGGCTTTGAACACTTCTTCATCAACTCAAAAGCTTTCTTTTTCAAGCTCTCTTTCAGCCCAACGTCCTCCAACGTATTTTAACACTTTCAATTATCATTGATGAACAAAAAATAAGTACTAAAAGTAAAATAATTTCATTCTTAATTATTTTTATGTTTAAATTTGATTTGTAGTGTCTACCTAAGTAAAGACACATGTAGTGCGTTGTCTATATAGCCACATAATATATTGAGGCACAAGAGGCATGCCTACAATGAAAAGACTTAACACCCTAGTAATTTTAATATTATAGTTCTAGGATAAATAGTTATAGTCTAATAAAGCTTCATCATAAAAGGCATCCTTGATACCAAAAAAATGAATAGCATAGTACATGGAAAAATAGTAGAATTGAGGGAGAATCCTCAAGTTGAATGTAGGTTAACGGAGCTTGGCTGAACGAATGTAAAAATCTTATGCATCATCTCTTCTTCAAATAATTTGAACTTACAAAATTAATATATAAATATATTTAAATAAATGTTACTATACTGAAAAAGTGGTAAAATTAACCCTCTTGATTTCTTAAACTATAATAAAATCCATGAAATCCACAAAGATTATAGAGTCACCTTGAGTTTAGCAACAAAAATGTCATAATATACAAGTAACGAGATAAAGTCTCGAAAGTAAAACTTTTTGTAACACCCAATAATAAATTGAATATAATTTGAAGCCTTTAAATGGGTTAAGATTCTACTATAACACCTTTAAGAAATCCATTCTAATATGATTGTGACTTAAAATAGATTCAATGTGCATTTTAAAAAAAACGAAGTGCCTACAAGTAAGAAAAGAAATCATAACCTAAAAAGGTATTGTATGATGCACTTGTGACATATTGTGGGCCAAATCATGCCTTTAATCCATTCTTCACACCTTCTGTGCTTCTAGCCCACTAGAGTTGGATGGTTGATGAGATGCTTCAATATCCCAAACAAATGAGCTCTAATTGTCACTTTCAACGTTCTCGCGTTTTAGGCAAAACCATATGTGACACAAAATCCCCAACGTCAACAGCACAGTTGAAGCAACAACAATTAAAATGAGTCTGCCCATTCGAAACCTTTTTTTCTCAAACGTACGAGGTGTGAAATCTACAAAAAAAAAAAAATCAGAATCAACCAAACAGATTAATTGGAGAGAAGCAAACATCTCCACATGCGTACATACTTGGTGTTACTGAAATTGCTGATATAAGCGGCCCGTAGACACCTATGTATGGAATGGAATTCGTCCCTTTGCCGGACCACATGAAATGGATCTCCAATGTGCCATTCTCTACAAGGGCAGTAAAATTCCTGATAACTTCTTTACCTGTCCCATTCACTGCTGCTACGATGTTAAAATCTTCTAACACATTTTTTCCCTGTTTCAATGCGGAGAGTTTTATCAGTTGGATCAATACACGACTTGTTTAAGTAAATAAAAGCAAAAACCCTAGAATGGGAACCCAGGTCCAGTTTATAACTAGTAACAGGGAGACAACGGCTATACTATAATGCACAAGTACTCATAAACAGATACCCATGAAAAGAAAAAAACAGATTTACTACATACAAATAAACACGTTTCAAAAAGGATAGAAAAAAGATTGATAGTTTGCGCAAAATGATATCATGTATCCAAGCTATGAACACGGTCTTCAGTGACAACCGCATGTATGAACGAAGCTTGGATAAGAATCAGCACATAATCAGCACATATGGCATCATATCACGAATGAAAAAGATATTTTAGGATAAAATAATCAGGAATGATCGTCTTGAACAAATACAAAAGCGTATCATAGAGAACGGAAAGAAAATAGCAATATTAAACAATACTTAAGTCCACGAAATCCAACTGACCTGAACTGATACATCAAACACACGCCTTCCAAGACTGCCAAATGTCGGACCAGAAGTAAAAATTATTTCAGCAAAGTGCAGCTTGACTGTATAAATTCCTGGCTGCATGCATAGACCATAGTATCTGAGAGAGAGAGGACTCAAACGAGCAGTTTTGTACAATTCTGCATTGGGCATCGTCAATAATGATCTAGCTTCTGCTACAAATGGTATGTTACTTCCCCCAATAAAGTTTCCTGTACTGCTATAAGCCCACTTTCCACTGCTAGAAAGATAATATTTGGATGTGCCGTCCAATGATGCGTCACGTTCATATTCAATCCCATCAACAATCACCCCCTCACCTCCACAATTTATGAAAAGATTATAGTCTGGAGAAATTCAAATGCCAAATAAAAAGCTAATCAAGAGAATGTCATGTTCAAAAGTTAAAACTTTCAAATCACAAGTATGTCTTCCTCAAATCCCATAAAAGCAACAATTAAACTGGAAGGGTACAAAAGATGTCCCATAGAAAGGTGATGTTATACCCACTTGTAGGTGTGCCATCACAAGGAAGGTCCTTCCTTAAACATGAAGCTATTCTACAAGGGAAAAACGAATGAATGATTTAGACAATTGATCTACACATAATATACACTTCAACAATGTCAGAAACCTACGAGTCACTTGTTGTCGATGAAAAGCTGGCAACATAGTTCCTGCAAGTTAGGTAAACCTTGTTTAATTCCAGAAAAAAAATTAAATTCCATTGGTGCGACAGACAAAAAACATGCTTACCGTGACTCTTGCTCACAGTTAGGTGGTGCAGATGAAAGATCGGTGAATGTATTATAAGAAATATCCCTGAAATTTTTAAACATTCTATTAGATGATGACTTATACGGAACCAAAAATTCATTAGGAGATAATATGCAAAACAAATGCCAGGAATACACATGTACATATTCTGTCTGCTTCTCTTAATCCAATCAGGTATTGATCCAGAAAGTCTGTTGCTTGTAAGGTACCTGATTATAAAAAATCAATAATAAGTGTAGAATACAATAAAATTATCATGAAAATGTTGTTTAGAGAGAAAAGGTATGAATCTTCGGATTTTACTACTGGCCTATTAAGTTGAATCATTGATTAAATCGAACCCTCAGTCACTTACATAGTTTTTAGGGTTCCGAGACTCTCAAAGCTTTCTGGTATTTCCCCCGTTAGATTATTAAAGCTCAGATCTCTGCAGACGAAGTTTATCAAAAATGTGAAAAATAGGAAACCAAAATACTTGTTCTCTCTATGACCACCAATTTGATTTAGAAGGTAAAAGTCTTCGTTTCAAGATAAACATGAGCAATCCATATTGCCTATAGTCTAAAACTTATGGTTGCATCAAAATAATTGATGCGAGAACAAATGTGCAATGTGAGATGACGTCAACAATTTTCCACTTTGACGTGCAAAAGAATTAGGAAATTTAACCGAAATTTTATTCATTTTCTGAGAATGGATTCAATATCACGGTTTCAAAAAATTCCAACTTTTTAATGGTTATTCGCAGAGTACGTACCATGGAATACTTACCAAGGTAGATACCGCTACACGAGTAACCGCCACATTCTCATTTACCAAGGTAATTCCCACCCCAGAATTAAGTGCAAATCTGAATCATTTTCTATATCTCTAATAACTAATGCCCCCGAGTTCTTGGCTAGTGTATGAGTTCTCAACTACGGCTGTTTTCTAACCAATCTGTGGTGAAGAGGGAAATTAGCGACTACGTTATCTGAATCAAATACTATCATCAGACAAGGGCACCTGAATCAAATATCTGCACCTAGCTCGATGCCTAAACTTCCTTTGAGAAATAACCAGACCAGAAACAGAGGATTATGCTCACATGCATTCTCATTGATGGCTTCAAATGAAGAATTTACAACATATTATGTAGTCCACAAATATCTGGGACATGCCTCCAGGCTCTGCAGAATTCTGAAATAGTCGTGCTTTATCACATGCAGATGTTCTAAACTAATGCATATATGTGGTGTGCCTCCGCATATTCACGGCACCATAGAAAATGATGTTTAGCCTAAAATATCTCAAACTATTTTGAAATGAGAGCATGATTATCATTTGATCAACAAATTACGCAAACATTTGGGTTCAAGGAGCTGTACAGAGTTTGCAGTTTAGCAAATCTCCCAATGTAGTCCGGGATGCTGCCAGATATGGAGCAATTTCGGAGAACCCTGGCGGTGTTCACACAGAAAAGCCTGTCAACATATCACCAAAAATATATCCTTGCGGATGGATTAATGTCGTTCATAGTCTTACAAGTCTTTTAAATCTAGCAGTTTCTCAAGGAGAGGGAAGCTGCCGCCCACATTTTTCAGATCAGTGACTCTCCTACAAAAGGGAAGTCAACATATCTATTATCACTACAGTTAATTAACACAAACAACGGCCCTGATTACGGCAAAAGAGTAAAGTCACACTTACAACTCCGTTAAGCTCTCCAATAATGAGAACTCAGCTGGAAAGGGACCCTCCATAAGTGTTCCTTGCATGTCACTGTGACATTGGAAAAATGTACTATACCCCATGAGTATGCCATATAGTAAACACATCCTTTTAAAATGATAAACTGCGCTGGGAAAAGATAAATAAAGACAGCTGAGCTAACAGTCTTAGTAGTTTCGTCCAGTTCCCAATGAAGCTTGGTATCTTCCCAGATATCTCGGTCCCATCCAGCCTACTGAAAAACATCATCCGGCACTGACTATTAATACGAAGAGGATCATTTTAATCTCATGAAAGAGCCCAACAAATATAAGGGCAGGAAGCGTACACGTCTGTCAAGTTCTTCAGGTTAGTCAGCGTTTCTGGAAGCTCACCGGAGAAATTGTTGCAAGAAAGAAGACTGAAATGAAGTGATTCGCTGTCACTTATTTTCTTTAACTGGTCACATAAGTTACGATCATCATACTTACAGTTTCTTCTCTTCTCTTCTCTTTTTGATTCACATAAAGAACGATAATTCAACTTCTGAAGAACAAAATACCATAGACTAGAGGCTTACAGGCTTCTTAGGTTTGCCAAATTTCCGAGACTACGAGGAAGAGGCCCTTGCATCATGTTGTTCTCAATGAAACTTCAAGGAATAAAACATGCCGACCAACATCTATTAGCAAAGTACAATGCCAGTTGGTGCATAAAATGCCTTCTACGAGCAGGGTATAGAATGATTACAGCGTTTCAAGCGTTGAAATGCTGCCCATCTCCTCAGGAATCGCACCCGAGATACGGTTAGCCAGAAGGTTTCTGCAATCGTACCCAAAAAAGCCCTGGGTTAGATTCACTACCACTTTAAACCCTTGAATTGATGGGATAAGGATTGGAATGGTGGCGATTTACAAGTTTTTCAGGGGAAGGGAAGTCCAATTAGCGGCAGGTATGGAGCCGTTGATGTAGTTCCGAGAGAGGTCACTGCTCAGTGCCACCGATTCAGAGGATACCAAAATTGAGTGCGATGTTCAAAAAGAAGGAAATCAGTAGCATAAGAATTTAGAGCGGCGAACGTACATCCAGGACAGGTAACTGAGCCTGCCAAACTCCTCCGGCAGCACTCCGGTCAGATTAGCCGCCTTGATAACGCTGGGAACAGTTTTGTCCCGACAAAACGAATCAGCTACACCGGGCATAGACAAGACAAGGAAAGGGAATGCCACTCAGGAGGGGGCCGCGGGAGGGGCATACATGCTGACGACATGCCAGGCGGTGGTGTTCGTGGTCGCGTTCGTGGTGGTCCTGCTGAATTCCTCGCAGGTGACCTTGTGCGCGTAGGGGTCCCCGTCTTCCTTCGTCCATTGGGTGCAAGGATTCACGCCGAAGTTCCACAGCGTCGCCGGAATCTTCAGCTTTGAAGCGATCTGCTCGAGTGCCTCGACTGAACGTTCCCGCGCAGTGCCCCCCCCCCCCCCCCAGCGTGTCATTAGAATTCGAAAAGATAAATAAAAAAATTATTATATATATATAGAGAGAGAGAGAGGAAACAATTAGAGAAAATTAAATAAATGTATAAGAATATTAGTTTTTATATACTGAATAAATAAATTCCTTATTTCGGGATTACTGCGGTAATATTTTAGTAACCTTATTATGGAAACGGGGTCGAAGATGGTGAAAATTTTCTGATTCCTGGGGGAATTTCGTATTCGATGCGGCTCGAGAGAGAAGATATTTTCCCCATTTAAGATGGAAAAAGCTGAGCGATGATCGCCAACCCCACAGGGGAGAGAAGACGAGCGAAGTTAAGAACACAGAGAGGAAGAGAGAGAGAGAGCAGCTCCTGGCGATCCCTCTGCGGGGAGGAGCAGAGCAGAAGAGAGGAGAGTGGTCGTCGCGACAACTAACCTTCCTCCTGGGGGAGAGTCTGCGCGCGGGCTCCCCAGCTCTGGAGACAGCAGTTCAGAGTCGCCGCCAAGAGGAGGAAGAAGAACAGAGCTCGGGGGAGCGCCGCCGGAGCAGCTTCTCTCGTCTCGTGCCTCATCCTCTTCGCGTCGCCTTCCGGTTGAAGACCAAGTAGGTGGGGGAGGGGCTACGAAGCAAACTGGGAATCCCTGGGAGGCGCAACAAGAAGAGGAGGCTCTGACTTTGTGCCCCCCCTCCGTCCCCAGCGTATTGGAATCCGTCGCCGGTGGAGTACGGGGTTCAACGGTGTACCGCGCATGCATGGGAATTAGAAAACTCTTCGTCCGGGGGCAGGTTCGAGAGTGACGACGGCCAACCGCGGCTGCTGACGCCGGCCGGGCGGAGGACCGGCAGTGCAGGTGCTGAGGGTTTAACCGCCGGAACCGTCCATCCTTGGCACGTCCCATTCCACCGAGTTCATAAATCAAGGTGATAACTTCGGTTTTGGGTTTGACGAGCTCGTAAACGGCGACGACCAAAGGCTGATATCATACATGATCTTTCAAAGACATTACAAATAGGTTTCGACTTTCGTGGAAGATGTGGACACTTGAGCTCCTGATAGCAACCTTTTAGTCTTCATATTCAAAAAATTCTTTGTTTATTTACTGCTAGATTAGCTTTTGATGACGTACCTTGCAAGCCTAGCTCTTGGGATCATAGTTGAGACAAGTTCTCTTCTTTTACTAAGAATAGTCTCTCACTCTTCCTCTATATTAGCATCTGGAGTCTACAAAGGAGTCACTTAGACGATTTGAACAAAAAAATTAGCTGATAAATGGTGATATGAAGATAGTATCAAGCCTTAACAACATTCTTATGATGAGTCAGCATACACTTGGTGTGAGATTGAAGTATATCTGATTCAAACTTGCTGAAATTTACTGCCTTATTATTGACCAAAGTTTCCACCTAGAAATCAAAGTTAACAATCATCTTACAATATATGTTCCAACTTATGATGCTAACGAATAATAGCAGAACGAGCTTATGGAAAGTTCATCCATCCTGATAGCAACCATCAAAGCTCAATACGTTTGAACTTCATATATATTTCAATTTTCTTTTTTCCTGCTTATAAAAAGTGTATAGTTCACGGCTTTTTAGTGAGTAACCTGCTTTTCGATTAAATTCCTCGTCTTTGTGACGTTTGAGAGCTCAAGCTTCTTCTAGCAAGTTGATCTCGTCACATTAACTCGCGCAAGCGCGCTATTATAGTTTATTAACAAATTAATATATACGTGCACACATTCGTGTGCACGCCTATCCCCGGGGGGGATTGATATTTATACACGCGCATACGTGCGAGAGGTCACTGCGTCTCCGCTAATCTGCCCTCGTCCCGTCCACGGGCGCGCGGCCTGGCTATGGCCATCCTGAGAGAGAACGTCTCCAAGGATCTGAATTTCAGCTCAACGAGACTCTGTTCAGGTGATCTTCACGGTCGGGACTTGAACGGGCGTGTGGTCATCCAGCATGGTGACCACAGCGGACATGGCAGGCCGAAGGGCCGGGGTAGAGTTGGTGTACAGGAGGCCTAGGTTCAGCATCTGCTGCGCTTCCTCCTTGGAGAAGTTGGCGCCCAGGGCGGGGTCCACCAGGTCGAGGAAGGCGCCCTTCTCCTGCAGAGCATTGGCCTGAGGAAAATGGAAAAATTATTACCAAGAAATCTCTTAAGCCTGAATTGGTCTGAACAGTCAAGAATTGTATATCCAAGCTGCTCGAAGGTTGCATACCCAATCGAGAAGGCACATGAAGTCATCTCTGACGCCACAGTGGGCATTACTCTTTCCACTCACAATCTCTAACGTGACCACGCCGAAGCTGTAAACATCTGCCTTGTCCGTCAGGTAACCCCTCAAAGCATATTCAGAAGCTATATAACCCCTAGAGACGACAATGAAAATGATCGTCAGCATAAGAGGGGCATCACCATCAGAAGAAAACTGGTATTTACCCTCTTCATCACATATAAATATATCAACGATTACAGGTTCTACGATAAAAACTGGTATTCAGGCACCTTCAGATGACCCAACTGCAGAAATGTGTTGGAGGTGGTAACGTTAACGTCTCCTTGATCAACAAATAACTTTTCGAGGTAGGATCAAGTAGAACGGGAATACGATACAGAGAAAGTATCCAAAATCAGATGTTCTTGCAACGAACACTAATAGTTATTCCAAAAAACAGAAGATCTGGACATTCATTCAAGCGAAACAAAGATGATCGATATGATTGAAACGATATGACAGGTCTTATTAGGCGCGGCTGTCCAAAGTTGGGAGAACAAATTATATCACTCTAATAGCAGACCTAAAATCCATTAATTCAGAAACAGAGTTCGCTTCGCTTACGTGGTCCCTTCTATCCGGGTGCTGATATGGGTGCTTCCCTCTTCGTTGAGTTTCACCAGTCCGAACTCCGATATCTTCGCGTTCAGATCCTTATCAAGAAGAACATTCGTCGTTTTGATGTCTCTATGAACTATCTTTAGCCTCGACTCTTCGTGAAGGTAGGCCAAGCCCCTCGCTATTCCGACACAAATTTTACTCCTCTTTTGCCAATCCAGGTCCACCTTCAACCCTTCGGGACCTATGAACACCATGATTGTTACACTCACGTCACACAGCCAACAACTTCATAGAATAAATCGAATTAAGAGATTTCCAGAGAGTAGGTGGGAAAAAGCACAAAGAACGCAAACCGTAAGATGGTTACCAAATAGGGCTCGGGCAAGGCCGTTATTTTCCATGCATTCGTATATTAGCGGCAATTGATTCCATTCAATGCAGCACTCATAAAGTTTGACGAGGTTCGGGTGCTGTAGGGCTCATATCATGCTTATCTCATTCACAAACTCCCGGCTTCCTTGCATTGATTTGGATGAAAGATGCTTCACCGCAGTCATAGAGCCATCTGGAAGAACTCCCTGAAAGTTTTCAGGGACTTTCTTACTCGATGCGGCCCGAGAGAGGAAATATTTTGCCCGTTTAAGAAGTTAAAAACAGAGCGCTGGTCGCCACCCGCCAGGCTTGAGAAGACGAGGGAAGTTAAGAACAGCGAGAGAGAGAGAGAGAGAGAAGCTCCTGGCTTCCCCGTGGCGAGGAGCAGAACGGAGGAGGATGGTCGTCGGTATAGCTCACCTTCATCCGGGTGAGTCTGCGCGCGGGCTCCCCGGCTCTGGAGGTTCAGAGTCGCGACCAAGAGGAGGAACAGAGCCCGATGGCGGCCAGAACACCGGCTTTCATCTCACGTCTCGTCCTTTTCACCTCGGCTTCCGGTCGAAGAACAGGAAGGTGGTGGAGAAGCAACGAAGCAACCTGGCAATCCCCGCGATCTCCTCGCGCAGGTTGCAAGGAGGGAGGGATGGCTAGAGATGTAGTCCACACCATACGGCGCAGACCGGGCACACAGACACAGTAGTGACTGAACCTGGGAGCTCTCACTTCGCGCCGGCGCCCCTCGGTAGGAATCCGTCGGTGGGGTTTTTCGTCTTGGTTCTACGGCGCCAGAGGATAACTAGGAAGACCAAAAGTCAAACGTACGACTCAGAAATCGCCCCGACGGCGACGGCCAATGGCGAGTGGGCCCAGCGAAGGCGGACATCTAGGGGAACCTTCGTATCTTTTGAGAACCGTTCTCCAAGTGGTACAAAGTCAACGTGAGAACGTTGGTAGGGATGTTGACGGGGATGGTGGAGCTCATCAATGGCGCCACGTCCTCCCCCCCCCTCCTGCGTGGAAGCTTGGGCAAGCCTCTGTCATGTTCTCTAATCTACATGGCAGATTGTATAATTTATAAGGTCACTATTTATGAGAAAAATAAGGAAGAAGAGAGGTCTGCTCTATTGAGTGGTGTATCCTCGTGTGAGTGAAAATATTAAGTCTCCTAGGTGATCAAAGTTTCGAAAGCCTATTTAGTGTCAGTAGGGGTTACTTGGTGCCGTAATGACGATCAAGACTGCACGAATTTGGAGTGTTTTAGAGGTAAGTACATATTAATCGTTGACAAGTGGCTCAAGATCATTTGACATTGAAATTTCATAAGAATTTGAGGTTGAAAAGAGACAGCAGAGCACACTATCAGACACTCTCATTAGGGATCAATGGTGACGAAAAAATGGGGTGACCAAAGCCTCTCTCCTCTCTCCGTCAGAGAGAGAGAGAGAGAGAAGCTCGGGCTGGGCCTTTATTGGGAGGCTCGGCCCATCACCGGATCCCCTCTCCCTCTCTCCCGCTCCTTTCCCCCCTCGTCTGTCATTGCCTTTGACTTTCTTATATAATTATATAGATGTAACTAAATCTTTTAGTTTATCTTACCCTGTTTCATCATATTTACAACTCTGCATCTTTTTTTCGCTTGATTTCAAGATGACATCTTATCACAAAATATCACATTCTATTTTAATTATATTGTTTGTCATCAACTAATTTTAAATAATTCATAAAATTATTATATATTACCATTTTCCTATTTTAGATGATAATTTTATATAATTTTAATCAATTAAATAACACATAAATTGATGCAGGACCCGTAAAAACTCTAGAAAAATACTCCGGCACTCGGCGTTCACCGACCAACTGTAGAGCGCCCTCCAGAGTTCAGCGATCAGCAAGGTACGTGAGTCAACGTCTCACCGATAAGCCATCTCATATAAAATACATAAGAAATAACAAGTAGAGGGCGACAATCGTCATAAATCTTTTCCTCTCTCACGCGGTCCAAACCGTTCTTTTAACGGTCGATCATAGTCGTGCCCAACTCTAAACTCCAATTTATTATTCGCCTACTGGGTAGATAACGCATCAGACTTTAGGCATGCATCCGCGCTGCTCTGCGGATGGAAGATCGTCTTCGAGCACGCTGAAAGGGGCTTCCTGTTCCTGAGGCTACGCTGAGAAGTCACCGAGGAGCCGGGCTGTGGTGGAGTGAGACTTGCCGTCCTCTTTGCTGCTCTGCATAGACAAGGAGGAATCTGCCCACGGCCCGTCCATGGACACGGCCTGGCTGTGGCCGTCCTGAGAGAGCTTCTCGAAGGACCTGAACCTCTGCTCCATGCTCTCTGTGCGGGTGATCTTCATGGCGGGGACTTGAATGGGCGTGTGGCCCTCGAGCATGCTGACCACAGTGGACATGGCGGGGCGAAGGGACAGGGAAGGGTTGGTGCACACCAGGGCCAGGTTCAGCATCTGCTGCGCTTCCTCCACGGAGAAGTTGGTGCCCAGTGCAGGGTCCACCAGCTCCAGGAGGGAACCATTCTCCTGCAGCACGTAGGCCTGAGAAAAATAGAAAAAAAATTAGCAAGAACAGCATAATTTTATATTATGATGACACAGATGTAACGTAAATTGCTGTTCGGTGGGAGTACTATACTTCATCCTCAAGATGAGGTCATGAGTTCGTTTTAAACATGCATCGGTTTGATTGCATACCCAATCGAGAAGGTAGATGAAGTCCTCTTTGGGGCGACAATTAGCGTTACTCTTTCCGCTCACAATCTCCAATGTGACCACGCCAAAGCTGTAAACGTCTGCCTTGTCCGTCAGGTAACCCCTCATGGCGTATTCAGGAGCCATGTAGCCCCTGGAGCAGAGCAAGCAAAACGAACGCTCGTCAGTGCAGCGGACAAGGGTTCAAAACCAAATTGGCGTTTTTCTTATTAGATTAAGTAGATATGGGATTTACTGTAAGACTAATATGACTTTATTCTAATACCATACCTAAAAATCCAATATTTCGGAAAGAGAGTCTGCTTACATGGTTCCTGCAATCCGGGTGCTGATATGAGTGTTCTCCTCCTCGTCGAGTCTAGCCAGTCCGAAGTCTGATATCTTTGCATTTAAATCCTTATCAAGAAGAATATTCGTCGTTTTGATGTCTCTGTGAACTATCTTCAGCGTTGACTCTTCGTGAAGGTAGGCCAAGCCCCTCGCTATTCCTATGCAAATTTTCCGCCTCGTTGGCCAATCCAGTTCCAACTTCAACCCTTCGGGTCCTGTCAACACCATCATTGTTACATTCACGTCACGTAGCCAACAACTTCAAAGAATAAATCCAACCAAGAAATTCCCAGAAGGTAGTGGGCAAAAAGTAAGCGAATGGTAAGATGGTTACCAAATAGGGCTCGAGCAAGGCTGTTATTTTCCATGTATTCGTAAATTAGCAGCAACTGACGCCCTTCAATGCAGCACCCATAAAGTTTTACGAGGTGTGGGTGTTGTAGGGCCGATATCATCCCTATCTCATTCACAAATTCCCGGTTTCCTTGCTTTGACTTGGATGAAAGCTGCTTCACCGCAATCATAGAACCGTCAGGAAGAACCCCCTGAAAGTTTTCAACATGCGTGTG
Organism: Spirodela polyrhiza; assembly: GCA_024713555.1. NCBI lineage: Eukaryota > Viridiplantae > Streptophyta > Magnoliopsida > Alismatales > Araceae > Spirodela > Spirodela polyrhiza. The sequence continues at coordinate 3,654,085 of CM046533.1, read as the reverse complement.
TTATTTTTAGGCTCTCAAGATTACACCAGGACTGAATTTTGGGCATAAAGCAAAACCGGATGAACCCATGATTATGTGGTTGACCTTATAAACCGGACCAAATCCACCTTCACCGATCTTGTTTTCAGGGTCGAAGTTTCTCGTGGCAGCTTTGATTTGCTTCAAACTGAAAGAGCCTGTTGGCAACTCCAAACCTTTGAACTCTGCTCAGAAGATTACAGAAGTCCAACACATGCCATCAGGGTAATAACAACGAATTAAAAAAGATCTACACCAAACAAAAGGCATCTCACCGTCGTTCTCCATTGCCTTCTTTCTCAGGTAAAACCATATTATACCCAAAATCACCAGCATCGCTAACACAGTTGAAGCAACAGCAATTCCAATAATACCGCCAACTGGAAACTTTTTGTCCTTGAACACACGAGGTTCGAAGTCTACAACGCAAAAAAGTAATTAGAATCAACCAATCAGATGATAAAGAGACAGCAGAAAACATCTCCTTCTACGTACCTGGTGTTACAGAAATTGCTGATATAAGAGGCCCGTAGACACTTCTATATGGAATGGCATTCGTCCCTTTGCCAGACCACAAGAAATGCATCTCCAATGTGCCATTCTCTACAAGGGCAGTAAAATTCCTGATAACTTCTTTACCAGTCCCATTGGCTGCTGCTACGATGTTAAAGTCTTCTAACACATTTTTTCCCTGTTTCAATGCGGAGAGTTTTATCAGATGGATCCACATACTACAATGAACATGCACTCACAAAACGAATGAACCGAAAAAGGGAACAACTGAATACCAATAAACACATTTGAAAAAGGATATAAAATTGATTTTTCGTTAGCGAGAAATGCTAGCATGTATCCCAAGCTGCGAAGAGAGTATTCACTTACAACCGCATGCATGAACGAAGCTTGGACAAGAATCAGCATATATGGCATCATATCACGAATGCAAATTATATTGTGGGAAAAAATAATCAGGAATGATTATCTTGGAGTGATCTAAAAGAGTATCACGGATGCCTGTAGCAAAATATCAATATTATTCTATACGTATTCATGAAGATTGTAAGCCCAAAGAATCTAAATTACCTGAATAAATACATCAAACACACGCCGTCCAAGACTGCCAAATGTCTGGCCAGGGGTGAAAACTATTTCAGCAAAGTGCAGCTTGACTGTATAATTTCCTGGCTGCAAGCATAGACCATAGTATTTGAGAGAGAGAGGATTCAAACGAGCAGACGTGTACAATTGTGCATTGGGCATTGTCAATGCCGATTTATTTTGCGCTACAAATGATGTGTCTTTGTTTCCCCCAATAAAGTTTCCTGTGCTGCTAAAAGCCCACTTTCTACTGGTAGACAGATAATATCTGGATTGGCCTTCCTGTGATGCGTCACGCTCGTATTCATTGTCACCAACAGTCACGCTTTCACCTCCACAATTTATGAAAAGGTTATAGTCTGCAGAAATTCCAAAAAGCCAAATAAAAAATTAATCAAACGAGCTTCACGTTCGAAAGTCAAACTTTCAAACCATAAGGATGTTTTCCTCAAACCCCACAAAAGAAAAAGTCAAATTGAAAAGGTACAGAAGCTGTCCCGTAGAAAGGAGATTTTATACCCACTTTTGGCTGTGCCATCACAGGGGAGGTCCTTTCTTAAACATGACGCTATCCTACAAAAGATATAAATGGAGAGAGTGAATGATTTAGACACATGATCTACCCATAATATTCATTTTAACAAGGTCAGAAACCTACGAGTCACTTGTTGTCGACGAAAAGCTTGCAACAAAGTTCCTGAAATTTAGGTAAACCTTGTTCAATTCCAGTAACAAGAATTTAAATTCCATAGGTGCCACAGACAAAACGCATACTTACCGTGATTCTTGATCACAGTCATTTGGTGCAGATGAAAGATCGTTGAATGTATTGTAAGAAACATCCCTGAAAATGTGAAATTTCTATTACGATGATGATTCATACGAAACCAAAAATTCACTGGGGCATAAAATACAAAGAAATTGCCAGGAAGGCAACCGTACATATTATATCTGCTTTTCTTGATCCATTCAGGTATTGACCCAGTAAGTTTGTTGCTTGTAAGGTACCTGATTATAAAAAATCAACTTCAAGTGTGAAATCCAATAAAATTATCATGAAAATTCTGTTTAAAGAAAAAAATGTATGAATGTTCTGATTTTCCTACTAGCCTATAAAGTTGAATCATTGATTAAATCGAACCTGAGTCACTTACATGGTGGTCAAGCGTCCTAGATTCACAAATTTTTCTGGTATTCCACCCGTCAAATTATTAAAGCTCAGATCTCTGCGCCACAAGTATATAAAAAAAATGTGAAAATTCGGAGACCAAAATAATTGTTCTCCCTGTGATTTTCAAGGTACAAGCCTTCATTTCAAGATAATCATGATCAGTCCATAATTCACATAATTTGACAACTGAGATAACGAGAAAAATGGATACATGAAAATCATTGATGCTGGAACAAGTGTGCGACGTGAGAAGACGTCAACATTTGTCTAGTTTTACGTTCAAACGAGAATAAAAATTTTAACCGAAAATTCATCCATTTTCTGATAATGGGCTTCAATGTTAAGGTTACTAGAAATTCCTAACTTTTCAAGGGTTTTTCGCTGAGTACATGAAGCGGAATACTGCCTAAGTTGATACCGCTACAGATGTAATGACGACATTCCCATTTATTCAAGCAAGATCCACCCAAAATTTAGTGTAAATCTGAATCATTTTCTATACCCCTATTATCGAGTGCCTCCGACTTCTTTGCAGGAAATTATACGTCAGGAGTTCTTAACAACAGTTGTTTTTTAACCAATCTGTGGTAAAGAAAGAAATTGACGACTATGTAATGAATGGCCAAATATTATTTCGACCGACCACCGGCAACATCAATGGCTATGTACATACTATCATCAGATAACCGTACCTGAATCAAATATCCATACCACGGAGGATGCCTAAACTTTATTTGGGAAATAAACAGACCAGGAAAAAAAGTTTTGCACGCCAATGGATGGTTTCTAAAAAAACTCATACACTATACGAGGTACACCATGGGTATCTTGGGCAGTGGCCCTAGACCCTGCAGAACTCTGACATAAGCGTCCCTATCACATGCAGATTTTCCAAACAGATGCAAGGATGTAGCTATCTCAGTTGTTCAAGACATCACAGCAACTAAGTTTTAGCCTAAAATATCTCAAAAAATCTTTAGATGCCAGCACGATTATCACTTGATCAACAAATTATGCAAAAATTTGGGTTCAGGGAACCGTACAGAGTTTGCAGTACAGAAAATGTGCTAATGTAATCGGGGATTCTGCCAGATATTGAGCAATTTCGGAGAACCCTGGCAGTGTTCACAAAGAAAACCTGTCAACAAAATCTTCAAAAGTAGATTAGAACGGATGGATAAACGCGATTCGTAGTCTTACAGTTGTTGCATATTTATCAGTTTCTCAAGGGGAGGGAAGCTACCGCCCAAGTTTTTCAGGTCAGTGACTCTCCTACAAAAGGGAAGTCAACATATCTATTATCACTACAGTTAATTAACACAAACAACGGCCCTGATTACGGCAAAAGAGTAAAGTCACACTTACAACTCCGTTAAGCTCTCCAATAATGAGAACTCAGCTGGAAAGGGACCCTCCATAAGTGTTCCTTGCATGTCACTGTGACATTGGAAAAATGTATTATACCCCATGAGTATGCCATATAGTAAACACATCCTTTTAAAATGATAAACTGCGCTGGGAAAAGATAAATAAAGACAGCTGAGCTTACAGTCTTTTTAGTTTCGTCCAGTTCCCAATGAAGCTTGGTATCTTCCCAGATATCTCAGTCCCATCCAGCCTACTGAAAAACATTATCCGGCACCGATTATTAATTCTAAGATGATTCATAATCTCACGAAAGAATCCAACAAATATAAGGGCAGGAACCTTACACGTCTGTCAAGTTCTTCAGGTTACCCAGTGTTTCTGGAAGCTCACCGGAAAAGTTGTTGCAAGAAAGAAGGCTGAAATGGCGTGAAGCGGTGTTACTTATTTTCTTTAACTAGTCATATGAGTTAGGATTATTCAACCAGTATTTATCATTCTTCTCTTGTCTTTGACTGACGTAAAGGACGACAATTCAATTAGTGGAGAACAATGCGCCATAAACTAGAGGCTTACAGTCTGCTTAAGTTGGTCAAACTTCCGAGGCTACGAGGAAGAGGCCCTTGCAGCAAATTGCTTTCCACGAAACTTCAAGGAAAGCATTCAATAGGAAAAGAAAATGTCGTTCAACATCCATTACTAATATATAATTCCGTTTGGTGATAAATCGTCTTCGACGAACAAGATATAAAGTCCTTACAGCACTTCAAGCGTTCTAATGCTGCCGATCTCCTCAGGAATCGCACCCGAGATACGGTTCGCCAGAAGGTTTCTGCAATGGTATACAACACAAAGTCCTTGGTTAGATCCACTACCACCTAGACCCCATAATAGAGAAATCGACCTTCCGTTGACGGGGATGTAAGGATCGGAATTGTGGTGACTTACAAGTTTTTCAGAGGAAGAGAAGTCCAATTAGCGGCAGGTATGGTGCCGTTGATGTAATTCCGCGAGAGGTCACTGCTCAGTTCCGTCGATTCAGACGATACGAAAATTGAGAACGGAGATGTTCAGTTCCTTCAAGTTCAAAGGAAAGAACAGAGGAACACCAGAACTTAGGTCGGCGAACGTACAAAGAGGACAGATGGCTGAGCTTGCCGAACTCCTCCGGCAGCACTCCCGTCAGATTTGCTGCCTTGATTTCGCTGAACAAAATTTCGTCCCGACAAATACGAATCAGCTACAGCCGGGAATAGACAAGAACAGGAAACGGAATGCCGCACAGGAGGGGATAGCCTCAGAGGCATACATGCTGATGACATGCCGGGAGGTGCTGTTCGTGGTCGTGTTCGTGGTCGGGTTCGTGGTGGTCGTGGTGATTTCCTCGCAGGTGACGTTGTGAACGTAGGGGTCTTCGTTTACCTTAATCCATTTACTGCAAGGATCTACGCTGAAGTTCCACAGCGTCGTCGGAATCTTCAGCTTTGAAGCGATCTGCTTGAGCGCTGCGACTGAACGTTCCCGCGCGGTGTCCCCCGGCGGTTGTTAGAACTCGAAATAAGAAAGAATTACATATACATAGGTGGAGAGAAGGGGAAAGAGATCAACCCGTTACAGAAAATGAATAAATAAAATATTTATATCAGCATTATTGCGAATAATATCTTACAATGGAATCGAGTTCCAAGATGGTTCTGTATATGAATAGGTTTGAAAATCTTTCCCGTATAAAAAGAAAAAAATTGGTGATGATCGCCAACCCGCCACTCAGGCTTCGGAAGACGAGCCAAATTAAGAACGGGGAGGGGGGGAGAGCAGCTCCTAGCGATTACGCGGCGAGGAGAAGCATAGCGTATAGCTCACCTTCTTCGGGGAGAGTCTGCGCATAGGCTCCCCGGCCTTGGAGACAGCAGTTCAGGGTCACCCCAAGAGGAGGAAGAAGAACAGAGCTCGGGGGAGCGCCGCCGGAGCAGCTTCTCTCATCTCTTCTCGTCCTCTTCCCGTCGTCTTCCGGTCGAAGAACAGGGTGGTGAGGGAGGAGCAAGAAAGCAAGCTGGGAATCATGTGAGAGGAAGGGAAGGAGGGGTGTAGCCTACACCATGCGGTGCATACCGAGCACACAGAAGAAAGAAAGAGAGGAGGGTTGACTTGGCGGCGCTGCCAGTCTGTAGGAATTCGTCAACGGAGGAGTTCTAATCGACGGCGCGCGCCAGCGGATATTCAAGAATATGGAAACATTTCGTCAACGCGAAGGCCCGACAGTGACGGCGGCCTACCCCGGCTGCTGACGGGGACAGGATGGGGGGGGGGGGCGCAAGGGGACAACTTGGCTGATGACATCCAAGAGATAGGATTGATCGGCGGGCACCCAGCATGCTTCACGCCCCAGCTTCCACCCAGCGAAGAAATCAAGATGAGAACTTCAGTTTTGAGGTTGACCTCAACCCCCATACGGTCTCCTGGTTTCACACTTGGAGATCCCGCATCCTTCCAGCGTATGGAGAAAGCCCGGACAAGCCTCAGGTGAAAGCCCGTTGACTTACTTTCTCCGAGTTTTACTTGGAGACGTGCTCTGATAAATGGAGCTCGGCCGAGATAAAGTTCTCCTTGTGAAGGGAAATGACGATGGGACCCCTACCAACCTGGGATTTAACATTGGTCAACGGCGGCCGGAGGGGTTTTGGTTGAGCTACAACCAGACCGAATAATTGATTCTTTGCAGAAGAGGATGATCTGACACGGAATCCATTTTCTTCTTTTGTAAGACTCGAATGACAACCTGTTGAGGGCGACTTCTCTTATTGGCGAGTTCGAGATTTGACAGAGGCCCCCTACCCCATGTTCTACCCTATTTAAACAAACTTAAGGTCAAACTTGTGGGGACGGGCTTTAATACATGACACCCGTACGGACCCACCGTGGAAGACTTATCTCAGCGCTCTGCCTAAGCCATTCCATGTCAAACCTAGATGCGTCTCTCCCTCTCTCTCCACCCCTCTCTCCCTCTCTCCCTCTCTCCTTCTTTCTCTCTCTCTCTCCACCCCTCTCTCCCTCTCTCTCTCTCTCCTTCTCTCTCTCTCTCTCTCCCTCCCTCCCTCTCTCTCTGTCTGTCTGTCTCTCTCTCTCCCTCCCTCTCTCAACGCGCTAAGTCAATCTGCTTACGATCCAACATACAGGCATCCATTTTAGTTACAACGTCACAAAATGAAGAATAATATGTAGAGGGAGATGCTCATTAGGTGACCAACTTTAATCAATAGCCTCTGTCATCGCCCACAGAACCCAGCCTCATGATCATAACAAAGGCGGCATTCGCAGCAGGATTACGTAGCGTTGACCAGGTAGGCTGATCCATCATTGTGTGGTGTCATCGCCAACGTCGTCAGTAATGCAGTTTCTTTCGAATACCCTTTCCGAACTTCTTACGTGGCATAAAGAATCCCCGACGACCGGCAGATACAGAAGAAATGAGGCTCCCTGGTGAGCACCAAGAGCGTTGACCCCTTCAGTTCTTGTTACATTGACCAGATGCTGAGCGGTTCTTCACTGGAAAAACCTGCTGTTACATGAGGACGTCTAGGTCAACCCAGACGTCATTGTAGTTCTGTGAGCAGGAAGGTGTGGGAAGCACCATACTCTATCTACCTGCCTCCCCTTAATGCGTGAAATTTCTTTACAGATGCGAAGATAAGAGATCTGACGTTATCGAATCATCCAAACGAACAGCCAGTCATTTAGACAGCAGAAAATACTATTTTCCCCGAATTTTCATATAAAGGAGTGAAAACCAGTTCTATGAGAGCTCAAGACTGGATATGCCTTAATGGAAGAACACAGCGTGAAGAAACAACATGCATTCTATTTATTTTTTTACTAGTTTCCATGGGCTATATACAAATTACCCACCTGGGCAGCTATTTTCTTACCTCTCAAGTGGTTGTAACTTTACTGGCTTGGGAGACATCGCTCAATGATTCACTTGTCGATGTGTGAAAGGGAACATTCTCATCGTCAAGTTGAGAAATCTCTGACACGCCTGGAGAATTATGCAACTGCCCATTCTTCAGTTGAGAGTCGGATGATAATTTTTTGAGAGCACCAGTGATCTAATCTTCATTCACTGAAGCATGCTTGGTCGGAATAGGGACATCGATTTCTCCAGTGAGCATTCTTGACACTTATTTTCTCCAGTGTCATGTTCCTTAGGTTACCGTGTTTCTGGAAGCTCACCGGAAAAGTTGTTGTAAGAAAGAAGGCTGAAATGGCGTGAAGCGGTGTCACTTATTTTCTTTAACAAGTCACAGAGGTTACGATCATTCTACCAACAGTTCCTCCTCTTCTCTTTGTTCGCTGAAGGACGACAACTCAACTAATGGAGAACAATAAGCGATAACTAGAGGCTTACAGTCTTTTCAAGTTGGTCAAATTTCCGAGGCTACAAGGAAGAGGCCCTTGCAGCAAATTGTTCTCCACGAAACTTCAAGAGAAGCATTCAATAGGAAAAATAATGTCGATTAACATCCATTACTTGATATATAATTCCGGTTGGTAATAAATCATCTTTGACGAACAGGATATAACGTCCTTACCGCACTCCAAGCGTTCTAATCTTGCCTATCTCCTCAGGAATCGCACCCGAGATACGGTTCCCGGGAAGGTTTGTGTAATGGTATACGACAAAGTCCTTGGTTAGATCCACTACGACCTAGAAATCGACCTTGCGTTGTCCGTGATGTAAGGATCGGAATGGTGGCGACTTACGTGTTTTCAGAGGAAGGGAAGTACAATTATCGGCAGGGATGGAGTGGTCACTGCCCAGTTCCGTCGAGGATACGAAAATTAAGCGAGGAGATGTTCAGTTCATCAAAGTTCAAAAGAAAGAATCGAGAAAGGCTAGAATTTTGGTCCGCGAACGTCCAAAGAGGATAGGTGACTGATCTTGCCGAACTCCTCCGGAAGCACTCCGGCTAGTACAGCCGCATTGATCTTGATGAGAACCATTTCGTCCCGACAGAAACGGATCAGCTACAGATGAGACCAGATAAGGGGAATGGCACTCTGGAGGGAACAGCGGCAGGGGCATACATCCTGACGACATGCCAGGCGATGGTGTTCGTGGTCGCGTTCCTGGTGGTCGTGGTGATTTGCTCGCAGGCGACGTTGTGTATGTAGTGGAAGCCGAAGCGGTCCATGTCTCCCCTGATCCATTGGGTGCCAGGATTTACGTGGAAGTCCCACAAAATCGGTGGAATCTTAAGCTTCGAAGCTCTGTTTGAGCAAGTCGACTGAACGTTCTCGCGCAGTGCACCCCCAACAACCCCAAATAAGAAAGAATAAGGTATAGTATCATATGTACGTACATAGGGGGGGGGAGAGAGAGAGAGAGAGAGAGAGAGAGAGAGAAGAGAGAGAGTAAATCTGTTACGGAAAATGAGAAAATACCTTGAGTATATATTTTTATAATAATGAATAGATAAATTCCTTTAATATGCATTATTGGGAATAATTTCTTTCTATCGTAAGGAGGTCGAAGATGCATCAATCTCTGAATACGTCTGAATTTTTTTTCTGATTGCTGAGGGAATTCACACTCTTAGCCAAGGCATTCTTCCAAGGGTGTGGATAAAGCCCGGGTAAGCTTCAGGTCAGACCCCGTTGTCTTACTCTCTATGAGTTCGAGTTCGAGATATACTCGTGCGAAAAATGGAGTTCTCCTCACGAACAATCAATTGGTTATTGAAGAGGATGATCTGACCACGCAATCCATTTGCTTGATATATTTTTTCCGTCAAGCAAAGATTCGGAAGATAACCTGCCGCGGGCGAGTGTGTGTCTCTCTCTCTCTCTCTCTCTCTCTCTCTCTCTCGCTCGCTCGCATTATGACTCCTGGGCACAAAAGCCATTAAAATGACAATCTCGAAAGTTTGCGCAGCAACCCACGAAGTCTATCTGCTTATGAGCCTACATAGAATGGACAGCGAGGGCATATACATGATCCAATGAACCCCAGAAATGACAAAAAGAATGATACGGAGGTGCTGCTAGGCGACCCACTTTAATAAATGGCCTTGCCACTGCCCCAAAAATTCAGCCTCATGAGCACAAGGAAGGTGGCATTCGCACGAGGGTTAGGTAGCGTTGACCAGGGATGCTATTCCATCGCTGTGTGGTGTCATCGTCAACGTCGTCAGTAATACAGCTTCTTCCGTGAACTCCCTACGCGGCTTAAGGAATCCCTGACGAGCGGCAAATACGGAAGAAATGGGTGCCTCCGGTCAGCGCCCAGTTCGTCGACTCTTCTGTCTGTGTGACGCTGATCAGATTCTGAGCTGTTCTTCGCTAGCATAAACTGCACCCACATGAGGACGTCTAGGTCAAGTCAGGCGTCATTTTGGGTACCATATAGAGAAGGGGACATGCATCCGTATGTATGTATACACATGCGTGTGTGTGTGTGTGAGGCATGTAATTCTGTGAGTAGGAAGGTGTGGGGAGCACCAGCCTCTATCTAACTCGCTCCCCCTAATGCATGAAATTTCTTTACAGATGCGAAGATAAGAAGTCTGACGTTATCGAATCATCCAAACGAACATCCAGTCATTTAGACAGCAGAAAATACTATTTTTCGTGAATTTTCATATAAAGGAGTGAAAACCAGTTCTACGAGAGCTCAAGACTGGATATGCTTTAATGGAAGAACACAGCATGAAGAAAGAGCATGCATTAGATTTGATTTTATTTTACTAGTTTCCATGGGCTATATACAAATTACCCACCTGGGCAGATATTTTCTTACCTCTCAAGTGGTTGTAATTTTACTGGCTCGGGAGGCATCGCTCAATGATTCACTTGTCGATGTGTGAAAGGGAACATTCTCATCGTCAAGTTGAGAAATCTCTGATACGCCTGGAGAATTATGCAACTGCCCATTCTTCGGCTGAGAGTCGGACGATAATTTTTTGAGAGCACCAGTGATCCAATCTTCATTCACCGAAGCATGCTTGGTCGGAATAGGGACATCGATTTCTCCAGTGAGCATTCTTGCCACTGTAGACATCGCGGGCCTCAGAGTTGGAGAGGGATTAGAGCAAAGGAGAGCCACATTAAGCAGTCTCAGAGCTTCTTCCTGCGGGTAATCTAGATGTAAGCTCGGGTCCACCAGCTCTATCAGTCTTCCCTCCTCTAGAAGTAGAAAAGCCTGCAGATTCCAAGAAAAGGGAAACAGAAGAAACTAGATCATAAAAAGCTAGCGGAAGGAATCTGTCGCCATTAATAAAAAGAATATCTATACCATATGGATCGAAATCTATGGAAAATTAATTCATTAAGCATATTCCTCAGCAGATGCATGCAATGAGGATCCAATGCAGTGAGACAGTTTTCCAACTCCAACTGGCTTGAAATCTTATCATTGACATTCATTATGCTGTATTGGGCTTCGTAGTGTGTCAGCAGTGAACCACAGAAGAGCATTTCATCTTTTAGTGACACCAAATGGGAATCTTATTCTTTCCGAGTACACAAACTTGTGCAGTAAGTAACCTCATGAATGCCTTTCATAATTAGGAATGCATGTTTAGTGTTGTCAAGATCCATGTCAAGTTTCGAGATGGCATAAATAAAGAAAATATTAGAATCGGTAGAGTGAAAATGAAGCTACCTCTCGTATCGAGCTAAAGTTGGCAGTTTTATGAGATTTTATAAATGTGAATCATGCACCTCAGCTGAGGGAATTGGTGACCAACCAGTACTTACCCAATCAAGAAGGTGAAGATATGTCTCATCTGGAGCATAGTTTGCGTTTTTCTTTCCGCTAACAACTTCCAATACAACCACTCCGAAACTGTATACATCTGCTTTGTCCGTCAAGTATCCTCTGGTGGCATACTCAGGAGCCATGTAGCCTCTGAAAATATGGAAAAACCAAAATGACCATCACCATCCATAGAATCTAAATTTAACTGAGCATGGGAACAGATTAGGGTGAGGATATTTGAAGAGTCGCTGATAATAAGATTTTGAGGAGTATTTAACACCAAAATTGACCTTTGTTCAAAATAATTGGAAAAACAAGAAAAAAATTTACTACCTGTGAGAATAAATTTCAGATATTTCTGAGTAAGATGGCCATTAGGAGACCCTCAGGTCAGGCCATAGCGTTTACAGTAATGCGTTTTAAACTATTCTAGCGCCGACCAAAATCAAATCCTGAGCAAAGCCCAAGCAATCCAGCTGAAACCAGGGTTTTTGCAACAGAGTGAGCAACAGAGGGCGAGAAACATATGTGGGGTTTAGATGAGATAGGATTTAAACGCAACAGGATGTTATGAATGAAACAGAGAATATGGGTATGCACACACACTGAATAGAGAGGGAGGGAGGTATCCTTCTTGAAAGTTTCTGTCGAGGTTATCTTCTTTGGAAAGCCACGTTATCTTTTGTGTACTGATCTTTGGCAGGGCCGGGATTTCGAAGAAATGAGGAAAAACATATTTGAGAAGTCTTATCAGATTTGGATAGGTCTCCGCAATTCAAAATCAAAACCAGGTTTCCAACACCAAGAAACAAGACCTTTTTTTTTCAAATACTCCGTAACTGAAAATAATACCCTGAAATAATACTGTGTTTTCGATTATCATCATGGATATCCTCCTTCCGTACAAGCCCATAAAAAATTGTAGCACAAGACTAAAACCAACAGTAAATTTGAGGTGGAAGTACTCACACAGTTCCAGCAACCCTCGTGCTGATGTGGGTGTGTTCCTTTTCGTAGAGTTTTGCTAACCCAAAATCAGATATTTTAGGATTGAGATTCTTATCAAGAAGGATATTGGTGGCCTTGATGTCCCGATGGACAATCTTAAATATCGATTCCTCATGAAGATAAGACAACCCTCTTGCTACCCCCAAGCAAATTGCATATCTTGTAGACCAGTCAAGCTTTAGTCTCTTTCCCTCGTGACCTGTATTGAGCTCAAAATATTCAGCTCAGAAATCAATTGGAATAAAATAGAAACATGCAACAATTACCGCATAAAGGCATCATATAATTAAAGAACTGAAAGTAATACGATATGGAAATAACAACTAATGAATACCAAATAGTGCACGACCAAGGCTGTTGTTTTCCATGTACTCATACACCAGAAGCAACTGATTTCCATCTATGCAGCATCCAAAAAGCTTTACGAGGTTTGGGTGTTCTAAAGCAGATATCATGCCGATCTCATTTAAAAATTCACGGTTTCCCTGGCTTGACTGAGAAGAGAGCTGCTTCACAGCAACTTGAGTGCCGTCTTCAAGAAGACCCTGCACTTGTACAACTTAGATTTTTCGAATAAACTTCCGATGAAGAACATAATCATGATGAAAATGTTACGTGATGTTGGCACAACATCTCATATTTACTGCAACAAATATCCACCAAGTGGAACGCTTAGAAATACATATACCGACTCTCTGTAGTAAAAAAAGTTGAATCTATAAACGTCCGGTCTACAATAGTGGAATTATAAAACTAGGCATGGTCAAACGATGATCGATACGGCAAGGACACCTATACGAAAGGATGATGATGAAATTAACTTACCTTGTAAACAGATCCAAAACCCCCTTCTCCAATTTTGTTTTCAGGATTGAAGCCTTCTGTAGCTGCTTCAATCTGCTCCATACTGAACAAGTATGTTGACCTTCCCTGGAGAATATTGGACTGATAACCTTTTCTAACGCCAGGAAGCCCTCGAGGGCAAAACTTAATGAATAAGTATAGAGAAATAAGTATAAGCAAGAGAACGCATGCTGCGATAATCCCAAGAACAGCCCCAACAGAGAAACCTTTCCCATGTGTATCACTCATGGAGCCTACATCGAGGAAAAATAAGACATTATGGCAAAGGTTTTTTAAGTTGACAACATAAGATGAAAAACGTGTATGTCGACATGTCGATATCAGTACATAACGCGATAAATGACAAGACTTCTTACTCTGAGTAATTGAAATAGCCGATATAAGAGGTCCATACACAGCTCCTCTCTTTGGGATAATATTAGTGCCTTTTCCGGCCCAATATAAGTGGATCTCTATAGTATTACTTGTTACAAGTGCAGTAAAATTTTTAATAATCGGACGACCAGGTCCTCCAGCTTCATCTTGAATATTAAAATCCTTTAGAACTCTTTTACCCTTTCATAGTCAAAGCAGAAAGAATCATGTGAACATTAGCAAACATGTGCATATAAAAGCATAGGAAAACGATTTGTGAATGCAATCACAATAAATCTAGGAGGCCTTGAAAATACAAGCATAAAGAGAAAATATAGGACTTGGAAAATTTGAAGCTCACGATGATTATTTCACTTAAGTAATCAAAGAAAACAATTCCAAATACATTAATTTCTAGCTGATGTTTGTGTGCTTTCGCAGAAACCTGGAAAACTCAACTTGTTTCTTCTAAGTTAGGGAAAGACAAGTCACAACGAACTCTGCCGTGACCTGGCCTGGTGTGTAAACCGGTTAGGCTCCTATTAAGCTAAGGTCCGACCCAGAAAAATTCACTTCCCCCTCTTGTTTTAAAATGATTATTTTCTTATATACTTTCTACATTGTATCATTTTTTGACATTTCAATGATTAAAGTGCCTTTTAAAATATTCGAGTGCCATTTCTATCATTTCGTTAAGCGTTTTGAGTCATCACCTAAGTATGAAGTTTCCTCACTGAACATTGCGTTAGTTGCATCATTCTAAAGAATAAATTTAGACGATTCTTTTTATGAGGTAGGTTTTGTCTGAGAATAGAGGGCTGAAACTAGGCTTTTGTCTCCGGGTTATTCTCTACCAAAAAACTGTCACTGGTAAAATGGAACATTCTTCTACAAATAGAGGTTCTGAATGGGGGCTACGTCTCTCTCTTTCATTCTATGAAAAATAGGATGCATCACGACGAATGAAATTGCCCCAAATTTAGAATGGATTCGTAGGTACTTGTTGACTTACTTGGTGCCCAATTAGTGTCCTAAGACAGAGTTAGTTAATAAGCCTCAAATGTATTTTCAGTACTCTACGTATGTTTAGACAGCGCTAATTCAAGTGAATTCTCATGGGTTTTGTTGCAATCTCTTTGGAAGACTGATCACAAAGTTATTTGACTAAGTGGATGAAATTCTGACACTGAGAGTGAACCACCATAAACTTTCTACGTGCTATATTTATGTTCATTGGTCTAGATTTACAGAAATGAGGGATTCTAATTCTTCACATTTTTATCCTTCCATCTTCCTCCCACATGCTGTATCGGTGCCAACATGACAGTTCCTCTCTTCCAAAGTTTTCTCCGTGAAGCACTGACAGCCACACAGGCTGCTTGAACCCCAGCTTCAGGTCTCTTTAGCGGTTAATCGACAATGGATAAAGAGGGTAATTTACCGTCCGTCCAATATCAGATCATCCCTTCCAAGCAGATTAAGACTTCTTGACAAGGGTCACTGCTCTCTTCCTTCCATAAAGTTCTTACTTTTTTCTGTTGTCGATTGAAGCATCATTCAGACCTTATTCCACGGACAAGGAGGTCTTTCTTGTCAGTGGGTATCAAATATGAAGTCGAGATATCCCCATCTTCCAGCTCTTAAGCAGCCGATGTGAGAAGATGCATCCCTCATTCAATCCCTTCTTCGCTCCAATGTCTAATCAACACTGGGTGATGTGATGCTTGCAACTCTATGTCCACAACTTACTAAAAATAGGCCAGGAGCACAAGACCTTTTAAAGCCTAATCCGCTGACACTTTAAGCTCGTGAAGCATAACAAGATCCTTCCTTGCATTTTTAACTGAACAGGAATATATCTTCTCCATCTTCCACGAAGAATTGGAGTTCTAGTGACGCTTTGGTAGGTATCCTTTTACAAAAGAAATTAAATTTCCTAAATCAGAGGGACAACTTATCAACCCATTAACAGGTGCTTCTCGCCCTCATCATTAATTAGTA
This sequence comes from Spirodela polyrhiza, assembly GCA_024713555.1. Classification (NCBI taxonomy): domain Eukaryota; kingdom Viridiplantae; phylum Streptophyta; class Magnoliopsida; order Alismatales; family Araceae; genus Spirodela; species Spirodela polyrhiza. Next base: position 3,638,450 of record CM046533.1, on the reverse strand, counting down.
AAGCACACCTAGTTTCTCTTCACATCATCTTCTTTGTCAATTCTTCAGAAAAACTGTGCATCGAATTGGCATGGATTATGGTTGAATGTAGATGAATGCAAGATTTACAAAGCATAAGAAAATGAATTACCCATGGCTGGTTAAGCATCCAACACAATTTGAAATGAAATACCCTAATCAAGGTAAAAAAACCTGGTGGAGGAAGTGTACAGTCATTCCAAATGAAAGTGGAAAGGCTAAATAAAACCTTATAACACTTGTATACCTACTGACACTTATATACCTCAATGCGAAGATATATATCCATTGTCCCTTCTTCATGTGACCAGGAACATTTTGACCGTTTGATGTTGTTATGTGTGTTGATGAGGTCTTGTTAGACACCCGTGTTTGAACTTGATGGCATTTAATTCACTTCACTTGGTCTAGTTGACACCCAACGTTGTATTGTGTCAAATGCCATCATATTCCTTTTAGATTGACGGAAGCTTGGGAAATCAAAACCTTGACAGAGGAAAGCTCTGTGTGTGTATTATGACGCGTTAGATATCAGGTTTTCAAGGTGCCCTATTCATCCCGTCTTTAATCAGTACAACCTCTGGAGGGATAACAGATATTTTCTTTCTCACCCACCCATTCACTGGTCATGAAATAACAAAGTCAATTTCATGAGCCAAAAAATGAATGGTGATATAGAATGCATAATATTTTGTCACAAACGTCAGCATCCAAGGCCACGGACTTTCATAGAAGGGCCGGCTAGTCTAATTAAAACTCCCGTTAAGACCGATGATGGAATTCAGACACATTCAATTTAACATCCATACTGGAGAGATACATGGCTCCTATTTTGGGAACATCACAGGCATGCCTACCGAAGGTGAAACGGTAAACAGAATGAAGACACGCAAAAAAAGGTCGAATTTTCAAGATAAAAATTATGAGAAATTACCATATAATTGGGAAAAATGGAACCATGTCACAGGGAGCATCTGAGTGCCATCATCATCCAACCCGTATAATTTATCATTCCCTTCACCCGAATCGTTTAGTGGAAGTCCTAAAAACTTGGTAATTCAGGCTGCCCCCAATCAAAAACTGAACAGTGAGACATGAAAGAGAGCAAAGATAATCCTGCAATTACGCTCTACCTAAGCTGCCCACTACTTCCATCTGGATATGAAGCAGTTAGCCAAAAATAAATTATATTTGTCTGCCTAAGGTCCCTGATAGCATGAACTTCAGAAGGACAAATATTCCTCAAGATTGGCAATCTTGAGAAATTATGAGAAATTACCATATAATTGGGAAAGATTCAGGATCCCACATTTGCGGTAGGTCACGTTCTTCGTTCCCCAAAACAGCAATAGTTATCCTGATTGAACTTTCTAATGACAGCCAGCCTCATTCTCTGTACATTCAGCAGTCGACCTACTTTTCTTTTAAAAGAATCAGAATATCAATAATACTTGATGCCCTCAATTAATCTTCACCCGCCAAGCTGGTCACAAAAGCACCCATTCACAGGACTGCATTCAAATGAGTACTGATTTCCGGGACTTTTTTATTTGTAGTATATAAGAGACGATTTTGATTCCTCTTTATTTTCTCAGTTCCAACTTTCAGGCATAACTTTCTAGGAAGGCTCTAAAATTTATAACTAGCATACAAATTAAGTCTCTGAAAGAAACGTAAATCAAACTCAAGTTTTCCAAGAACAAATAATGGCTGAGAGAAACAGACCTACCATTTATGAGTCAATAAACTATGTAACATAATATTCTGTGACCTAAGAAAATAAGCATCCTCACCTGAATTAGTACATCAAATAGTCTCCGTCCTAAGCTTGAAAATGTCTCATCCTCAGTGAATACAATCTCAGCAAAATGGAGGCTAACCGAATATTTACCATTCTGTAAGCATAGAGCATAATATTTGAGGGAAATAGGAGAAAGACGCGCCTCCTTGTACAGATCTGAATAAGTCGTGTGAAGCCTGGATGTGTTCCTCGCTATGTAATCAGCATTTTCATCAGCTATGAAGTCACCTGTACTGCTATATCCCCATTTTCCACTTATTTCATAAAAGGTCGATGTGCCTATCCTGGATGAGTCAGCTTCATATTCACGACCTTCAACAATGACCTTCGGTCCTCCACAGTTTATGAACAATGAAGAGTCTGTGAAATACCAGAAATCAGAGGCAGAACATAAAGAGCGACATTTTCAACCCAGTATATTGCAATCTAAACAGAAGTTTCGCAATGCTTATGAATATAGCCAAGTTAATCTATTTTATCACTTACACCGTGGCATAATTGGACATGGGATGTCTTTTCTTAGGCAAGGGGAAATCCTGAGAAGAAAACAAATAAGTTCGTACATTAACTAATGTTTTCATTTGAATTTGAATTAATTAATACTGAATGACAGTCCTCAGCGACAGATAAGAGCACTAAAAATGAGGAATAAGAAATCTTACGAGCTGTTATTTGATGACGAAAAACTTTGAACCAAATTCCTACAAGTAAGGCCAATTGAGCATCATACACTGGAATTAGAGAGAAATGAAGCATGAAAAAAAAGAATCTTACAGATTTCCTATCTGGCACTCGGAGAGAGGTGGCCCTGTAAAAGTGTTGTAAGAGATATCCCTGTAAATAAGCAACACGGATTCACAGTTAACACAATGATAAAGATTATGCAAGGGCATTTCAAAGGTAGGTTATTTCCAAAGGAATAACCAGATAAAATGGCTCTTGGTTGCCAGAGGTTATATAGGATGAAAGAAATTGGAGGCATATGAAAACAAGCTCAATATTCAGCATCTAGTACATACATATTGATTTTGTTGATCTGCCTGCTTCCCAGCATCCATTGAGGTATTTCTCCAGTCAGCATGTTGCTGGTAAGGTACCTAGATATAAAAATTTATGTTAATAAACTGAAATGGATACTAATACTGCACTTACTACTGATTGATGATGCAAAGCAATGTTAAGGTGAGAAGAGAACAGCGAAATTAATATCATCTATGGTAGACATTCTTACATGTATTCCAATCCCTTCAGCATGTTAAAGTTGCTTGGAATCTGGCCTGTTAGTTTGTTGAAGCTCAGATCTCTGCCAAATAAAAGAAAAGATGTACAAGAATGACAAATTAATGCGAGTTACTAAGGTGAATCTGAAATCTGCTTCTTGCAACGGAAGTGCAGATTCAGAAGATAAATTTCATACCCAAGCGTATGAATGCTAAAGGCCTTTCAGCAACTGCATTGACAAATCAAAGAGTGAAACTATAGAAAACCAATAGGTTAAAACATGCCTCTCATCCTATAGTGTCGTTTGATCCTTCTCTTACGCTACACCGTATTTTAACAGCCCTTTTGCTCCCATGAATATAAAATCCTTGGTATTATCTCAATGTGAGTGTTTATTCAACCAAAACACCGATTACTTTGGGATGGCTTCGAAAGTACATAAACATTTTTATGAACGAAAATTTCAGAATAAACTTTCGTAACAACATGAAACGTGTATTGATTTACAGTGCACATTTTTTTCTCTGCCCATCTGCTACTGTCCTCTTGTTCAAAGTAATGCGTAACTAATTCGCCTGTATTTCCTTGCATACGCAAAAGCCGGATTTACCGTGAACCAAGACAATTTTCTTATGATTATTGTTGCGAAAAAACCATTCAGAAGTTGATCAAAAGGATAACCATCAACAATACAGTAAAACCAAAGTTCTTTAGAGGAAAAAACTCGCCGGAACTAAATGCCTCAGAAACTGCCAAAAATCTAAATATATGACAGATAGTATTCTTCTTTTCAGCAACTAAAAAATATTTAAATGAAGAAACTCACAGGACTTTAAGATACTCCATGGTCCCCAAGTATGGTGCAATCTCCCCGGTAATGGAACAGTTTCTTAAGACCCTGTCATTCAGATTAGCGGTATTTTGCTATTTATTCAAGCGATAAAATAATGTAGATTGATTGTGATAACACAAGCATTACTAAGCTTACAGTTCTGTTAAATTCTTCGCATTCTGCAGTGGCGGAAACGTCATTCTTGGTCCACCTAGATCAGATATTCTCCTGGAGAGATTACTAAATATTAGACAAGAACACTGTTTAAAAATCAGCAACCACGAGGGAGTAACAAGAAAAATGCACTTACAATTGTGTCAAGTTCTTTAAGAAAGAGATGTTTAAGGGAATAGGACCATACATGGAAGTACCCTGCATGTCTCTGACAATCAAGAGTTCATTCATTATTTATGTAGAGACCCAATTAATCTGTTTCTCATGCTGGAAAAGGGAAACCTAATTGCGTGATGATATCCATGCATGCTATACTCACTCACATCCTGTTGACTCCTGCCCAGTTCTGAATAAAATCCGGAATCTGGCCGGTGATAGGGTTTCCATCTATCCGACTGAAAAAATATTTTCAAGTCATAAATGTGCTCTAATGAAATTGGTTGAAACTGAATATGTCTAAACAACATACAGATCTGTCATGTTTGTTAACCGGGAAAATGAAGCCGGCAACTCCCCTGTGATATTATTTCCAGAAATTAGCCTGTAGGAAAAAATGATTCATAACTTAGCTAATAAGAAAATAAAAAACAAAAGGAATAAGGTCTGAGATTAGCTCATGGTGAGTTTCACTCGTGATCACAGTCATGGAAAAAGGAACAGCATATTTCAGAAATTATGCAAAAATAATTATGGATGAGTACACAAAAGCCATCACGAAACCATAAAAAACTACAGACACACAAGAATTGTGAAGTATCAATGAAGATTACCGTTACTTCTTACTTCAGACGGTAAAGCATCTCGTATATTTTAGAAGAAATAAAAACCCTTAAAGAGAAAGTTAACATTTTATACCAAACCTCATGTTAAAACTGTCAAATGAAATAATAGAGGAAATAAGGAAATTTTGGATCACTACAAAATGTATTGCATTCAGGTTTAAGCCATTAACACAGCGTGTTACCAAAAAGAAATTTCAAGATTTTAGAGCCATTTGAGAAAAATTTATTAGATTTCAGTGGGCAAATCTCTGTAGCTTATATACATCTTGAAACCATATCCATCCATTTCTACCACAATTTCGCACAAACGTCTACAAAGTATCCACAAAAGATATGCTGAAGAATAAGCTTCACTTCCCTCTTTACTGCTGCCTCCTACATCCATCTACATATGTACACAAGTTAATTAAGTTTTAAAAGAGCAAGAATTTACAGAATGGATCTCCTGCTGGATCTTTAGCGACATTTATCAGAAATAATTTAATTTTAAAATAATGGAAAGGGTACTAACAATCTCTGTAGGCTGCTTAAGTTACCAAGCTCTTCAGGAATATGACCTTCTAGTCGATTGTTTTCCAGGTTCCTGAAACATTCCGGTCAACAGAAATTAGGTATTGCTTCTCAATGCGGTCGGCATTTAAGTCTAGAAAACATACATAGATATAATTACAGGAAATCTTCCAAGCTCAGGAGGAATCTTTCCAGATATACGATTTCCCTGCAGTGACCTGCAAGGTCAACGAACCATTGATAGGCATCAAAAGGAGTTCCAGGCGACATCTACATATGTTTGAAATTGGGGAAGTCAAAGGTAAGGAATCTTACAAAGTGAATAGCGGAAGGGTAGACCAGACACTAGGGATGGTTCCATTTAGATAATTGCGTGATAGATCGCTGTTAGAAAACACTTCAGTCAGAATATGCGCATATGGCATTTAGATAGTAAACAGATATTTAAAATTGAGCTCGCAGGGAATCAATTTGGTCTTTCAGCATCATAAAAGACATATAAGTAGAATCTAAGGATACAACATAAATCAGCTATGACATGTCAAAAGAAGGTTCAAGATTTTTAATCCACTGCAACTTTTCCGTCCTCAGGTCATTGGCCGATAAAAAATTGGAAGAATAATTTTATCCATGGATGATATGCCGAAGGTTGACATTTGGTTAGGAAGAAGAAATGAAAATCGAAGGCGACAACTATCCCAGAAGCTGGTGGTCGGAGAAGTAGCGACCCAGTTGAGGTACAACTGATCTAATCAAAGTTCTAACTGTCCAAATCCGGCCATGGTCATTAAAAATTCACAATCATGCTATCTCTTCCATTCTTATGTCGTAAAGTCCGGAGATCTTTTTCTTTTTCTTCAATTTCAAGCTACTACGTTGGAGATCTTTCCAGGTCGAGATCACCACGATGGTCTTTCCAGGGGACACACGTTTTCGACGAAATCCTGCCAAGGATGACGAGGTTTTACTTTCTCTCGTCCCCCATTTTCAGTATTACTGCACGTAGGCTAAGATGGAGCAGCGGATAATGGGTGTTCCTTCTCCACAATCCTGGCGAGATCACTTACAGATTTCTGAGGTGGGTTAGGTTGGCAATCTCTTCTGGCAGCACGCCAGTGAGGTTCTGCCTCAGGAGCTCGCTGCAATTTTCACCGCAACAACGAAGGAAAAGAAATTAGTACGTCAAGGATCAGCAGACCGGTGAAAATTGAGCAAGATATGCTCTTTCAAAGTGAAAGAGGAGGAGCTGTATGGCAAACGAACAAGTTGACGACGTGGCAGACGGTGGAATTCTCGAAGGAGCAGTCGCAGGTGACATTCCTGATCTGGAGCCCGGTGACAGCAACCCAGCCGCCTTCCCCGCTGCATGGGTCCACGCTGAAGTTCCACTGATCCGCCGGCTTCCGCAGCTTGACGGCGATTTGCCTCAGCGCCACCACTGCACGCGTTTGCGTAATCCATTATATTAACCCAAGCGCCTCTCTCTCTCTCTCTCTCTCTCTCTCTCTCTCTCTCCAGACACCGATCAAAGGAGAGAAGAGGACATCGACCGTATGACGGAAGCACCAGCTCACGAAGAGAAAACAGCGCCCCATCGCCCACAGGAAACTTTGACGGCAGAATACGTCGCGGTAGCTAAGGGAGGATATCCGTTGGAGCTCGCGACGTGGGTAGCTCGAAAGGACTTGGGAACGCTGTTATCAAATGGCGGCCCCCACCGTTGACTTATACAGCTTGCCTTATTTAATCATATTATCTCAAGACGGAATTGACTCCGCCCATTCCACAGTTACCAAAGGCGGTGAATCACGCCAAGGATTGGCTCGAGTAGTGGAAGTTGGTGAGGCAGGCATCTATTTTGACTTCGGCTTCTCTTGTTCAGAATTTCGAGACTAAAGCAAGGAACTTTAGCCATAAGTGATCCCCGACAAGCAAGGAAAAAAATATTTGGAATCCCTCGTTCTGGTTCGCCCAGAGGAGGAGGAGGAGATGATTGCCGGCGAGAATCGCTCGCCGGCCAATCCGGAAGGCGGCGCAGGAAGGATAAGATCATGGGGGAACGACGTCTGTCCCTTCTCCGCTTTCTCTGTAACAACACCGAATGTCCGCGGAAGAATAGGGACAGAAATCGAGAGGGATGACAGCCCTAATTTGGCATCAAGAGGAAGGGAGATCCACAGGAGAGGTGATTCGGAAGGCGGTGGAAGAGAGGTGGAGGAGAGGTCAATTCGCCGACGGCGACAGTAGAGAAGATTAAGGCCTATACGCACCTTCTTTCTCGGGGAGCTTCTGCGCATCGGATCCGTGGCTGCCGAGGCAGCAGCCGAGTACCAGAACCAGGAGCGCCAGGCGCACCACACTCATCTTCTCCACTCCCTCTCGCTTCCGGCTACACGACGAACGGGAACTGAAAAGCTCAGAGGCAATTCGCTCACCCGTAAGAGAAGAAAAGGGAGAGGACGAAGGCCTATTCTCCCTCCGGCCACACAGCCTTCACTCCGCGTAATCTTCAGCAGACTAAAGAATCATCCCTCGGGAAAAACCTAGACCAGTCTGGTTACGAAGAGATCGTTGAAGTCTGCCAATAAACAGTTCAGGAACTGCAGAGATGGAGGACGAGGAGGTTCCAGAGGGAAGAAGCTGGGAGAGGGAGGGGAGGGCATCCAGCTGCCCTCAAGATGGATCATGATATAACTCCATCCCCGCGCTGACCATCCGTATCTCGGTGTCAACGGGCCCTGGTTTTCTTGGGTCTCCTCATACAGCTGGAAAACAGTACTCTATAGTTTCCACATATCTACCTCTAAAAAAGTAAACTCTCGCCACAGCTCATCACCTGTTATTCCCCGTCCGCATGAGGTCAGAAAGCGTAAAATTTGACTGCTTCTGAAATATCAAACTGATTTGGGGGCCCAACCCTAACTAAATCTAATGAAATAAAAAAAAATCCGTCCCATCGTGGGAACCGCGCAAAAGTCAAAGAGAAGAACGAACAAGATTTGAGCTGACTGCTTCCCAAACAAAGTTAGATTCTTGCCCAGTCATGGTCTAATATGGGGCTGCCCATTCTTGACAGGTTCTCTTCTTCGGTGATTTCAATAATCCACATGACGTCGGTCTTACCTACCTAAACTCAACTCTCCGCTTTGAATAGATCGTTTCTTTTGTAACCCAAGGAGAGGTCCAACTGAAAAACCAGTTTGACAACTAGGCCGTCCGACGTGACCGACGGCGATGTTTGAGCAGAAGATCGACGGACTGGAACTCGTTTCGCTGTCAATTTTTTCTTCCAAAAGAGAGAGAGAGAGAGAGGAGAGAGAGAGATGTTTGGCAGAATATCCATTTCTTCTTCTTTGTTTTTCCTGAGGGTCTAACCTCTCAAGAGGAGAGATACAGAGCCTGAACAAGTGTCGGTGCGACATATTTTATTTGCCTCTACGATTACAAATTCAGGGCTTGACCGACCTAGGCCCTATTAGGGCCTGGGTTTGACTTCAACGGGTTTGACCTACACCCACCCCCCCTCTCTCCCTCTCTCTCGCTGTCTCTCTGTCTCTCTCGATATATCCATGTAGATAAATATAGAAGTATATGTATCTTGGTGGGTGGATAAAAATGACATCTTGGTATCCAATCTGGGCGGAATTGCCAAATATGGACGTATAAATCACCCTCTCTCTCTGTCTCTCTTTTGGTGTATATATTATAAATACGTATTTCTACCTTGGTAGGCGTGCATATAATGAGATCCTGTTACTCAATCTGTCAAATTGCCACATATCGGTCTATGACCCCCCCCTCTCTCTCTATCCTCTCTCTCCTCTCTCTATCTCTCTCGGCACATATACTTAGATATATGTATCTATATCTTGGCCGGTGGATAAAAATGAGATCTTGGTATCTAGAATGTGTCATATTGCCAAGTATGGACCTATACGCCCAACCCCCCTTCTCTCTCTCTCTCTCTCTCTCTCTCCCCTGAGCTATAAATCTATGTATCTGTATCTTTGTGGGGGATAAAAACGAGATCTTGGTATCCAAAATGGGTCAAACTGCCAAATATTGGCCTGGTAAAGGGGCAAGCATCTGGGCATGATTCCCGAAAGGAAAAAACCCAATGTAAGTCCTAGAAGCAGGGCACCTGGGGGGTGGTGGCACGGGATTCGGCGAAGTTTCAGGTGGCGGCGGCGGAGGTGTTCTTCCCGAGGCTCCTCAGGAAGGAACCGCTCTTGGAGATCTCCCTCAGGGACTTGTTGGTGAAGCGGATTAGATTGTAGGCCCAGGCACCCGCCACGGCCCCAGCGACCGGCCCCACCACGTAGACCCAAATCGCCTCGTACCGGTTCCCGACGATCGCCGGCCCCAGCGACCTCGCCGGGTTCATCGACGCTCCGGAGATCGGCCTGCGCAGATCGACGTGAGGAAGAAGAAGGTGAAGACTAAGAGGCACTGGTTTCATGGGTGATTGCCAAGAATTACCCACCCTGCGAAGAGTACGTTGATCAGCACGGTGGCGCCGACCGCCAATCCCGCGAGCTCGCCGATCTGTGCCATTGTCAGTGAGGAAGCTTGGGGGAAGCAAAGTTAGCGGGAATTCATGGCGGCGGCGGGGGGACACTCACCGCTCGGTTGTCGGTGGCGACGCCGGAGATGACGAACATGAGGTAGAAGGTGATGATGAACTCCAGGGCGAAGGACTGCACGTTGGATCCCTGCGGGATGGTTCCCGGGAAGTGCTCGTGCTTCCCCCCAAAGAGGAGCCACAGGGTTCCGCTGGCGAGGGTCGACCCAACCACCTGGGCGGAGATGTATGCCGGGACCTGGCGGAGCGCCGCCGGAGAGATTAGACCTCCGGGGGATGAAGATCGCAGGCCGCCAGCCGGAAAGGAAGAAGACGGGCAGCAGTACCTCTCTCCAGGGGAAGCGCCCGCTGGTGGCGAAGGCGAGGGTGACGGCGGGATTGAAGTGCGCGCCGGAGATGTGGCCGACGGAGTAGACCATGACCATGACCACCAGGCCCCACACGATGGAGACGCCGGGGAAGGTGATCGTCCCCTTGCTGAGGTTGACAGTCACCGATCCGCAGCCTGCGAAGACGACGAAGTACGTACCAAAGATCTCGGCGATGATCTGCAGAGAGGATCGTCAGCGACGACCACGGAGAAGAGAGAAGGCGCTTAGTTAGGGCAGATCCCCCTCCCACCTTCTGCACGAGAGGAATGGAGATGCAGAAGCAGATTCTTCTACGGCGGCGGGAGCTCTTCTCGTGGGCATTCTCTTCAAGGCAGAACTCCGCCGGATTAGCTCCCCCGTCCCCGAGATGGACGGCGATCTCCTCTTCATTGCGCCCCGGGGCTTCCTCTTTCTCCCCCATCTTCTCTCAGCCTCCTCCAAAACTGTTACGGCGGAGGGGGCACACGGCGGACGAACTCCCCGCAGCACCAATTTATTCGCGAAGAGGATCCACAGACAGCAGGGAACTTGGCGCCCGCAGTGAGATCTCTATCCTTTTCTGCGCTTTCACACTTCTCCCTCTAGACGAGAGAGAGAGAGAGAGAGAGAGATCTGTCTGCTGCTTTAGAAGAGTCATTAAAGCCGGACCACCAACCCACCGGGAAGTGAAGTCCCGGCGACCGTCGACGGAGGCGGTCGATGGGCGGTCAATTCAATTCCCGTCGCGTCTCACTCACGGTGGATGGAATTCATCGCCTCCTTCCTCCTCCCTCACTTTCTTCCGATCACATTCGGGATCTCGATTGTGACAGGAGGAGTCGTCGCGGGTCAAACCCCCGGCAATAACACCCCCTCGTCGATCCCGCACCATCAATCGGCATTTACCTCTCTGTCAAGGCGATGGACTCTCTCTGTCCACTCTCCTTCATCGCCAGCTCGAGGAGGAACCCACCCTGGTTCAGTAATAATCCAGGGAAAATCAGAGGGGAAGAATAGAGATCAATATGAACCTGCGAATGGACGTAGGAAGCGGATTGCCGTCTCCTTCCCCGAGATGGTGGCTGTCTCCATCTGTCTTCTTCCCCGAGGGGATAGAGTGACGTCACCGCGTTGCATGGCAGCGGAGGGTGACGAGAAGACTCCGACCCGTTAGCCGGATGGCCCGGTTATTCCAAGTAGGGATAGACTTGAATACAGTGGCTACTTTCCTCATTTATTTGACCAAAATGTTCAAGACACTTGTCAAATTTACGATTTTTTGCCACTATCATCTCCACATTTCGAAGCCGAGGGAGCTAACGTGGATGGAAACGCTTCAGTCAACTTCCAGTAGAGATAAGGACGCCAAATAGGGGCAAAGTCTGACCGAGTAAATAAAGAGAATAAAACCTCACTTGTAGCTAAAACATTCCTATCCTCTCCCACTAGTTGACTTTTAGAAACTTCCTTGTTCTGAATGATAACAATGGAGGTAAAAGCGTAAAATCATAATTTCTCACCATTATGATTATGCCGATGTACTAGGGAAAATATTAGAATATAATTTATAACTCATAGAATAGTTTCACCTGATTTCAGACTGTGTCTTCAAGAAATGAGTCAACTCTATGAGTTTTACACACATAGATAGAAAAGACACTAGTAAGGGTAATATAATCATTTTAGATATCAAAAACCTTACTCACTATATCAAAACACCACAAATGGAACAAACATCAAAGTTAAAGAAAACATACTGTTGGGATAACTTGTACTTGTATATTAAGAGATTTTTGAATATTTTTGCGACCCTTGAAGATATTTGATTGGGTTGAAAATACTCCAATATAATCCATAAAATTTTCTTATCATTTTAGACCTAAATTTTCTTAAATATTTCGATTTATGAGATATAATTCATTTAAAGTGTACTGTTTCTTGAGCCATGGTCGAGGGATCTCAACTCAAGTACGAATTTTTTACTACGTGTACACTTACATGGAATTTAAAATAAATACAAATAAAATATTACTACCCAAGCTGCAATCTCCTACCTCACCCTTTTAATTCAAAAATGGTTCACAAGCATTTTGCCATCATTTGCAAAACCAACCAACAACTCCAAATGGAGAGAAAAACGCATAGACTAACTATGTAGCCATAGTACCTCTTTCAATTTTCATGAAACGGTTTTACACTCCTAGGTAGAAAGGTACTTAGAAGGATAATGTGATACTTCAGAAGAATGATTAATTAACTCACTGGATCAAAAAACTGTTGATGGAACAAAAATAAAAATTAAATAAAATGAAATAAAGGGCTAAATTATAATCATCTATTAAGAAATATTCAAATATCTGTGTGAACCCGGAAATACTTGATTGTATTGCAAATGCTCTGATATGATCTATAAAATTTATTACCATTGTGGACCTAATTTTCTTTAGGATTCTTTCCTTGCAACATCAAAATAAATTGACTCATGAGTCATCCTATGATAGAGAATATAATTAAAAGGTTTATTACGTTGATGATCAAATATGGGTAGACTTTCCTGAGCCATGGTCGATAGATCTTAAATTGAAATGGACATTCTTGAGCGTATGTACACATACATGGAATTAAAAAAAGAAAATACATACTTTGACATATTAAGCTATGGACTTTCATCTGGTCCTTTGAATTAAGCCATAAATGGTCCACAAACATTTTGTCCTCATTTTCACACCCAACTAACAACTCCACGGCATGGCGACTACTTAGCTATGAACAGTGTTCCAATATTGTTCTTAAACACGAGAAAGAAAAAGAAAAGGGCAATCTCATGGCGCGATATAAGCTTTCATCATGGTGTGAGCTCATTAATAGCTTTTCTGGGGACGTCACCGCTCAACAAGTTGCTCTTTGCCTTGGAAATTAAGGTTTTAGAGTCGAAGAGCAAGATTTACAAAACTTTAGACAAGCACGGCGTCACTATACGAGTCCATATTGATTTACATCAAGCGCGCTTAAAGACCTCACAACATGACAGAAAGCGACGAGTTCAGGGCGTCGATGAAGCCGCCAGCAGGGAACATCGTTTAGGAACGCGGAGTCAGCCGGAGATCTCGATGGACTTGATCTCCGTCTTCTTCACCGGCTCCTCCTTGGGGACGGTGACGGTCAGCACCCCGTTCTCCATGGACGCCCGCACCAGATCCGCCTTGGCATTCTCCGGGAGCCGGAACCGCCTCAGAAACCCGCCGCTGCTCCTCTCCACCCGGTGCCACGTGTCGCTCTTCTCCTCCTTCTCCTTGCTCCTCTGCCCGCTGATCTGCAGGACGCGGCCCTCCTCCACCTCCACCTTCACCTCCTCCTTCTTCACCCCCGGGAGGTCGGCCGTGAAGACGTGAGCCTCCGGAGTCTCCTTCCAGTCGACGCGGGCGGCGGCGAAGGCGGAGGTCTCGGAATCCCAGCCGCGGCGAGGGAGGGAGTGGGAGAGGGAGAATCCCCCGAAAAAGGGATCCCAGACATCGAGAGAGAAGGGATCGAACACGTCGGTGCTTCGCCGCCCGAAGAAGGCTGGAATCAGCGACATCTCTCTTCGCTCGAACAAATCACCCGAGAACGTTGCTTCGAATGAAATTGGGATGACGATCACTTGCTTGAGTGGTTCATCAGAGGGAGTCGATGAATTTATAGGGCGATCAGCGCGGGAGGGAAAAGTCTAGAATATTTGAGATTGTTATATTCTATTAATTTAATTCTTTCGTAATCCCAAGCAAAGAACTCTCTAGAAGATTCCATTGACAAATCGCGAAAGAACTCGAGTTCTCGCGAGACTCGACAGGTCTCGAGTCTTCGCGATAAATCGCGAAAGATCTCGAGTCTTCTCTGAACGATCTGGACTCTTCTCGAGAGCTGCTTTTCGCCGCGCCCCGGTGGCTATAAATTCATCGACTCCCTCTGATGAACCACTCAAGCAAGTGATCGTCATCCCAATTTCATTCGAAGCAACGTTCTCGGGTGATTTGTTCGAGCGAAGAGAGATGTCGCTGATTCCAGCCTTCTTCGGGCGGCGAAGCACCGACGTGTATGGGATCCCTTTTTCGGGGGATTCTCCCTCTCCCACTCCCTCCCTCGCCGCGGCTGGGATTCCGAGACCTCCGCCTTCGCCGCCGCCCGCGTCGACTGGAAGGAGACTCCGGAGGCTCACGTCTTCACGGCCGACCTCCCGGGGGTGAAGAAGGAGGAGGTGAAGGTGGAGGTGGAGGAGGGCCGCGTCCTGCAGATCAGCGGGCAGAGGAGCAAGGAGAAGGAGGAGAAGAGCGACACGTGGCACCGGGTGGAGAGGAGCAGCGGCGGGTTTCTGAGGCGGTTCCGGCTCCCGGAGAATGCCAAGGCGGATCTGGTGCGGGCGTCCATGGAGAACGGGGTGCTGACCGTCACCGTCCCCAAGGAGGAGCCGGTGAAGAAGACGGAGATCAAGTCCATCGAGATCTCCGGCTGACTCCGCGTTCCTAAACGATGTTCCCTGCTGGCGGCTTCATCGACGCCCTGAACTCGTCGCTTTCTGTCATGTTGTGAGGTCTTTAAGCGCGCTTGATGTAAATCAATACGGACTCATACAATGAGCTTTTCTGTCTGAAATTTTGCACATTCCATGGTTCGATAATAAAACCTTAAATTTCCAAACCATAAAGTGATTTCTAGAGCGAGGACATCTCCGGGTACGCGACAGATGAGTGCTACTGAGAATGACATATTCTTGGTCGTCATGGACAAGGAATCGTTTGCAACATTGTTTGGACTCTTCTTTCACTAAATTGCGACATGCATATTTCGGTAACATATGTAAGAAGAAAATCATAGTATCTATGAAATTTTATTTATATTATTTTTAATTAATAATTATATTACTAAATTATTATCATCATTAAAATTTGATATAAAAATCTTGATCAACCAGAAAGAGTTTAGCTTTGCATCTTTAGCTAGAGTCAACTTACCTAAGTTAAGCAACTACAATATCATTTCCTAAATGAAATAACAATAATATTCACATGATGGAATAATATCACTAGTTAACCATTCATTATTTTATTTTTAATAATATGTGAAACTGATTTCTAATAATTTTTCACTTTGAAAGAAGTGAATATATAATTTTAAAAATGTCAAGAGAAGAGAATAATAATTTTCACATTTAATCATAATGAAATGAGTACCAACTTTTTACTTCTAAGATTTCACACCTATATGTCACAATGAAGTGAACTTGATTGACTAATGCCTAGACCATATGAAAGTTCACTCTAGCCTAATTCTTCAATCTACCCTACTACCAAGAGCCGAAGGGGCTGCCCTAGTGGCAGCCAACCACCCAATGCCAACTCCATTCCACTCTCCAAAGTGACTTTTGTGCAACAAACATTGTATAAGAGAATTTGTGAGCTTGCTTATTTAAAAATTATAGTCTTCAATAAGGATAACTTGATTGAATTGATGTTCTAAGCATAATTATATTTCAAGATGATGTGGAGAAAGGAGCCTCACAAATATCAATGACAATTGTGAAATTGAATGATTATCTACTTTCATAGAATGTCTAGACTATTTAACATATCCCATTCTATGACTATGATGACTTTCGATCCTAATTCCTTCAAAAGTATAGAGTGAAGTTGATGAGGAATATGTATCACTGCCTATTTAATCTTAGGTAGAGGGGATGGTTCATAAGTTATACTAAGACTTTGTGTCTTTAGTAATTTTTGTATGAGTCATGAAGGAAATATGTTTTGATGATAGTAAAATCATCAAAAATCGATTAAGAGTAATCAAATAATCAAATTATGTTTAAATAATATATACACATATGAATGCATCATAGAAATATATGAAATACTCCTCATGATGTAATAAATAAGATTATATACATGAAGGTGTATTAATCATGATTTCAAGCATACAAATGTGAATCTAGTTAACATATGAAAGCTTTATGATATGAACATTAATAGTCATATCATAATATCATGAGAATTCATCATCTTGTATGCTGCTATGTGAATACCATTATGTACATAAATCATAATAGTCAAAGAAGTAATAATTTGACTAATTAAATCAATGAGTTTTGGTGAAGTAAAATATGAGTATGAAAGTCTATGTAGCCAACTATGTTATCATGATTTTACTTCATAATGATCATATGTTTATAACATCGAATTAGAAGAATGATCAATCAAGTGTTAATTTCTTCAAATAGAATTTTATGAATAATATTAAATATAAGTTAGAAATCATATAAATCACTCTCGACAAAGAATTTGTCGACAAAGAAGTAATGATTTAAAATATTGAGATTGTAATTTACAATTATATTTATATTTCATATTTTATTTGACTGAATTTAGATGTGATTTGAATGATAAATCATTACTTCAATGAGACATGTCATGTCGAGATCATAACAAAAGTTATCAGATTTTTATCAAGTAATTTATTGATGGTTAACTAGAGCCAAAGCACTCCTTAACATAAAGTTATATATGATTCTAGAAGGGGAAGAGTATAAATTTGAGAAGTTACCCACCAGAAAGGGGTGTGGAAGATTTCAGTTTATTTTTGTTTCTTGTTTTCTTCTTTTGAACTATTAATTTTGTTTCTATATCTTTGGGAGTTATATCTAATTGATCAAGGATCTCTATCACATTATATCATGAGATAAATTTTGTAATAATATTTTAGTTTCTTTCATTGTAGTTATTGATTAAATTTTCTTGTTATTGGTGAATTTCTCATATTATTTAATCAAGTGTCTTAACAAATTCATGAGAGCATTGACTCTTAAATTTTGTGAAGTGATAGGACTTCATAATGATGTAGTTATCTTCTTCTATTTCCATCTCTTCTCACATTTTATTGTCTAATAATCCTTGTAGGGACATAATATCTTTACAATCTCACTATTAATATGTGATTAAATTTTCACTCACTAGACAACATTATTTTTGTGAGTTCTTTTCCTTTTCCAAATCATGCCAGCCACCATGAGTCATATGTCATGTATGCTCATCACATCACATGCCTTTATCATATCAAACACATTCATCATGTCATGCATACTTGCTATATCACATGTGTTTGTTATTGTTGTACTGAACACATCAACCATGTCATAGACACTTATCATGTGTGTGTCTACCAATGTTATGTTACATGCATCTACTATGCTATATGCACTTATTATGTTGCATGCATTTATACTAGAGTGTCACTAATATGTTCCCCTTAAAGGTCTACGAGAGGAGGACTCATGCTCAAGCTTGAGACAAGGACACTTAACCCATTATTAGCCCTAAACAATCGCAAATATAAATCCTCTCACGGAGGGGTAGGGGCATCTTTTAGAGCAAATTATGAAAGAGCCGTGTGCTCAAGACTTATCCCTCCCCATCTAAGGTTTCTTATGGGGCCCCTTCCCCCTCTCCCTTTGTGTCTTCCATCTTTAGGTCTCCTACGGGACCCTCACACTCTTCTCATTATTATCCTCCAATTGTCAAGGAATCTAGTGGTTCTCATATCCTTCTCTCTCTTAATACTATATTCTAAAGTGAATATATTTAGACTTATCTCACTTTACTTCTCCTATGCTCTCATGATAGAATCAGGGTTCTATCATTTAGTATTAGAGCCCTCTTTCCTAGCTACTTATGATCACATGTCTCCAAAGCAATCACATAGATTCACTCGAAATACATTTAGATTCTATGACGGAGGTCTTGACCACCTTGCAGACAAATTTCATTGCAAAACAAATCACCACAAAAGATGCCCTCGACTACCCATCCTAGTAACTAAAGACCTTGCTTTTCACAAGAAGCCCATTGACTCTAATGATACATTTTGTACATCCCCCTCTACCCACCTCCCACTACCCTCACCTCCAACTATATTCATTTACATCTTACTTAGGCCCTCTCATTTCTCCATCCCTGTCCCAACCTAATATTGACACTACCCACTTAGAATGACCTCGACATTGTCTAACTATAGAACCTCAATGTACCCCAAAGAAGGTGGCTTTCCACTAATAATACTTAGTAGTCCAAACAAAGAGAACTAATTATTTTCACATGAGAAAAGTTAGAAGCATGGCTTCATTGAGGTGAATGATTTTCTAGCTAAACCCCACCTCTAAGGAAAACCACCTTAAGCTTGTTCTCACATACATGGAAGGCCCCGCCCTAAACTGATTCATTACACCTTAGATCAATTTCCATTCAAGATTGGTGAGGGCTCAAACACTTAATAAAGTATCATTTTAGCTTCTCAATTCTATGTTCAAACATCACATGTTAGTGGATGTAGTCACCATCATAAGTACTCAAGATATTGTGTCTAGAGAAATAGATAGATAAGACTACATCTTGCTCGATCATGATCCTCTTCAAATAACACCCTACAATGTCTTCTCACCCTATGATAATATATGTTTTAGAGTTTCGAACAAATTTTGAACATCTCGCAACATACCTCCCTCATGTTCAAGCGAAGACTATAGATAATGTCTAACTCAATTACCTCAAACTAAAAATTAGGTAGAAGTCAACACAAACTCTCTCCTAACAAGAAATCATAGATTTCTATGTGGAAGTCAAGAGTTACTTACATACTATTTAGTAGGCATATTCGTCATCAACTTTTGTCACCCCTTGCCCCCCATATGTGCCACCTAAGGTCATTGACTACATCTTGACTACAAGCACCACTAAGAAACTTACCAAAGAGCAAGGGGGACCACCAACCATTCCACCACCAACCCTTGTCAGAGCTAACAAAAGGATGCCTATACAATTGATGAATGTGAAATTTCAAACTCACAAGGTTCAAGGTTTGTCCTTTTATTGTGACGAGAGGTTCACTTTAGGTCATAGACGCAAAAGTAAACTCCATCATCATTCAAGAGAGAAAACATGACTCATTTTGCACCGAAGATGATGAAGACAAGATGTAAATTGATTTAAACTCTCTCACGTAGCCCATATTAGGCCTCATGCCTCATAGTATTTTGAAGATAAATAGAACCTTATATACTCAACATGTTTTTATTCTGATTGATAGAGGGGCTACACATAACTTCATCATCAATTTCATTATATATGGACTACAATTATGAATTTTAGTAGTCCTTCACTTTATAACCTTAGAGGACAACTATCAAGTCCATAATGGAGGGAGTTATCAATCATTACCAATCATTATTCAAGAGGTATGCATTAGTTAACATTTTTTTTCATTTAACCTTTCGAGAATCGATGTTACCTTATTAATGCAGTGGTTGCACAAGTTGGGCTGATTTTCTTCAAATTATTTACTCTCCATGATCCACTTTGAGTTGAATAGACAACAATATACTTTCTGAGTAAACTTAATCTTAAAGCTAATAACTCTCTCAATTCACTTCAAAAAGAAATATCTAAGAAATGTTCCCTCATGTTTTAGTTCTATTACATATTGATGTCTAATGAGATACCACCCTAAGAGGACAACCAAGATCAACTTCTCCTCAACCTACAATAATAATTTCCTTTAATGTTTGAGTTTTTACAAAGGCTTTCACCTTAACACCACATTACTTATCTTATTACTTTAGTTCCAAGGACTTTGTTGGTTAATATAAGGCCTTATTATTACTCCCACTTTTAAAAAATAAAATTAATAAACTTGTGTAAGAACTACTAACTACATGAGTTATTCAACACTCTATCATACCATGTTCCAACCCTGTATTATTAATTAAGAAAAAAGATGGAGAGTGGAGATTTTGTATTAATTATTATATTAAATAAGGCAACGGTTCCCAACATGTTCCTTATGTCAATGGTCAATGAGTTATTAGAGGAACTCCATGGTATGTTGGTCTTTTCAAAGCTCGACTTTAAATTAAGATATATTAAATTTAAATGTATTTATATGATATATCTAAAATGGCTTTCAAAACACACCAGAAGTATTATCAATTTGTGGTCATACCTTTCAAGTAATCAAATGTGTCATGAAGTACATATTTGGGCATTGTTTGTGTTATTTCATCTTGGTATTTTTTGATGACATATGGATTTATAGTCATACATTAGAGGCTCACGAGTAACATTTGACCACATTATTCTAAGTCCTCTGACAATTGCCTACACATTAAGTTTTCAATCTCATATAAAATGTTTGGGGCACTAGATTTCAATTGAAGGGGTTGCGATAGATATAAGAAAAATTATAGTAATTTAATACTAGTCTATTATTATTATTATTGTCAGTTACATGTCTTTTTGGGCCTAATAAGTTATTATGAAAAGTTCATAGTTAATTATGTTTCACTTGCATAACCTCTCACTTAAATGCCAAAGTAAAATCTTTTATGTGGTCCAAAGAAAGATATCATACTTTATAAAACTTGAAAATTGCTATGACATATTCCTCAATATTACTTTTACTTGACTTCTCACACCCATTTATATTAGTAACAAATGCCTCAAGTTGGGGAGTTAATATTATCCTACTACAACATGAAAAACCAATGACTTTTTTTAGTATAACTCTTCTCATGACAATGTGATCACGTTTAACCTACAAATGAGAGTTAATATTAGTAGTGTGAGAAATTTAAAAATAAAAGTATTACCTTTAGTTTCAACAATTCACCATTCACATTAATCAATAATGCCTCAAATTATTATTTAATCAACAAGAGGTGCACACTCAATACACAAGTAGTTGTCCAAGCTTTTGGGGTTTTAATTTGACATCAAATACAAGGAAGGATGCTTGAACAAAGTAGTCGCCACCCTCTCTCGCTCACCATTACACTTTATTATTGAATGTCATTATATCTTAATGCCCACGTGAATGGATTTGAAATAATTACATGCTACTGTTGACCTTAACCCATCCTATCTAAAATAAAAAATCACGTCAATGCGAGGAAGCTTCAAGACCTTAATATTATCTCTTTTAAGACACTTTTTTATGTCATGACAGGTTGTGTCTACCTAGTAGCTCAACTCTTATCTCTATTCTCTTCAAAGACTGTCATGATAACACCTTGAGCGGCCATGTGGGGCTCCTCAAAACATTTAAAAGGATAATTTAATATGTTTATTGGCTTGAGATTAATAATCACATAAAATCTTATGTCAATGATTGTAACATTTGCCTACAATTCAAGTCATCCTATTAGCTTCAACATATCTTCTATAGCCACTTCTCATTCCCAATCAAATTTGAAAGGTCTTTATTAACTTTATTGAAGGCGTACCTAAATCAACTAAATATGATTTCATTATAGTAGTAGTAGACCATCTAAGTACAACCACTACATTGCCCTCAAGCACCCCTACTCACCAAGAGAACACTCACATCTTTGCCAACAAGGTAGTGTGCTTAAATGACTTTCTTATTTCTATTTTATCTGATTGTGGTAGCATCTTTATTAATTCCTTTTAGAAAGAATTATACTAAGCTCAAGGCACATCTCTTTGGAAGGGCTCCTCATATCACTTAGAATCAAATGACCAAACTAAAGTAGTTAATAGAGGGTTGAAATGTTATCTACACTATTTTGTAAGTAATAAATAAAAATCCTTGAGTACATGACTTCATTAGGCCAAATTGAGTTACAACACACTGTATCATTCTTTTATTCACAACCTTGTTTAAGGTAGGTTATGGTAGTAACTTGTCAACACTCATTTATGTGGACTATCACATTTCTCCCATGGACCCCATTGACAAGATATTATAAAAATGAGATGTTATGTTAGATCTCTTTAGGTCATACTTTTATTTTTCTCTAATCAAACACTATTTCATAGTGTAGAATGTCATCAACATGTTCATTCATATCTTAATACAATTATATGACTTTTTGATGTCAATACTCATTGACTAAAATCACATTTCTATAAATATATTTTAGAATAAATGACTCGAATTGTAAAAAACTTTTTATATTACTTGAGCTCATATCACCTACAAATTGATGGCAAATTGAAAGTGATGAATCATAAGCTCAAAACATATTATCACTACTTTGTATTCAATCATCCTTACTAATAGTATAAATTGATCATATGAGTAGAATTATAATATAATATGAACTTTTATTTTCTTATAGGTATCACACCCTTTGAGATTATATATGGGAGGAGACTCTTCAGTCCTCCTTTGATATAGGTCATAGTTTATGTGATCTAGTGGTAAGATCTTCAACTTCATTAATTAAATCTTACAACTAATCAATTAAAATATCAACTCACATAAGCTTAAGCTCAAATGAAATCATTGGCTAACAAAAAATATCATAATAGATCTACCCATTGCAAGCACTCGGTATATGTTCTACATGTTGCAACTAAAATGAGTTAATGAGATGGTTTCACTTGGTCAACAAGGGTTGGTGTCATTGAATAAAGAGATCAATTAGATCAATGTTCTAATCAAATGAAAGGGCCTTATAGATTCAAAAATTACATAGGAGTTAAAGTCAAAAGTATTAATTAATAGTTTCCATAATTTCATTTTGTTGACAAGGTAAAAAATTTTAGGAGAAAGTATTGATGAGATACTCATGGCCCCTCTCATATATGTAAGAATCATACCTAACCATTACATGAGAAAGTCAATCATTAGTAATTAAGAAACAACTTGATAATAGAGGTATTAGGTTTTAAACATGGGAGTCAATGTGTACATCAATATTGACTATTAGCCTATTAACTATTTTGAGTCATGTATTCAAGAGAAGGAAAACTTAATATGATCACAAAGGTCTGACCACATATCTCTTTTTTAGTATTATTTTTAGGAACTAACAAAAAGCAACCAAATATGGAATAGAACAAAAGTAGAAACTCAAATGTCATCAAAATCGGGGTTTAGATGTCATCTAATTCAGATCCCAAAAAATATATTCACAATTTAAGATTAGTGATCTCATTCATACAAAAGGAATATCATGTTGTGTTTTTTTTTGTTTAATTATACTAGGCATGTATATTATGTAAATTGTGTACACTAGACTCACAATGGCATTGTCCCCACGTAACACAAAGGATTAAATAGTTGCTAAGAGAGAGCTAAGTTGCTTGCAGTCAATTGGAGATCTTGATGGACTTGATCTTCATCTTCTTCACCTACTCCTCCTTGGGGACGGTGATGGGCAACACGTTGTTCTCCATGGACACCTGCACTAGATCTGCCTTGGCATTTTTTAGGAGCTAGAACTACCTCAAGAACCTGCCGTTGCTCCTTTCCACCTGGTGTCACATGTTGCTCTTCTCCTCCTCCTTGCTCTGCCTACTGATCTATAGGACACAGCCCTCCTCCACCTACACCTTCACCTCCTCCTTCACCCCTAGGAGGTTGGTCGTGAAGATGTGAGCCTCCAAAGTCTCCTTCTAATTGATGCGGGTGTCAGTGAAGGCAGAGGTCTTGGAATCTCAACTACAGAGAGGGAGAGAGTGGGAGAAGGAGAATCCCCAAAAAAAGGGATCCCAAACATTGAGAGAGAAGGGGTCAAACACATTGGAGCTTCACCCGCTTGAAGAAGGTTGGGATCAACAACATCTCTCTTCACTTGAACAAATTACTTGAGAAGACTAGAGAATAAAATTGAGATGATGATCACTTGATCACTTAGATTGGTTGTGGGTTCATTGGGGGAGTCAATGAATTTATAGGGCAGTTAGTAGGGAGACTAGAAAAGTTTAGAAATTTGAGATTTTTATATTCTATTTATTTAAAATGATTCTTTCATACCAATTCCATCTAATTCGAGAAGCCTCAACAAATTGAAGTATCTAAGATATTCAATTGAAAATAGAAAATTTTGAACTCCATATATGTCAATATATATTTCCACATAGTGACATCTTGTAACTATCAAATGAAACCTGATTTTAGATAGGATATCTTCACCATACAACACACATGTTTAGGCATTTCTAATCATATATGAGGGTAATATAGGTACTACATTTTATTTAATCGACATTATTCTCATTATTACCAAACCAAAACCTTTCTTTAACTTTCAACAAAAAATTAGTGCTGTCAAATTGAAAGCCAAATAAGTTAGTTGACTCTAACCAATAATTGCACCAACTCTTAAAAGTTTTGAATTTTTATTCCATTAAACAGTTGACTCACCCAAATGTTGCAATTGAATTTGTAAATGACCTGATCAAAATAGTTTACTTTTCAATATTATCATCACGGATCATATATTAACCATATTAATGAAATCAGAATTTAATAATAGAAAATCCATTCAGGTCATACTTTTCCTTGGAATTTTTTGGGCCAAGTTGACCGATTCTCACATTCAAAA
The DNA here is from genome assembly GCA_024713555.1 of Spirodela polyrhiza. Taxonomy (NCBI): domain Eukaryota; kingdom Viridiplantae; phylum Streptophyta; class Magnoliopsida; order Alismatales; family Araceae; genus Spirodela; species Spirodela polyrhiza. Next base: position 3,613,809 of record CM046533.1, on the reverse strand, counting down.
ATCAATTTAAAAAGTGGGCAAGTTATATTAGCAATTCATCCCGTAATACTTTAGTCATCGATCCTTCAACTTAGTAAGTATCATTGATTTAGTGGGTCTTAAACGTTGTCCTAGCTGGATAACCGTAATGGTTAAAGTGAGTTGTAGTGGGCCTCAATAAATCGCGTTTCATCGGGATTATAATTGGGCCTCTTTCTGCAGAGGCTCATAAAAGGGCGAGCAATGGATTACGACGGGCCACGACGGTCCCACCCGGAGAGGACCCCACTCAGCCCGAGAGACGTCAACCGTCCGTTACGTTGCCGACGGCGGACAACTGGTGTAGCCTGGAACGCGCCCCTCCACCTCCCGACCGTTGCTCTCGAATTCAAAATCCCAAACCGCCCCCCCACGCAAATCTCCATTCCACCACCTCCCCCCTCTCCATCGCCCGCCACCACCTCGCCGCCGGCCGCGGCCAGCCATGGTTTCTCAGAGGATCGTGAAGAGGACCCCCACGAAGAAGACCCTCAAGCACAGCCCCGCCGCCCGCTTCCATGGCCGCTGCAGCAGGCCCTCCCCGCTCAAGGACATCACCTCCGTCCCCACCCTCGTCGCCGCCTCCATCGACCGCTCCATCCGCAGTTGCCGCCGCCGCCTCATCAAGGTCTTCACCCGGCTGGTCTCCCTCAGCGCCTGCGGCAGCGCCGCCGCCGCCGCCAGCGGAGCCCAGAAGAAGTGCCGGAAGAAGCAGGGTTTCGTCCTCCTGAACGCCGCCACCTTTCCGCCGGCGGAGGGAGGGGAAGACGACCCCGCTCCTCTTCCTCCTCCCCAGCTCCAGATCCGCCGGCCCCTCCCCTCGCCGGCCTGCCCCGGCAGGAGGACCCTCTTCTTGGACCTAGACGAGACGCTGGTCCACTCCCAGACCAGCCCGCCGGCGAAGTACGACTTCGTGGTGCGCCCCACCGTCGGCGGCCAGATCCTCACCTTCTACGTGGTGAAGCGCCCCGGCGTGGAGCAGCTGCTGGCGGAGGCAGCGAAGCACTTCGAGGTCGTCCTCTTCACCGCCGGTCTGAGGGAGTACGCCTCGCTCGTGCTTGACCGCCTCGACCCCGCCGGCGAGTTCATCTCCCACAAGCTGTACCGCGACTCCTGCTCGGAGATCGAGGGCGTCCTCACCAAGGACCTGTCGGATCTGGGGAGGGATCTGAGCCGGGTGGTGATCGTCGACGACAACCCCAACTCGTACGCGTTGCAGCCGGCGAACGCAGTCCCCGTGGCCCCCTTCCTGAACGATCTCAGTGACCGGGAGCTGTGGCGGGTGATGGAGTTCTTCGCCGTGGCCGGCGAGTTCGAGGACACCAGAGATGCCGTCAAGAGCTTCCTTTCCGCCGGAGGAGAGAAGACCGAGAAGAACCCTCCGCCCTGATGGGGGGAGCAAGCTCGTCGCAGCAGAGGGTGATCCTTCTGCGCGGAGGATTCCAGCTGCGCAGTGGTGGACTTACTATTCTTGGGAGCTGACTTCCACTGTGATCGATCTCTGAAGAAAACAAAAAAAAGATGTCAACCCTCTGAGAATCTTCTTATCGATCGACAAGCCTTCATGCCCGATCGAGATGCCTTCCCCTTTTGCTCGACCATTACAGGTGCGAGAACATCTGCCTTGGGCCAGTTCTTCTCAGTCGGATAACAAAAAGACATGAGGATCTCTCTCTCTTTCTCTCTCTAACCATCTCACTGGCTTCAATTTTTTTACTCTTCACTACCTGCAACTAATAATAAGCCTACGGATTTTCTAATAACAGTTAGAAATATCCTATAAATCTAATTTGCAATTCCCAGGTACAAACGCAAATCATTCTCACCCATCAATAATGTCTTCAGAGAAAAAAAAACTCCTCCCAAACAAGTATATCGCCCGATGAGGGCAAGAATATATTTCCAAAATTTCTTCTCGGGCAAAAAATTTATCGGAATATATTAAGAACAGGAGGGCACAAGGAGATCCAATTCTGGGACCCCGCCACATCTGCACCCATGACTCAAAAAAATGGCAGGGATGCAACCCTAAGTTATGAGTTATGAATACCATGGTTTCTGCCAAAATGCCATGTATTTTTCATGGCACGCCACCAGCAACCAGAGATGGACAGCAATGGATTAAGATCAGTTTATTCCCCAGAAGAGGGGGGTAGCCTTTTCACAGATGGTGACGGATTCCATACCATTTTTTTCTTTCTCTTCCATGCATCCCACGGAGACAACTTTGTAGTACAGAAGCAAGGGGTGGGGTTCAAAGCTTATATACATTCACCTGTACAGCACGTGGGGGGATCAGAACTCAACACCACTGTTCAACTGGATCGAGAACGAAGGGCGGCCAAAGTTGCTGAGAGGCTTCTCCACTCTTAGAACCACTCCAGAGCTCCCCACATGCCCATTAAATTTGGACCTCCCAAGCTGCCCAATAAATAAATAAATAAATAAATCCACGAGACATGAAATGAACGGACACGTCAAAGAATCACGTATTTTTTCCTTCCGTAGAAGTCAAAAATACTATGAGGGTTCTGTTGCTTTATATATTTCTTGTTTATCTCATCTTTAATTTAGCAATCCCAAGGTTTTTTCTGACCCGATTAAAAAATAGGGTAAGGGAAAAAAAGATCTTTTTATTTTCTTTTTTATAACATAAATATCAGAAAGGCACTTCTGATGTGTAAGAAAAATGGTTTGTGACACTGAAATATACCACCGACATATAAAATTAAATCGGAAATAACCTTTGTTTCATACTACTATTTCGATACTTAATTTCATGTTATAATAGCATATAAATATGACCAATACGAGAAGACAAGGGGGCTGAAGCCGGTGAGAACTTACAGCGACTGATGCATACACAGAAGGATGGACCGCACACAAGTGGCCCAAGACAAGACTGATGTTCTCCTCCACAGAGTGGATGACCTCTGTCTGCAAGCCAGGATTGCTTCCGCCCAATGTAGGGCATAAGCTGGAAACAAGAAGGAACACATCAATTGTATATTCCCAGAAGATACTCAAGAAATAGCTGCCCTAGTCCCTATTGCTCTCTCAAATCTGAAAGATGAAATTGGTTGGCCGCCTCTTGAAGAAGGGGGGTTAATGGAAAGTCGACGGAATGGATGAAGAGTAGAACAGGCTCATAAAATAAATAATATAGTATTTGATTAAAAACGGATCCTAGAAAAACTGTCCACAACCCCTGCTGCATCCAACTGTTCTCTGCGATTTGTGCATGTTATCCATCTCAGATCGTATGAGATAGAAAGTAGAGATAGACGGTCACCATCAATTAGCCTGTTTGAAAGCACCCAACTTCCTAGCCACCTCCTCTTGCCAAATATACTTTGCAACGGGCCGACAACCTTCGAACCAACCACTCACGCCACTCCACACGACCTTTCATCAGTCTCACAGCCATGCTAACACCCCCGAATGACTCATTAAAGACATTTCAATTAGTGAAAATAGAACAAAGCCCAGTTGCCATATTTAGGAAAGTGGAAAAAATAACTGAATAAACTGTCGCCTCAGAGCTGTAGGCTACATGCATTTTGTAAGATGATTGAGACGACTACATAAATAAGTAAAATCGCCACTATTGGAAAGTGTTGTATGGGAAAAGGTTATAGGCCCACACCTGAACTGAATACTCGGGCGCACCATCAGACCACATCTCTTCCATGCTAAAGGTTGCATAAGCCCAAGAGAAAAAGATCTATCAGGCAACTGCATCATGGGTGTAATACGAGTTCCCCACTTATTCTGCCCAAAACATAACGCAGAGTGGTCAAGAAGCAAACAAATTAGAGAAGTATTTAAATTCTGGCAGCATACCACCAGCATGTCTGACAATAACAATGATTTGGTTTAAAATAAGGACATAACCTAAATCACAATGAAAAGGGCAGGGATGAAGAAACATCAACGTATATACTTTCTGGATTCCATAATTAATAAAACAAGATATTTTAATTTAATTATTAAATATCACCTATAGGTAATACATGTATATGTATATATACATAAGGTAAAATATCACCTATGGGTAAAACTAAGTTAACTCAAGATGATAGAACCCAAGCAGATAGAGGAAAAGACGCAGATTCTTCATTTTCATTGGTTAGCAAATAATGCAAAATTTAAAAATCCGTAATCGATAATGAACACACACATAACTATGTAAGATTTAAAACGAACAACAAAGCAAGGAATATATTATATGGCATCTATAATTGAAACGTTAAGAGTAGGTTAATGACAGATTATTACACGAAGAAAGAACCAACCTTGCAAGAGAAGCTAAATTTTGTTTCACCAGGATATTGACCTTGAACCTGAAGCAATCCACCAAATAAAGGAAAGAAAGCACTGGTGTTCAAGCCCTCACCAGCCACATAAGTAAGCTGCCCATTTGGAAACTGCAAATCCATGAATGACTGTAACAAGGATGAAACCAAAGTCAAAGTGAGGCCATATCAAGACATTAGAAGTCATTCCATTTAAAGTAATATAGGAACCAAAGATATGAGCTTAACAAGGGGAATGGAAATAGGCACTTACACACGTAAATGGATTGAGACATATCATTGACATCAACAGCCATCTTCTATGCTTTGACCATATAGCAGGACAAAGAGAATGCATTCCATTCTGAATGAAGAAGAAAAACAAATCACAATCAGTAATGTGAAGGTAAGCGAATTACCCAGTTGCAGGCTCTAAGATGATTACACGAGCATATGCATGTGCCAGGAAAGAAAACAGATAGGAGAAGAGCTATGATTATAGGATAGGCAATGAATCATGTCACATATTGACTAGGAAACATGGCAACATAGTGGCTCCCATGACCTGACACACCGACCCCCTGGTGGCTGTACGATGCAACTGTAACGATACACCAGATAAAAAATGCATTTCACATGCACACATATCACAGGTGCCCTCTACACGTGCACTCATTAAATCTGACTCACATATTGGTGGCAATCACTTCATTAGTCCTTAGAAACAATGAATCTCCCCATATATAAAACTGGGTATGAATGCAGCAGGCATTTCTTTTCATAACAACATGATTTCTTCCACAATCTCATAATTATTTCGAACTTTCAAATCATCTGCAAGGGGACTAAATTCAGATAAGTTAATTTCCTTTGTCTTTTCACCTAGCGCTGGCAGGGTCTTTGAGACACTACTATACATCCTTAGTTTTTCAGTCAAAAGTAAACCGGTCATACAGCACTAGCCTTACAACGCACAAGCAGAAAAAGAAAAAAGGCCAAATGCTGAAATGTTCTTCTAGCACATGGCATAGCATAATACATGATCAGAAGAACATATATAAGAAGTTGGCAAATGTAAACGTTAAATTGAATGGGATACAAAGACACAATCAAGTATACAAATGATGTTAAGTCAGTAAAACTAGTAGAAAAAAACCGGGGTGCAAAACATTACAAAAAATGGGGAAAAGGAAAATTGAAAGTTATCAATGTAAAAAATAGAGCATTGCCACCACAATGAAATTCTAGAAAAATCAGTTCAAGAAACTAAATGAAGAAGAAAGTAGGGTTCACAAAAAAACATCATTTCCAGAGAAGGAAATAAATTACCTTTCGATCATAGCCATACCAAAGCAAATGCTGCTTTGATAAGTGAATAGGCAAGAGAAGTGTTGTATCCCGGACGAATAAGACTGGTCCGAGTTGAATAAGAAAGAGAGGTGAATTCTCATTTCCACGATTAGAACCCCCATGTGAAGCTTCTGCTCTCCACAGGTCTCCTCTGGCAACTAAAGAACTTTCAATATCACGCGTTCTACTGTCATATGTTGACGTAAAATTCATGCTCCCCTGGAAAAGATAATACAGAAATAAACAATGAGGCTACAAAGTTAATGTCGCTAAAGCTTAGATAATTCAAGGTTTTACACAAAAATAAGATACTGTATTTTTACTGGCTCTGACTTTTCTGATGTAACTTATCTGTAAGTCCATGATGTTTATGAGGAGTATCTTATGCAAACCTGCCCCATCTTATGTCATGGATGGAATATCACCAACTAATATCCCACAACCCACAAAAAAAGAGTTCAATAAAAACCAAGTTAGTAAATTGAGAGAAGTTAAACGACTCAACACACGTTCAAAATCGACTCAAATGGATTGCATATTCTACAAGACCAACATTTTATGTGTAGATTTAGTTAGAACAAAAAGGGGGCGACCTAACGATCAAACATATAAGCCATTTTCAAATTAATTGTCTCCAACATAAAGGAATCCCGTTGATGCTGTCAATGAATTATTAAAAATATCCTCTTAATGAAGTGGGAATAATGCTTCCACAAACAAAAACGCCCCAGGTAAGCCAATGGTAGAACTTAATGAACATGTCTAATATATTGACGAGAAACTAGTCTAACATTAGTCGTTGATGCAGTAAATCAAACTATTACTAGAATTCCATCAAGCTTTCTACAAGATAATTTTTAAAAATTGAAGAAAAAATGTCATACATAGGAAAACAGAAACATGATGAAATTAAAGAAATGTATTAGATGGACCTCTTTTGGAACCTTAAAAAGCAATCCAAAACACACCCCAGAGGTTCAGCTTTCTTCAGTAGATAACCCCACCACTACAGTTTTCATCAATCTTGCCAAAAACCAAGGCTGACTATGCAATGATGCAATCAGGATCTGACTTACACAGAAACTTCTAGAAATGTTTCATAAATCGACTATCTTTTCTGAATAAAAATTGAAGTTTGATATAAAACAAGCAACGATTAACCTCCCAAGGCCTGGTTAGGATCACATTAAAGTCGCACAGACATTGCTTCTTCAAAATTCTAAACAAAATTCTTAAATATATAATTACTGATAAAAGAAGAGAACTGACGATACCTACTGTTCAAAGATGTCTATAATTTCAGCATGACAACAGTTATTTAAGGTGGTTCCAATTCTCTACAACCATATTATTCGAACTGATGTAACCTAAACATCAATCATGGTGGCTTCTTCGGTGGATGAAGAATACTTGACGACAGATAGATGATCAACTAGGGTATTCATTGGCCAAGTATGAATTTCGAGAGTAAAACTTACTTGCGGCCTGGAAAATTGAGTAGAAGATTTCAGATCGAAGTCGAATCCATCTTCCTCCCCAAATTCATCCAAACCAGCCACAGAACCCAGGGACCCAGAGTTTCCAAACATTCCCTCTACTTGACCAAGCTCCCCTCTACACCTCTCCACCATTGTGTTGCTTACTCTTCTGCCCTCCAGATCCGCCGTGATTAAAGCAGCGGGCTTCCCATCCTCGTCTTGCCGAAACGGCAACGGCAGATGTCGGAAGAATTGCTGAACCACTCCATTGATGCAGGCTCCGAGCTCCGCTCCTGCCTGCCCCAGCTTGTTCCCTATGTCAAAGATGGCGGACACCCCACCGTTGCTGGCGGAGTGGTCTACAGCTAAAGGCAGCGCGAGATTCCAATTGGTGGGGATAAGGACCTCATGATCGAATGGATTCTTGAGTTTCTGCTGCGCAGGCCAGGAGAAGGGTGGAGGGGTGATGTGCGACTGGAGCAGGCCACTGAAGCCTTGTGCCAGCCGATCTGCGAGGTCCTGTCCTTGTCGCTGCATCTCCTCCCATCCCTCCAGCTGCCGCTCCACGGACATGGGAGGTGCACGGAGAGAGACGAAGCCCGATCTTGTCGAATTAATCTAAAGAAAAAAAAAAAACTAGGGTTCCGAGGAAGATCGAAGGAAAGGCAACGGAAGCAGAAGAGGGCGTGAGAATCCCGCGACCTCGGAAGGGAAAAAGAGGACGGGAAGAAAGCAGGACGACGAGACGCACGAGATAACCACCAGACTGGTACCAACAGTAGCCAAGGTCTCGGCGAAGATCAAAGACAGAAGGAATCAGGAGGAGGAGGAGATAAGAATGAAGAGTGTGGACTCGGAGGTGTGAGCGATTTTGGCGAATTTCCCTACAAATGGCGGAAAAATGGTGAGCCGAACAGGGAGAGAAAACGTCGTTCACGAGAGCCCCACGCGGGGCGTACCGACACTCGAGCTTAAACCTCACCCACTTTGTTTCGCCCCGACGAACCCGGTTTCCGGCACGCAGGAATCGCCGTGCATATCTCTTGAAAGGCTGCGGATATTTCCACAAAATCCGAATTGTCGTGGAGTCTAATTTATGCGAGATTTCCCAATTTTCTCTATTTTTTATGCTGTGTAAAAATTCGGGAAAACATTTACGGAATGAGGAAGAAAATCTGGACAGAGAGAGGAATCATCGGGGTCAGCCAAATTTACTTTTAAAAAATAATTCCGATTAAATCGAGTGGAAAAATCACTTTTCGTTAAATTCGTGGCACGCTCAGAAGAGAGAGAGAGAGAGAGAGAGAGAGGGGGGATATTGGCACGTGAGCACGTGTCGTGGCGCCCGTGAGAACACGTCACCGTCCAAAGCGTGGGGTCGTGTAGGGGCCGCACGTCTGTGGTTTTTTCAAAAAAACACCTTCTGTCCGGCATTGAGGGGTTTCAATTGAAATAACTAATTTTAAAAGGTTTTAAATGTACTTTAAATATGTTTAGGGATTCATAAATACTTTTTGAGCAATTTTCTTCGTAGTATTTTATTTTTATTGCTGAGTAGGATTTAAGGCAAGCACGCATCCGTCTTCCCGACGAGGGTGATCCCTCCATCTAATTGTGCGGGGTTTCCCAGCCCTCTTTGTGAGGATTCCACGGCAGAGACGGCTCCCGGCGCCCGGCCCCCTTGATGGCTGATCACAACCTCTACCCGTCTGTGGAGGGCGAGGGGGCGGCCCCCCCGGCCGCCCTTGAAGTTAGGGACGGCGCCGCCCGCCCAGGAGGAAGGATTTGGCCTTGCTCGGACGCCCGAACGGAAGGAGAGGAAGAGGGTGATTCGGAGCATGACGAGCGTGGGGGGCTCGGGGGAAGCCCCGATATCCAGGTATAATCTCTATTTCGTTTGTTGATCGAATTATGTGTTCGTCCGTTCGTTGATCAGAAAAGGCAAGCATTATTTTCTTTTTATCGTTTTGTTTCTGGACTGGAATTAGGCTATCGTTGCCTCTGTGTTTTCGTAATCAACATCTAGGACGGAAGAATAGCCTCTTTCGTCTTTTTCTGATCATCGTCGTCGTGGTCTCAAAGTTTTTTTCTCTCAATTTTTAATGGAAAATAATCAAGTGGCATGCTAATCATTACCTCGTCGTCATTCTTTGATTCTCATTTCCCTATTTTGCCCCCATGTTTACTATGCAGATTCATTTTTTTGGCTTATGAATCATGAATCCTCAACTGATTCGTCTTTTCCTACCTGTATCAATGATTCCAAATAATTTATGCCCTCTTTATCCGTATATTTGATATTCCTAAATGTCATATGATTCAATCTCCTCACGTTATCCGGAAAATGGAATTAGGGAACGGGTGATAAGGAGGCGCGAAATGAAGAATACGATAAGCTTACCCCGGTTACCAGTGGTCCTCCGATGCAAGAGTTAGCCCTGGCCCATGATTATGACGCCAATTATCCTCATGTTACTGGTGGTAGGAAGACGGGGAGATACTTTTACTATGATGCTCCTCTCCACGAGGAGACTGGCGTGTGGATACCCGTGTCTGTGCCACCAATGTCTGAACAGGATCACGACCAATGGGCCAAAGGTTTCTGTTCCAACGGGGAGTTATTCCCCGAAGAGGACATGGGCTGGGGTCAATTTTTCGGGGAAGATAAGGAAATGACACTGTGGGACGTGGTCTCTGAGATGATTCTTACTGCAAGAGGCAAAATGACGGCCCTGACATCTGGGGAGCTCCAGAGTTGCAGAATCTCCTGGATATCCACTCACCTACTCGACCAAGCGTGGAAGGAGATGGCACATACCCTAACAGAGGCTAATTTTAGTAGCACCATGGAAATTCTGGACACTGAGCCGCCAAGATGGCTGCCGGACAGTGCTGCTTCTGCCTGCATGCTGTGTGGTGTGAGGTTCCATCCCATCATGTGCTCTCGACACCATTGTCGCTTCTGTGGCGGTATATTCTGCAGCGATTGCTCAAAAGGGAAGAGCTTGTTGCCGCAGAAGTTTCGGGCCTGTGACCCGCAGCGAGTATGTGATGTGTGCTGTGTGCGGCTCGAGTCTGTTCAGCCGTTCTTGATGGATAAGGTGAGCCCTGCATCGCAGGTACCCACACATGATCTCACTGATCTCAGCACTCTGAGATCATGGATAAACTTCCCGTGGGGGCAGTCCATGGAGCACGAGATCTACAAAGCAGCTAACACGCTACGTGGATATTCTAAGGTATGGCGAACGCCATTGTGGCTTGTTTTCCTGGTCATTTTGAGTTGGTCCAATCCCTTGTTCTTCATTACTCACTCTGATCATTCCCTTTTTCCCTTGTAAAATATTTTGTGTTGATAAAAACCCGCTTTAAAAACCGTATAATTGGTAGCACTTTTATTTTAAGAAATATTCTTGTTTCTCCCTGTTTTCTTGTTAGCAGGTGTTGAGAATGGGTAGCAGCCAGCTCATAGGTTGAAAACATCACTGTATGTCGGATTTTTCCTGGGGAAAATATTGATCACAAATCAAAAAAAAAAAAAGATGTCAACGCTAATTGAAAAGTACTGTAGAAAATTCTTGGGACCTTCCGTGAGACATTGCATGATTCAATAAGTTGAGGATTTACCACTAGCATTGGATTTTCTGGAGTCTTCTTTTGATTTAGTGGGGAAATATAATGAATAAGCATGAACCTGTGAGATTAGGCTGTTTCCTACATTTACTTTTTCTTTGGTCATTGTTAGTGGGCAACCCATGCCTGGCAGGAACATGCAGGAACTTCTGGTTGAACAGGAAGCTGAGACAAGAACACAGATTCTTCAAAGCAGTGTGTTGCTTGTTTGACGGGGCGAGACGATTATCTTCCCCAAATTGAATCTAATCGGTTAATCCTTCAGCTGCATTAAAACCTTAGGATTATCATCTATGAACAAGAGATCTAGCCAATGTAAATCCAAAATAACACCCTAAGATTTGTCCAAGTACTTGGGGATTCTTGATTTATATTTATTTTTTTAATATTATCCCCTTGAATGATTTCAAACATTCTCCTGTGAACCATGTGAAGAAATCATGAAATCAAACTGACCTATTAGCTGATGACGCTGAGAAATGACTACTCAGGTGGGTTCCCTCAGACCTGAGAAAACCATCCCTCAAGCTGTGCTGAGGCAAGCGAAAGGCCTCGCAATACTCACCGTCATCAAAGTTGGGCTGATGGTTACTTATAACATTGGAACCGGGTTGGTTGTCGCTCGTAGAGAAGATGGATCCTGGTCTCCACCATCTGCCATTTCCACTTTCGGTGTTGGGTGGGGCCCCCAGGTATGATTCTTTCTAACACATGCATCTTATATATATATATATATAAAGATATTTGTGCATATCTGATTTTAAGTGGATGATGGGCTAAGATTAACTGGTACATTCCTTGATTCTTCATAGGGAGGAGGGGAATTGACCGATTATATCATCGTCCTGAGGAACAAAGATGCCATCAAGACCTTCAGCGGAAATGGGCATTTCTCAGTCGGTGCTGGTCTCAGTGCAGCTGCCGGGGTTTTCGGGCGAGCTGCCAACGCTGACCTGCGTGCTGGCGATGGGGGCTGCGCCGCCTGCTACACATACAGCTGCAGTAAAGGTGCGATCTTCGTCTGTGAATCCTGTGCCCATTAGCTCACTTAAGTTGCTAAATCTTCATGGAATCCTCAGGGGCCTTCGTCGGATGCTCCCTGGAAGGAAGCATGGTCGTGACCAGAGCGTCGGAAAACTCGCGGTTTTATGGGAGTTCTTCCATTGACTCGTCGGAGATTCTCTTGGGATCATTGCCCCGGCCGCCCGCCGCCGCCATCCTCTACCGGGCTCTGTCGGAGTTGTTCCAGAGGCTGGACGTCTGACAGAGTCAACCCGCCTGCAGCAAATTCAGTATCTGTGCTCTGAACAAGGGCGCCTATTCTTTCAAACACCCCGAAGCGATCGCATTCCATTCGTGGGATTCGAGCAATGTAAATATAGTAAGTTGTGCATGAATGTAATATCATCTGTATCTATGCTCTGCATTGACGGTTGGTAAGTAAATAATTCTGGAAAATAGAAGCGTCCTAGAACGCGTTTCCTTTCAGCGTGGAATTCCGCCGCTGGGCAAGGGGGAGAAGTCAACCCCTTCCCCCCCTGGGGGTTGGGGGGGTTGGTAGGGATGAAGCTTCGAGTTCTAGAAGGGAGCAAACGACGAGGTTGGTTGTTGTTCCTCCACGAGGCGCGGGGAAATCGTCGCCGGCGCGGATCGGCGGTCGTCGGAGTGGCGACTTCTGGGCTTGCGACGAGCCCTTCTCTCTCCTTTGACCCCCCGCCCTCCATGGCGGCTAGCTCCGTCGAGGGCCAAGCGGAAAAGGGTAATTTTTATGCCGAATTTTCTTACCAGTCGGACTATGCCGGGGTAGAACCTTCTCATTATGTCGGGGTTTAGGGGGATCGAATGCCTCACTTTCCACATTACGACGATTTTTTGGTAAATCTTATGATCAGGTTGACGTTGACCGGCGATCGCCATAAGCGTCCACGTAAAGGCTATATGTTGCTTATGGATCAACTCCTTGGAAAAGTCAGCGCGGCGGCGGGCTCCCTCCGTCTTCATCTTCTGTGGAAATCCAGAGCGATTCTCCTTCTCCGAAGTCAATATTGCTACTTCTCCGGCGGGCACCATGGGTCTGATCAGGCGTCACTTCTAGGTCAGTTTCAGAAATATTTCCTTGGAACCCTCAGATCATGTCTTTGCAATTGGAATTAAATTTTGGGGACAAGCTGCTCCGGGAGGCCGTTCATGGCGGGCTCGTAAGCTGAAGAAAACTATCTCCCTCTCCTCTCTCTCTCTCTCTCCCTCTCCCTCTCCCCACCTCTCTCTTCTCTCTAGAGTGAGAGACGTTCCTCATTTGAGAAGGGGGGGTCGTTCCTTCGTCCCCCTTTCCAAATTCTTGCCCTTTGTCGTCCGCCCTTTTCCCCGAATTAGCTCTTCTCCCCGTGGCGGAAGACCTCCGATAGTGAGGCGAGCAGGAGGAAACCCGTCCGCGGAGCTTCCCGGGTCGAATTCGAGGGGAGGAGGGGTCACCGGAGCTCCTCGTCCTCTTGCGCTGCTTGTGTCGATGTAGATTCCGGCAGGTCGAGGTCGCTGCGGGGTGGATAGGGTTGTTTCCAGGCGCTCGGGAGGAGGCTGCCGCGGCATGGAGGGATCAGAGGGAGGCTCGAATTTGCCGCCGCCCTTTTTGATCAAGACGTATGAGATGGTGGAGGACCCCGCCACCGACTCCATCGTCGCCTGGGGCGAGGCCAACAACAGCTTCATCGTTCGGAATCCGCTCGAGTTCTCCAAGGATTTGCTTCCCAAGTACTTCAAGCACAACAACTTCTCCAGCTTCGTCCGCCAGCTGAACACCTACGTGAGTCGAATCCTTCTATCTGTGCTGCCTCCTTTTTTTTCTCTTTCGAATTGCATCAAGCCCCGTCGGAAGATCAATCATCGTCATCTCCATGCCAGTCCTTGATATGATTTCGACTTCGATATTGAGGAGATGATGCTGATCTTTATCCTCTTCCATGGCGCGATCGCACTTAGCGCGAATTTTCTTGAAGTCTCTGATTTCAGTCTGCGTTAATCAGATGCGCTTATCTTCTTAGACGATTTCCTCGCAATTCTCATTTTTTTCTCTGAGATCAGATCGTGGGCATTTTCTCCTCGATCAGGGCTTCAGAAAAGTAGATCCCAACCAGTGGGAATTCGCAAATGACGAGTTCATAAGAGGCCAGAAGCATCTCCTGAAGAACATTCACCGCCGCAAGCCGATTCACAGCCATTCCCTGCACCACCAGAGCTCCTCAGGGCCCTTGACCGAGGGAGAGAGGCAGGAGCTCGAGGAGGAGATCGAGAAACTGAAACACAAGAAGAACGCGCTCCTTGTGGAGCTGCACAAGCACACCCAGGAGCAGCATTCTTGGGCCTCTCAAATCCAGTCTCTGGAGGAGCGGCTGCGGAAAGTGGAGCTCCTCCAGCGGCAACTGATAACCTTCCTGAGACAGACCCTACACAGACCTGGCTTTCTTTCTAACCTCATGCAGAGATCCGAGGTCCATGGAAGGAAGAGGAGATTGCCCAAATCTCTTTACCCCGGTGAGGACGGTGGACTAGAGGAGACCCACATAGTTCCCTTACAGTCCGAGATCGCGGGGAGAGCAGACCCTGCATCTGTTCTGGTTCTGGACCCAGAACCATTTGAGAAGATGGAATCGTCCTTGATTTCCCTGGAGAAATTCTTCCGTCGGGTCGGTCATGCATCTGGGGAAGCTTATGACTTCATCTCAACGAACAGATCATCAGTGGTTCTCACAGAGATGCACCCGTCGTCTGGGGATACAGAGTTCAGCTTTCAGTCTCGATCACCCGAGCTGCAGATGACGGATTTGGAGTCCACGGACTTCGCAGAAAGCCCCGTCATCCCTCTCATCGAGCTTCACCATGAACGGTCGAAGGTTGCTGAGATTGATGTGAATTCGGCGCCTGCTGCTCCCGAGGACCCTTCCCCGGAGGATCGAGCCAAGGGGCCCTCATCTGCTTCGGCCTCGGCTGGTGCAAATGACGTGTTTTGGGAGCAGTTCCTCACTGAGACCCCTGGTTCATCTGACAACCAGGAGTCCCAATCAGAGGGCCAGGACATAAATTCCAGGGCAGCCGACGTTAAGACCACAGAGAAGAGTAATTTCTGGTGGACCAGGAAGAATGTTGACCACATAACAGAGCAAATGGGCCACCTCACTCCAGCTGAGCGGACCTGATGAGGTCTTCCTCCTCGCCTTCTTGGTGCAGTGACTGTGTTTATAGTATAAAGCTGAGTATTCTTCTTACTTTTATTTGGCTCTATCTTCTGTTCAGGAATATATTTAGACCTTGTGTAGTATTTCTGTATTTCGTTGTTCGGTATAAATTTTTGTGGCGCCCTTCTGTTTGCTCCGTCTTCCCACCTAATTTTTTCTCCATCCCGTATCGCTTCTGTGGGGGGCTATGATCTTCCTTTTCTGTGAATTTTTTAACATAATTATGGAAATTTGAAGGATTTAGATGAATCATTGTAGCACAGAATGGAAGACTGACCAAACAGGAAAAAAGAGGAAGATGAATCATTATTGACTTCCTTATCTTGGCGAAGCTGGTTGACTGAAGACGCGAGAAATTAAACAGGCGATAAACCGTAGGCCGTGTGAAGCTCTCATCCATACTAAGTTGAACTTTGTGAGGAAAATGTGGCCTACAAATAGCTTGATGCCGCTTGATTCCAGAATGTTGTTGACCTGCTTCATGCAAGAATGCTATTAACTTGTATCAGTCGATCTGCTCCTGAAAATGTCTGTAAAATAAATATTAGTTTATATTTAGTTTTAAGATTTATCTCGGAAGGAAAATGGGCATCCATGTTATGCGGTGATGCGCATCAGTATTAATATCAAAAATACCCCAGCATCATCCCTTCTTGCTCATTTTGCAATTTTTTCCGATTTTCCTCCCATATTTTGTTCATGTAAGTAATTATTTCCAGTGTACAGCAATATCTAATTTGCCCCTCTTACTTGCTCTGCTGCAACATATTACATTATATTCCCTCTTTTCGAACCATGGTTGTGGACCTGAGGGTCTCCATCTCTCACTTGTGAGACCTTATCAGGCGCTGTACTCGATCCCGGTGTCACGAGGGAGGGCCGGAGGGAGGGAGGGGGAGAGAGAGAGAGGGGGAGAGAAAGAGAGAGAGAGAGAGAGAGAGAGAGAGAGAGAGAGAGAGAGAGAGAGAGAGAGAGAGAGAGAGAGAGAGAGAGAGAGAGAGAGAGAGAGAGAGAGAGAGAGAGAGAGAGAGAGAGGTCCGCCGTCGGCTGGCTGTTGATGCTTCCGCCGCCACACTCCGCATGAGGCTCATGGCAGAGGCCACCAGCCGCCAGTTCGCTTCGGTTCTCAGAAAGGAAGTTGCAGAGAAGTGCGAGAAAGTAGAGTGAAGGAATGAGACATGCATGCAATACCCATGCACCAGGTGGACGGATCGCTCGATGGGTATCATAATAATATGCTTTTAAATTGTTGAGATCAAAAAATAATCGTTTATGCGTCGAACATGCTTATCCATTTGATCACGTCATCCAAGGGATGACTTTAAATGCTAATAAAATACGTGATATGGATTACATGATAAATAGCACTTATGGAACCGGAAAATAAACGCTCATGAGTTGAATATGCGTACATTGCTAATAATCAATCATCATTCCACTGAATAAAGTTTCAATGCTGGTGGAACATGTGATATGGATCGCATGATGTAGGATTAGTATGATTCCCTTTTTTGTTAATAATTAATGAGAAATTAATAATTATGGAGTTGAGTATGCTTAAATATTTGACCAAGGATCATTCGACCAATAAATTAAAATGTTGGCAGGATGCGGGATAATGGCTAGATGCTGTATGGTGGGATGATGCCTTATCTTATCGTCAATCGTAGGGGAGTTTATACCTTTAGTCAACTCATTCCCAACGGGTAACGTCGAATACCAAATTATTTCGTTGAACCCAAATTCCATAGTTAATGAGTCAAACAAGATCATAGATTTGATTGCATATCAGAGTATTATGGGTCTCACTGTTACAAGAATGTGCGTTTAATTCCCTCGGTGATCAGTACGGGCGCTGACCGACGACGTTGCCATGGGGATAGTAGTTGCAGATGATGAAGCTGTCGCCGCTGGCGCAGATGACATTATCACAGCCGACGTTCTTGGTCCACCTCCACACCAGCTGGGTGTAATGGGAGCAGTCGGCGGCGGGGTCGCAGGCGTTGGCGGCGTAGTCATAGGAGGCCTCCTCCGCCGTCCAGGCGGCGACGGCCTCCGACGGCGTCCACAAGCTCCCCTGGCCCCAGAAGAGGTTCTCCCCGTAGTCATTGGTGGAGTGCACCAGCGCGCAGTCGCCCCTCCTCTTCTCGGCGTACGCGCCGGCGACGCTCGCCAGTGCAGCGCTCCACCGCAGGGGAGGCACGCCGTGCCGAGCCCGCACGGCGTTCTGTGGTGCGAGGAACGCCGCCACCGTGTCCGGCGACCTTGCACCGCCGCCCGCAATGTGGGCAGCGGCGTGGGAGATGAAACAGGTGACGATGAGGAACCTGAAAGTCGCCCTGAGTAATGCTGCGTGGCCCATGATCGGAGATGGAAGACCAGTGTGATTACCAGAGATAGATAACTAGCGAGAGAGAGAGAGAGAGAGGTGGGGTTTCGTCGTTGTTCATCAACTGGTTCTTCAGTCTAGGGTTTATGTAGAGGGAGAAGATCGACGGCGAGGAGGAAGAAGCCTCATTCTCATGCCTGCATGTGGAGGTCCTGACGGCGTGGCGGGAATGGGGGAAAACGGTGGACGTGGAACGTGCGCCTCCAATCACTTGCGAATCTATCAAAGTTGCGAATCTCCGCCGCCAGTCCGCGGGATGTCCGCCGCCGATCATCTCGGCGGTGGCGGCGGTTGGCCTCCCACGTGTCCGTTTATCTGTCCTTGTCAGAGCTAGCACGTGTTGACCAATGCCAAATCCTGGTTGACTGATCGAGGATGGTAAAGATCGGCCATGTGACCCTGGGAAGCGACAAATGCTCCCATGTGTTCTCGCCGTCGGGATTTCATCTTCCACGTCGGGCAGTTTGACTTTCGAATTTTAGAACATTTTATTCTTGGAATGTTCTACACGGGTGCACATAATACCTAAAATGATTGGAGAGAGAGAGAGAGAGAGAGAGGCTCATATTTGTAGAAGAAGATGACCGTTACCGTTCCTTCTACTTTTATCCGACCCAATATAATGGGGACAGGGGACCCATAGTAGCAAAACGCATGAAAATCGGCCACGATTATAACCAGGCTAGGCCACACTTCGATGGTGTTCGACCCAAAAAGGGAAGATCATGTAGCTGTCTCAATGGTTTTACTTCCTCTCTCGCTCTCTCTCTCTCTCTCTCTCTCTCTCTCGCCCCCTATGTTCTAGTTTGGGCTCATGCTCTCAAGGATCTAGGTTAGACCCTATCCAACGAGTTACCTTCGACTCGCCAGGGTGTTCATTCCTACTGAGGTT
Organism: Spirodela polyrhiza; assembly: GCA_024713555.1. Classification (NCBI taxonomy): domain Eukaryota; kingdom Viridiplantae; phylum Streptophyta; class Magnoliopsida; order Alismatales; family Araceae; genus Spirodela; species Spirodela polyrhiza. Next base: position 3,595,525 of record CM046533.1, on the reverse strand, counting down.
TGTTGTAGGTGAAGCTTAAGTTTACAAGAAATGTCTAAATATACTAAAATAAATTAAGTCATGTATAACACCAGTTGATATTTTATCTCAACCTAAGATTTTTTTAAAGCCATCAGACAACCCAACTGAAAATATGTTGGTATTCATCATATCATGCACCGTATCCTCTTGGGCCCAGGACAACAACACTCTCATGGGCTCAAGACAGTTTTAAAATAGATCAATAAGATAACGGAAAACTATTTTTTTTTGCTTTGATTAATGAGATTCGCATTTGACGATGACAGAACGATGCGAGTCTAGAGAGGGAGAGAGAGAGAGAGGGAGATGAAACTGATGTTATTCTGTTCGTACCACACGGCTTCTGCCAAGAGGAATATTACAGAGAGAGAGAGAGAGAGAGAGAGAGACAGACAGACAGACAGACAGACAGACAGACAGAGGGAGAGGAGTGCCCAGTTTTCCCGTAAGTCAAGGAGACAAAGAGAAGACGATCACTTAAGGTGAAAAGAAGAACGCAAGGGTCATCGCAGGACCTCCATCTTCCACAGACGGATTTCCATTTATCGTCTCATCCCAGCCGTTTGCTTTAGCCTCCCCAGTCTCTCATCCAATTTGGGGCGACCGCGTTAGGTGGGTTCATCCGGACATGGATGGTCTACTCGTACTAAAATTGACTAGCAGCTCCATGTTCTTCAGTTGACTTTGAACAAGCTCCCTGGCGTCAAGCCCCCGGTAGACTATGCGCGTTGACAGACATGGGCTTGTTCCCTAGTAGGATTTTCCACCCACGGAAGATCCTCTCGGTGGAGGGAATTTCGTAGAAGAAGTCGATGTTGCGTTCTCGAGCAGTCGAGGGTCGGATGCATGGGTTGTTCCACCGTGGATCGTCGCCTCACGTAGACTTGTCGGTGGAATCCCTCTCTCCAATATTCTGTCTCTCTTTCTCGTAATGCGTCAGTCGAATGTTTCTTTAATGAAGAATTAGATGTCAGAGCCGGGTCTGACGTGAACGCTGATATAAATGATACTGACGGCGGTGGACTAATGGGATCCAGCAGCCGGCGGCTTACCCGTGGAATTCAGCCATGGGGGCGGCGGCGCCACTACTAGTCGCCCCACCCTCCTCCCAGATCACGATTATCGTGGCCTTCTTGGCGCTCCGCGCCTTCTGTGAAGTTTCCGGCAGAGCGGGAGGAATTTGAGCTCCTTGGAAGAAAAAAAATTTCAGGGTTCTTGCCAAAGTTGTTGGCCTGAGGTTGATGGTTTTCTACTGCTGCGATAGGCTTGATCCCCACGGCACTGTTTCGTCTCTATCATCTCTCTAGATTTCCATTGGGTTATTCCACGAAAAATGCCTAACCAGAGGCTATATAAAGGGCCCCCATCCCCCCATCCAGTTTCCCTCCATAAACCTAAGCATCAGAGCATCTTCCCCACACATCTCTCTCTCTCTCTCTCGCTCTCTCGCTCTAAAGCAAGTCTTTCCAGCTGAGAGAATAAGCCGCCGCGAGGGTCCATCCCCATCTCCTCATCTCGATCCACATGGCTCCGAACGGCCAGAAAATTTCATCCATGATCATCAGCCTCGCCTTCTTCTTCTTCTTGGTCTCTGCGAATTCCACTCAAGCGAGGAAGCTCCTAGGTAGCCCAGGGGGGGACTTCGCCTCCTTAGAAGGCACCATGGTGTTCAGCGCACTGCCGAGGGCCCCCGTCCCTCCGTCGTCACCAGGTAACGGAGGAAACGTCGTCGTCGTCGAGGGGAGGTTGCTCGCGGGTCGTACCTCGTCGGTTGAGCGGATGCTGGGATCGGTGCCGAGCCCTGGAGTCGGCCACTAGTGCTTTCTCCAGCTCCCTGTTGATGCTCTCCTCTTCTGCGTTCCTCCTCTCACTACCGTGACCCAACATTCCTGGGAGACGGACCGATTTTTTCGTTTTTCTGACATTTTTGTCACTTAGTTCCTCAAATGGGTATAATAAAAGAAAAGTAAACACATTTAATGTATGATTATTTAGCACAGGAGATACCCGGACGGTTTTTTCCGACTGTTCTTCTCATTTCCTTCCCTTCTTCCTGTATTTCTTTCCAGAGAGAGCGGGCCTGATGGGGTCGCCTTACATGTACAAATATTGCATAAATTTACGAAAGAACAGGAGAATCGTGCGCATCGATCAGGATTTGATGGTTTTGCCTGCTTCGTCCGCATCAATTAGCATCGGAATTGTTCAGTCGGTCTGGCCACCCTATTAACGTCATTCCCATGTTATTCTCCCCTCCGTTGCATTCACCCTCAAGGCTCTGGTTTGCTCGAGTTCAGGAAGAAGACTACACGCCCATCAGCTAATAATTCATCCTTAATCTGGATCTGGGACCTGGCTTGATCGCCGCAGATGATGCCGTCTTAGTCGCGATTTGGGAGCGATAGGAGGGTCTCAGACATTCCGAGTTCTAGCGCGAACAGCACGTCTCCGGGAAGGGCGGTCCGCCGTCCTGAACTTGGACAGGAAGCGGGCACGTATGGGCATCCCGACATGCCGGGCCGGGGCGTTGTCTCCGTCAATCAGATCACGCCCCAACGAATCCCCGGAAGCGGCGCCCATGCGATCCAACGTGGGTGACAATGGCCGGACGAGACTTTAGCAGACAAGTCGTCCCCTTCCCTGGATCGAAGGGAACCGGAAGCCTGTCCTAGGTCAACTCGCGCGCCGCCGCTGTCACCGTTTCGGTTTCCCTTCTTCGTTCAGGACCACCATTCTTCCACACAGGGTGACGCTGTGGGTGTTTAGTTGACTTTTTCGAAGAGCAGACTCACTGCCCATGGCGATGCTCAGCGTTGTTTATCTGGGGCACTGGAGTTCCAAGCTCCAAACCTCAAATTTCTCGCAGAGGGATACTATGACCTCCATCTTACCGCTCTCTCTCTCTCTCTCTTCCCCCCGGACCTAACATTGTTAATCGGTTTATAAGAAGTCAAAGTCTTCAACTACTCTCTCCGTCGGAACGTAATATTGTTGATCGGTTTGGTAGAAGTCAACCCCCTCTCTCTGTCATTAACTTAAACTGTCTACAAGATTATAGAAGACGTCAAAGTTTTCAACCACACACTTCCCATCGAGAGGGTTGTTTTGTGCACCGTCAAACAACTCTCTCTCTCTCTCGCTATCTATCTCTATCAGTAAATCTCCCGTCCGGTCCTTCATCTTTCCTCCCAGTTTAGGTGAACTAGATCCCCGATGGGGCATTAAATAAAGCTTTAAGATCATGACTGTAGATATGTTTATCAAGCATAAAGTGGTGCTTAAATAACTACGTGCGATGAAGTTACGTGCCCTATAAGTTTCTTGCAAGTAGTCTGGGGAGGAGAAACTCTCATCTCTCCTGTTGGCTGACCATCCACGCAAATCAACTACAAAAAAATATGGTTATACGCCCATTGATGAAGCATGCTGGTGGGCGAAGACACTGATTGAATGACTTCCAGTTTCTAAAACCAGTTCATCTTTTTCAATTCGACATGGGGAAAAGCGAAACAAGGGGGCGGTGGACGTCGAACTCCGCAAGAACGACGCCGACACCCGCCCCTCAACGCGCAGCCGGAAGCCACGTGGGTGTGGGACCTGCCTTGCCGGCGGGGTGGGTTTTGACCATGCGAGGTCCCTCCAACTTGGAGCTTCTTCTGAGGGTCAACGCGGTCCTGATCTTGTCCCGCCCACCACAGCCAAAGGCCCCAGCGCTCGAAAAACCGGTTCCCTTCGGGGCCTACAAGATAGATGCCACAACCCGGCAAGCGGGCGGCCTCCACCGCCCATTCCTACTCCGACTCAGACCGATCATTCGGCTGCCGAGCCGGAAAGTCAGAGGCGCGGTCTGGTGGTCCTCGCCGGAGGGGAACATATGGGCCGTAGAGAATCTGTGGGCCTTCCTCATTTCCCCTCCTGCTTCAGCTCCCGGATGTATAAGCGCGGTCTTTAAACCCTCACCAGGAACAGTGAGCGCTTCCTTGTTGAAGGTACCCACCGACTGGTAGACAGAGGAGGAAGTCGCCGGTTTGTTCGGACAACAACTCGCCGCCGTGTTGACATTAGAGGTCTCCTCGCGATGAGGAGAAGACCTGGGTTCTACCAGTTGACATCCCTTTGGAGGTCTTCGTCAGGGGTGGAAACCGATGGATCAGCGACGTACAGGCTGGGCTTTCTTGTCGAAACAAGATCCGGGACGACTCAATATGTTTGACGGCTAACATCGCATCGATATGTTTAACAGCTTATTCGCCTACGGTGTGAACATGATGATCTAAGACTGTTCTTGGTCAAAATATGACCCCGGAAGGTGCGAAGATTCAACGGGGTTTTTGGGGGGGGGGGGACGGGGGGGGGGAGACGAAGCCATGCGGACAGTTCGAGCGAGTGATCCGGACCCTAAAAGTTATGGTGATTTGATGGGCGCACGTGAATATTTGAGTTCGTCACCTTTGGTTCCCTTTTTCTCGGAAGCCACCTGAGACGTGTAATTCCCTTTCAATCGACCTTCCATGAAGACGAGGCTCTTTCTTGTCGGTTTTCAGCCGTTCAGTGAGCTTTGTCGGTGCCGCCAAAGCTGTCTGCGACTAGACAAATATCGCCCCTTAAAAAAATTAAATGAGAGAACGTGATCATGTAGATATTAATACTTCATTAAATGCGAATATGACCATAATGATTCACGGCCTTACATACGAACATGATGCGAACTATGAGAGGATATGCTCGTTTTATGCCCACCCTTCGACAATTCCATGAAGCCAAGTTGACGTTTTTCGAACAAGTCAACTCCGATTTGGCTCAGAGAGCCCATTTAACCGCGTGTTTGTTGAGTTTCTAATGGGCACACCCCGGTGTTAATATTAACTCCTTGGCCTGAACCAGAAGGATAAGGCGTCTCTCTGGGAGTCTTGGACAAGAAAGAAGAGAGAGAGAGAGAGAGAGAGAGAGAGAGAGAGAAAGAGAGAGATGAACTAATAAAAGGGAACCAGATGATACAATGGCCCCCTCCTCGTCTTTCCTCACATGGTAATTTATCCTAAGTTTTTGGGGCAGCGTTGCCTCCGTGGCTCGGGCCTGAAGGAGGCACGCGCCGCCCTCTCACCGTCACATAATGGACGTCCTTCGTCCCATGCAAATCCGCGGCCGGCAGAACCCCGGCCACTGTCGCTCCACTGGCGGCGATGGGATCAACGGCGGGGGTCTTCCTCGCCAAGGCGAATTCAGCGGCAGTCAAGACAAGAACAAACGTTACCCAGAGCCGAAGAGCCATAGAGGAAGGAGCTGACGTTCTGTATGGGGGCGATGGGAGCTATAGAGCTAGGTGGGCTTCGGCTCTGAGTCTTCCTCCAAGTAGGTGCTTAAGAAGACTCGTAGCTTAACCTGTAGGGCTCACTGTTATCATATATAATACGGGATTTGTCCTCCTCCGGCATCATTCCCGTCATCCGGAGATCGCCCGCCGGAGGAACGCGGCAAAGTTGTTTGAGCAGCTTCCAGGAAGGACGACACCGTGGCCAGCGAACCTCCGCCCGAGTTTTATTATGCAAGGCCACGTCGGAGGGGGAGAATGACGGAGGCTTCCTCCACGCCGCCGACAGAGATTCTCCAAAACGAGGGTTATCGAAGCAAAGCTTAGTCGACGACACAGCGGCGGTCCCACCCTCGAAAAAGTCAAAACTCCATCGGCCTGGCGCCATGTGAGAAGATCTCGTGGAGCAGACGATAGCCCAGCTAATCGATCCCTCACGAGTCGGAGATTCCCTCTAGCACGCGAGTCAAATATACCCGGCTCTTGGCAGTCAAACCTAGGTGCCTCCTTCGAGCACGCGAGGTCAAATACAGCGCTCTGCGAGCGTGTGGGCACCCACCCTCGCGCCGCATTCACATCGGGCTCGATTATATCAGCCGAGAGATCGATCCTTCCGGTCTCAGGTGGAAAGCCCAAAGCTGAGATCAACAGAGCCGCCGCCAAGAAGCATCCGATGCGATCGAGGATCGCCGGCAAGCCGAAAGGGGATTGCCGCCGTGGATCCAATTTGGCGGGCGGGTTCGGATAAGAGTTGTCCGGGTCAGAAAGTCACAGATGATCTACGTGGCTCCTACTTGTCAAAGCACAGAAGAGCGAGCGAGCGAGAGAGAGAGAGAGAGAGAGAGAGGATTTCGGGATCCTAGATTTATTTTGTTCCTATTTTTCTGCATTAAATATCCACTCTTCTCTCGTTCTTGACTCAAAGGCCGCAAGTACGATGAGGCGGCGAGGTCAGGTTAAAAGTTACGTGCTTTAATTGTTCTATTCCGCGTTAAGTTTCTTTAATATATTAAAATCGGCGTTAATATTTTGTCGGTGAGGACAAGGCAGCTGGCCACCTCGAAGGGCGCGCTCTGATATCGACAGCGAAGCCAAAGCTCGCCGCTGATTGGTTGTCGCCCCCGGTCGGATCCGGTTTTCCTGTTCAAAGGGGGCCCACAGCTCCCTCTCCCAAAATTCCAGGAGAGAGGAAAGAACCTCCACGCTGTCAGGCACGTGGCCTTCGCGTTTGCGCGCCACGCTTCCCATTTCACAGCGGCACGACGACCGCGAGTGGCGGAGCTGCAGCCTCCTCCCCCCCCTTCCCGGGCCACCCCGTCAGCTGTCCTCTCGCCGGATTTCCCCCGTTAACCTAATCCTGCGCCGCCAGCTGCCTCTGCTCCCCCATTTCGCTTCCCTTTCGAAAACTCTGCGGCATCTTTCCACTTCGCTTCTTGACATTCCGTTTTCAGACATTCTGAGATGATCCGCTTCTTCTTTGGTAGTTTGATTCGGTTCTTCGATCGGTTCTTCCCCCTTCGTCGCGAGATTTGATCCCGTTCCCCTCGCTCTGTTCTCTGATCCCTGTTAATATTGATTTACTCAAAGATCGGAGAGATGATGTCCAGATCGTACACGAACCTGCTGGATCTGGCGTCGGGGAACTTCCCGGCGGCGGGTGGCGGGGGGGGACGGCGGCGGCTACCGCGGGTCATGACGGTGCCGGCGATCGTCTCCGAGCTGGACGACGAGCAGGCCAACAGCGTCTCCTCCGACGCCGCCTCCTCCTCCTCCGGCGCCGACCGCATCATCATCGTCGCCAACCAGCTCCCCGTAGCCGCCGAGCGCCGCCGCGACGGCGGCGGCTGGAGCTTCTCTTGGGACGAGGAGTCCCTCCTCCTGCATCTCAAGGATGGGCTGCCGGAGGACATGACGGTCATCTACGTCGGCTCTCTGCGCGTTGCCGTCGACCCCGCTGACCAGGAGAGCGTCTCCCAGGCCTTGCTCGAGGGCTTCCGGTGCGTTCCCACCTTCCTCCCCGACGCCATCTCCGGCAAGTTCTACCACGGCTTCTGCAAGCAGCAGCTATGGCCGCTCTTCCACTACATGCTCCCCGTCGCCGCCGCACACGGCGGCCGTTTCGACCGCTCCCTCTGGGAGGCCTACCTCGCCGCCAACAAGATCTACTCCCAGAAGGTGATCGAGGTGATCAACCCCGAGGAGGACTACGTCTGGGTCCACGACTACCACCTGATGGCGGTGCCCACCTTCCTCCGGCGGCGCTTCAATCGCCTGCGCATGGGCTTCTTCCTCCACAGCCCCTTCCCCTCGTCGGAGATTTACAGGGCCCTACCCGTGAGGGAGGAGATCCTCAAGGCGCTGCTGAACGCGGACCTCATCGGCTTTCACACCTTCGACTACGCCCGCCATTTCCTCTCCTGCTGCAGCCGCCTGCTAGGGTTGGAGTACCAGTCCAAGAGGGGATACATCGGCCTCGAGTACTTCGGGAGGACGGTGGGGATAAAGATCATGCCCATCGGCGTCCACCTCGGGAAGCTCGAGTCCGCACTCAGACTCGCCGGCGACGAGCAGCGGGTGGAGGAGCTCCGCCGGGAGTTCGAAGGGAAGACGGTGCTCCTCGGCGTGGACGATCTGGACGTCTTCAAGGGGATCAACTTGAAGCTGATGGCGTTCGAGCAGCTGCTGAAGGTCCACCATGGCTGGCGGGGAAGGGCCGTGCTCGTGCAGATCGCGAACCCCGCCAGAGGGAGAGGACGAGAGCTTGAGGGCATTCAGGGGGAGATCGCAGAGACTTGCAGGAGGATCAATGAAGCTTTCGGCGATGAAGGTTACAAGCCCGTGGTGTACATCGACCGCCATGTCTCCCTCGTGGAGAGGCTCGCCTTCTACACCATCGCCGAGTGTCTGATCGTCACGGCGGTGAGGGACGGGATGAACCTCACGCCGTACGAGTACATCGTCTGCCGGCAAGGAATCGCCGGCGGCGGGACGAAGAAGAGCATGCTGGTGGTGTCGGAGTTCATCGGTTGCTCGCCTTCTCTCAGCGGGGCGATCCGGATCAACCCCTGGTGCGTGGAGTCCACTGCAGACGCCATGAGGGAGGTGATCGCCATGAGCGACGCGGAGAAGCAGCTCAGGCACGAGAAGCACTACAGATACGTCTGCACCCACGACGTGGCCTACTGGTCGAGGAGCTTCCTGCAGGACCTGGAGAGGAGTTGCAGAGACCACTTCAAGAAGATGTGCTGGGGGATCGGCCTGGGCTTTGGGTTCAGGGTGGTGGCGTTGGACCCGAGCTTCAGGAAGCTCGACATAGCCGGCCTGGTGTCGGCCTACAGGAGGACGAAGAACAGGGCCATCTTGTTGGATTACGACGGGACCGTGATGCCGCAGGCCACCATCAACAAGACGCCAGGGGAGGAGGTCATCTCCATCATGAACGACCTCTCTGGCGATGAGAATAACGTCGTCTTCATCGTGAGCGGGAGGGGCACGGACAGCCTGGGTGAATGGTTCTCTCCCTGTCCGAAGCTCGGGATTGCGGCGGAGCATGGCTACTTCATGAGGTAGACCTCTACGTTCTCCCTCGTTCAGCTCAGAGCACCGCTACCCATGTCGCCGCGTTGACGTAACTTCACTTATCTCACGGCAGATCAACACATTATACACGTATATATTCATGGACTTCCGAATTTCTTCCGAGTTGACCCTGCTTGAATGAAGGGTACCATCCATCAACCTTCAAAGTTGGCATTTTTCAGGTGGAGCAGAGACGAAGGATGGGAAACCCAAGGGCAGATTACGGACTCTGGTTGGATTAAGATTGCCGAACCAGTGCTGAAGCTGTACACCGAGGCGACGGACGGCTCTTCGATCGAGACGAAGGTCAGCGGCCTGGTGTGGCACCACAGGGACGCAGATCCCGCCTTCGGATCATCTCAGGCGAAGGAGCTGCAAGGTCATCTGGAGAGCGTCCTCGCCAGCGAATCTGTTGAAGTCAAGCGAGGCCAGTTCATCGTCGAAGTGAAGCCCCAGGTGCGCCGCCCCCAATCCCCTGAAACCTCTGAAAGCTAAACCATGGGAGATCCGTCCGATTAGACCAGGCTTCTTTCTTTCTTTATTCTGAAAGATTGAACGATCTCTGTGATTCTGAGCTGCAGGGAATCAGCAAAGGCCTGGCGGCGGAGAAGATCCTGTCGTCGATGAGAGACGGCGGCAGGCAGGCCGACTTTGTGTTGTGCATCGGCGACGATCGGTCCGACGAGGAGATGTTCCAGAGCATCGATTCGATGACCGCCGGCGCGGTCTCCTCCGGCGGGATCATCTTCGCCTGCACCGTCGGGCAGAAGCCGAGCAAGGCCAAGTATTACTTGGACGACACAGCCGAGGTCCTGGCATTGCTCAGAGCTCTAGCCGAAGCCTCCGGCGACCGGCCGTCTTCCTCCCTCCTCGACCACGAGGCCTCCTCCTCCTCCGACGCCGAAGAGCTATGATTCACGTCTCGAAAACCGCCGCCGCCGAAGGATGGCTTCTCGGAGGGCAGGAAGACTTCCACGACCGCCGAACAGCGGCGAAGGAAGAAGACCATCGCTTCAGGCCCTCGGGAAGGGATGCCTTCCGGCGGCTGGGTTGCAGCAGTGGATGAAGGATGACGGATGGTGATTACCATTAGAGCGATTGATGATGACTACGGGATTTTGTATTTAACCCCCTCCTTTGCCAATTATTTGCCTCGGACACCCACGTGGGGCCCTCTCCAATAAACTAGGGCCCTCTATAAGGCTTTCCATGGCGTTTATAAAATTAACCCTTAGAAATTTGTCCCGTTATTAACAAAAAATAAATATATAGAGAGAGAGAGAGAGAGGAGAGAGAGAGGCAAATATTACGAAGGCGGGTAATATTAGACGCCTCTCGGCCGTTGGCCGAACGAACAAAATATACATCGAAGACTGTTCCGGCAGTCCAATTTAACTAAACAGTGGAGACGAAGAAAACCAAAATAGAGACCGTTCCGTCTTGTCTCACGCGACGCCGCGCCGCCGCTCCGCCGGCGCGGCCAAGTAAACCTTGCAGTGGTAGACCGTCTTCCTAAGCCTGAACCCCGGCGCCACCGTGAACGCAACGGCGGCGCCGCCGGCGTCCTCCTCCGGCTCCACCACGCTTTGCATGAAGACCTCTGAGAACCGGCAGCCCCTCCTCGCCTGGAAGATAGACGCCTCCTCCTCGGGGCCGAAGGAGAAGAAGAGCCGGTGTAGGAGCCACACCTTCCTCGCCATCTCCGCGAAGCCCAGAAAGAACTCCGTCTCCGGGAAGCCCTCGCCGGAGCTCACCACGACCCTCGCGTCGCCGCAGTCGGACTCCATCGCCGGATGCACCATCATGAGATACTTGGACCGGCAGAATCCGGCGAACTCCGGCTCTTCGAGAGCCTGCCCAAGATTGGCGGACCTCAAGGCCACAAATTCGTCGAAGAACGCCCGCCGTTCGGCGCCGCCGAGGCCGAAGTGGCCGCCGTGGAAGCCGGAGAAGATGGTGGCGCAGACATAGGACTCAAACGCGAACGCACGGTGCTCCGGCTTCCCCCACTGAACCTCCCCTTGCAACGAAGCGGCGGCGGCGGCGGCGGCATCGAGGTCCCACCCGGCAAGCTCCATCCGCCGCACCATCTGAGCGGCGAAGGATCGGACCGATCTGCGAACCTCCTGATGCGCCGCCAGGAAGAGACACGGCTTTAGAGACGACGGCGTGAGGCCGTCCAGCACTTGCAGAGGTCGCCGCAAAGCCGTCGAGGCTTGCTCCGCCTCCAGGGCCTGTTCCTTCAGGAGGAGGATCTCGGCGTCCTTTTGCAGAAGCTCGGCCTCCAGCTTCCTGACGGTGATCTGGAAGGTCTTGACGAGATTCTTCTGCTCCTGCAGCTCCGCCAGCAGCTGGGAATCTCGGCCGGATGGTCCGCCGTCGCCGCCGCCGCCGTCAATCTGCTTGAAGTAGGAATGCTTCAGCCGGGAGAGCTGCGTCAGCTCCGCCACCACGCCCTGGTCGGCGGACTGGATGGTGTCCGGGTCGTAGGGCGACTGAGCGACCTGAAGCTGGGCGTAGGAGGCCTTGATGGCAGCGATGCCGGCGAAGAGCTCGGCGAGCAGAGCTTCCATCGCCTCCCTGTTCTGCTGCCGCTGCTGCTGAACCTGCGGCAGCGCCTTCTTCTTCTCGTCCTCATCAGGGAAACCAGGGTGGGGCGATGAGAGAGAGACCCCACTGAAGCCCTCCGGGAACTTCGGCTTCACGACGCTCACTTCATCTGCAACCACGCCGGCTCCTCTCTCCTTGCCGCGGCGGCGGTACCGTACGATTCTGCTCACGGCCCGGAGGAAGCCACCGACGCTGGAGTGTTCAGGCCTGACAGTCTCCATCCTCTCTCTCTCTCTCTCTCTCTATCTCTACAGGAAGGCCAAGCAGCTATCAGTGGAAAACGTGGAAACAGGGCAAATGAACCGTAAGAGAGAGAAGGGAGAGGGAGAGAGAGAGAGGGGAAGAATCACCGACATTATTAGCTCCTGATCGCAGATAATTGGTTCTTTAAGAACAGAATCTGTCCTTTGGAGCCATCACCACCCCCAACTCAATTGATTACTACATCTCAAACCCCTGTTCTTCTTCTAGAGAGAGAAAGAAACCCAGACACCGCACAGAATGACTAGTTTATTATCCTCCATCCTCCTCGAAAACGTGGGTTTTCATCGGATTCGACTGCGAAAGATGCGTTTTTTCACCCCCCCCCCACCGCCGACCGGGGCCCGGCGGGATCGCCTCCTCTTCCGAGCTCTGTTCAAGGTGGGAAGGAGAGAAGGGGCGAAGGGCCCACGAATCCCGACCATGGTTTTTCTCCGGCGACGGCGACGGCGCCGACGACGAAGCGACTGTTAATAAAGCAGTCATCTTTCTAATAAAGGACCTTGGCGGGACCCCCTCCTGACAGACGTACGATTGGTGTCACGAGACCACACCCGTTGATTCCTGCATTAAACAGGAGCCAGCAGCCAGCGGAGTGGACGACCGCGTCGTCTTCAAGAACAAAACGGTGGGTTTTCTTTCTAGAAACCCCTCAATCTCCCCCCTCCCCCCCCCTCGTTTCTCTGGCTGCCGAGGTTAATGGCGACCCCTGATTTCCCTCCCCCACGAGGACGATGTTGGAGCTAGGAGGACCCACTTCTCTCCTGTTCCTGCCCAGAGACGGCCATTGGGAGATCCCCGGCGTAGGCCCACCTGCTCTCTGCAACCTCCATGATCACATGCTCCAACCCACCTCTTAGGGTTGAAGGGGAATGACCCAGAAAGAAAGATGGGCAGAGAGATGGGGAAGCTCCGACAATGGCCGAGTGGGATGAAGAAGCCTTCTCAAGGAGTGGCGATGGAGAGCGGAGAAGGGAAGCGTTTGGAGGCTTACTTACCAGGTTCCGGGGTGAGATGAAGGAGGTTACGCCTCCGGTTCTCCGAGCTCTCTCCCTTCCGCCGAAGCTATCTTTGCTAGCATCTGGATGCTCTTCTGCATCAGGAGGCTCTCAACGCTCCAAGCTCGAGAGATACCCTCGGAATGGACTTCCCCGCTCCCTATTTCTCCTGCAACGCCGACGAGGTCATAAATGGCGGAGAAGAAGACGTATCACCGATTCCATGGATCCTGCGGCCGCCCACCAGCCCGACGCAGGAAGAGGGAGACTGCAGAAAGCAAAAGATAAGAGGAAACAGAGAGAGAGAGAGAGAGAGAGAGAGAGAGAGAGAGAGAGAGCACACGTACAGCACAACCTTGCCCTGTCACACGGTGGGCGAGGGGCGAGCGGGGGGTCGCACTGTCTTTCAGGGAAAGCAGCTGTTGCAGAGAGAACGGGGGAGTAGAGAGAGAGAGAGAGAGAGGCGGGAAAAAGGACAAGGGCATCGGGAACAAAAACGCCTACCCTTATGAGACTGCTGTCGCGTTCTTACCCCTCTTTCCTAGCGCCGGCCGAGTTTCCCTCTCCACCCCCACCGAAACCCACATTTTCAAGCCCCGACCAGTAGAGAGAGAAAGAGGTGAGAGAGAGAGAGAGAGAGAGAGCTCCCGCCCCCACCATGCCGGGGCCATTTGGTCAATCGAACCACCATCCCCTACCCTTCTTCCCCATTCAGTCTCTCCAGCTGGAGACCACCCTAACCCCACCCCCTTCACCGTGTGAACCTCGCCGGCGAGGACAGACCAGAGGGCAGAGAGAGAAAGAGAGAAAGAGATGGGGGGGCCTGCGGCCAGAAGCTGCAGCAGTCCCCATTCAAAAGGCGAGCCAATCTGTCCCTATTCGCTCATCTCTGGGGTAGAAAGAGAGAGACGTTGGGAGGGACTTTTCAACTCCCTCCTCCAACTGCTGCTACAGACCATCGAACAATGTGAGACTCTGCTCTGAGCAGCATCCTCTACGTCCCTGTAGGAGGGCTACCTCGTAATGGCAGCCCCGCTCCCGCCGCCGCCGTCTACCGCTCTCGTGCCTCGATACGGCTTGGTGTCGTTGCCGTCGGCGGCTTGAGGGGCCACTTGAATAGAGTAATACGCCGCCGCTGCCGCCGGAAGCAGGGGAAGAAGAAGAGGGAGGTCGAGAGAGAGAGAGAGGCGATGAAGCGGTCTCTTCTTTTGCTCGTTTTTCTGGTCGCTTCCTTCCTCAGAGCGCAGCAGGCCGGAGCTTCTCCGACGGGTAGGAAACGACCCACCTTCCTCCCTCTGCACTTCTCTTCTCTTCGCCTCAGCTAATGGCGACTGTCTCTGTCTCTCTCCCTGCTGTGCTCAGCGGCGCTGGCCAGACAACTGTCCACCCTCCTGAGGTGGACGCCGAGGACTTCCCCCAAGACACCCTTGAGCGGTGAGTTCCTTCTCGTTCTCGCAGCCCGAGCTTCCATCATCTCCATTCCTTTCCTCTCCATCGCGATTGATCCGTCTCCATTTTCCTGTGACCTAAAAATGGCAGAAGATGTGCTCCAGTTTGAGAGTGGCTACCTGGTGGAGACCATCATAGAGGGAAACAAGCTCGGGGTGACGCCTCACACCGTCCGAGTCTCGCCGGAGGGGGAGCTCATCGCCGTGGATTCCATTAACAGCAACATCGTCCGCATAACCCCACCTCTCTCTGCGTGTGCGTCTGAAACTTCCCCAAAATCCTTCCAAACCTGGCTGATTCACTGCAGATCACCGCTGTTCTCTGGAATGAACCCTCGTTGACTTTGCAGATAGCAGGGCGAGACTGGTTGCGGGTTCATTCCAGGGCTACTCGGGGCACGTCGACGGGAAGCCCAGCGACGCCAGGTTCGATCACCCGAAGGGCGTCGCCATGGACGGCAAGGGGAACATCTACGTGGCGGACACCTCGAACCTGGCCATCCGCAAGATCGGAGAATCAGGTGATTCTCCGGTTCATTCCTGCCCACCCGGTCTCCCCTGCGGAAATGAGCAGTTGACTCAGAGCTTCTTGTCCAGGAGTGACCACCATCGCCGGCGGAAAGTCAAACGCAGCTGGTTACAGAGACGGCCCAAGTGAGGACGCTAGATTCTCCAGCGACTTTGACGTCGTGTATGTGGGAAGCATCTGCTCCTTGCTGGTCGTGGACAGGGGCAACGCCGCTCTTCGCCAAATCTTTCTCCAAGACGATGACTGCGCCCACCAGTACTCCTCAATTTCGTCCTCAGGTTCGAACCAGCTGCATCTTTAGCATATTTCTCTCGTGGGTCAACCGCTAAGTCAATGATGATGATGCACTAAAATGTTTCGTGATGGTCAACTCGATGAATCTTCCTATTTGCAGACATTATGATGGTCGTCGGTGCTGTGCTGGTGGGCTACGTCTCCTGCTTGATTCAGCATGGATTTGGAGCTTCTCTCCTCGCCAAGAAGGTACAAGACGTGCTTGTGGTATCTCACTCTAGAAGATCTAGAAAGATGGGCTTTAGTCAACTCTGTAAATATCAAATAATTCCGGGCTACGTAAACATGCAGAGGCCGATCTTTGGAGGTCAACCATCTCCGGTTGCAGGGAAACTGAGAGAGGAACAGGAGACTCCATGGCCATCTTGCCGACGAATTCTCCCAGATTTATATAGATTATGCGTAGAAATGTTCTCCCGAGCGATGACCAGATTCTCCCTGCACGATCTGATACCTGGGAGGTCGAAGATGCTGAAGGGGATGCCGGAGGAAAGACGGGGACGAACGCCGGTCCTGAAGCAGAAGAGCTCCGCCGCCGCCGCTGCCGCCGCCGCCGGCGAGGGTCTCCAGGCCGGCCATCTGAAGCAGCCGCTGAAGAACGTCAAGCCGTCGCTGCAGAGGGATTCTTCAACGCCCATCAAGCACAGGAAAAGGCCGGAGTTTTCAGAGTTTTACGGCTTGGCGGCCCGGCACCACGAGGTCAGAGCTTCAGAGGTCAACTCGAGGCCCACCGAGGTCAACTCGGTGGATCGGAAGTTTGACCACTTCAATAGCAGGAGCAAGTACGCTGGCCTGGACAGCCGCCATCAATCAAGGTCCGGTCAACGGGGAGATTAAAATCTTGACTTTCAAAGTCCGGTAGTGTGCCCATTTTCTCGCAATGTATGAGGTGTTTTGGTTCCCGTTCACCGCCGTTGACTAGTCTCGCTCTCGTTGACTCTGCTTGTCTGCGTGGTCGTGATCATGCAGGATCCCTCTAATGCGGCGGTTAAATTAGCGAGGTCGATCCCACAAATTTACATGAATATTATTATTATTTAAAAAAAAAACCGAACGGCAGAGCTGCCGGTCACCTGCAATGAAGCCAGTCATTCACTGTGTTGACCCACCCAGGGTGGTGGGACCCACCTCTGGGAGCGAATCTTGCGACTATTAATAGGTACCTTCAACATGGGCAGGCCTCCTGACGAAGCCCCCATTCTGACCGTTGACCGTGTCCAAACAGCCCCGTGGGGGGGGGAGTCTCTGTCTTCACCGTACGCACGCCTCCGGCAAGTCGCCGTACGACGGGGCGGACGGAGAAGCCGCCGGCAGTGGGTCCGTTGACTGGGGCGTACCGCGGGCCGTCCTCCGATCGAGACGGCGAGTCACCGGAGTGGCCACCCGCCGCCCGGGGATCCTCCATCGCAGGAATCCGATGCGCGTGCGGGGAGCGGGCTATTATTGTATCGATCTGCGGCGTCTCCGTCATCGGGGCGCGCGATCGCTCGCGTGATAGCGACGGCGGCGATGATGGTGTTCCGGCATGGCTGGTGCCGCCGATAAGCTTCAAAAAATCGAGTAATTGGAGAGGTTAGTCTCAACCGGTCTACCGAACCCGCGCTGTTAATTTTACTTCCGCATCCCTTCTGCCGTTCTCCGCCATTCGGCTCTCTGGTTCGATTCCCTCATGCTGGTCAAGGTCAGTCTCCAGCTTTCAGACGCAGTAGGGTTTACCTCATATTCACCTTTTGCGTTTGTTTGGACGTGCTTCTTTTACGATGCAGAGCTAAAGTGGTAAATCGGACGAAAATTCTACCAGCACATCTTACTGTTAGTTAGTCCGACAGCCGGCAAGCCGTCAGGCACATATGTGTCGCAGTCCCCCTCCCCTTTGAACGGGCGCTGCCTCTCTCTCTCTCTCTCTCTCTCTCTCTCTCTCTTCTCTGTCTGTCTCTCTGTGAGCTTTCGCTATCTGTCTGGGTATGTTTATCTCTGAAATCCATAACACGAAGGCGGTTGATGTGATGCACTCGGAATAGGAAGGAAGCGTCACCCCGGAGAAGGAGCGGAGCTGAAGAAGTAGATCGAGTGGAGCTCCTGTTTCTTGGTTCGTTATTCTCTCCTCCTCTCTCGGCGGTAGGCGATTACTGTCGTTCTGGTTTCAGTCTACGGGCGAAGGTTTGCTTTTTTATGCTTGAGATGCGGAACGAGCGTGTTGGGTTTTTGGATCTGAGCAAAAGGGTTCGAGAGAAGTGCCTCGTTTGCCTTCCGAGGAAAATTTTGATCTGAAATGGTTCGTCGAAACGGGTTCGTGAGAAATATTACTTCTGCTTCCTTGATTGCTGTAGTGCGGCGATCCTGATAGGAAGAACTGGGATTCGTCGGACTGGGTTTCATCTTCTTCGTGGAGAGCTTATTTTTGCGTCTCTCACCGGGCTAGCTCGTATCAGTAGTCTTCTCGCAAATCCGGAGCTCATCTTCCATGTCTGTGATTGTTCACTGTATTTCAGGTGCGGACTGACATTCTTGATGCGATTCTTCGGATTGTCATGGGAAGAGTGAACAGTTAGTTTGAATGGAGTAAGTAGCTCATATCCTGTTCTGCTCCGCTCTTTCAGCAATCAATCATCACGGAGTCATGGCCTCGAAAGAAGCTTGATTCGTCCACATGATGCACCTGGTAAGCTGATCAGCTTCCTCGTTGTTTTCCAATCAGTTTCCGACGATGACCAGGCCAATTCGCAATGAAATTCTCAAGGAAGACCATGGCACCATCAGCGACCACCTCCGCAACCATCTCCATCTTACAAACTGTATCCACGTGAAGAACCACATTCACCGCCTCAGCCCCAACATGGCCGAGCGGTCTCTCCTCAGGGACCTGATTATGCTTCAGAGATCAAGGTCCCTCAGAGACCCGTCTATGAGCCCTGCATCGTGGCACTCTCCTCCAGTAGCCGATTCCTTTGCTCGGAGATCAGAGAAGGAGGGCGGCCTGCATGGTGGAAGGAGGTCCCCGGGTGTCGAGCGGAGGAAGGAAAGGGGCCGACTTTCTGTGAGCTCACCACTGATTCCCATTACGGCCACATCAAAGGTCGCTGCTGCAGAGACTGTCGGTGATAATAGGAGCGTAGACAGGAAAAATCACAGGAGCAATCTATCAGGTGTCAATGGGAAGCCCCAAGATTTTCCGGCTTCTGGGAAGACTGATTTGGAGGTGGAGAAGATCTTGAAGAAAGGTACCGTGAGGCACAGTGCCCAAGTAAAGACACTGTCGGAGCAATTGGCAGAAACTACTAACCAAACAGATTCTGAAGATCTGAAGCCTCCTTCCATTCATCGTCGCACACCACAATCAGGACAGGCAGGCTCCTTCAAGGAGCTGGTGGTGGATGGACATGGTCAACGCCGTGGGTTGGGGAAGCCAAAGGGGCGCCGCGCTAAAGGTATGAGGAGGGTTCATGAATATATTGGTTCGAGAGATTCAGGGGCCCTGGATGACTTGTCTCACGAATCAAACTCATTAACCCAGGGTTCAGTGGACCCAAAATGCAATTCCAGAGAATCAGAAGTAAATGTTTGTGGAATACCTTGGAATTGGTCAAGAATTCATAACAGGGGTAAAACGATTATCGATTTAGCCGGAAGAGGTTTATCTTGTGGGCTGACGGAGTCAAGGTTGAGGAGAAATGAAGGTGCCATGCGTCCACAAACTGAAAGAGATGATTTCAATATGGAGGCTTCGTCTGATCTCCTGAGCTCCTCCGCAGGTTCTGACTCTGAGTCACTGCCATTACTGGTTGAGCCTTCAAGATCACAGAGAGGCACTGAAAATTCGTTCTTGTCAAATGAATATTCTGGAGAACTATGTATCTATGCCAATCATGGTCTAAACCGTGGGAAAAATTCTGACTTCGTGTCTGAAGCAAGATCAGGGACTCATCGCAACTCTAACAGATATTACCGTAGTCGGCATCAAAGTTTGACACAGAAGTACGCCCCAAGAAATTTCAGGGATTTGGTTGGGCAAAACTTGGTCGTTCAAGCTCTTTCTAATGCTGTTGTAAGAGGAAAAGTTGGGTTAGTTTATGTATTCTATGGCCCTCACGGGACTGGTAAAACATCTTGTGCACGGATATTTGCGAGGGCCATCAACTGCAGAGCACAGGAACATCCCAAGCCATGCGGCACATGCATTTCATGCGTCTCTCATGATCTTGGTAAAAGTCAAGATATTATGGAATTGGGTTCGGTAGGGAAGTTTGAACTGGAGGGCCTTTTTGGCCATCTTGAGAAAACAAAGATGTTGCCTTCGTCATCTTCAAAATATAGGGTGTTCATTGTTGATGATTGTGATACATTATCTGCTGATTCTTGGAAGGCCATATCGAAGGTCATTGATCTAGCGCCCAGATGTGTGGTTTTCCTTCTCATCAGTACAAATCTTGACCACCTGCCTCATATGATCATATCTAGGTGTCAGAAATTCTTCTTTCCAAAAGTAAAGGATGCAGAAATTATCTACACTTTGCAGTGGATCGCTACCAAAGAAGGATTAGAAATTGATAAGGATGCCATTAGACTCATAGCATCTAGGTCAGATGGATCATTGAGGGATGCTGAAATGACTCTTGATCAACTGAGTTTGCTTGGCCAAACCATATCTCTTACACTAGTTCAGGAGCTGGTAAGTTCTGTTGTCAAAATTCTTGTTCTAATCTCTGAATTGATGCGCTGTGGACAATTACGTACATTTATATTCTGGAATTAAATCTTCTTTACGTGGACATAGAGATTGAGTTGGTATGATTAAGTCCACGTTGAACCTGTGAGAAAAATTTAAACATTGTAAAAATGACATTCTTAGAATTTATTCACAGGGATAAAGCTTAGGAAAATTCTTGTGACTAATTTAGAAAATGAAATTTACTTTAAAACCCTACTAAAACTCTTTTAATCCTCCCTCTTGGTAACGGAGTCAAACCCCATTTTGTTCCTTTGCAAGCGTCAGGGAGTTTTTGGTTATATAGTGAGCAACAGTAAATGGGAAAATAGGGTGATTGCAGCAGCAGAAGTTGACAGAGTACAGGAAGAGGAATAAAAGAAATGGGCAAGATGCCGGAAATTTTTTTTTGAGTGTGATGTCTGAGGGCTCTGTTAAACAGAAGTAATAGGGGCGGTTGTGGCAATGGTTCTTTCTATTATTGTCGCTCTTCTTTTTCTCTTATTCCACTCCTGGCTTTTCTTCGTCCATAGTTCCACCATCTGCAACGGTAAGTCCATAACCAGCCAAATGCAAAAGAAATTACTTGATTCGTGGCATGGTTAGAATTCCGAAAGCCACCGATATTGGACAATTATTCTTCGAGATGACTTGGGGTTCAGGGTTTCTAAGTGTGACCGTGGGTCTTAGTTTGGGAACCTTTATTTGAATCATAGTACTTTTTCTGTTATGGCGCCTACATATTCTTCCCCGAAGAACTTCTGGAGGTTGATTTTTTATTCAGTAAACACTTAAGGAACCTGATTATATTCAGTGATTAGGGATGGTGCGAAACTGTGAAAAGCACAGACAGGATTTTATCACTAAATAGTGGGCATGAGGATTAACTATGTGAGGATAAATACAACTAATTAACTAAAAAGATTGAGAAATGAATGATCTTTGGAAGTAAGCGAAATTAATGTACTAAACATTAACCATGAGAAATTAATGTTAAACATTAATTTTCGTATGAAGACGATTGACTCTATTTACCCAGTGTTTTCGAATTTTTTTCCTCTGCAAACTTCTTCTGTGATCGCTGTCACAGAAAGTTTGATCAGATGCTCCATTTATTGGTCGGATAGGAACTGCTACCATTATAGGCTCCAGTACTCAAAATTTATTGCATTTCTTTTTCAGGTAGGCCTGATCTCTGATGAGAAACTGGTGGATTTACTTGATTTGGCATTATCCGCAGATACTGTGAATACGGTGAAGAGGTTAAGGGAAATTATGGAAGCTGGGGTCGAACCCTTGGCATTAATGTCACAAGTGGCAACTGTAATAACTGATATTTTGGCAGGTAGCTATGTTTTCACTAGAGAAAGGCTTCGGAGGAGGTTTTTCCAGAGACAGACATGTAAGTCAAGAAATCTCCTTGTCCAGCTATGCCTGCTCATTCACCGTTGTTATTTTTCAATGGAGGAATCATTCTGGCCGCTCTTAAATTTCTGATGTTTTCGACCTCCTGTACATCTTCATTTATGGAACTCTTAAGTTACCATCTTTCTGCTATTTCATTCTTATAATGAGGCATATTTCCTTCTGCATGATTCTTGATTTAGATGTTTCTAATCAGTCCACATGCCTTTTATTTGTTTATTTCAGTGTCCAAAGAAGATATGGAAAAGCTGCGTCACGCATTGAAGACACTATCAGAGGCGGAAAAGCAGCTGAGGTTGTCCAATGACAAATGGACATGGCTTACAGCTGCATTGCTTCAGCTTGCTCCAGATCAGCAGCCCATGTCGCCAGATTCCTATGCAGAAGCAAGCTTTAAGCATAGTCCAGTGCCCAACAATATACGCCAGAGGGATATTCCTCATACCACCCCCAATGGTCGGGATGAGATGGGCCATGGTCAGAGGGGCTTGTCCGGAATTACTGGAGTAGAAAACGGTACTAAAATTCCTAATGGTGGCGTACACAATGGCTGTATGATGAAGAACTTAACTGGAAAAAGGCGCAGTGGGGTAAGTTCCACACGAGCTCCTGTTTTGTCTGCAGATTTAACTGAGGCAAGTGGATTACCTGATCCGGCTAGAAGGCAAAAGGACATTCAGAAAGTCTGGTCGGCAGTGCTCGAGGAGATTCAAGTAAATTCACTTAAAAAATTTATGCTAGGTGAAGGAAAACTGACGTCAGTCAGCTTTGGTTTCGGTAAGCTCCAAATTGTATCCATCAATATTGTTAATCTCGACTTTCTTAGGCTCTGAAGAGCGTATAAATAACATGTGATTGGCGTGGTTATTTGACTCTTTAACACTGCAAATCTGAGAGCATCTTTGAAATCTCCTTCCATTACTCGTACGACACTTTATGTTCATGTTGGTTTTGAGTATTATGCAATATTTCACTTTATATTCTTTCTACCGTCAGTGGTATATGTTTTTAAACGACTGTCGTTCTTCTTTCCTTCCAGCTCCCACTGTGCAGTTGACGTTCAGCTCACATTTAAATAAATCCAAGGCTGAAAATTACAGGGGACATATTCTTCAAGCTTTTGAATCAGTTCTTTCTTCTCCTGTAACGCTTGAAATTAGATGTAAATCCGGGAAAGTTATGAAACCAGACTATGAAGACACATATGCTCAACAAGTTTCAGAAAATGGTTGCTCTCGAATGAAAGTCAACCCAGAACCCATATCAAATGGTAGGAACAGGAGATTAGGTTCTGAAAGTCATATTGCAAGAATTTCAAACGATCATTTTGTCCAAGGAGACAGTTCTGCCCGAGATGGATGGCTGCACGTTGACTCTGTTGAGAATGCTAAAAGTGAAATTATGGAAGTGGCCAGCTCCTCCCACGGGCTAGCAGATGTTATTGATCAGCGTTCAGGGCAGGGGGTAAAAAGTTTATGGGCACCAGAGCCTTCATCATCGCAGAATCCAGCTGCCTTGTTTCCTCCACCTGAAAGAAGGGAAAATGGAGAACAATCTAGGAGGCAGAGCTTAGTAAGAAGTAAAGTATCCCTTGCACATGTGATTCAGCAAGCAGAGGGATGCTCACAACGGAGCGGATGGTCAAGACGCAAAGCCATCTCAATCGCTGAGAAACTTGAACAAGAAAATTTGTAAGTTTCTTTTCGTTACATTCGTGCCTTTTGAGAGTGAGAGATTAATAATATCGAGTATGACCACGGTTTTCAACATCTACAAATCAATTGCCTTTGCTGACTGTTGATTTTATGATGCACGACCAGATTGGTAGAATCCAGGAACCAAAATTCATGTAATTTATACAGAATAAGGTTGCAAATCTCTAATCCGTAGAACGTCATGGTAACGAAGAAAAGGCGGGCAGCTTACAGATAGATTAAAAACTCTATTTGACTATGAATATCAGAGCCCAGTTGCTCGTAGACTAAATTATTTTGAGGGCAGAATTGTTCTGATTCTGAGAAGATACGAAGATTGTCAATTACTATTTAACAGTTAATGATCAGAATTAGCCTAGATTAATGGAATGAGTTTCATCCGTCTTATCCTTTTTCTCATATCACACCTATGTTTAATTCTTTTTCTGAAAATTTTAGCTAGAATTGCTCAGTTTATTTACCTCAAAGAATTGGAACAATCCATTCTGATATATTTCCTGCTTTTAAAAAAATGTTATCCTGGATCTCCCATTATACCAGGCTGGTAAATTGGCAGCCAACTCTGCATTGATCATATCAATATAGATGATAGTAGATTCCGAAGTTTGAACAAAATCGAATGATTTACTTGAAGCTGAATGATAGGATTCTGTATATTAATTTCTTATTCATTGGCAAAAGATTGATGGATCAATCCAGCCGCAAGATCTTGCGAATTGCTGACGTAGTAATCTTGTACTATAATACTCTAACTCGTCAGTCACTGTCCCCACACTTGACATTATGAACCGTAGCAGAATGGCAACGAATTCCTATGCCGATGGTAAACAATTCGGATTACTATGATAATCACCGGGAAACCCCAAGGTAGAAGAGTTGCTTTGTCGGCTGTTCTCATTCTGCAATATCCAAGGAACAGAAGAGATTCCCCAATCTTCTGTCGAGCAGAAGTGTTGTAGCTTATCTGGAAACCTGAAAGATGCCCAGGAACCCTCTTGTTTTCATGGTCCCCATTTAGATGCCATGCATTATTCATAATCTCTCAGATCATCACCTTTCCATCTTCTTTTCAGTTCACCAAATAATGCAACCATAAACCATACCCATTCAAAATATTTCTTCCATCGCTTTGACATGAATGCCCAATTGAGGGGGGGGGGTTTCAAAATTGACTATCTTTAGCAAGCATCATTCTTTTTTTCTGCTTCAACTCGTCCAAGTTGAGGCTTTCCAGCCTGGAATGTTACCTGACATTTTCATCAATTCCTGAGGTTTACTGATTGTAGAATACCTTTGCGCATGATTTTCCTGGGTTTACAGGAGGCTGGAGCCCCGGTCAAGAAGCCTGCTTTGCTGGAAGACTCCCAAAATCACCCGTGGGAAGGTACTGCGTCATCATATTTTATTAAACCCCAAGCAAAATAGAGTGCTGACCCATCCGTGAATATGCATCTTCTAAATTGCTCAATGATTTGTTGATCAGGTGCGGCGTCTGAGAGTCAGGGCGAGGAAGCCGCTGGCTGTTCTGAGGAGCCTCTCCTGTGGGAGATGCCTGCAGACGAAATCTCCGAGGTGATGATCTCTGGGTCAGTACGAATAATTTCCTTCCGCTGTTTCGATTCATTCATCTGTCGATTATGTATAGGATATTTATAGATTATCGATCAGCATGTTTAGAAAGGAGGGCGTAATTTCTACTTATGGATCTTCACCATGCTCGGGCTCTTCACTTTATTTCTTCCCTTTCCAGCTTTTTTTAATGAGATATTTATTTGGCAGTGTTCTTCAGAAATCCAGCAGTAAAAAAAATCTTCATTCTCTGTTTGAACCCTGTTAAGTTTTACTTTTCCCAACCCCTAGAGAGGATGTGCTCGAATCTCCATGCCTCGCTCTCCCTCTTTCTCCGACTCGGAGTGGCGGCGCACTCTCCGCCGCAAGCCATGCTTTAGGAGATTCTCTCTCCGACGATTCCCCCTCTCCCAGCCGCCTCTGAGCAAAGCCCAAGGAATCTGGTGCCCGCCGGCCGCCGTCTGTTGACTCTGCTGCATCACGCTTGTCGCCATGTGCAGGGCCCGACGATGGCCGGGGCTCCGACACGGGTCAGCTGTAATTCAACAGAGAGAGAGAGAGAGAGAGAGAGAGAGAGAGAGAGAGAGAGAGAGAGAGAGAGGAGGAGGCGGGAACCCCCCAGCGTGTTTCGTGAGATCAAAATAGACTATTTTCCTTGTCGGCGGGCGCAGAGAGTGGGTACGAACGTCTATAAACCCAGAGCTGGCTGACGCATGCATTGGTGGCCCTTCAACGTCAGGAGCCAACTGGATTATCCAGCTCCAGACCTGGGCCCACATTCCCCTTGACTCAGTTGACCCTCCGGTCAACAAGGGAGAGAGAGAGAGAGAGGTGCTACGACTGACCATACGGACCGGTGGCCCTGAAAGTCAACATCCGCGTCGAATGCTGAGCCGCTGGTCAATCCGTTCGTCTGCATGGAAAATGTTCTGGAAATTCCCCTCCCCCCCACAACTCTACAAGCGTTTGACCGGGCTCGAGTTGGTCGGTGCGGATCCACCGCGTGATTGGAGAATTTCCTGGCAGCCTAATTAAAACCCCACCGGATGGTCTCATCTTCAATCTCTCTCTCTCTCTCTCTCTCTCTCTCTCTCTCTCTCTCTCTCTCTCTCTCTCGCTCCAGCCTTCGTCTTCCTTCCGCCCCCCTCCCATGGTGGAAGAAGGGGAGCGGCTGCTGGCCCTGTTCGATTCCTACTGGTTCGGGCACGACGACCTCCCAAAGAGCCACCGATCCGCCACCCCTGCCCACGCCGCCGCCAGCGAGCCGGAGAGCCGCTCACCGGCGGGCAGCGCCGCTTGCCAGCGAACTCCGCACCAAGAGGTCCCCTCCTCATCCTCCTCCGCCCCCTCCTCCTCGGAATCAGCCCTCCTCGCCCGCCGCCCCCCACGCCTCTGCACCATCCCCTCCGGCAAGTTGACGCCGGAGGAGGGAGAAGACGGCCGGAAAGTCGCCGGAATCTCCGGGGGGCAAGGGGAGAGGAGACCGGCGAGGAAGACGGCGGGGACGGGGAGGAAGAGCAGGAGCCTGTCGGAGCTGCAATTCGAGGAGCTGAAGGGGATCATGGACTTAGGGTTCTCCTTCTCGGCGGTGGAGTCCGACCAGCGGCTCCTGTCCATCGTCCCCGGGCTCCGGCGGATGGGGTCGTCGGAGGATGGGGTGGCGGTGGACGGCGGCGCCGTCGAGGAGGCCCCCGTCACCAGGCCTTACCTCTCGGAAGCTTGGGCCGCCGTCGAGGACCGGAGGAGCCATGCCCGGGGCCACCGGCTGCGCACCTGGAAGATTCCGGCTCCCGGAGACGGCGTTGACATGAAGCACCACCTGCGGCACTGGGCCCACAGTGTCGCCTCTGCCATCAGATGACCCATGGCGGCGCCGCCGCCCCGCCCGCCGCTTCGGCTTGTATAATATATATATCTCTCTCTCCCTCTGTATGCTGTATGTATGATAATTGGGGTCCTCTCTGTGCAAATGGAAATGGAAATGGCAGGGCTTGATCCCTCGTAACTGCTTATGAAGACGTTGACTTTCATTCAGAGAGAGAAAGAGGTAAATAGAAATTGGCCTTTCCTCGACGCAAGTCAGCGATATGCATAGCGGAATGCTTTAGAATATCTGCTCATAAAAATCGGTCGCGGTTGACTTTTGTGAAAAATCAAGATCTATGAAGGTCAAGTATCGAGCCCCCCTCACCATGAGCTTCCAAGCATCCTGTGAATCTAATTAGGATGGCAAAAGGAAAAATAAAACAAACAGAAAAAAAAACACAGAAGTTTCCCGGAAGAACACCTGCCAAATCAAGGTAAAAATGCCTCCAACAGTTCAATAGTTGAAGATAGCCTCATCTATGGACATCCGATAGAGGCTCCATGCTTAAATAAGTCAACGGTGCCCATCATGAGATTATACTTGCACCAGTCATAAAAACAACTTGCAAGATCATCATCTAATCACCAAAACGTTTGCAGAGGATGCATCTCCTCCAACGGCGTTTTTCAGCGCTGTTTTTTCTCTAGAAATCTCAGGGGAAAGCTGAATCTGTCAGATTTTGCTGGATGCTGGTTCTTGTTCTATCACGAACGGATTCACCATTTGAAAAAAAATGAACCACATGAAAGCCTCAAATACAATGTGAGGTTTTCTTGAAAGCTTCCGCAGAATTGCAGAGACTACTGAGCAGTAATGGCGCTCGTGATCCACATCTACAGTAGCTTAACATGAATGCAATATAATCTAGCAGAAGGGATAATGATCTACTCTACCACGGGATAATGTTCTCTCCAGCTCCACATCCGAGCTCTAGCGGCGGGGAAGGATGGAACAGAGACGATGGAATGATCCAACATCCGAATGAGCATCGCCGAGGTTCGATTTCCCAAATACCCCGAAGCGGCGGCAGTCAGTTCAACCGTCGCGCCGCTGTCCCTCCAAGATTCTGCGGCCGTAATGCAAGACCTCGGAATTCTTTGCCGCCTCTGGTCGAGGGAGAAAATATTCAGCCAACGCCGTCGCCTCCGCCTCTCCACGTCTCTGCTGCCGCCATTCCAGATCTCGCGATGCTGCTCCTTTTCCAGTTCGGGATCCGCCTTTGATACGAGATGTTGCTCTCTTTGTCACCATCCCCGGGTTCTCCTTCTCCTCAGAAGCCCCCGGAGAGCAACGGTGAAATAAATCGCCATCACCGGAGCTGCCGCCGCCCCCTTTGCCGGAGATGCTCCAGTCCAGAGTCTCTCTCTCTCTCTCTCTCTCTCTCTCTCTCTCTCTCTCTCTCTCTCTCTCTCTCTCTCTCTCTCTCTCTCTCTTCCCACCGGCGTGATGTAGAGGGCTTTGTCGCGTATATAACAAATATCCAGCATTATTTTATTTTTTGTTAAATTACTCATTGAATATTTTATTTTCACATATACTTTATGCAATTTTTATTTCTAAAAAATTGACTCAGACCATCCCTGGTATCGGCCGACCCGGCGGCTTTGCTCTCGTCCACAACGGTGGAAATTTCCCGCCGCCGCCCTCAACCAGCGGCGCCGCCGCTCTTGGTGGGGAGGACACCGGATGAATTGCAGAGAGGATCGTTGAGCGTTTTCAAACCCTAGACGACAAGAAGCGGAGGGCGGGGAACTGGGGCGCCTCCCGGTCCACTCCTCGTACTTCAAGAAGAAGAAGGCTACAGGAGCCTTCCTCTGCGCTGTATTCTCATCGTACTGCAGCACGCCGCATGGCTCGTCTTCTGCCCGTAGCTTCCCACGCCAGAGAGTGCTCCCCCGCATGCGCAGGTGTGATCGATAATCTTCCGGTCAGCGTAGGACGGTGAAAACTTCATGCATTGAACCCAGCTGTTTGATTTGTTAGCTCTCTAAGCCTCTGGGACTCGAACTCTCTCCTGTTGAACGCGCTCGGAAATCCCAGATCAGATGAATGGTCTAATCCTGGCGGCTCCTACTTTCTGCTATTTTTAAAAGACGAAAGAAGGCGACAAACTGACCTGCGAAGAGAAGCGGAGCCATAGCTGGAGAGAGTGAAGGAAGCCGTACTCCTCAAAGGGGAGGAGAACAGAGCAAGATGGAGAAACCGAGACTGCTTAGAGGTCACAAGGGAACAGTTACTTGTTGCATCGCGTCTCGTTCTCGGCCAGGGATTGTCATTTCTTCCGGAGAGGTCCTCTCCCTCTCTCTCTCTCTCTCTCTCTCTCTCTCTCTCTCTCCCCCCGTCTCTCCTCCTCTCCCTCTCGCCGTGTCAGTAACAAGTAGCCGTTAGGTAACTAGAAATTCAGAATTATGGATGAATGCGCCTAGAAAATTGAAAATTCACATCTGGAGACGACTTATTTAGCGACAGTTCTCATTGTGGCTTGACATGTATTTGTTAACAGGATGGCCGTATATGTTGGTTTGATTTACGATGTAAAGATGCTCCATTCACCGTGGATGTGGGGACTGAACCAATCACATCATTATGCTTCAAAGCAGGTCTGTTGAACACATAGTTGAGCTATTTTTAAGTTCAGGGCGGGTGATTCGGGATAATATCGAGTTTATTAAACTTATTCTTCATGTTCTTGCTAGACTTAATGTTGAATATCAGAGCTACCTTTTTGGTTTCTATGTAATGAATTTTTGTAAGCTTCTGTAGCATGCTTCCAACATGCTGCATTTTGAGGTAGTATGAGAAGGACTTTCGATTATTCAGGCACCTTTAACAAAGAGTTGATGCTCTCGAATAAAGATTTAAAGTATGTTTTAAAATTCATATTATTCTCCCCAAAAAGGATGACGACAGGTTTTTAAATTGTGATGATATTGTTTAGCGTCATGGTAAATAATAGGGGGTCTAGGAAGATTTTTAATTTTTTATTCAGTGATTATAGTGTATGGGTAATGTCATCGTCAAGATGATGACTTGTGGCTGTTTTACTGAGTAAACGTTTAAAAGTATCCAGAATAGTTCCTAGTCATTGGCTTGTATTTTGCGCTTCGTAGTAATCACGTTTTTCTTCAGACTTGGTGTTAGTTGAACCGCTTTTGTGAGTTTTTTTTTCTTAAATTGTGAATGATAATTAACCAAATATCTATTTTCTTGAAGTCTGTTTTGATTTCATTTGTATTGCCGTTTCAATTGATTTCTTGAAGTCTGCTATTGCCTAAGGTTGTGTGTGGTTACATAACTGTTGAAACGTGTTTTGTTGTGGCAGGAAATGAAGATGTTTTGTATGGTTCAATGGGAACAGAAATTGTTGGTTTTGACATTCATATGGTAAGTGTAAACATCAGAGCTCCTCTCACCCAAAGAAAGTGGTATGCATTACTCACAATATTCATGCTAAAGTCTAAACGCTTATGCATTACTCTTTGAAGCTTTTTTCTGTGATGGATTCCTACCTCTGAGACTTGGAAACAAAGTAACCTTGTATGTGAAATTTCTATTTATTGATCCCATAGTGGGGTGCATGGTCATGTTGCCTCATGGATTTCTGAAAGATTGCATGAGAAGTGTTCCCAGTTATCATTGATGCTGCAACTATCAGCCTTGAAGCTGAATTTCTAAGACCGCTTCCAACCTCTATGCAAGGGTTTTTATTTCTGCAATCAGTTAAATGACGTGAACTTTTCTCCATCTGAGTTTTGATTTAGTCATCTTCAAAGAGATTCATAGATAATTCCCATACCAGATCACTTTCGCATGAGGTACAATGGTCATTTATTCTCGGAACTTCTTGTAACATCTTTGACCAGACAACTGAAGAACGCGGTGTAAAGAAACTGCATAACATGTGCATACAATAAATTTTACAGACATGTACATCCTGAAATTAACATTTCAAAGATTACCAAATATTACCGTTTAAGGAATTCCAATTTTTATCTTTTAATATTATTAAATTTTAGCTCCACAAAGAAATATGACTATAATGATGGTTAAAAATATTTCTTCCTGTCTTATTTCACTGCTCTATTTCCAATGTGTCGAAAAATATTTGGTGAGACATACGGCCAACTCTGATTGACGGTAAGGCCATATGATGGTGATGGTGACTATGTCAATGATTCTTATTATGGAGATTATTGTGTCTCTTCACCCGTTTGTTTTCTTTGAGATAATCACCAATATTTAGATATTGACCATTGTGTCACGAATGCATGTGTAAATATGGATGCGAATGTAATTCTTTTGTATGCATTTGCCTGATGAGGTGAACAACATTGTATGTATGTTAAAACAGAAGTCCTGGAAAGTAACTTTTAGCCATGCTCTTAAGTGGATCTTTGAATTCTGAACTATTATTACCATCAATGTAAATCCAGAAGTCTCACTATTTAACTTTTTAGGCATCATCCATGAAACGCCTGGAAAGTTACAATCATAACAAAGAGGAGATAAATCAGGTACTATTATATTTTTTTTCCTTTTTGGAGTGTGAACATGTATTGGTTTGCTAAAGAAAATTTCCTCACAGGACGCCCAATTTTGCAAAAATCCTATATCCATCCTGAATTTTACTGTCACGTTTATGTTATGTTTCTTGTGCCATGTTGTATTCTTTCACTCACTGAGCATAGAAACTGAGAACGTAATATATTTTACGAAATATGTAGCATGATAATCTTTTGTTATGTTTATGCAATGTATTTCACTATTTATTTCAAAGATTCCTCCAAGTCATCTGATCTTTACTTCAGTTAATTCCTAGTGTAAGATTATTTTCCCAGTCCTGGAGGTCCTTGACCTCTATGCCCTGTCAGTAAACAGAGTAAGCTCGATTCGTTAGTATCCAAACTTAATTTGATAAGGTATGTCATGTTCATTTTTCTTTTTTTATAATACTTGCTCTTTTTTGTAGATTGCCTTCAGTCAAAAGTCATCTTTTCTGGCTGCTGCTGATGACAGTGGGGAGATTAAGGTTAAAATATGTTTTGTATTGATAACTGCGTGTGCATTTTACTCAGTTTAAAAAGTTTCACTTTTTAAACTGCTTGATTCTTCAATCGTATCATAAAGTGTAAATCCCTTTCTAATGCAGATCATCGATGCTCACCAGAAATCGCTCTACAAAACTTTAAGATCTGTCCATAATAATGTATCCTTGTTCGGTATAATTGTTCTTCCGCGCATGGAACTGAGAATTCAAATTATCAGGGTTTTGTAATCTGTTTCTTCTGTAATCAGAAACCTTCATTTATTGGTTTGGATCAATTTTGGTGATTATTTTTCCTCTTGATTGAATTTAAGGCTCTGTGTTCCTGAGTTATTATATTTATAGATATGTAGCAGCGTCCAATTCCTTTCCTGGAGGCCCTGGCTAGGTAATATGTAAAACTGATTATTAAGTATGATTCATTTGTTTTATATGTCGATTTGTGTGCAAAAATTGTTTTCTTCTGTAGCACTTCACTATGCCCGATGTATTTCTAATGAACAGAATTAAGGCATAGGACGTAACTGAATGATTCTTCCCAAGGGTTGAGATGGCCAAACTATTACCCTAGATATCCCCGTGATGCTTTCTTTCCTAAATAAAGAGATATCAATCTTGTTTAACATGTGTCATCAACTCAACATTCATGCATGCATTTATTAGGTTCAATTTTGATATCGATCTCATTTTTTGTGCACTAAAAGAAAACCAATTTGTTTAGATCTGTAAGGCAGCTAGTCTATGAGATATTAAAACAAATGCCACAATATGACCTTGCTTACTTTACTCATCTTTTTTTAAAAAAAAATTTGGCAGCTGTCACTGGCGGTCTCGACTCAAAGCTTGTGCTGTGGGATTTTTCTAAAGGAAGACCTCAGAATATCATAGATTTTGGTATTTATAATCTCCCTTGACTACTTTGTTTTCGTCATTAATCAGTGCGGCTTTTACTTATTAATTCCTCTACTATATCTTTCACATGACATTCCCCACTGTTGACTTTCATGTCAATTTCAATCTTTCCTTCCTCTTGAGGAAGCTTAAAGGCCAACCCCATGATCACATCAACTGGCAGTTTCATGAGAATTTGACTTTTGAGGTAGCAGTCATTTTTTTCTCTTGGAATTAAAAACAGAGAAAAAAAATACAAAAATACAGTGATGGTAGACCTCCCCCCCTTGTAAATATGAGGAACTCCTTACTGTTGCCTCTGATGTGTAGACATTGTCCATGAGAAAGCTGAGATCTTTTAAGTTGCTTGGTGCTTAATAAGGTCCTTCATGATTAACATAGCCATTCACTATCATGAAATTATGTATGATCGGCCCTCCCTCCATCTTTTACAAAGTTTTTTTTTTAATCCCCAACTCTTATGTTTACATTTCAGCAACCCCTAATCCAGGCAGCCACAAGGCGTTCTCTGATCCCGGCCAGTGTTTCAATCCACCATTTGTCCACTCAATTGCAATATCAGAAGCAGAGGTAGCCACCGGGTTGGAGAAGATCTGCGCTGTAGCAAGGGGTGATGGGGTTGTTGAGGTGATTGACATCGAATCAGATTTGGTGCCAAGTAAATCAAAAAGCTCCTCCCTGGCTCGAGGAGGAGGATCCCAGACAAGACTAAAGGAAAAGGCTTCCTCCTCCGGCCAAGGTCAACCAAAGAGCTTGCAACTTGACTATCGCTTGGGAGGCCATACTGCTGCTGTAGCCAGCGTGTAAGCCCTTTGGATCCTCATCTCTGTGCTATGAGTCAACCCGTTTGATTTAATCTCCTAATGCATAGATAAAATATATCACACAGCTGCTTCTCATTGTTTGGGGAGAGAGGAAAGTTCCTCATTTCTGGAGGAGACGATGCGCTCATAAAGATCTGGGACTGGTCGAAACACCTTCGCGTTGAAGAAAATGTCTCCAATGATCATCTGGCTTCGACGATTAATTTGAAAAAAAAGGTGGGCGGTGGCATCTGGCTGGCTCTGTTTGGTTGTCTGTTCAAGTCTCACCGAGACAGGGACTGGCTTATTGCTGCAGGTCAACTGGCTGTGTACGACGGCGGCGGACTCACAGAACTTGGTCGTGTGTGACACATCGAAGGTTATGAAGGTCTACACAGTCTTGTAGTCTGCGAAAGAGACCAATGAAGAGCTTTGAATCATCATGGGTGAGCTGGAACTGAGGTGGGTCTCTGGTAATAGAATGAGAAAGAACCTAGGTTGCATGTTCCACTCCTCTTTTTCATCATGGAATAATTGTCAGAACATTTTTTTTGGTAATATTTATTTTATTAATCAGTGTTGAAATTAAGCGGTTTTAAAGAGTTTAGGAGGTTTTTCCTGTCAAATATTGGGAAAAATATCATTGATTCCTGTTTAAGTTAAAAAGAGGAGTTCTTGAAGACAACGTAAGTTGGCCAGGCGTCAGCTTTGGCCGATCGCCTGCCAAGCCCATCATCAGACAGAATCTCTCGGGGAACAGCAGATGTCAGCGCTGACTTTTGGATCATCATGAAGCACATGGCCTCTAAGACGGCCTTAACTGTTGTTGATGTAGTGATCGTAGTCGAGGTTAAGAATGTACAGACCTGCATCACCCCGAAGACTTCCGTAACTCCAATCTCAAGAAGATAAAAATCAAAGTTAAAGAAACCCTTTTGAGCTTGTAATAAGTAAGATTTTTGATGAAGATGAAGAAGATCACAGACTAAGAACCTGGCGTGGAAAAAGTTGACATTTTTATGGGTTTGATTTCTTTCTACTTTTCTGGATGTCTCCTCCTCCCATCAAATAGAACTCGCCTCCACCTTCCTCATCCTGCAATTCCGTCGGCATTTTCTATCAGACAGGTAGAGTAGACATCCGAAAGGATAGAAATAAATCAAGCTTGATTAGCAAGGGTTTGCTTCCATTCTCCCATTGCAACTACAATGCTCCAACCTCTTCTCTTCCTATGATCAGTACAAATCCCTTCTGTGACTAGATGCTGATGTTGCCTTGTTCTAAGGTCAACGGAAGATTGAGAGTCAATCCCTAAAGCCGTTCCCATATCTCAAAACAAGCTCATAGTATACAGGGCGGTGATCATTATGAGATTGATAGGTCTCCTGCTTTTCTTTAAGTACAAAATTATGCGCCATGTCGACAGTTCTTATGGTCTATGGTTTACATCTATAATTCATGAGATTTGGTTTGTCATATCTTGGGTTCTAGACCAGTTTTCCAAATGGTCTCCTATTACAAGGGCAACATATATTGAACGGTTGTCCTCAAGGTATACCTCTAAAATTTGTGGTCATTGAAAGATCAATAAATGTTCATTTTCATTATTATATAAATTACAATAAATATTGTGCTTTTAGTTCTCTTACTATCTTTCTAATGTCAGGTCCACCATCTTGCCTTTGAAACCCTCTCTAAAACAATAGAGTTTGCAAGACTAATTGAACTTAATTATAAGTTATGTTTATTACTGGCTTATTGTCATGATATAATCTAATAGTTTCACATCATTCAATCCACAAGTCCTCCAAAATTTATTTCACCCATAGTACTTTCCAAATCTTTTGTGCCATTATTCAGAATTCTGACCCCAGACCTCACAACAATTCTTACTTCATCAAATGATGGGGTTGCCACCTAGAAAGGTATAATAGCCTTTCTAGGTGGTAAAATTAATGTACAACATTGATTGCTTCTAATTTATGATTTAACACAAAATCTGTGTTTTGTGAGAAGTCATTAATAAAGTGCTAAATCATTCAGCTCCAAAATATACTTCGAGTTGGTGATGGCCCCAAAACATCGCTAATGAGAAAGGAGAGTTGCTCTTCTCATTGGTCAATAAATATATTTTTCTCTTATGCATTGTAATATCACACATCACATTTCAAATCTTCTAAGTTCAAATTCAAAAAAAAACTTCAGAAACATGAATAGCTTTACTGAAACTTAGCTTCAACCACAACCTTCTAGTATTAATATTTAGCAATGAATGTGATGAACCTGTGACAAGATCGGTAATAATGATGATAAAGGTGAGGGCTTTGGTGTCGAAAACGACTTTAATATAATATATGTGTGATACCAGATCAGAGATAATGCGCATATGCTATCCTGATATTTTGTATTAACATTGACCTTTTTTTGAAATTATGTCTCTAAGAAAACTACCATAATTTCCTTTTTTATATTACCTTAAATATATACAAATTGGGCAATTGAAGTGTTTACTGTGGCCTCATCTGCCGCCCCCTGTCCCGCTGGAAATATCTTTTTCCTTGTCCGAAGCCGTCCCTTCCGCTGTCGTAAACGGTCAATCAGCCTGTGGTCCCCACAGATGTTGGAAGTGGCCCCAGGTCAACCCTGTGTAAGGAAGCTGGAGTGACCTTTAAGTGGACCCCATCCCAGTCACGGGTCTTCCTCTTGGTACGAGGAAGATGGCGACCAGCGGAAGGCCTGGAACAAAGTGGGCCCCTTTGATCCCCCCTTCGGTCGCGACGTATCAGCGATGAAGAACACCCCCTCCCTCTTCTCCCCTTCCTCCCAAAATCCTTGTTTCTCTCTCTAACCGAGCTCTCTGTTGTCTCCAGCTGCTCTCTCTCTCTCTCTCTCTCTCTCTCTGTATATATCTTTGCAATCATCAATGGGGAAACCTGGAGCTCCGGTGCTCCTGCTTATGGTATGCTTCCTTGCGTCGCCGCGGCGGCACTCCCGCCGGCGCCATCACCGGGGGCGGCGCCGGCGGCGTCGCCGGAACTGGACTTGCAGCAGCTCCCCGCCCTCCAGTCCACGACCCTGCCGACGACCCGCGACCCCTGCTCCATCCCTCCGCCGCGCAACTTCAATGCCTGCGACTGGTGGCACTCACCCTCGCCAGCTGCCTCCTCCGACATGGACAGTTCCGCCACCGCCCTCCGCGCCTTCGCCCCCTGCCTCCGCTCCCTCCTTGCCGCTCCTGCCCCGTCCCCCTCTTCAGGCTTCCCCCGCCGAGAAGAGAAGAGGTTGCAACGCCGGTAGTTGCAATGAGAGAACGGAAGCAACCCCCCGCCGACCGGGCTTGAGTCCTTTCTACTCTTCAGGATGACAGCTCCACCCGTCGGATAGAACCCGCCTCAGCCTTCCCCATCCCGCAACGCCGCCGGCGGGTTCTATCGGACGGGTGGAGCGGACATCCGGAAGAGTAGAAAGGAATCAAGTCCGATCGGCGGGTTTTTGCTGCCGTTCTCTCATTGCAACTACCGACGCCGACGCTCCAACCTCTTCTCATGGCCAGTACAAATCCTCTGTGGCGGGACGGCGAGAGTAGCTCTGTTCTTGCCGCTCGTGCTGACCCAGATCGCGGGATGGAGTCGGGAGGCCCTCCCTGCTGGTGCTGCTCGAGGCCGGTGGGCGTCTCCTCCGTGTGCGACGTGGCCTTCTCCGCTTGCCGCGGGTGCGATTATTCTCTCTGCCCGACGTGCTTGGAGGACGAGCTCAGGGGCGGGCAGGAGATCTGCCCGAGGTGCGGCACTCCTTACTGTGAGTATCTGGTTCTTCATTCACGCTTAGAATTTCTGGGTTTTGATCCCACGATTGTGGGAATCCTCCTTCAACGGTACCATCTAAATGAAACATGTACTATCCAGACAATCCTATGGAGAATCAGGAGGTATCGGGCGAGACGTTGACCATGGGTTCTCATCTCGAAGATTATCTGGTGCAGGATGGTTTTTTTTATTAAATAATACTTTTTTGGGTAATCATCGACCTGTTTTTTGGGCGATTAGTCATGCATGTCGTCATGGTTCTTCTCTGTACAGGGTACTGGAGTTCATGCCAGGAGCTCAAGCAGCCTCTCTGAGGTGGAAAGTGGTAACGCTCGTAGTTTTCCAAAATTTCTTTTTGAGGATTTATCGTGTGCCATAAAATAATGACGATGTCTGTGCTTTTAAAGAGGCAGATGTTGAATCTGGAAACCCACTTTGGAAGAACAGAGTGGAGGGTTGGAGGGAAAAGAAAAATAAAAAGAAGGATGCCGTAAGTCATCATAAGAAGGAAACTCAAGCTCCATCAGAGCAGCAGATTATGGAGAGCCAGTAAGCATCTTATTGAGACAGATCACTCAATTTTTTCTATGTTGTCAAACTTCCAACTTATAGAAGAAATTTTTCTTCAGAAAGATTTTGAGTATGTAGAATTCATGTGTCATTGGCATTCTTCCACATTGAATTTAAGTCTGTTTTCATCTTTTTTTTCTTTGTAATTATTGAGAAATTCATGAACTTTTGCAGCATGTAATGGATTGTAGAAGTCTTAACGACTCGAAATCATATGATTCTTTTTAAATTTTATTTAATTAGGAGGGACAAAACGAGATTCACCATTAGTGTGACCCAAAAAATTGATCTTTTTTATCACTATTAGGTTAGATTATCTTGCTGCTCTATTTACCATCACATTGAAGGTTGAGTTTAGGATTGGATCAATCAATAAATATGTTTGTATGCTTACCTTTGAGAATATGAAAGACAATTTGACGTCATCCTCAAAAATGCGTTTGTCTCGCGCCGTACTTACTATAGATTATCATTCTGATGCTGATATGAACAAATGTATGTGATAGTTTCATTCTCCTCTCTCTTTATTCAATTATATTTTCATCATTCTATTCCTAAAACAGTATTATTATGTCTCAAATCAACAATAATACTCTCGATTGGACAGTTTTATGACGGATATTCTTTTGACTATATTTATTAACGCTTAATTTTTTTATGGAATTCTGTTGTTTCAAGGTCAGCAGAAGATGGACAGCCACTTTCTAGAGCTGTTCCTGTTTCTCAAAACAAGCTCACAGCGTACAGGGCAGTGATCATTCTGAGATTGATAGTTCTTTTGCTCTTCTTTAACTACAGAATTACGCACCCTGTTGACAGTTCTTACGGTCTATGGCTTACATCTGTAATCTGCGAGATTTGGTTTGCCATATCTTGGGTTCTAGACCAGTTTCCCAAATGGTCTCCTATCACGAGAGAAGCATATATAGAGAGATTATCCTCAAGGTGTGCTTCTGAATCATTCATTAAATTTTTTGATGTCAGGCTTCCATTTATGATCTCTTCGGCCCATTGATGATGTAATATAATGTTTTTATGAAGATAAATTATCAACACAAATCGTCAACAGATTATAAGATATCAGCTTATTCTCAGTGGCATATATTTATCTATTTTATTTATGTTCTTCCAGATATGAGAAAGAAGGTGAAGCCAGTGAGCTGGCTGCAGTGGATTTCTTCGTGAGCACTGTGGACCCACTGAAGGAGCCGCCACTGATCACTGCAAATACCGTGCTTTCAATTCTCTCTGTGGATTATCCTGTCGAGAAGGTCTCCTGCTACCTTTCTGATGACGGGTCCGCCATGCTCACCTTCGAAACCCTCTCCGAGACGGCAGAGTTTGCAAGAAAGTGGGTCCCATTCTGCAAGAAATACTCGATCGAGCCGCGGGCCCCGGAATTTTACTTCTTGCAGAAGATCGACTACTTGAAAGACAAAGTCCACCCCTCTTTCGTCAAAGAACGAAGAGCCATGAAGGTCAGCGCGACCTCAGACCCTCGTTTCGGCCCGAAGAACCCTTCCTGATGATCTCCATCTCACCTGTTACAGAGAGATTACGAGGAGTATAAAGTGAGGATAAACGCTTTGGTGGCCAAAGCTCAGAAGACCCCAGATGAAGGCTGGATGATGCCAGATGGAACTCCCTGGCCGGGCAACAACCCCCGCGATCACCCAGGAATGATTCAGGTTCCCCATGCATGATGAACCCGTAGGAATGTCAGCTTTTTCCTCGTTGACTTCTCTGTCTCTGATCTTCTTCTTCTTCTTCTTCTTCTTCTCCTTCTTCTTCAGGTTTTTCTCGGGCACAGCGGGGCTCATGACGTCGAAGGAAAGGAGCTTCCGCGGCTGGTTTATGTCTCAAGGGAGAAGAGACCGGGCTATCAGCACCACAAGAAGGCCGGCGCGATGAATGCTCTGGTTAGCCGCCTCCTGCGTTCTTCCTGATTACGAGCTCAGAAGGGTTTTTTTTTATTTTGATTTTGATCCTCTTGAGCTTGGAGTTATGGAAGTCTGCGGGGTGATGCAGGTCCGAGTCTCGGCCGTGCTGACGAACGCTCCGTACATTCTCAACCTCGACTGCGACCACTACGTCAACAACAGTAGGGCCGTCCGAGAGGCCATGTGCTTCATGATGGATCCGAAAGTCAGCGCTGACATCTGCTTCGTCCAGTTCCCGCAGCGATTCGACGGCATTGACCGGAGCGACCGATATGCGAACCGCAACGTGGTGTTCTTTGATGTCAGCTGCTGAACCATGGAGAGATTGAGAGCGAGGTCTTCGTGTTCTTGCTCACAGTTGACCGTTTGTCGATGATCGCAGGTCAACATGAAAGGGCTCGACGGGATCCAGGGGCCCGTCTACGTGGGAACCGGGTGCGTCTTCTTCCGGCAGGCTCTCTACGGGTACGGGCCGCCAGCGGCGGCGGCGGCGGCCCTCTCCGCCGCTTCTTCCCGCTGCTGCTGCCGCCTCTGGTGTCGACCCGCCAAGAAAGACCCCAGAGATCTGAAAGAGATTAACAGAGATTCGCTGCGGGAAGATCTCAGCTCTGCGATCTTCAACCTCAGGGAAATCGACAGTAAGCTAAGCTCCTCTGCATCTTCCTCATAATCTGGGGATAGAGTTGACCTGCTGACACCCAGAGCCGGTGCAGACTACGACGAGCACGAGCGGTCGCTGCTCATCTCCCGGCTGAGCTTCGAGAAGACCTTCGGGCTTTCCCCGGTGTTCATAGAATCGACGCTGATGGAGGCCGGCGGAGTCGCCGAGAGCGTTGACCCGTCGACCCTGATCAGGGAAGCCATTCACGTCATCAGCTGCGGGTACGAGGCGAAGACCGAGTGGGGCAAGGAGGTACCACGGCGAGAACCGACCTTCTTCTCTTCTTCCTGGTTCTAAAAAACCCTTTTTTTCATGTCTGAAAGCACTGATTTTTCAGATCGGCTGGATATATGGGTCCGTCACGGAGGACATTCTGACGGGATTCAAGATGCACTGCCGGGGCTGGAGATCCGTCTACTGCATGCCGGCGAGGCCGGCCTTCAAGGGCTCGGCCCCCATTAACCTCTCCGACCGGCTGCACCAGGTGCTGCGCTGGGCGCTCGGCTCCGTGGAGATCTTCCTCAGCCGGCACTGCCCTCTCTGGTACGGCTTCGCCGGAGGCCGCCTCCGGTGGCTCCAGCGGTTGGCCTACATCAACACCGTCGTCTACCCCTTCACCTCCCTCCCGCTCCTCGCCTACTGCGCGCTGCCGGCCATCTGCCTCCTCACCGGCAAGTTCATCATCCCCACGGTAACCAAAAAAACTCTCGCCTCATCTCTCTGGTTCACCATTCCGACGAGCTTATCCTTGTGCGCGTTGCAGCTGTCGAACCTGGCGGGCGTCTGGTTTTTAGGGTTGTTCGTCTCGATCGTCATGACCACCGTGCTGGAGCTGCGGTGGAGCGGGGTGGGGATCGAGGACTGGTGGCGGAACGAGCAGTTCTGGGTGATCGGCGGCGTCTCGGCGCACCTCTTCGCGGTGTTCCAGGGCCTGCTCAAGGTCCTAGCAGGGGTCGACACCAGCTTCACCGTCACGGCGAAGGCCGCCGCCGGCGACGACGGCGGCGAGTTGGGCGAGCTGTACGCCGTGAAGTGGACGACGCTGCTGGTCCCGCCGACGACCCTGCTGGTGGTGAACCTGGTGGGAGTGGCGGCGGGATTATCCGGCGCCGTCAACGGCGGGTACGAGGCGTGGGGGCCGCTACTGGGGAAGGTGTTCTTCGCGATGTGGGTGGTGGTGCATCTGTACCCGTTCCTCAAGGGGCTGATGGGGCGGCAGAACAGGATTCCGACGGTGGTGGTGCTCTGGTCTCTGCTGCTGGCCTCCCTCCTCTCGCTCCTCTGGGTGAAGCTGGACGCCTTCCTTGACCAGAGGAACCCCTCGGCTGCTGCGCAGAGCTGCATCTCCATCGACTGCTGAGGTTTTACACCTCTCTCTCTCTCTCTATGGGTGTGCTCGTGGAAGAGATCAGAGGAAGGAAGAAGGTGATGCTGGGAATGGGGGCGTTGGAACCTAAACACGTATTAATTCGAATGGAATTTAAAAAAAAGGAATGTTCCGTTGCCGGGACTTGAACCCGGGTCTCTCGGGTGAGAGCCGAGTATCCTAACCAACTAGACTACAACGGAGGTGGTAGAATCAATAAAAGAAAATTATTATAAACTTAAAAATAATTATATCTCATTTTATAGTTTTATTGCACATAAAATTATCATAAAATATGTAAAAAAAAGTTATCAACATGAGACTTTGTGATCTTGTTTCAATCAATTTGAAATATTGTTCATTAGGCCAACATTGTTATATCATTAAGCACATTGAAAATGATTTGACAGGGGGCACAAGGCTCACATTTTACATTAAAAGTGATTTGAGATTGAGCACATGGCTCACCTAAAAAGATGATTAGGACTAGATTGACATGCACATGAAGGAGAAGTTAAATGAACAATTTAGAGCTAGGATCCACATTAGGGCAATGGGCTTAGAGTCAAGTCATTAGGCACGTGTCTAAGTTCCAATTAGACAGCAACTAGTGGGTATTTCTACAAGTCATAGTAGCTTAATTGCCTCCCTTGTGCCATTTCTCTTTTCTTATAACAAAGCTTTGGCTAAGGAATGATGTTGTCAGCCAAAAATCACCAACTTTCCTTCTTCTCCTCATCAAATATCTTCTTCTCAATAGAGCTTGTTTCTATCCCCTCTTCTCTTCTTCTTGAAGTGGGAGCGTCTTGCTACCCTTCTCCCACTTTGTTTGTGACATCATATGCAGTAGCAAAAAATCAGACAATATCTAGAGTCACCAATATGAAAATATTTTTTGTTTAATTTTTTGGGGATGATAGTGGCAAGGGGTAGTAACAAATTCCTTCTCTTCTTGTTTGAAGCCCATCAAGATATGTGTCTCTTTCTTTTGGAGGG
The DNA here is from genome assembly GCA_024713555.1 of Spirodela polyrhiza. NCBI lineage: Eukaryota > Viridiplantae > Streptophyta > Magnoliopsida > Alismatales > Araceae > Spirodela > Spirodela polyrhiza. Next base: position 3,553,095 of record CM046533.1, on the reverse strand, counting down.
AATTAAGATGAGATGAAGAAATGACTATGTCACCTTAGATAAGTGACATTTTACTCTAAAAATGGGTTGGATAACTTAGGAAGGTTGGCTAATGTAAGATCAAATATAATCAACAAGATTAAAAATATATATGTCATCGTGATTAAAAATCACTAATAATCAAGGTGCTATACAATCAATAAGTTGATAAGATGTAAATCAAGTGAGTTATGAGTCTTCATTAATTGCCAACTACAAAAATGAGTGGAGTCATTTATGGATCACATAAGAACAATATACAAGATAAACAAATAAATCAAAAAATGCTCTAATATAAAAGTAAAAAATATTTAAAGAAAACCTTGTTGACATAATAGGTGACAAAGTAATGGAGGAGCACTTTGAGGCTGGACCCCACTTGTGAATAACTGACCTAATTTGATTGTTGTTGTATAATTGACCGTTGACCAGTTAACTTGGTCGTTGGAGGGACTGGCTCGAACTAGATGAGGCAACTGGCGTTGACCAACTGTCCGAATGGCTCGAACCCGGCGAGATGATTTGACGCAGAGCAGATGGTCCACATTAGATCGGACCGACGGCACAATGGCTCGGATCAAGGGACCCTAGCCCGTTTCGGCCGGACAGATGTGGACAGTCTGGTCGGACTGAACCGGACCAGTTCGGTCCAGCGGTTCGTGTTAGAGCCTAACCGGTGGGAGAGGGGTAGCACGGGGGTGGTTATGCGGGCGGAGAAAGGGAAGACGGTGGCGGCGGCGGAACGGGGGGAGGCGGAGACGGAGGCAGAGATGGTGGCAGCGACAGCAGATGGTGATGACGGAAGGCGGCGACAGAGACGGGGCGGAAGGTGGCAGCGGACGGTGACGGCAACGGGCGATAACGGGCGGCGGACGAACGGGCGATAATGGCGGCGGACGGTGGCTGAAAGGCGGCGACTGTGTGACGGGTGGCGGCGGGTGAAGGCGCCAGCGGACGGCGGTGGTGATAGAGGAAGGTGGCGGCGGTGGCGATGGATAACTGACCCTCACGTCCCTCTCCTTGCGGAGCGATACGAGGTAAACCTCATAACTTCATTCTCTTCTCTCTAATCGTTCTTAGGGCTACACAACCTCAGAACTTCATTCTATTTTTTGTTTATTTTCTCTCGTAAAAATCCGCATGTTCCTTTTTTGGATTGCTATCGCTTTGAAACTGGTTTTATTGCTGACTGGGTGCATTTTTTTGATGCAGATGCAGTTGGATAAGCCCTTTCTTGTGAAACGGACTTATCAAGCAATCTCTTCTTCGTCGCCTAATCTTACTGCTAGAAGTTCATCGTCTTCTCTTGCTAAATTTACCTCTGTTCATGAAGGCGATCGATACTGGTTGGGAAGGTTGGACCATAAAGATTGGCTTGCACCTAATGAGGTCCTGAAGATCTTTAGGGGGCTCACGAACCCTGATTTGCTGGTTGATGCTTTCAGAAAGATCTCGAGCCGAAAAGACTACAAGCCCAGTGAAGCCCTCTACAGTCTGCTCATCAGCAGACTTTCTCATGCTAGGAGATTCGGCATCATCGAGGATCTGCTGCTGAGGATAAAATCCGAGAGATGCAGGGTCTCTGAAGAATTTTTCTTCCAGTTGATCAAAGTCTATGGAAATGTAGCCAATCATCCTGAGCAGGCCATCAAAACTCTGATGATGATGCCCGAGTTCCACTGTTGGCCGACAGTCAGGACCTTCAACTTTGTCCTTAACATGCTGGTCAACGCCAAACAATTTGACGTTATCCACGAGGTTTATCTGAAAGCCCCCAAACTGGGAGTCGAGCTCGACACTTGCTGCTTCAACATCCTCATCAAGGGTCTGTGCAACTGTGGAAATCTCGACGCCGCATTCTCCCTGTTCGAAGAAATGCCCAACCAGGGCTGCAAGCCCAACGCTAGAACATACTCAACCCTGATGCATTCTCTCTGTAAGAACAAGAGAGTCTCGGATGCCTTTGACCTGTACAGAAGGATGGAAGCTGATGGGTGCCACCCAGACACAGTCACATTCAATATCCTGATCTCCGGTCTTTGCCGGGAAGGGAAAGTGATCGAGGCGATGGAGTTCTTGAAGAAGATGAAACTGAAGGGATGCTACCCGAATTCAGGAACATACCAGGCGCTGCTCTATGGGTTCATCGACGCCGGAAGGTTTGTGGAAGGCAGGGAATTCATGGGCCTGATGCTCGCCGACGGCTACTGCCCGAGTTATTTGTCTTATAAGTCGCTCGTCGAGGGCCTCTGCAGAGGGAGCTTCATTGCAGACGCCGAGGAGGTCCTGAAGCAGATGGTGCGCCAAGGATTCGTTCCTCGGATGGGGACCTGGAGGGAGATTCTTCAATGCCTGCTTTTGAGGGCCGAAGCTCCTGATTCGTTCGATGTTCTGCTCAGAGCTCTGGATCGATGAACAGCATGCTTCTGGGTAATTTCCTGATTAACCCATGATAAAATAGTAATAGTTGGCCATGAAGGTGATGAACCCATGACAGAATCGTCACTAATGGCGACAAAGGTGAGGGCTTTGCTGCCGAAGACAGCTTCAACAGAGGCGTCCCTGTTCTCCTCGGCCGACCCACATCTTCTCTTCCCCCGCGGATTCCCAGGTGGGCCATTTTGTCCCTGGAAGAGAGAGAGAGAGAGAGAGAGAGAGAGAGAGAGAGAGAGAGAGAGAGAGAGAGAGAGAGAGAGGCCACTAGTGTAAAGAGGGCGGCTTTCTCTTTCTGCAGAAGGTGGCGGGGCCTCCGAAGTAACGTTCATCTCCAGTATGGGTTCTTCGGTCTGAATGAAGTCTGCCTTCTGTTCAACCGGGAGCTCTGTTCATTCTTCTGGAACCTCAACGAAGGGGGGGTAACAGTAAAAAACTCGAATATTCTCTCTTCGTGCTCGTCCACAAACACTCTCTCGCTCTAGTTGGGAGCTCGTGAGGGCGCCTCCATCACACGTGCGACCATGTCAGAGATAATGCACGCGTGCTATCCTAATATTTTTTATGAACATTGACCCTGGTTTTCGACTTTCTATGACTCTAAAAAAAGAAAAACTGCCATAGTTTCCCTTTTCTATATTACCTTAAATATATACAAATTGGGCAATTAAGGTGCTTAGAGTTGCGGCACGTGCCACGCCTGCCCTGCTGGAAAGCCCCCTCTTTTCCTTGTCCGGAGCCGTCCCCTCCACTGTCGTAAGCGGTCAATCGCTGGGGGCGGCACTGGATCATCATCGTAGGTTGGCCTGTGGTCCCTTCAGATGATGGATGTGGGCCCAGGTCAAACCCGTGCAAGGAAGGAAGCTGAAGTAGCCTGAAGTGGGCCCCACGCCACTCACGGGTCTCCCTCTTGCTTGCGTACGGGGAAGATGGCGACCAGCGGAAGGCCCGGAGCAAATGTGGGCCCTTCGATTCCTCCCCCCGGACACGACGTATCGGCAATTAAGAACAGTCCATCCTCCTGCTCCCCTTCCTCCCAAAACCCTTGTTTCTCTCTCTACCCCAGCTCTCTGTTGTCTCCAGCTGCTCTCTCTCTCCTTCTCTCTCTCACGCTCTCGCTCTGCTATCATCAATGGGGCAACCTAGACGGGGAGCTCTGGTGCTGCTGGTGTTGGCACTGCTTTCATGCGCCGCCGCCGCGGCGCTCCCGCCGGCGCCATCGCCGGGGTGGCGCCATCGCGGGGGGGCGCCGCCGGCGGTGCAGGTTCAGCCGACCCCCTCGCCAGGGGCGTCGTCGGAGCTGGACCCGAAGCAGCTCACCGCCCTCCAGTCCATGAACCTGCCGACGACCCGCGACCCCTGCTCCATCCCTCCGCCGCGCAACTTCACCGCCTGCGACTCCGCCGCCCCTTTCCGGCGGCTGGTGGCACTCACCCTCGCCAACTGTTCCTCCGACCTGGACATCTCGGCCACCGCCCTCCGCGCCCTCGCCCCCAGCCTCCGCTCCCTCTCCTTCCTCTTCTGCCGCGTCCCCCTCTTCAAGCTCCCTCCTCAGCTCTCCTCCTCCCTCCGCTCCTTCTCCTGCACCGCCTCCCTCCGCCGCCTCACCGGCGTCTGGCTCAGCCGCCTCGCCAACCTCACCGATCTCACCGTCACCGACGCCGCCATCACCGCCAGCGGGCCCTCCGTCATCCTCTCGCAGATGTACAACCTCCGCCGGCTCGCCATCTCCCGAACTAACCTCGCCGGATTCCTCCCCCACCACTGGCACTCCCTCAACCTCACCTCCGTCGATCTCTCCGGAAACCAGCTCAGGGGCCCCATCCATGGCTCCATTGGGCAGCTGCAGTCGCTGGAGCTTCTGAACCTGAGCTCCAACTCGCTGTCTGGGGTCTTGCCCGCCGCCGTCGCCAACTTGGTCTCCCTCAAGAATGCGTCTTTCGCCCACAATTCCCTGTCCGGGCCGATTCCGGAGATGCTGTCGGAGATGGCGGCGTTGGTCCACCTCGATCTGAGCTCCAACCAGTTCAACGGCACAGTGCCCAGGTTCTTGTCGGAGATGAGGGCCCTCAGGTACCTCAACCTGGGGGACAACAACTTCCATGGAGTGCTCCCCTTCAATGCTTCCTTCATCAAGAAGCTCGAGGTGTTCAGAGTGGGGGGCAACAGCAACCTCTGCTACAACCATACCCTTCTCTCCTCCAAGCTCAAGCTGGGGATCGCCCCGTGCGACAGACACGGATTGCCGGTCTCGCCGCCGCTGAGCCGGGCGGCGCCGTCGGATTCCTCCGACTACACCAGCGACGACGACGGCGGCAGCGGCAGGGGGAGCGGCGGCGGTGGAGGGCACCACGGGCCGAGCAAGATCGTCCTCGGCGTGGCCATCGGCCTTTCCTGCCTGGTCTTCCTCATCATCTTCATCGTTTGCCTGTCAAAGGTCTGCGGTTGATCACAACACGAGATGACGGAACACGAGAAATCAGGAGCACAGATGGCTGCTGCGGATTGCCCGGAAGAACCAGAGCGTTGACCATCTGCAGAATCGCTCGGTGGTTCTTCTTTCTTCAGCCTTGCCGGCTGCCCTGCGGAATGCTGGTCGGACAATAGATGGGATCTCTGTGGGGGGAGGGGAGGTCCGTTGAGTTGGCCCTGCAGTGTCGTCTCGCTGTTCCTCTACCTTCTTCTTCCCCATCCCCCCCGCTCCCCCATTTTTCCCCTGCTGCATGAATCGGCCCGCAGTGCTGCGATCATGTGGGTCTGTTGCTGTCCTTCCTGATTTTTTTCTTAATCACAGTCGCAGTTCATGGCAGCATCAGTTCTCCTCTCGTCCATCCTCGAAGAGCTGCGTAGTCCTCCCTTGACGGCGGAACATGGCCTTCCGGAGCATCTGCAGATCCACTGTGCCCTTCCATGTCAATGGCTGATCTGAAGCACATCAGTCTGCGGCCTTGGATAGAACTGGGATGAACAAAACGGGCTTCTGAAATTAAATGAACAGATTTTTTTTTTATGCAATCGGCGCTCCAGTTCTAGCCAATCTCCAGTCTGTATACAAGAAAAAAATAATTTCAGATGAGGATAAGATAATTCCCCGTAAAAAAGACAATAATCTCCCCTTTTCTGATAATATGGTTCGCTCTAATTAATCATATTCTGCATTTATTCGAACATTCGTCTGTGCTTCATGATTTTTGGAAAGTGTTCATGAAATCGTGACGCTTACTCCGGTGGCCTGAGATGTATAGCACGAAACTGTCGGGCATTTAACGCAATTAAAGGAATTTGGAACGTCTGAGTTGCAGGAGGCGCAATGGAGAAAAATGCTTAGATCACCGGCGGTTGTTGCTTCGATCAGGAGGCTCGTAGAAGTTTCTGCCGCTGGTTAAAATCTCGGTGGGGTCTCAGCAGAGAACGTGAATCACAGAATCCATACGTTCATCCGAACTTGAATTCGCGTTCAGAGAAAATTCGATTGGCTCGAACGGTCGTGGTTTATCAAAGAAAGGAAGAGTAACCTGATTCGAGCGGGAGCAACGACGAGCAGGAGCGAATTAACGTGGCCGTCGATCTCAAGAAGAGAGGGGTCGGATCATACGATGACTTCCCGTCTCTGGATCGACGATCTCAATTCTTCCTGCTCACATGCAGACGTCAAGGCCAATTTCCCTCCCTCATCAGACTGTCAGACGTCCGGTTTGGAGGACGATGAGGCGAAGTAGCCGCAACGAGGACGAACGACGGAGGGAGGGAGACGGCCGCCGCTCCTGAGCTGCAGTTCTCTCTCTCTCTCTCTCTCTCTCTATCTATCTCTCCTCACCTGTACTTCTAGCCCTTCCTCAGCAATCAGACGCAGGGCCGGTCCGAGTGGGCCGTGGGGAGCCCGGTTTCGCTCGAAACCCTAGAAATACAAACAGTTCCCGCTCAATTCTCCAGATTTCCCTCCTGTCTTCGCCGGACGCCATCGCGGCTGGGAGAGGGTGCAGTGGGGGGTGAGCTGCTTCGGATTGGAGGAAGAGGAAGAATGAGGGAAGAGGAGGTGGAGAAGCTGAGGGGGGTGGTGAGGGACTGCGTCAGCAAGCATCTCTACTCCTCCGCCATATTCTTCGCGGACAAGGTGGCCGCGCTGACGGGGGACCCCGCCGACATCTACATGCAGGCGCAGGCGCTCTACCTGGGACGCCACTATCGCCGGGCCCTCCACCTCCTCAATTCCTCCCAGATCGTCTTCCGCGATCTCCGCTTCCGATACCTTGCTGCTAAATGCCTGGTACTTGATGCTTCCAACCGCTTGCTCCTCCCTTTCGTCTTTCTCTTTGTGTTGGGGTTCGTCTCCAACGTGACGCTCTACAGAACTTTGCTAGCAACAACTCGATCAAACCTCCAATAATGTTTGCTTGTTTATATATGTTCTCGGAAGAAGCATACCTGCAAAATCTTGAATTCATTTCCAGCTCGAAGGACTCGAAAGGAAATCATCTTTCTCTTGTGTTCTAACATTGGGAAGCAGAACATGGAAACACCTCTGTCGCGTTATATTCTAATCTACATATAAATTGTGAAATCGAGTGTAGCAAAACAGTGCATACCAATTTTCAAGCACATATAATTGCCAATTTAGTCCCTTCCCAGTGAATCCTCTTACACAGGGGAAATTGCAGAGGTTTGTTTTCCATAATGTTTGACATACTCTGAGAATGACGCTGCCTTTCCTCCTCCTGGGCAAAGCTTCATAGATTAGTCTCTGCTATTTATAGGTAATTCTTAAGAAAATCTTCCCGATCAGTTCTTGTGTTAAGCGTTCCTATTAGTTTAAAGCTATGCAACATGGCGTAAGTAATCTTTAATCAGAATTAATCTCGATATTTGAATGTGTAAATTTTCTTTCATTGTATCGTGGATTAGTGCGAGCTTATACGTCCAAGAAGAAGATTAGATGTATCTAACTTTTACTATAACCAATTAACGGATTCTGCAGAGCACACACGGAAGCAGGATGAAATTATGTCACAACAAGTAAAATGTCATCTCAATTACTTAGCGGGAGCCCTATGTACTGCTGTTATAGAAAACAGTCCAACTTTTCAGTTTTTTCACAGACCAATTTATCATAAAACCGGGAAGTTCCGAATGTTTCCGAACAGATTAAAATTTTAAATCAAGTATCTACGTATAATCTTGAAAATAACCATAAAAAGGGAAAATGAATGTGTATTTCACAAATGGAGTGGTTAGCAGTAAAGGCCAAGTCATATAAACAAACAATAATGAGAAAATATAACTTTGCCATGAGAAAAACAGTTCTCTGGTCAAGTATGCTACTGCGAAACTTCTTCCTTTTGCTGATCGCAAGTAGCATTATTGATAGTACCTTCTTATTGCTTCACACTCCTAACATGAACTACTGGTAAAAGTAATATGAGAAAAGAAAGGACATGGAGGTATGGTTTGACTTAAGTTGAATATGAGGATATATGAGGGACGTATGGGGAGTTGTAGCAGTGGAAATAAAAGGAGATGTGGCGAGGAATTAAACTGTATTAAGGTTTATGTTTATATTTTAAAGAATCATTTAATTGCACACGGAATGCATTTATTTACGTTTGGAGAATTACATAAATTGAAAGATTGCCAACTAATCATCCCTTTATTTGGAGAAGGAGTAGGCCGAAGTATGAACATTAATTTTCACCATAAAATTATTGTCCGAACTGCTATATTAAATAATCTGTGCGATTTTCATTGGTGATGGAATCAATCTTTTCCGGCATGTAAACTCCACTAAGCTTTGGGTTTGGTTAAGTTATTTCATTCCCAACGAGTCACATTAGTAATCTAAGTGCATTGCTTACTTTTGATACTAATATCCAATGAATTACATTATTTTTTCTATTCATTCGAAGGATATTTCACCTGAAACTGTCTTTTTTTACCATTAGGAGGAACTTAAGGAATGGCATCAGTGTTTAACAATGCTCGGTGATGCTAAGGTAGATGACCAGGGAAACATTGATGGCCTTAAGGATTGCACTGCAATGTATTTGGAGAAGGATGGAGAAGATCATGAAATTAACGTAAGTCACTTCTGCTGTTAGGTTCCATTTTTATGCTTAAACTCACATAGTTGTTTGAGTGTACTCTTCACTGTTGTCTATCTCGTCTTTTCTAAGCCCACACAAGAAAAATTTCATTTCTATCTGTTTTGATTCATATTGCCCTAATGAATTCCCCATTGTTTGTCATGCTCAAATGTGTTGATAGTGAGTACAAATAATTCTAAACATTATTTACCATGTAAGCTCATGTTTTATATGTTTGCAGAATCCATCTCAAGTCCTACACCCCATCATTGAATGTGCCACTCCATGATTTACATTAAAATATTGGTAGCGTCTCGTATAAATGGTTTCATGAATTTAAGTAAATATAGCCGTGGTATTGAATGGCTTCTCCAACTTGTATCATCGCCCTTTCACGGTCACAGAGTCATCATGTTTTCTTCTCTACTACTTTATATGTCTGAAGCTCTCATAATTTACAGTGAACATGATAATATTTAGTGTGCTTTGCTCTTATTTACATACTAGGTAATTAATAATCTAACATCATGATTGCTTAAAATGTGTCTTTAATGTTATTTTCTATTTCCTGGCGTGGCAGATCATATCTGCGATATGCTTTTTACGTGGCAAGGCAAGTGAAGCTTTGGAAAATCGCAACCAGGCTCGACAATGGTGAGCTTTACTAATATTTTCTCTATCATAAGGAATATCTGTATGTTACTATCTGCACTAAACTAAAATCTACCTTAGCATGTTTCAGTACCATTAGGTCAAAGTGCATACTGGTATTTTCCAGTGCCTTGCCATCATGTAGATGGTCTCATGTTTCAGTACCATTAGGTCAGATCTTTTGCTTCTTTGATATTAAGCTTCTATGATGCTATGATGCTCATAGGATAAATAAGGTAGAGATATTGAGTCAGGAATGAAATACAAAATGGATGTACGATAAATTTCTTTAAGAGCATTGTTTTGACTGATCGTATACACTTCTTCATGATTCACAGAATAATAGTTTTTTTTTCATAGATTGCATTTTTTGGTGCTAAATGAGCTGTAAATCAGTTGAGATTCTTGAGTGCTCTCATGCAACACTTTTTTCTATGATAATGTGTCATCTAGAATGTCAAAAGTGAATTGGGCAATTATTATATTCATTTATGTCTGGGGTGTTTGAATGATTTTTTTTACAATATTCTTGAAAAACATCCTGCGCTATGTTAAACAACACATCCAGTTTCTCTTTGCCAATATTCACCGATGGTCGTCTGAGTCATCAGTGAATGAAGTTTTATCAGTTTTCTCAATCTAAATCATTCTCTCCGGTGGCAACCACTGGTTAAATACGAAAACATTGTTTTTGTATTGGTCTGTAAAGGCTTAAAAATACCTTGAAGTGGTATTCATCTATTTGTTAGAAACTCCTGTATCTTTGATTGCCCTTGCTGTCAGCTTCAGCCTACGCTGATTTTATAGAACTTTAAGTTCCTAGTGTCTTGGCGCGATTTTACCCTCCAAATGTTATAAGCATCTTGTTAAGGTGGATGTTTCTTGTCAAAATCATCATTGTACTGGGGTTACATCAGTGAATCGCATATTGAAATTTAGAGTTGGTTCGAAAAGTTTCAGCCTTCTTAATATTCGGATTGTATTTGAATGTAAGCTATGGGAAAAAGTTATTTGTGTCTCTGTGCGGAAAAGTCGCGGTGAGAAGAAATATAGCTTTCATGGAATATTCTCGTGAAACCCAATTTGACAGTTTTTTTTTCCTAAGCCTTTTGATTCCTGTGGAAATTTATCTGCCGATTTCACGATTATGTGAACTGATTTTCTGTTGCATTATCAATATTGGATCTTTGCCATATTTTGCATGTAGCCTTTTTCTGTGTTTGGTGATGCTAGGTGTTCCTTCTGGAGTTATAATATTTTTTTCTCTCTATAGGTACAAAGCAGCTATCAAGGTTGATCCCTTCTGCTATGAGGTGAAGTGGCTCTTTGTTGAGTTCAGGTTTTGATTCATTTATTTTTGTTGTTATAAACTGATATTCATCAAAGTAGAAGGCATCCTTAAGGATAGTACTGATCTATGTGTTGTGCCGTCGGGTACAGATGATCTTGTTGCTGATGGAAAATCCTTGATCTTCTTATATTTACGAAATAACCATAATAGGTTTTTTCCTTTTTGCGTCAATTTTTTCTTTTTGACTTTTAATCCCCTCATAAAAATTGTCATGCATTTTCCTCATGAATACCCATCCTATGCCAAATCTTCCTGATTTTCAATTGTGATTATACCATTCTTCTTCTGCGTTTCAGGCTCTGGAATGTCTGATCAACAATTGCATGCTAACATGTGAAGAAGGTGATAGAAGAATCCTAGTCTGGCTCATCTCAGTTCTATAGTTTGCATTAATGTTACCTCCATCTTATCAGTTGTTCTCACTCCATTGTACTGAAGTTCATCTACAATTTGACATGCATCATTTACGTTAACTCTAGATAGCTCCTGCTGGTTCATAACTCTTATGTAAGACGCCAGCTATTTATTTTTTAAGTGACCAAAGTCTTGATATGTTATTTTATATTTTGCCTCAGAGTCAAGTTTGTTGTCGTCGTTACAGTTTTCTGCTGAAGATGGATGGTTGTCGACATTTTATTCATGCTTATTGAAGAAGGTAAAGTTCTTCAGATTACTATATTGCGACATAAGTTGTAATTTTCTAGAATTGCTGTGTAGTTGGTGGGCAGGACATTCAGAATTGGTGTATTTTTTCCCTTTCATTCTTGAAGTAGGAATTATACTTTCTGAAAAATTTGTCCCTTTATTTTAAGTGTGACAAGGAAAGTACTGTAGAATCCAAATTCAGTGAGCTCGAGAACGAAAAGTGTGATGTCAGCCCAACAGATTCAACATTGTGTCGCACGCTAAGAAATAACTCGGACTTGTTGACTTGCAAGGCTGAGTATTATCATGAATGTGGGGAGTATCAGAAATGTTTTGAACTTACTTCCACGTGAGTTTCCTGACACTCTAAATTCAATAAAGAGAGATCTGATGTTTCATTATGGATGTTGACCATCATAAATGGTGTTTATTGTAAAGGCTGCTAGAAAGAGATCCCTTCCATTTGAAATGTACGTTAGTTCACATAGCAGCTGCTCTGGAACTTGGTCGATCAAATGATCTGTATCTTATGGCAAGTGATCTGGTGAAAGACTACCCTCAGAGGTATGATGTTTAAGTTGCCTAATATCCATTGTAATAGGGTTATCATGGTGATATTTCAAATGCTGGATTTAAATCCTGAATAAGCACGTCCAGTTTTGGTTTATGCTCTGGTTCATGTCTGAATCATAGATTGCATATATAAGCCGTTATATTGGTTATATAACTGTGAAACGTATACATTTTTTTATAAATAATACATAGGCTCTGGGCCAGTTTTAGGCTGTTTGACTTTTTGGGCTAAACTAGAGTTTTTATGTAGTTGAAGATCACTAAGACACAGTTTAGTAGTGATTTTTTTTTGAGAAGATAGGAGAAGATAGGTTCACATGCGTGGTCAGTATAATCAGACGTTTGGGAGGTAGAGAATGTTGCTAGCTTAGGTGTACATTTTTTTGTCTTGGTTTTACCACTTGGTAGTTTTTATGTTCTTGTTTTCTTTCACTTTTGCTAAGCTTTTTCTATTTCCCATTTTTCGGGTCCTTTTTTTAATGTTTGCGGCAGTTCATCTGAGATGAGCAATTTCGTCTTTGAATTGGCCATTATAGATCGCTTGACCTGATTTTGGAAATCCCAGCTAAGATTAGAACTAGCCCGGCAGGCATTCATGGGGAGCCTTTTTCGACAGTTTCAGTTTCGTTTTTTTCAGTATTGGTTAGATCAGCATATGTAATGGTTATACCAGTATTTAGGAAATATGCCTCATGATTCCTTCTTTTAAGCACTGGGTTATTCTGAGGAAGTTTTCTTTCATTAATGAAGATAAAAAGGCAGCGTGTAGTTCATGTTAGTAGAGATGTTACTGTTTATCATTCCTTTGCCTCCATAAGAAAATGATTTGCTGATGAACCAGTTGCCATTGAATAGAGCTCTATCGTGGTTTGCCGTTGGTTGTTACTATCAGTGCATCAAGAAATATGATCAAGCACGGAGGTATTTCTGGTAATAAATTGTTTTTTTAGATTTTTGATGATATCTTTAGAGCAATTTTGTGTAATGTATTTGGAATATTTATTCAAATATTATGTACACATTCAGTCTTCCTTTACAAAAAGATTTTAATATGCACTTCTACGGCCAGGCTTTTACTTCTTATGGTTCATGTGGCACTCACCTTACTATGCTAACTTTAGTATCATGGTTTATCTCAAAGTGGCTTATCTAGCTTTTAATTTCTAAAGTCGCTTGTCTAAAAGATTCGCGATATAGTTTGTAAGGCGTTTCAATTGCCCCAAATGAGTCACTGGACATGCGAGTTTTATTTATCCCAATAATATCTCTATACATGAGAATCAACAAGTTCGGCCCTGCATTGTTCACAAAATTTCGGGTCACCCAGATTCTCATCTCCGTTTATACGCATGAAGTACGCATATGAAGTTGTCTAAAATTTTATGTAATTTAGCAAACACGACATACACCATTGCTTTTGGAATATTTGTTGCATCCATTTGTTGTGGATGTCCTTGGTCATCTTTCCAAATTTTTGATTTAATCAATTCATTTGGCAAAATAGGGCCTGAAACTAAACGACTTTTTTTTGACATAATTGCAAGTGATGTGTAATTTACCTGCATATCTGTTGTAGACTTGTCCATTGATTTTGGAATATTTTGATTCCAAATGAAAGAAAAAATACTATCTAGTTCTGATACTTAAATGAGATTCTCTGGTTTCCTGTGGCAGAGATGGACACCAGGCTCCTTGAGCTTAATGGGCTTATCATGTCGTAGTAGCAGTATATTTCAATAAATCAGTCGGTCACTACACTCGGGGGGTGTTTAATAAAAATAAATGAATGAATTTAAGTTGTGAATAATTTATTCGAATGGTAAAGGATAATATTCATTCAAGAAACGAATTTTCTTTGACTGTCTAATATCTGTTGGGATGAGAAGTGTATCTTAGACAGAAAAGTCATAAAGCATTATAATTAATTATTTTAGCTCACCTGCGAGCATGCTTCACAAAGATAGAATTTGTGGGGAAATTCAGAGGAACACATATCTTCTAAAAAATTTATTTCTTATGCCCCCGCTGCTTGTGGCTGTAACATCATTAGTCTTTCTCTGATATAATAAAGCCTGTCCCTGCTTCTTTTATCGATTTTACAATATTGCCTTTCAATTGAAAGCACATATTAGTGCACCATTTGAATCTGAATGAATATCATATTCCTGTTTCTCACTGTTTACGAACCTACCCTTCTAAAAAGACAACTCGATGTTTTTATGTAGTAAGGCCACAAATCTGGATCCAGCATTTCCACCTGGTTGGTTAGGCTTTGGGAACGCATATGCTGCCCAAGAAGAGAGCGATCAAGCTATGGCTGCCTTTCGCACTGCTGCTCGCTTGTTTCCTGGGTAAGATTTTTAAAGAACTAAATGAACTCATTTTTTTTTAATTTCGTTAAGAGTATCATATGCATGAGAAGTCGTGAAATGCTGATCTACAAGATATAATTGGTCAGCATAAGTATTTCCTATTATTCCATCATGTAATTCGGAGTACTTATTTAAGTTGTCACTTGGACTAAGCACTCGAGGGAATGGTGTGAAATAGATATGTCAGACTGCATTCACTGGTCTGGTACTGCTTAGATCACCTATGAAAAGATTCATTCAGCGAGGTTCAACATTTTATGAGATGTTTTTGAGCATCTGGAAATATCTTGAATTAGAAAAACGTTTCGTTTTAAAAGATTTAGAAATAATTGTCTTGACTTGATGCTTTTAGAAATGAACCTTCTGTCAATAGCGGTTAATCAGCTCCCTGTTAAAGATGACTTAAGGGCAGTCCGCCTTACCTCGGTAATTGAAAGGTATCTTTCCGCCTCACATGTGGCGAAAATACCATGAAATTCCATTTACACTTGGGGAGCTCGTCGGGCCAACTCCTGAGCACCTTGCCGACTGGGTTGATCAGGTCTGCTCAAACCCTCATTTTAAAGGCAATTTTGACCCCATTGCTTAAAGGTTGGCCAAGCCGAGGTTTGCCAGGCCTGCATGTCGAGGAGCGGTTAAGGGCTGCTCTGACCTACAAAAAGCTTCATTATGACGCTGCAAAGGAAGGATTTAAGATCTTATGATGAATGAGTGCCAATATGTTGTATTCTTAAGAGATTAGGTCTTGCCTGATTGCCATTCAAGCGTCCAAAACCCAGATTTAATCCTACTTGTATCTGATATATTGATTTCTTTCTTTCTTGTCGGTTTTTCATTTGGGAACCGCAAAGTGTAAATTTTCATTCCACATTCGCTCTCTATGTCAAATTGTGATACTCTTATTCAGGTGTCATTTACCAAAACTCTACATCGGGATGGAATACATGCGGACACACAATTTCAAACTTGCAGAGCAGGTGATTTTCGGGCTCAGATCATGGAACACTCCCTCACATAATCACCAAATGGAACACATTTGCATGTCCATCCAATAAAATTTTGTAATATTTACCAGTTTATTCCTCATTTTCGATTTGCATTGGGCTTCCCAGTGGTTAATGAGTGAGTTAATTATTTTAGGTCTGTAAGCTAGCCTCTGTTGTTTGACCTAAAGTTGTTCTTGCTATTCAATTTTTTCATGATTATCTTACCTGTAATACTGTCTACCTAGTTTATAGGCGCATGTGCGGTTTTCCTTTTCTGATCACTTCATGACTATTTAGCCATAAGCAGACAAACGGCTTGTAATAAGAGAAAAGCAATGAAGTAAAAATCGTTTGTGTTGATTTTTCAATGACAAGTATTTAACCATGAAGTTGTTTCTTTCTCTAGTTTCTTCTCCAGGCAAAGGCTATATGCCCTTTCGATCCTCTTGTCTACAATGAACTCGGAGTTATTGCTTATCACACCAAGGAGTAAGGAAATTCCCGTATTTCAAATTGTTGATTACTTTTGCCTTCCTCTTATGCATTACCCCGCCAAATGTGTCAGTTTCATTGAAAACTGATGTTATAGATAATTTTTCTGCTCATTTCACCATTTTTTATTGAATTTTTTTCACCTCTCCCTGTCACACGTGTATAGGTACAAAAAAGCAGTCAAATGGTTTGAAAAGACGTTGGCTTTCTTTCCATCGTCACCCAGTGAAGTGTGGGAAGCAACTCTAGTAAATCATGCACACGCATTGAGAAAATTAAAGTATGTACTTTTTTTGGCAGATTATTCTCCACTTATGACGCGTGTATTGCGTTTTACGCAGCTATTACTGGCCTCAATTGTGAATTCCAATCAGTGGAAAATTCCTTGCCTAAAATTACCCTTTTCAATGTTCAATTGTCTTTCAACTTTGTGAATTGTCCATCGTCATATACATTGGATGCAATTAAATACTTGTTCCTCTTTCTTAGATGTAACAAAACCACGTTTTTTTTTTCTCTTTTGGTCTTTCTCATCAACAATGAGTCGGCAGTTCAATTTCTTTCACTGAATGCGTGAACAAAAAGCAAGGCTGAAACCTCTCTCTCTCTCTATTTCTGTCTGGTCAACATCATGCGGGACTGTCACTCAAATAGTTACATAAATCTTTCAACTATTATTTCTTTTACTTCCAAAATCAGGAGGAACAAACAAGTTTCGGTTCATTTATTCCATGGAAAAGAAAAAAAAATGTTATCTTTCGAAGGCTATATTGTTGTTTTAGTCTATGATATTTCCTTATTCCTGTCTAGTTATTTCGGATGCCATGCTGTTTTGCTGAATGATTGATTTATTTCCGCTTTTAGAACCTTGGATGCTAAGGTACGTCTCCTGCATCAGAACTTAAATCGTGTGAATCGTGTTTCAGGAGGTATACTGAGGCTATCACATTTTATGAGAAGGCGCTGGCGCTTTCTACTCGAAGCTTGAGCACTTACGCCGGACTAGCTTACACTTATCATCTACAGGTAACAACTCGTGCTTGTCGCCTTTCTCTCCAGCGTACGATTTTTCGTTTCCCTTATTTCCACGCATTTTTTTTTTAATTTTCCACTCTATCTACTGGCGAAATGCCCTTGTTGGAAGAGAATGCCCAATGGCATGGATCATTCATCAATAGTGAGGCTTCCAATGGCCTATCCAGTACGGGTTTCACCTTCATTTATGGGCTGGGCTGGGCTGGGCTGGGCCTGGCCAGTCCCGGGCCTATTGTCCACTGGCGATTACCAGAACTCATGGAGAGTCCGAATTGTACGATTTTTTAACGGCCCTGGAATTATTTCATCGGGGTCTTTATGTTCCTGGCTGCTCTTAACGCACATCCTAATCATTTTCTCAGGATAATCTTGATGCTGCGATCAACTGTTACCACAAGGTACCCAGTTGCCATTTGCTTTTAAGTACCCCCATTGCATTAGTACTAACGAGATTATGCCCAAATCCGATGTTTTGCTGTTTGTTTTCCGAGTCTTATCTGTTATCGTGCTGTTTTCTTCTATTCAGGCCCTGTGGTTGAAACCCGATGACCAGTTCTGTACGGAGATGCTCACAAAGGCCCTCGAAGATGAATCCCGCGGACCAAGTAACTGGTTAGAATCCCGCGACTCATAACGGCCTGGTTCATCCTCTGATTCTGTGAATAATTTAGATAACTTGCTCCATGGATCGGGGATGATGTTCTTAGCCATAGAGGTAGATGTTTTTGAGAAATGAAGCCACCCATCAAACAAATAGTTCCAGATAGTGCCCATCTGCTGCTTGATGATGAAGTTTGGAAAATCATTTGAGAAGGAGAAGAAAAAAAAAAAGAAGGGGGAATAGCTTACAATGGCGAGCCGAGACATTCCTGGAGGTCGCCACTGTCTGTGCAGCAAAAAGCCAACAATGGCGAAGAACATGGAGAAGGGCTTAGAAGCCCAGTGAGCACCCCAGAGAGCTGCTGCGGCTTCCCCCCCCCGGGTCCATATTAGGACGCCTCCGACCCAATATGTACAGTGGAACTGGCCCAAGCGATCAGACCTTGCGCAAGGAAAACCCAAACCTGGTTCATCAGCATGGCGCTCTTTCTCATCTTCTTCTTCTTTCTAGGTTTCTTGTTCTAACCGAGGGCCACTGAAGCGGGTTCGCAAGGATGGTTCTCTCTCAGTCTCCCTTAATTTCTGACAACAGCCCAAGTTTACCATTAAGTTCACCCCGTCGTATCTTCCTGCTTGGGACTGTTCTTCGGCTCACAGGCTCGCCTCAGAACATGTTTACGCGGAAGAACCAGGGGAGGATGAAGGCGATCACCAGGCAAGCCATCAAGAAATTACAGAGGGGCTGGCCCCTCCAACATCTGGCTCTCTGGGGGGCTTCTCCCCCTCCGCCGCCGCCCCCCTCGCCACCATCGCCGCCGCTCCTCTCGCTCCACTCTTCCAGGAACCCGCCGTCTTCAACTCCGGTCACATTCTTCGCCACCAGTCCACAGATTTCGCAAGATCTGGTTCACACCGCCGAAAGAAACCCATTCCGACCAGGTTAGCTCCGTGGTCAAGATTAGTCCTTTTCTTCATAAGTAAGAGAACCAAGAGAAGATCCTAGGGTTTCTTGAGTAGCCCACCAGAATCCCAGTTTTTTATAGGCCTCTAGATAGGAGAATATTCCTTAATCGGGTATATGGTATAAGGAGGGAGAAGATTTCCAGAAGCCGTACCTGTTTCCTTTGAGCTTGAACCAGGCCTCAGAGCAATGCCGGTGGGAGAGAGCCAGATCGTCCTTGCACCCACAGCCGAGATTGATCAGCTCCGAGGATTCCGAGCCCTCGAGCCGCTCCTGACTCAGGTGGCAGATCCTGCACAGCTTCTCGGAGCCCCACTCGCCGCCGCCGGGTACCTTCCCGGCGTCCCCCTTGATATCCAGAACGACTGAATCCTTCTCCCCCTGCCCACGGGCGGCGCCACCGTGCGGTGGCCCGGTTTTCGTCTCCGGCGCATCCGGCGGCGCCGTCAGGACCTTCCCCAGGTCCACCACCACCACGCCGCCGGTGGCCACGGGAGGACCCACGGAGGGGGTCGCCGGCCCCGGCGCCGGCGGACTGGCGAGGGGAGCCGCCCCTGCGCGAGCGACTTCCGCCTCCGGATCCATTGAAATCCCCTGCTACTTACTTCCCCGCAGCGGCGGCGGTGTGGAGGGGAGAAGACGAAGGGAAGACCCAATGCTGCATCTGAGGCCCTGAAAGTGGAGATGGGCGAGCAAATAGCCGGCAGTATTTGACCTCCGGAGACCGCCGTCGTATAAAAAATCCCGTTTTTCGCGAGCCCACTGCAGCTCGACGGAGACAAGAACAGTACTGCCCTCGCCCCAGGGGAGGAGAGATTGGGGTGAGGGAGACGGGTATGGATACAAAAAATGCCGCTGGATATGGAAAAGGTTGACGGCCGTGGAAATGGCGCTCGGCTGGGTGCATAGATAATTGCAGGCCGCGAGGATAATTATCTCGCCATCGCTGTCGAGCTCCGAGCGGTGGGGACAAGAGACCTGGCGAGCTGTGGTGCGGGGACGGCAGCTCCCCACGGGGCACGGAATATGTGGCCCGTCGTCGTCAGGTGGAAGATGGGCACAGCTTCGACCTCGGCGGCGCCGCAAGGGAAGATTCAAGCCCCATCTTTTCCATTAACTCATCTGTTCCCCGCTTCGGCTTTGGAAGCTCTCGCAGCCGCACAATGGAAGCGTCAGTGGGCAGCGGAAGACCGATAGAATGACGAGGGAATCTGAAAGGAAAAAGAGAGAGAAGCACTGGGTCAACGGTGGGCGGTACTCTAGTGGAAGCTATCGAGCAGAACTCTCGTTCCTCGGATGCCCCCGTTTGACGGCACAGCGTCCGAATGGAGGGAGCAGGATTCGGGGGAAGCCGCTCAATGAAAGCTTAGGCGCTCGCCATTAATGGCCGGCTGCTATCAAGGATAATCACCGTCCATATCTCCGTCTTCCCCTGTAGTCACGCTGTACATCCTTTCGAAACTCGGGAACCCGTTGATTCTGACCTGAAATGAAATACGCGATAAAGACGAAAGTCGGCGGTCATGAAGCGACTGATCAGCGAACTCCGCGTCAAAGATGTCGGCAGCGGAAGCCAAGCAGCGGCTCCCCGATGGAAACTGAAAACTTGCTGTCCAAGTCAACGAGCCAGCGGGTTACGTGCTGAACGCGTCTCCGGGATAACCGAGCAAGCAAGTCGTCCGCCGCCTGGTTTGGCGGCGAGACCGCGCCACCCGGGCATCCTCTTCCTGGTCAGAACAGCGCGTCTGCTCCTGGGAATTCAACGTCTTTACAGACCAACTATTGTATCAATTTCTTCTGGTTGTTGAGGATGAAGGCGCCCAGCAGGCGTTGAATCTACCAAGAACGCAACCTTCATCGCATAAAAAGAAAAACCCCAAATCCTTACCAACTAAGGAGCTCATTTATTCGGTCCCGAGCTAGGGGACGAAGAAGATCACATCCATCCAGAACCAGGTGGACTGATTCTCAAGCACTACCATGCAATTGACGAGTGTCGGTATTTGATCTGATGCTAGAAGACAAAGGCAATTAGTCGGGGGTGAATCGATCAAGACCATCTTTTGCATTACGTCAGTCATTAATAAAATAGCAAGAATCGACAGACCAGACCTACCCCGTGATTTTCAAACTCTCCCCAGTCAACCTCCTTTGAAAATTCCTACACCTACCCAAGATTCAGAGAAAATGGAAGAGGAAGAGAGAGAGAGAGAGAGAGAGAGAGAGAGAGAGAGAGTCCGGGTAAGCGATGACGAGAGGAACAGGAAACATGTTTTCGTGCAGGCCCACTTCTCAGTTTGGGCTTGAATGGAGGCCCAATATCACAAATGATCTATTAATCCCGCTGCAGCAAGCTGTAGCCCGTGGGGAAGGGCTCACTCACTAAGAGACTTCGGAAGCATCCCTGAGCTTTGTCGGCCCAAATCCCTAATTAGGATAAATTAAGCCATTTATTTGAATATTACGTAAAAAATGCACGCCGAATTCGGCCGCGTGGGGCCCGGATGGTCGTCAATGCTTACGTCACCTTAACCGATCATTGACACCACCGCTGGCCTCTTTAATAATAATAATTATTATTAGTATTATATTATTATTAATATTTATCTATACTAAATATATCATCGGTTGCCGGCTACACTGAAAGTGAATAAATAATAATAATAATTTATTTATTTCCAGGTTTTGTCATTATTCTCGCGGCGACTGGGGGCGGCGTTTACCGTTGTCGAGTTCCGGACAGCCAATGGAAGCTTGAAGAAGGAAAGGCTGACTTGGCAAGTGTGGGCTCCACCGCCGACTTTTTTTTCCCTTTTCCCGAGGTGGTGCGGCCGTTACAGAACGGCCTTTCCCGGGTTCTTCTCTATCCTCTCCGCCTCATTCTCCGGCGGTCGAGACTGAAGACTTCTTTGTTGTTTGGCCACGGCGGCGGGAAGGTAGAAGGCGAAGGCGAAGGCGATGGCGGTGAGTGGTGCGCTGTTCAGGGGGGTGGTGGGACGGCGGGGCGGCGCCGCCTTCTCGCCGGGGAACCGATCCATGTCGTCGTGGTGGAGCAACGTGGAGCCGGCGGCGAAGGATCCCATCCTCGGCGTGACCGAGGCGTTCCTCGCCGACCAGAGCCCCGACAAAGTCAACGTCGGAGTTGTGAGTGTCTCCTTGTATTCTCCCTTCTCGGCGCGGTTTTCCGATCGTCTTATATACGTTTTCAATTGGAAAACGAAGTTGTCTTCGTTTCTTCTTTTCTCTCGCCCATCGTCGCCGCTCCGGGTCAGGATCGAGTGTGGAGATCATCTGTTTTCGGTTGTTTTCTCGGTGATTATAGGGTGCCTATCGTGACGATAATGGGAAGCCCGTCGTCCTGGAGTGTGTCAGGGAGGCGGAGAGGAGGATCGCCGGAAATCAGAATATGTAACTTTTCTGCTCCATTTTCTTATGAATCGCGTCTTATTCTTTTTCTGTTTCTCCTTATCCCTTTATCTGTTCTTCTGTTATTTATCCGGATAGCCGAATAACGTAAGCACATGTTCTGGATTCATTACCTTACGCTCTCCGCTCTTTTTCGTCAGAAGCATCTCGTTGGTCCATCTGCTTCTACCTTTCTCGCCCGTCGCACAGAATTTGCTTCGAAATTTTATGCCGGGATCAATATTATGCCACCATTGGGGTCCATTAAGCCATTCAAAGAACGAGAGGCACGTTTGCGTGTATTGAGACTCTCTGTCTTCGGACTGTGAATTTCTGGGGTCGCTTTATGGTCTGTAACTTTCCTGGACGTAGACAGATTACTGGTTGAAAACGCGCGGTATAAGAGGGATGGCTCCTATAAACGGATTACTTTGATGATAGGGTGGGGAAGTGGATGAGCGCGATGGACAATATGCTCGATGGGCCAGAGTCAAATAGCGAGAAGATTCGTTTTCTCAATCTGGCCGCGATCCACGTAAAAGTCAGATAGACGAATAAATAATATAGTGACGTGACGTAGATTGGCGCCATTCTGTTCTCCGATTCAGCAAACAAATGAAAAGATTCTCTTCCCACAAGTCCAAGTTGAGTCAGTTTGCAGACATTTTAAGCCCCTGTTTACGTCATCCTTGAGGGTTTTTGTTTAGGTTTTTCCTTCCATGTTGGTGTTCCATTTGGTTGTTCTAAGCAAGCTGGAATGACAGGGAATATCTTCCTATGGGAGGAAGTCTTAAATTTATTGAGGAGACATTGAAGCTAGCATATGGGTCCAATTCTGAGTTCATAAAGGACAGAAGGGTTGCAGCTGTGCAAGCTCTTTCAGGGACGGGCGCATGCCGACTATTCGCAGACTTCCAGAGGCGTTTCCAACCTGATTCCCAAATATATATTCCTGTTCCAACCTGGTCCAAGTGAGTTTCTCTTTGTTTTCTTCATCCCTCTTTCTCCCCTTTATAGTAGTTCACTTTTCCAAGATTCTACTGTAACATGTCTACAGTCACCACAACATCTGGAGGGATGCCCAAGTTCCTCACAGGACCTTCCACTACTACCATCCCGAGTCAAAAGGATTAGACTTTGCCTCATTACTGGATGATGTGAAGGTACAGAAGCAAGGATTAGATAATGGTTTGGGTCATTGATTCAAAGTCAAGATGATCTTACCAACTTTCTGTCATATAGAATGCGCCCAACGGTTCATTCTTCTTGCTACATGCTTGTGCTCATAATCCTACGGGGGTGGATCCTTCAGAGGAGCAATGGAAAGAAATATCATACCAGTTCAAGGTAGTTTAAATTTATTGTGTACTTTCTTCGTGATTCGAAGATGCTTTTCTTCGGCTGGGCTTTAAATCTGTGGATGTAATGCTGCCTAATGATGTCTAGGTTAAGAACCATTTTGCGTTCTTTGACATGGCGTACCAAGGATTTGCCAGCGGTGATCCTGAAAGAGATGCAAAGGCGATTCGAATCTTTCTTGATGATGGTCATCTGATAGGATGTGCTCAGTCCTATGCTAAAAATATGGGGTTGTATGGTCAGAGAATAGGCTGCCTCAGGTATGTTTCCATCTTCTATGTCCTAAATAAATATTACCGATAAGATTTTTCATGGATTCCCCATGTGTTCTCACTTTAATTCAGCAGCTTCTTCGCAACTTATTAACTGTTTATTTGATTTATGCTCCGTCATTTTACGACCCGTTTACAATTTTTTTATTTTTGGTCGATGGAAAATTCATTCGTGTTGCAAATAAAACAACCGTTTTTTTGCTCTCTTTTTTTTTTTTTACAATGTCAATCTTTTTTAACAGCATCTTATGTGAAGATGAACTACAAGCTGTTGCCGTGAAGAGCCAGCTGCAACAGATTGCACGGCCCATGTATAGCAACCCACCTCTTCATGGTGCTCTTGTCGTTCCCACTATTCTAGGTGATCCAGAACTAAAGAGTTTATGGTTACAAGAGGTGAAGGTGTGTTACCAACGACTGTTCTCTCCCCTAATATTTTGTTATGGAGAATTCGCTTCCCATTGGCGATCCATCTTCATCTGGAGAAGACTGGGGAGCTTTTTTTTTAATTATTACAGAAAATTTTTGTATTATGTCAGGGTATGGCTGACCGGATCATTGGGATGAGAACTGCTCTCCGAGAAAGCCTTGAAAAGCTTGGTTCAACTCTTTCTTGGGAGCACATTACTAACCAGGTAATGGTTATCTTTCTTCTACATTGTTCAATGGCATCAACTAGTTGGAAGAAAGACGCTTCTCTCTGCTAATACCTTGTCTGTTTTCTTGATGCCATCAAGATAAAACCCCAAATGCATTTATAGTTTATTTTATTCCACAACATCATCCATGCGAATCACAACCTAATCATGTCCATTTTTCATCTGAATGACCTCTACCATGTAGGTTGAGGAGAGTCTTTTCATGATTGTTAGCTGAAATTTATCTCACAAAGATCATTCTTCGATTCATTTTAAACGTTTACAACTTAATCCTTCTTATTGGACAGCCTGCTTCAAATATTTGATTGGTCCAACTCTTAGTGACTGAAAATAGCCCAAGCGAATTTAGATTCCTAGTGTCCCTTTTTCCATTGAATCGATATACACCTTTATTCTAGGTTAAAACCTGATCCCACATCTAATATCGATATTTACTGCTAACGACAGTGTAGCTTCCATAATCTTGATAGCGTCATCCCTAACATTTGCAATACCTTTTGCAACAACAAACAAAAAAATCTTAGTTATTGTAATCTTTTGCCCTAATCTATGGTATAATGTAATCCATTTTTTTGAGATTTTTTCAATGCTACAAATGTTCTTAGAACGCTCCCAGTTGGGTCCATTCCTGACTTCACTTGTGATTCTCATGGCCTCTGTCCGGAAAACAGATTGGGATGTTTTGCTACAGCGGTATGACACCGCAACAAGTTGACCGTTTAACCAGTGAATTTCACATTTACATGACACGAAATGGTCGGATAAGGTCGGTGATTCTTTCTTCCTTCATCCACCTTTTGGCTTAACAAAAATAGAATTACTACACTGTTTATTGGGCTTAATTCCGGACATCAGGATCATCATATCATTGTCAATTCTGCAGCATGGCAGGAGTCACGACAGGAAACGTTGACTATTTGGCCAATGCAATACATGCGGTCACAAAGTCCGGCTGAGGTATTTCCCCTGCCTTCTCTTGCATGTTCGTCAGAGCAATGAAGAAAGAGGCCGTTTAAAGCCTAATGAGTCACTCTACAGATGTTTGGAAATAAGGGTTCTTGATGATCCCGACCCTCAGTTTTGTTCACTCCTTGGAGAGAGAAACGAGTGAAATAATTCGGAAGAAATTGTCTCCCCTTTATTTGTTCCTGTTCTTGGTTGGGACGAGTTCTCTTGATAAAATTCTGGTCGGGAAACCCAAAACCAGATGTGAATGCTGGAAAAAACGATTTTTTATTCATAAATGCGCAGGAAATATCGAAAAAGTTCTCATTGAAGGTTATTGCATTCATTATGATCCTCAGAATCATGGCGATTGGAGCGACCGAAAGCAAACTTTCAGCCTGTGGGATGATTTTATATGATTTCCATGAACACATGTTCTTGCTTATTTTTTGGTGTTTATTTTTTGATATTTCTAAAAACTTTCCAGTGGGTTCACTCAGATCTTCTCATTAAATCCTCCACATCAAAATATGTTCATCAGACGAATGAAGACTGCCTCCCTCACTTAAGAGCCATTTCTGCATCACACCCAGAAATCGATTCAACCATGCTAATCTCAATTGAGCTAGGTTTCCACTTGCTCTCCACAGAAGTATAAACAAGAACAAGTACTAGGGTTTTGGGTTTAGGTTAACAGAACCACTCCACTCTGACTTTGCATGACAAGTAATTACAAAAGAATGGGCTATTTTTTGTTTGGAAAGAGCGCCTCAGATGAGGAAAATAAGAAAAATCCGAAGAAAAAAATATTGGAATTATCTTCTACATATATTTCATCTGTTCATTCAGGAAGACGAGGACCCTGAACAAGCTCGCCCACTCAGGGTGCTGCTCTCTGTCCTTGGCCACAAACCAGTGCACCTGCCTGTTGACTTCTATCCAGCTGCAGCCTGCCCCTTTCTTCACCCCTCTCTCGCTCATCAGCTTCCTCGTTGACTCCACCTCCCTCCATCTCCCGAACTCCGCCAGCATATTAGACACCATCACGTAGTAACCTGAGCCCCCCTGGTCTCCGCCATGGCCGATAATCTGAGCTCCAGAGAAGATGGCCAGGTCAAGATTGCAGTGGATTCTGCAGGCCCCGAGCAGAGATCCCCAGACGGCGGCGCTGGGCTCCATGGGCAGGGCCCGCACCAGCTCCACGGCTCTCTCCAGCCTCCCTGACCTGCCCAGGATATCCACCATGCAGGCGTAGTGCCCCTCTCTAGGGCTGACGTGGAACCTCTCCATGCTGTTGAAGATCTCCACCCCTTGCTCCACCAAGCCACCATGGCTGCAGGCCGACAGAGCGGCGATGAAGCTGACCTCGTCGGGCTCCTCCATTGCCCGGAAGATCTCGAGGGCCTCCTCTCCAAGTCCGTGGAAGGCGTACCCGCCGATCATGGCGTTCCAGGTGACCAGATTCTTCTCCGGCATTTGGTTGAAGACCTTCCGTGCGTCCCTGATCCGCCCACATTTCGCGTACATGTCGATGAGGGCGCTGCCCACGAAGGTCTGCTCATCCAGCCTTCTCTTGGCCGCCCAGAGATGGACTTCTCTCCCCTGTCTGACCCCCGACACGCCCGCGCAAGCGGCGAGGACGCTGGTGACGCTGATGGGGTTGAGCTCCACCTCCGCCATGATCATCCCACTGAAGAGCTCCAGCGCCTCCCGGTAGTGCCCGTTCTGGGCGAGCCCCGCGAGCATGGAGCTCCAGGATATCACGTCCTTCCCCCCCATCTCCTCGAAGATGGTCCAGGCGCCGCCGACCATGCCGCACTTGCCGTACGCCGAGACGAGGGCGTTCGCCACCCGCCGGTCGGACCCTGTTCCTCGCCGGAGGCAGACGCCGTGGATTTCCCTGCAGTGGCCTGCCCAGCGGAGGTCGGCGACCGCTGGGAGCACGCTGGCCGTGGCTATGGCGTCTGGTGCCAACCCTGCGCTCAGTAGCCATCGGAATACTCCCACGGCCTCTTTGGGCCTTCCCTCTTGAGCCAGTGAGGAGATGATCCCGCTGTAGGTGATCACATCTGCGCGCAGCCCTCGGGCTCCCATCTCGTGGAGAAGACGGAGGCTCTCCTCGAAGAGGCTGTTCCTGGCGTAGCAGGAGATCATGGCGTTCCAGGAGACCCCGTCGAGGAGGACGGAGCTATGGAAGATGAGCCCAGCCTGCCGGATTCCACCGCAGCGGCCGTAGGCGGAGATGAGAGCGTTCTGCACAGTGGAGCAGGACATCAAGTCGCTCCTCACGGCATAGCCGTGGGCTTCCCGGACGGTCTTGGCGGAGGAGCACGCAGTAAGGGCGCTCGCGAGGGTCACCTGGTCGGGCCGCAGCCCGCCATGGCAGGCCATCTCTCTCACCTTCACCAGCGCCTCCTGGTGCAGCCCGCTATGCGTGTAAGCAGAGACGACGGAGTTCCAGGAGACGACGTCCCGCTGAGGCATTCTCTCGAACAGTTTGAGCCCATCACCAAGGCTGTCGCACTTGGCGTACATGCCGACGAGGGAGTTACAGACGAAGAGGTCCGACCCGAGCCCGGAGGTCACCGAGAGCGCGTGCAGCTGCCTTCCCCGGCGAAGGTCCGGCAAGGCCTTCGCCATGCACGAGAAGGTAGACGAGTTGGGGGCCAAACCTTCCGCCCTGCTCTTCCTGCAGAAGAGGGCGACGGCTCGCTGGTGCAGGCCATTGCAGGTGAGCCCCCTGATCGTCGCGTTGAGGAGGAAGGCGTTGGGTTCCTGGAACCCTTCGAGGATCGCCTCCGCCGCCGACGGGTTGCCGCAGAGGGAGTAGAGGCTGATGAGCTTGGCGGAGAGGAAGGAGTCATTCTGCAGCCCGCAGGTCACCACCCTCGCGTGGAGAATGGAGCCCAGCAGGGGATCGTCGCATTGCCGGAGACAAAACTCCAGCAATCGCCGGCAATCTTCGACCGCCGGAAGCTGAGAAGTCGGCCCGTGAGCGGAGGGGCAGAGGCTACCGGGCAACCACGAGCTTCTGGCGCCGGCGCCGGCGGACAGGAAGGCTCTCATGCTCTCCCATTCCCAGCCCGCGACAAGGCCCACTGCGCCGGCGTCGGCGGCCGAAGACTAGTACTCTATGCTCGATCCCCCTCCGCCATTGCCGCCCTCAAGATCAACCATAATAATCTTAAATTTCGAACTAGCCGGGAGATTCAACCAATCTTTACCCCAAAATGGCATATCTCAGAGCATGGATCATCCCCACAACAAGAAGAAATCTGGCAAAAAGACAATGAGAATTTTTGTCAAGAGACTCAGGGGAGAAGAATCATGGAACCAAGCCAGCCCGCCGGCATCTATAAACAACTTCGCTGGCCTCCATCTTCTGTTTCTGTAAAGAAGGCTAATAAATACACTAGAACCAGGGAGGGAAGAAGACGAGTTCATCTGGGGCCCGAGAGCTCAATCGGTTCGATGATGAAGGAGGACTCGTCCGGTGGGTGGTGCTCGTGGCTTCTGGAGAAACTACACGATCTTTCGCAGAGGTTCGCCGCCATGGATTCCTCTGCTGGGCCCCCGGCGCCGGACCCACCTTCCAAGGCCTTCACAATCTCCGACATCTTCGGCCGGAGGCCAGGGAGGGATTGGGTGCAGAGCAGGGCCAGGCTTACGGCGTTCTCCAGCTCCATATCATCAACAGACCCACAGAGCTCCTTGTCCACCAGGGTCTCCAGTCTCTTCCCCTCGTACGCACTCCTCACCTGCAAATTTTCAGGAACATCAAGAATGAAAGACAGGCCGAGATGAAGAACGCTAAGAACCCACAGCGATGATCAACATCCGAGAGATTGAAGAGGAGAGAGACGAAGACGACGCCGCCGCTTACCCAGTCGAGGAACATCATCCCTTTGTGGGCATGGCCATTGCCGGCGCTGAAGGACCTCCCCCCCGTGACCAGCTCCAGGAGGAGGATCCCGAACCCGAAGACGTCCGTCTTCTCCGAGGACTGCCCGGTGGCCAGATACTCCGGGGCGATGTGGCCGACGGTGCCCCTCACGGCGGTGGTGACGTGGGAGTCCCGGCGGTCGAGGAGCTTCGCCAGGCCGAAGTCTCCGACCACCGCCTCGAAGCTCTGGTCCAGCAAGATGTTCGCAGCTTTCACGTCCCTGTGGATGATCTTCGGGTTGCACTGCTCGTGAAGGTAGAGAAGCCCCCGCGCGGCTCCGAGGGCGATGCCCATGCGCCTGCTCCAGTCCAACGGTGGACTCTCCCCGCACCTGCCTGGAAGAACAGCGTTGACTTTAGGAAACAAACCCAGAAAACAAATCAAAACCTGCGGCGTGATGTCGTCTCAAAAGGCAGAAGATTGAAATAATTTTTTTTTTCAGTCGGAGTCATCTTGTCTGGTTGCGTGGAGGCTCAGAGACGCGGCCGAACCTCTCAGCTGGTCTGCGACGCTGCCATTCGGCATGAAAGGGTAAACGAGCAGCCTTTCATTCGTGGTCATGCAGAACCCATACAGACGAAGCAGATTGCGATGGAGGGCTAAGCCGATCATCTCCACCTCCGTCTGGAACTGAAGCTCGCCGGTGAAGTTCGGGTCCTTGAGCCTCTTCACCGCCACCACCGTCCCATTCCGCAGGAAGCCCTTATAAACCACTCCGAAGCCGCCCTGGCCCAGGATGTTCTTCGGATTGAAGTTGTCAGTGGCCATCACGAGCTCCCGGAACGTAAACCTCTTCAAGTGCCCGATATCGAGCTCGCAATCTTGCTGCTCTGCAGCAAAAAAAAACAAAAAAAAAAACTCATTTACTGTTCAGATTAGAGGAAATCGATTGTCTGAAAGGTTACTGCGGTGGTGAGGAGTACCGTCTAAAGTGAAACCAACAGGGCATCTGCTCCACTGATGCCAGCAGATGAGCACCATTAAAGAGACCGCAAGCGCGGAGCCAAGGCTAACAGAGACAGCAACCACCATTTGGTGATCGCTGCCCTTCGGTGAAGCATCCATCTCTGCGAAAATAAATGGCCCAGATACCTCTGAATGAATGCCAAACCAAAAACGGAGAGCACTGGCGTAAAGTCAACGGGGAAGGGACTTCCTGTCTATCATGTTATTACCCTTGACTGGCACTGGAACTTCCACGCACCCTTGCAAGACTGACGGAGTGCACAGAAACTTGTTCCCTGCAACACTAGAGAGGAACACGGACTGTAAGGGAGACCCAGGGGGAAAAAAAAAAAAAAAAAGAGAAAGAAATGGTACTGCATGAATTCTCCAACGGGAGAGTGGGATTGCTTGCATCCATTCAATACGTGATTTTTATGTGCCCAATTTCGAGATTTGATTCATTGGAAAGTATGAATTCCCAAGGTTCATTTTCCCAAGTTTTAAATTGGTGGCCAATGCACCCATCTTACCTGTAGTCCTTGGCAAGTATCCTGGGGGTTGGGCCGCTGAGATTATTGAAAGATAGATCCCTGCACCATGTTGGCCGTGCCAATTTTAGCAAGGAACCTTGAGAATGGGTCACAAGCAAGCATAGGATGGGAAGCATACAAGAACGAAAGGCCAGAGAGGCTGGCGACAGTTCCAGGGATGGGCCCGGATAAGTTGTTTCCATTCAGCCGCCTGCGAAATTTAAATGGACCAGGGGAAAAGAAAAATTGATTTATATTCTCCTCCATAAGAACGGGAAGCCACGGATAGAGCGAGAGTCTCCAGGCACTTACAGGTAATTTAGATTGATCAGGGACCCCAGAGAGGCTGGAATCTGCCCAATAAACTGGTTACCGGAGAGGTCAAGAGTCCTCAGCTGCGACAGCTTCCCGATCTCTGGAGGAATCGGCCCTGATATCCTATTGTTCTGCAGTAACCTGCGCCAAAAAAATTTCATTAACCAGTGGAGACATTATCGACGAATTTCATCCACGGTGCTTGAAAAGATTATTAATCGACTAAAAAGGATGGCATCAAATCGACTCCGAAGAATAGGAAAGATCAGCAGCGGCAGCATCATGGGATCACTGATTTTTTTATTTTTATTTTTTTACTTGTTCATGAATGTGAAGCTGCTACCCTGAGCAGCATTGCAGCAACCGAAGAACAGATTGCTGAAGAGCCCAAGAAGCCACCGCTGTGGGTTCTTCTACTGTGAGGAATCGGGCCCTTTTCGGCCCTCTTTCCACTGTTCAGGCAGCCACCGGGAAGAGAACAGCTTTGATCGCATGGTTGTGAATTCAGCGAAGTTTTTCGGTTTATATTCGAAGTTCTCGGAAAAAAACGACGGAGCCCATCTGGGCTTCTCCTAGAAACCAGGACGGCACACTCACATGGTCTGGAGGTGGCTCAAATTCCCGATGCTCGGCGACAGCGTCCCGATGAATCCATTGCTGGCCATTTCACTGCAGCCCGCGCCGCCACCATTCGCCACCACCACCAGGTCAGAAAGGCGACAAAGAACCCGAAAAGACTGGAACAGGAGACGCTGTAGAGAGAGAGAGAGAGAGAGAGAGAGAGAGAGGGAAATGACGCTTACAGAGAGACGACGAAGCCGTCGGGGGAGCAGCCGACCATGGACCAGGTGCAAGGGTCCACCGAGTTTATGTCCCACCCGTCCATCGCCCCCGCCGCGCCCCTCATCTTACTCTTCACCGACATCAGCGCCGCCACTGCGTCAGGTCGAACAGAGAGACGCATTCAGCCAGCCTATCTATGTACGCGCCACATTGAACGATGCACGGAGGAAGAGCTTACCTTCGTAGTTGACGCCCTTGGGGGAGAGAAGGGGATCAGACGACCAGATCAGAGGCAGGTGAGAGAGCGCCACCAGCAGCAGATGCCGCAGGAGCCCGCCGGGAAGCTCATTCCGAAGCTCCGCCGCTCCTCCCATCACCGCACAGCCCCGCCGCCTCGGCTCTCTGCAAGTAGAGGAACAGTGGGTCTTCGAGATTAGCGGCGGGAGAGAAGATATAAAGAGCCCATCCTTGGTTCTGAGGTTGGGGATGGTGGCGATGGAATCTCTACACACCTGCCTAGCTCGAGCTTCGCTACCCGAGGGCATTAAAAAAACTTCGGCCAGAAGCGCCACCAGCGCGGCTCCGCGTATCGGGCGGAGAGAGGAGGGCGAGGGCGTGGAGCAGGGCCCGCCGCCGCCCTCGAAATGCAGAGTTAGACTCCCATGGTCTCCCTGTCCTCCGGTAGCTATTACTGTTGCATATTTTTTATAATCACATATAAAAATATGCCCTCATAAATCTAAGCACATGAACATGGACCCGCTTGGCACACACGCTAGAGAGAGAGAGAGAGAGAGAGATGGAGAGAGAGTGCAAATAAAATTTCAGATTCCAGCGTCAAAATAGTAGATAAATTACAGAACAAGCTTCGACGAGCTTGTTCGTCATGCTCAGATACTTGCTTACAGTTCGTCCCCATGACAGAAATATACAGGTACCAGGAACATCGGCAGGATCAACGACCCCGGCCCATCTCGGAGAAAGAAGTCAGCTCCCGGTTCTTGACCCGTGGACCCCAAATCAAGAAAAGAGGATGCACGTGCGACAGCAGTCAACGATGGGGTTACGTTCCAGGAGGGTGGAGGATGCTGAGACCAGATTGGCGCCTCACATGGTCGGGGATCGGATTCTTGATTAGTCCTGGGGAAGCCCCCGCCATCTGAAAAAATGTTGGAGCTATAAACGGCGAGGAAATCCAATGGGAACGCAATCCACCAGCCAAGCGAGGAGATTTTTATATTCAAACGCCGTAAGTCAACGGAAGATCGTAAGAAAGATGATAAAATGGGAAAGAAAGGGAGGGAGAGTGGGAGCTCACTTCTTCTTTTAGATTGCAGAGCGGCGGCAGGGGGCGACCGTTCGGCAGGCAAGCGTTGGGCTCTCGCAGCTCGTCGAAGAAGGGATGAGCGCACGCCTCCAGCTGCGATGAGGAGGCACAGATTAGCAACGGCCGCAGGCGCCGAGGTGGGCAGTTCGGCGAAGCGTAATTGAAGCTGTGGAAAGCGAAATCTTCTCCTCAGACAGTGGAGCAGATCTCAAATGCCGCCGCCCTGCAGCACAAACAAGGAAGGCGGCTTCCTTCCAGGGTTTGGGGGACAGTCTTGATAGCGTGGGAACTCACTGCTGTACAGCGGAAGCTTGGCGAGTACTGAAGAACCCTTGAGGTAAGATCTATTGCTTCTGGAGGCATTCGCTCACGGAAAATCTGGAGAAGAAGACCACAGATGCGTTAAATTGATGGATAACGATGGCGCACAAGAGCCCAGCGGCACTGCTGGTTGTGCAGCATGCAGCCAGAATCCTTTTCCAGAGGAAAACTGTATAAAAAATTGGTTCACATCAAACCGTATCTATGCTGCGCTCTTCGGAATTAGAAAAACTATTCCATTTTAATACAAGTTTATGATAAATTCCAGACGAAAAGAGCCACAGCAAGACATCATAATTAAGGAAGAACACGAGGCCATATGCTCGCAAGAACATGAGCGAGGAGTTCAAGGACAAGAATGCAGAGGATGGAGGTGTCATATGATGGCATAAGTACCTTATGCCATGGGTGAGGTTTTATCTGCGGGAACTTAAACTCCTTGTGATTCGGATTCATGCACCGAATCTCCTCCCGGGTTGGAGTACCCAGGACCTGTCAAGAACAGACCTCATTGTCAGCAAGACAACAGCAAGATTCACAGAGTTGGAAATATATGAACAGCGTACATTGATTATCTGAACAAGCTGGTCGGCAGGGCTTTCCCCAGAAAACAGGGGCTACAGCAATCACCGAAATGCAAGTCAGAGGAAGAGTTTCCAGACGTTAGAATCGCATCCCAGATTTTTGCATAAAAACGTTAAGGAAAAGAAGCTAAAATGTTACATGACCAAGAAGTAATTCTGCAAGAACACAGCCAGCAGACCATATGTCAATCGACGTTGTATAATCTGTCGCACCAAATATGAGCTCAGGCGCACGGTAATAACGGGAGCAGATGTATGATATGTTCGCTTCTCCTTTAACCTAGAAAGCCCAGAATTCGGCAATGTTGAGCACACTGGAGTGCAGAAGTACAGAATAATAACACAACAAATTATATTTTTAGAGAAGATTGGGAACGTATATGAGATGTCTTGATAATGCTCCATGAGATCTAATGTATAAATAGGAACATGAACGCACCGCCACTCCTAAAATTTTAAGTATTCTACTGCAAACTCTATTTAAGATCTTCAAGAATGAAGCCCGACGGCAAATCAGAAAGTATTCTACTGCGTACCAGAAGCTTGGCACTGCCAAAGTCGCAAAGCTTCACCCGGTGGGTACCAGTGTCGACCTGTGTATCACACATAAAAGGTAAGTTTTTGTACTTTATTAAATGTAAGGCTTATAAATAAATGATGATTGAGCAAAGATCAACAGAAATTGAAAAAAAAATCCGTGGAAGAAAAGAATACCAGAAGGTTCTGCGGCTTGACATCACGATGGCACACCCCTTGCGCAGTGTGAATATAAGCCAACCCACTAAAAATCTGGGCATACAAAGAGAGATGGCAGTCTGAGACCATGTACTAAAAAAGGATGCATCATCAGAGAGCAGGGTTATGCACCTGATAAGTATAAAGCTTCACATAGATAAGTGGCATCCTCTGGTTGTTACTGCTGTACTGCTTCAGAACTCGGTACAAAGTTTCGGGAATATATTCCATGACTAAATTGAGGAAAAGTTCATCTTTGCTCGTCGTGGAGAGAAAACAGTGCTTGAGAGCTATCACATTTGGGTGATCCATCAAGCGCATCAGTTGAAGCTCACGGTTCTTGTACCGTCTATCTTGCAAAACCTTTTTAATGGCGACAGTTTCCCCAGTCTCCAAACATCTTGCCTAAATGTAGTAATCATGGAAGACATCAAAGTTAGGACTGATCGAAAAATTGCAGTAAAATGTCTCATTATCGGTGCTGTTACCTGGAAAACAACTCCAAACGACCCAGTTCCTACGACCCGCTCTGCCATGTAACTTATTGTCTGCAAGTAAAGCAAATGTGCTTCTTAATTACCTTCATAAAAACGTAAAAAAGTGCTGGCTTTTCGTCAGTACCCACAAGAACAAGAACAATCCCGAGGATCCATTCAAATTATAATCTTTAATAAAAATCAACTAATTTCTCTCAGGTGAATAGTGGCGGCCTCGCCTGTTTGGGTTCACCATTCTTTGATTGAATCGTGGTTGAAATAATGTGCCCAGTGACTGAAACATCCCCCACTTGTACTGATGATATCTGCAGAAAACATTACATTCTAAGTTATTATGCAACAATCCGTTGCAATACTCGAGAGAAACGAATGAAATGCGAGAGAATAAATGCCAAGAACCCTACGAACATTCCAAAACTGGAGAGGGGATGAAACCAATGCAAGAGAGAGAAGCAGATCACAGAGGGAAGTTTCAAGCAAAACGAATGCACATTCTCTAAAGGAAGCAAAAGGATTGTCGATCTAAACAAGCAACAGAAATTTCCGCTGAGATCGCAAATCAAGGAAGCCATGAACAGTGTTGGCGAGGCAAGGCCTCTAAGTTACACCACTTTCCCAAAGCAAACCTCACAAGATTGAGAATCCACTTGAAACTCGTTTGCCATGAAAGACGACCTCACGTAGATTATCAAAAGAATCAGCAAGAGTTTCAAGTAGTAGGAATCCCAGAAGCTTTCACCACAAACGATTACGCTCAAAGTAGTTCAAGGTGACTGAGGGAAAACATTTAGAGGCAAAGAAATTGGAAGGAAATCCCCGGACCAAGGAAGAAGAAGGAAGTAAAAAGTCAGGATTCGTCTTCCTCCGTATTCAAAGGCAACATGCACCAGGAAAGAACATCGAAGAGGGAATAGGAATAGGAGAGAGGGAGAGGAATTCGATCACAGACGCATGCGAGATCGCGATCCTCCCTTTTTTAAATCAGATAAGGACACCGGAATGGCCATGAATTGATTAAATAGGCCGGATAATGAAAAAGAAATCGTCCCAGGAGTGACAATCCGTCGCCAAATCTTCAGTCAACGGAACGAAGGATGGAACCAAGAGAACGGAGAAAACGCCGGCAAAAAACTCAGGGACATTCCTCGCAGTGATGTCAGAAACGAAGACCTCCAATCTCTACGCAGATCAAACACACAAATCCCCGGCGGGAACAACCGACTGAGGGTTGCAGGACAGAATCGGTCAGCGTCACCTGTTTGTCCCCCATCCTTGGCACCCGAGGCGGGGACGATTCTCAGAACCCGCCCCGGTGATCGCCGTCGAAGCGATCGGCGGCGCTGCAGCTCCTCCGGCCGAGGACGCGGGATCACCTCCAGCGGACGACGAGTCCGCAGAGGGAAGGAAGCAACGTCGGAGAACATCCACCCCCCGTACGTCCCATCTATTCTCCCCCGCCACCGCCCGCTTCAGCCAACGACTATCAATTACCCAAAACCCCTCATTTACAGCGCATACGACAAATCCACCCCCAAAAATCCAGCATAATTTACGAAGTCTTGCTTCGTCTAGACTCCTCCCCTAACCCCCTCCTGTATTCAAATACCAGGAACTGCGCCTCCCTAGGGCTCCGCCGGCGGCGACCGGAGGTTCTCCTTTCATGGCTGCTCCTCCACGTTTCTCCGGCATCCTCGTTCCTCCATCTTACGCCCCTCGGCGAGGGCCCACGGCCAGTGGCGCACGGATCGCAGCCGTGGCCATGGCTTCCGCCTCCTCCAGAGCTCGGCCACTGGGGCAGATCTGGTCACTTTGTTCCGATGTTTGAGGCTTCTGCGAGAGCGGCTCTATGGCGGCATTGGCAAGAGGACTGCCGGAGGTTGCTGCGCCTGCAATCCTTGCCCGAGTTGGCAGTGGCGGTGCCGCCACCATAGCTTCCGCCTCCTCCAGAGCTCGGCGACCGGGGGAGTTCTGGTTGCTTTGTTCCAATGTTAGACGATTCTGCGAGGGCGGCTCTGCGGCGGCATTGGCGAGCGGACCAGCCCCTCCCTTCTTCCCGACGCTAACCTCGAACAAGCCCCAGCGGATCTGTTTTCGCGGGGGTAGAACTCTGGCGGATGGAACAGCGACTCCTCGATCGGCATGCCGAGCTCTTGTGGAATTTGACATCGCGTCTTGCGGGAAGAATTGGAGGTAATGTCTCCTGGAATTCATTCGTTGAAATTGAAACGATGAACATCAGAGAGAGAGAGAGAGATCTGTTGACAATGACCGGATTCTCAGCTCGAAAGGCCTTCGACTGGAGATCAGAAGTACTCTGCATACATGCGACACAAGACGAGGACAACAGGTTGATTGGATCGTTTCTTTCAGTATCCTTTCCAGATGATCTGACCAAATTCTGAAGAGAGTTCTCTCTAAAAATAAAAAAAAATATCAGATGGTGTGATGGAGTTGAAGAACAAAAAACCACGGTATTCATGGATCTGGCGGCCAGTATCCATCAGCGCACAGAAGCCAGGCGAATTTTTGAAGGAGATCTGGGCCAGCCTCATCCTCTGTGAGGATCAAATCAGACCCCTGTCGGGTGATCGCAAGCATCTCCCCAGAGAATTATTTCCCTTGAACCTTGGTGTAGTTATCTGCAGCGGCTGATATCGACTGTATGGAAACAGGAAATCCTGGACCCATCTACAGAAACATCAAGAGGAGCGTGATTAGAAATTTGTACAGCCTCATCTTATGATAATTCATGGAAAATCACCATAGTTGCATGTTTATATGCTCACCGTACTGCACAGTGAGAAGGAGTTCATGTAACCAGCATATTTGGAAGCTGCACCATTAGAAAACGAAGAAAAGGAGGTCATCGTCAGCACCGCCAGTCTAATGCACCATGCGTACGTATTCAGGTTGGATTCACTGAAGGGCATTGAAAATTCTCGAGTAATTTTTGTTTAGAATGCTTTCTGAGATAGCAATCGGGCTGTTCAATGCACATGAATAATCATGATTTTGAGGGTGATTTTGATGCATGCTGAATAAAATTACACACAATTGATCACTATCTGTTAGGAAACAGGTACAGTTTTTTCTAGTAAAACTACGAAACTTACTCTTCTTTAGCCCCACTGGTTTTGCAAGCAAGAGAGCATTGACAAAAGCCGCTATGTTCTCACGCAGAGCCTCCTCAGAGAAGCTCACCTGTTAATGATGATAAATACGTCATCAGAAAGATAACTATATATATGTAGAGCCTTTAAAAGCTAGGGCCTTGGATGCAATTAGCAGTTTGGCCAAAATATGCAGATATTCATTACATATAAAAATTTAATAATATGTATACATAACATAGTTGCACATTCATTTCAGACCTTAACCTTGCACAAAATGGCCATCTCCTCAATGTTTTACCCAATAATGAGATGAATGTGCCCACAAATGGCAAGTACAAAAAAAAAGTTCTTTTTTTTCTTTTGAATTGAGGAAAGATAATGATTTGATATACATACCTTCCCGAGTCCCACATGTACAATGGCAGTTTTGTCGATCTTAAAGTCAACACGTCCACATTTGGCCGCTTTGACGGCCCCAGAGACATCACTGGTCACAGATCCTAGCTATGCAAAAGAAGGATCGGAAATGAGAACAAGATAAAGCAATGATCCGTGATCCAGAATCTTGACTGGGGGTGAAGCATACTTTCGGGTTAGGCATCAGACCACGGGGACCCAAAATCCTTGCAATCTGGTAACATAGTTGCAATCCACAGTAAGTCGCAAGTTGTCCCAATCCATACCAATATTCATGAATAAAATACATAAAAATAGCATTAAACCGGTAGCAGGTGAATTAATATGCACTATAAATATCAATATGCATCTATATTGAACGAGAGAGCCCAACCTTTCCAAGACGAGGCATGAACGACGGAATGGCAATGCACTTGTCGAAGTTGACTTTGCCACCTCCTGCAATTCCAGACGAGTAAGTAAAAGATGGCCTACACGGGGACTAGATTAAAACCCATGAATTGTAACCTAGAACCCTAAATTTCGGAACTTCTGCATAGCCACAGAATTCAGTACCTGTCATGATGGCCTGAATAAGTTCGTCCCCGCCAACAATATCAGCTCCAGCGGCTCTAGCTTCCTCTGCTGCAGGCCCTTCTGCAAATACGGCTACTCTGACGACCTAAATAAACAGTAGCTCGTTTTAAGGATACACTTATCAGGGTAAAAAGAGTCAATGGCATTAAATAAAAACACGGAACCTTTCCAGTGCCATGAGGTAGAGTAACAGCTCCGCGCACCATCTGAAGAAAATTGCAATGTCATGAAACAAAGCAAATATAGCAAGAAAAGGAAGAGAAATGGAATGTTTAGAACCCAGTAAAGTAACAGATCGTCTTCGATTAAAGAAAGCCCTTGCAAAAGGATCAAGGAATTATTAAACCTATAATTCAAACCAATCCTATAATTCGACCAGGAACAGTACCAATCCGCAGAATAATTCGGTTTGTAAAGATGAAATTAACGGATACAACGTGGGAGCTATGAAATATTCGATTCAGGCGTAAAAAGTTGATATTTTATTCATGAGATGCTTTCAAAGAAATCATCTAATCTTTTACTTGCACCCCCTTTGATATGAACGTCAAAGTGATGGAAAGTGCGAACCAATGGTACGACCAAGTGGACCAGAAGCCGCATCCACATCCAAGCATATAGTTGGCGCAATTTTTTAAAAAACTAGTAAGCAAAGTGGACTGAAATGGATGAATACCACTAAAGAGCATCCATAGCTTTACCAATTTTGGACTCTTGTCCAGCAGAAATGACTGGAATTTGGGATAACAAGCTGAAAAGGACCTTGATTTATATTTCTAATATTGGTCACATAAAGAACCAGCTATAGCACTGACAGTTCTGTCTTCAAGTCATCGGCTGTGACTTAACAATTATTGGTTCTTTGTTACGACACAGCAGAATCTGTCTTTGAACTCCTGGCATTAAGACCCTCTAATTAGTACTAAGAACCGATCCTCATATTCAGGCAGCCCTCATGTCACATCAATAAGCAAATTTTCTAGCAAAGCCACCGCGATTATTTCCCCAACACTACTACAAAAAAAGCTACACGACGCATTGGAAACATAGCACTACCAAACAAAATAACAAGTTTGGGGTTACAGTGACCCGCCAAAAAGACCGCGTACTTCCATTCTTCCATGGAAATAACCAATGGGTACAGGATTCTGAAACACCCAGAATACTGAAATGCAACAAAAAAATTTCTAAAAGTAAATTCATGTGGAAATATAAAGTATTTCCATTTTTCATAATCAGGAAGATAAAAATAAAAGTACGGTTGTATGTGAATAATATGAGAGTTTTTTTCCTATTTAACGCAATATCATGCGGTTAAGGGGCGCAAACATTATTTAATTCTGAACAGGAATCCTAAGTTCCAACGAATAAACAAAGAACTCGAGGAGATAATTAGACCTGATCACCTCGTCGTGGATCAACCCCCAAGGCAACATGAGCCTCAACGGTTTCAACGAAATTCCTCTTCGCGTTAGCCTGAGAAGTACTTGCAATAACAAACAAAATGAGCACCTGAACTTTCCAAAATG
The DNA here is from genome assembly GCA_024713555.1 of Spirodela polyrhiza. Classification (NCBI taxonomy): domain Eukaryota; kingdom Viridiplantae; phylum Streptophyta; class Magnoliopsida; order Alismatales; family Araceae; genus Spirodela; species Spirodela polyrhiza. The sequence continues at coordinate 3,512,646 of CM046533.1, read as the reverse complement.
TGAGGTAAAAAAGGATGAGAATAAATAGTTTACATTCGTAAAAATGCGAAAGAGTATTGTGAAAGCAATCGGATATTTCTGAAGATGAACATGGAAGCAGCATCAGATTGAAGAAACAGCGGAATTGTCGATAAGTACAAAAAACTACCGAGGCCGATTAACAGGGAACCGCGACGTAATTTTTTGTGAGATTGAAATAGTTCTTCGTCAATTTCCCAGATATTTTCGTTTAGAATGTCCACTTTCAGATGGCCGAAGAAAATTTAAAATATACATGTTCCCCAACGGTGACAACGAGGAGAGTAGAGAGAGCTCAACCTTCACTTCCCTGATAGCCTCCTGGAGGTCGAGAGCTGCCTTCGGTTTGTTCTTCTCCGGCTTGATCAGCGTCGGGAAAGGGACGTTATCCTCCTCCTGCTGGATCAAGAGAGCCCTCCGCACGCGAGCACTAGCCTCAATCCTCCTCGATTCTCGCTGTAGCTGCTCGTCAGCTGCTCTCCGGGTCGCCAGCTGCTCGTCTTCCTCGGCGATACTCTCCCCTTCCGCCACTGTACGGGCACCCTTGTCCTCCGGCAGCGGCGCAACTTTCGGCGCATAGGAGACCGGCGATATAACCGGAACATCCTTTACGTAGCGGGCATCCTCGCGGGTCCACGCCCGGACGATCCTCTCCGCCTTGCGAGGCGCCTCCGCCTGGGGATCATTCGCTTCGTCCGATCTCTTCGGCGGTGCAGGAGAAGACTCCGGAGGCGGAGGAGGAGCATCCTCCTTGCCCCCTGGTTTGACGGGGTAGGAGACGGGCTTGATCGGGCCAGAAGACGAGAGAGACCTCACCAAACCGAGCAGCGGAGCGAGGCCAGAAGAGTTTGCAGCGGCATTCTCCACACCTTGAATCGCAGAGTTTGAACTGGATCCAGGAGTTTGAAGAGAGGAAAGGAGATGGCGGGAGGATTGGAGCGGAGGGTGTTTGCGGGAATGGCCGCGGATGTAGGAGATCAAGATCCGCGGCGGCGGCGCCATTTGGGGAACCCCAGTCGCCGGCGGCCCCCGACTGAGGAAGTGGGGGCGGAGGAGGGGCAGTTCACAGAGAGTTGCCTTCGAGGGGTTTAAGGGCTCGAAGCCGTAATCTCAACCGTCCACTCCAACTCGGATCCTGATGATGCGCCTTGATCTACCGATTAGAGTACGGACATGATCTTGATTTTACCTAAATTGAGATCCTGAAAGGTTCACCGATAGGAACTTTAAAAAAGTATACAAATTACTGGTTACTATTTATATATTTACCTTCTATTTTTTTATTTTTAGTCAAAATAAAAATGAGATTTTTTATTTCACTTTACATTGGGTTATTAAAGATCATACGTTATTAAAAATTAAAAATAATTATACATTAAAATTTTCACAATTATTTCGTTTTTTATTTGTAGACTTAATATGGAATTTCTAAATAACGTAAAATAAAATCCGATAAATTAAAAAATTAAATCCGTTTTTTTAATCCGTGGTATAAAATATTGAAAACAATTAACTCGCTTTACAATAATTTATTAGATACAAAGTAGAATTATACGGGTATAATTTTTTTAAATAACCCAAATACATGTTCTCACAATTATGGAATTTATTTCATGCTTAGTTCAGGATTTTTGATGAACATGAAATAACCCAAATACGATTCTTAAAGGCCATATAATATTGATGAGAAAATAATTTTGAGTCAATAATTGAATTTTTTTTATAAATTACGGACTAGGTTTTTGTTGAAATAAGGGAAATTAATATCGACTGATTAATTATGGACCCAGATAATTTAGAAGAAACTTATATAAATTAATAAAATGCCCGAGTGGTCGATGAACCAGCCAAGAACACCGATCTGATCGCCAAAAACTAGTTGGCAGAGCCCACCAACAGAGAATGAATCAATGAAGTTGCCCTTCTTCTTCTTCGATGGGCTAGGGTTTTGGGTTTATCAGGAGGGAGGGAAGAAGCGGTTGAGGTTGAAGGGGAGGGTGTAGAACTCCTCGTTGCGGCTGTCGCCCTTGAAGGTCCTGAATCGGTTCCACCACGGCATCCCTCTGTCCCCGGCCGCGTCCTTGTAGTCCAGAGTGTTGTCGAGGAAGACGACCACCAGCAGGGCCACCGTCGGCGAGGAGGAGAAGACGGTGTTGATGAAGTCGTTGAACTGCAGAAGAGTTTCAGAGAGATCAATCGGCGAGACCACGGCGCAGAAGAAGAAGAAGAAGAAGAAGATGATGATGATAATGATGGGCAGTCGTCGGCGCACCCATCCTGCCGAGGTGTGAGCGGGGCCGTGCTGGGCGCCGGCGGTGTAGCGGGAGAAGTACTGAGGCACGGAGAGGCCGAGGAACAGGGAGACGCCGGCGATGAAGAGGTTCCTCATGGAGTTCATGTTGGTGAACTGCAAGAACGAGAGCCCCACCGCGCCTGGGGAAGGACCAAGAAGAATGCAGTGAGCTCGAAGAAGAAGCAAGAAGGACGAGGAGAAGGGGCGGCGCGCACCGACGAGCCCGAAGAGGACGCAGTACACGGCGGCGAAGATTGTGAAGGGTATCGACGCGAACAGAGCTCCGAATTTCCCTGCACAGGCAGAAGAAAGTTGATCGAATCCGAGTCCATCTATGCAAGTCTCGATCGAGTTTCGAACTGACCTAAGATGGAGAAGAAGATCATGAAGCCGGCCGATATCTGGATGACCCTGCGGCTTCCGACCCTCGTGGTGCCCAGCAGCCCCACATTCTCCCTGCATCGTCGTCAACCTTCTCTCAGCGACTGCAAATAAAATGGCGGAGAGACGATCCGAGGAGAAAGACGATGTTCGTCCTACACTGAAACAGTGGAGCCCGTCCCTGTTCCGAAGAGCCCATCCAGCAGAATCCCCACACCCTGCAACAGAGATCAAAGGACATTAAAATTAAGGCCGGCCGGCAGGCGAAGAAACTCAGCTGCAGTTCTCAGGCACCTGCCAGCCGATGCCCCGGCTGAGGACGTGCGCCGGCGGCGGGGTGGCGCTGGCCAGACGGGCCGCGGCCTTGTACGCACCTGTCGACTGAAACAAACCCATCTCATCAGCGAAAGGAACAGGATGACTCATACCGAGAGGTTTCTAGTTTCCATTCCTGTTCCTGCTCAAGGAAGGATGGATCGTCTTCTACCTCGATCAGGGAAACCAGAACCGCCGCCATCATCCCGAACGCGTGCCCCGCGTCGAACGTCGGCGCGCCCCATTGCAGCGGGTAGGGGATCTTTATCCTGCATCGGTGCGATAGAATCAGCAACCCAGACGAGGTTTTCTTCCGGCGGGGGAGGGAGAAGATCGCCGGCGGCGGCGGAGTTCCACACCAGGGAGCGGAGGAGACGAGGTGGGCTCTGTCGGTGCGGCAGTTGTCCTGAGTTCGCTCAGGGCGGTGCTTGTACGCCCCGCTGGCCGTCAGCAGGTGTGCGTACGCCCACGCCACCGTGATTGCCAGCAGCAGGGCGAACCTCTCGATCACCGGCAGTTGCTTCGCCCGTATATGCTTCAAGTACTGTAAATTCCACAGCTCAGAGGAGGGTTCTACAGAGAGAGAGAGAGAGAGAGAGAGACGAACAGGGGGACATACCTGAGATAAACCGACGAAGAGGATGAGCATCGGTATGCCGATCTCGACGCACCTTCCGACCTGCAGAGCGGCAGAAGAAGATTCAGGGGATCACTCCGTCGAAGCTACAGAGCAGATGCGGGAAGGAGCAGTACCACGGGGAACCCCCTGTCGAAGAGGCCGAACCCCACGAGGGCCACCACGGGGACCATCCCCAGCGGGCTGAAGAACCTGGAGCAGATGCCCCATAGCTGGCTGTAGCCCAGGATGATCTGAATGCTGGAGGCGATGATCAGAGCTCCTTGGATGGCCCTCATGGTCTGAAGAAACCTCTGCAGGGGGAAATCATCTACGCGATGTAATGTAACGAGAAATCATCTACCGATTCTAGCAGAGAGAATCATTCGATTCGGTCCGCCTACCTGGTGATCGTCGGCAATCTGCGTCAGGGACGAGTCGCGGATGATGGAGATGATGGGGACGACGAAGGCGTAAGACCCGCCGACGACCGTCGGAAGCCGGGTCCCGAAGAGGGTCTGAACCAGGGTGTTGATCCCCCCGACGAAGAGCAAGGTCTGGACGACCCTCGCCTTGTCGTCCTGCACCAGTCGAGGAATGAAACTATGACAAACAATCCAGAGCCTCCTGAAACCGGCGCTAGAAGGGGGGGAGTCTCACGTCGTTTCCGCCCATTAACGGGACGAGCATGCTGGGGATCATCACCGCAGTGCCCAAGGCCAGTATATAGTGCTGGAAGCCCAGGGCGATCGCCTCCCCTGCAACCTCAAGAGCTCAGGCTATGCATATACAGCAAGAACACGCGAAGAATGGAAACGAAGAGAGGAGGAAGAAGAAGGTACCCACCCCAAGAGGGGTTGGAGTCGATGCAGTACTCGAAGCCCTGGAGCTGGTCCATGGGCGGATGAGTGATCTCCTCCGGCTTAGGATCCGCCATGTCCGGTGATCCCACTCTCGATACCTCGTCTGAAGGCGGAAACCAGCGGAAAAATGCTCGCGCGGAAGGAGAAAGGAGCCCGGAAAATTATCTGGGGGAGGAATTCGATCCTCAATCGATGACCTCGGAGCGACGACGGGTTCGGAACAGCGACCAGGAGAGAGAGATAGGGGGAGGAGTGAGAACTGGAGGCCAGCCAACACACGGAGCGCTCGCAGAGAGAGCTCTAGCGAGAGAGAGAGAGAGAGAGAGAGAGAGAGAAGAGCTCTAGAGAGAGGAAGTAGGAGGAGGAGGAGGGGTCACTCGTTGGTCATTCACCGCAGAGTCGTCGTCTTCTCTTTTCCAGCTTTCCACAGCGCCGCCGTGGGCTTTGTACCTCCCCGCGGCGACCTCCATTTAATTCTCCGGGGGTTCCTTTCTTTTAGAGCTCGTAATCTGGCAAAGGCCCGTTGGATCTCTCCGTGACCGAAATGCCCTCCTTCGCGGGCCGCAGAAGTTACCGTTGGTTCTCTGCCCCGCCGGGCTTTCTTATTTCCAAAATCCGAATAAAAAATATAAAAAATTCATGCTACGCAATTCCCTGGGGAAAAATTATCAATAAAAATACACTGGGCACGGGAAAACCAGCACTCGGAGGACGGGTCTTGTGGTGAAATTTATAAAATAAAATAGTTTTATTTATCATTTATGAGCTAATATTTTTTCGACCGAATTAGGTTTGCGTGGGTGACGCGGCAGTCGGAGCATAGAAATGGCTGCCACGGAAATAAATGGTTCCCGGAGATCAGAAAAATAAAAATAAAAAAAATACTCAAAATCGAGGTCGTCGATGAGTAAAATATAGAATCAGCCGCCACGTGCTGCCCCGCTCGAAAGCTGCAGCCGTTCAGCTCCGCCCCCCCGCCGCCACGTCCGCCGGAGCGCCGGTGGGGGACACGGCGGCCCGGCGGCGGAGGGAAAGGAAGGGGAAAGGAAAGAAAGGTCCTCCTCGGCAAGATCGCCGGGAAAAGTCTCCTCCTCCTCCGTTGAAGAGGTGGCGAGAGAATCTAATCTTCTGCAGAGCTGACGCAGCGCCGGCAGCCATCCCCCACGGCGGCGGAGGGGGGGATGGGAGAGCTTTTACGAGTGGCTGCTGCTGCCCACGGCGGCCAAAAGCCGGGGACCTCTGATTCAGTCTTGCCGGGGAATCCGCCTCCTCTTGCTCAGCGCCGGCGCCGACTCAACGTCTACTCACATGCCGTCCCTCCTTGGGACGTGAGATCTTGCATTACTCTCTCCCTCTCTCTCTGGCTCTTCTTCCGCCGGTTGCTCTGCGTTATCGCGCTCTGTCCCTCTCTCTCTCTTTCTCTGTCTTCACTCCTTCCCATTCCCAGTTGCACCCTCCCTCTCTCTCTCTGGCCCTTCCACCGCCGGTTGCTCTCCCTGTCCCTGTCTGTCTGTTGCTCTCTCTCTCTCTCTCCGACGGGGCGGCTTTCACTGGTACGCCTTTTCTCTCAAACGCAGGAGCGAGGCTCGCAGGGGAAAAAAGATCAGCGGAAGCGACGATATGGCACGTGTTACGAGGACGTTGGTCCTATACTCTTAAATCCGAACGTTAGCAAGGCACGTGCTGTCAGACTCGTCAGCAAGGCCGCTCTCTGTCGCAGGGGTCAATCAGCCAGCGTAACCTTGACGTTTTAATATAAGTATATAGAATCATGCTCTTTCTATTCAAATAATTATTAGTATATTCTTTAATGCGATAGCATAAAATCCACTCAAGGAAATAAAAATATAATTAATTTATAATTTTTAAATCACCACCTGTCTAGTCCAGTAAACGGCAGTGGATTTTTGAATAATTTTTTAATATGTATTTAATAAAATGATAAATACTATGAGAGAGAGAGAGAGAGAGAGCTCCTCGGGGCAGAACGGAACAAAAGGGGAGGGGGATGTGGGGGGAAAGGCTATAAAAAGGGGAAGGGGTGGATCGTGACACGTGGAAAATGAAGGGTGGGGCCCATCTGAGATTCCCTCCCCCGCCTTTCGGCGGCTTTGCCTGGGGGCGGACCAGGGGAGGACCCGGGGCGTTGACCCCTCCGTCCCACGCGAGCCTTCTCTGCCTCAAAGAAGAATCTCGGGACCCCACTTTCCCAGGTCGGGGCCCACTCTCGCCCCCACAGGGGGGGGGGGTACTTTTTTCGTGACAGCCCTCAGAGGAAATCGAAACTTTATCCAACCCCCCCAATCGAACACTTATTCGGCCTACAGACGGGGGTGTTCGTGCAAAGAAGGAGCGGGCCCCACCGATTCGTGCCTTATCCGCATCAATTACGAATCCTCCAGTTTCCATTTCAAAAAAAGTGGGCCCCACTCGACGTGAATTTTGCAATAAAACCCAACGTAACATTTGAATGTTATTCGCCCCATGCCTAACTTGACAGTATCACGTTTCGGGCCAGTCCAACTGAGATGGGGGTAGCTTTCACATATATGGAGCACGCAGAGACTTTTATGCAAAACGAATCAGCACGGCTGTAAAAAGACCAATGCTGCACATGGGCCGCTGTTCCTTGTTGGGCCGCCTGGCGTGTACCCCAAGTAAGAGAAATTCGTTGAGCCTGGAGATTCAATGGTCCAGTAACAGGCCCATTGAATGAACGACGGCCCAGTAAAATCCACACCGAGAGAGAGAGAGAGAGAGAGAGAGTCCAGTGAAAAGGCGGATGGTTTGTCCCGAGCCGAGTTTCTCGCCGGTGGGCCAGACAAAAGGCAAATATTCCTTCTGTCAGAGTGTACCCATCAGACGGTCGTAGTCCAGTAGTGGGAACCACGTGTCCGACGGAGATGCCTTCCAAAGAGGACGAGGACAACCCTTCTTGGCTGCTTCGTCGAAAGATCAGCGCCGAGAGATCTTTGTGGCTCGTGAAAATAATATAATATTGAATATAGGGTTTTATACTCAGGCCCGGTCGGAAAAAAAAGGCCCGAAAATGACTCCGGCCCCGACTATTTCTATATCCGGGCTTTAAATAGAGAGTTTCGGGCCCGTTGAAGCAGTCTCATATTTAATTTCGCAAAAATAATATTCAAATATATTTTATCGAAAAAGACGGGTAGGACGAGTGGAGGCGAGTTCCTGACTGGTCAACTGCTCCCACCAAGTAGCCGCCGTTCCTCACAGTTGACTGGTCGGCTCACGTGCCGCTGGACGAGCGACGACGGGCCTTTCACCGGGCCGGAGAAGAAGGGCGAGTGTCCTTGAGCAGGCCGACGACCTGCCTCATGGTGGGCCGCTTCTCCGGCGACTCGGCGGTGCAGAGGAACGCGACTCGGAGGGCCTCCACCATCTCTTTCGCCGACCGTTCCTCCTCCGACGAGTCGCACGCGTGTTGACTCAGCCGCGGGTCAAGGCACCGCTCCGCGTCCTTCTCCCTCACCCGGCGGCGCACCGCCGCCACCGCCGCCGGCGACGCCGCCTTCCCCGTCAGCAGCTCCAGCAGCAGCAGCCCGAAGCAGTAGACGTCTTCCTCGGTGCTGCCGCCGCCGTCGCCGGTGCCGAAGTCGGTGATGCGGGGCTCGAAGTCGTCGTCGAGGAGGACGTTGGAGGGGACGAGGTGGCCGTGGACGACGGGCTTCGAACCGGCGTGGTGCAGGAAGGCGAGTCCGCGGGCGATGCCGAGGGCGATTCGGTGCCGAGTCGCCCACCCCATGGCCGCCGTCTCCTGGGAGGGAAGACTGCTCGAGGTGAGAGCTCCTCCTTGCGTTGGTTCCCACGCGTCGCCGCTCCAGTCTTCCACGTTGGGGTGGCCGGGGGGAAGCTCCTGCAGCCACCGCCGAAGGTCGCCGTTTTCCATGTACTCGTACAGCAGCAGCTTTTCTCTCCCTGAAGAAGAAGAAGAAGAAGAAGAAGAAGAAGAAAGAAGAAGAAAGAAGTTAGGGCATGAGAGATCCAACGTTGAGCCCGTCCTCCTTCAAGAGTTCAACTTTGAGAATTTACCGGCAATACAGAAGCCCAGAAGAGGAAGGATATTGGGGTGCTTTAGATGCTTGAGCTCCTCAAACATGGCCTTGGCCGCCGCCGCCTCCATCGTCCGCCCGCTGTCAAGCAGCTTGATGACGACGTCTATCTCCCCCGGCAGCACGGCCCGGAAGACGGCTCCGCTCCTCCGACCCTCCGCCAGCTGGGACTCCTCTCCAAACCCTGAAGTGGCGGCCATGAGCTCTAAAAACGTAAGCTGCAGCAAAGGCTTCTCGAACATCACCACTGGCGCCGCCGCATCAGCCGGGCCACCGGCGATGACTTCTGCGACCCATGGCGGCGCCGTTGCCCCTCCTCCGGTTATCACTGTCCCCTTACTCTTCCGTGCGCTCCTCCACCCTTTCCGGCGGACACAAGCTGCAATCATCACCACGGTCAGGACTGACAAGAGAGCGCCTGATAGAGCCAGGCCCCACACGACGTGCCGACTCAGTTTTCTATGGCTTCGCTTCTGTTCCCCTCTGTGATCTTCGGGAAGGAGAGAAGGCGAGGGAGTCGAGGTATTTTCTGTGAGAATCTCAACCCCGGCGTGGATGAAAGCGCTGGCGCCAAACTTTCGCAGGTCCATCGCCGCCACTCTCCCGGTGAAGTTGTTGAACGATATGTTCAGAAACTTGATTCCGGCGAGCGCGGGAAGATCTGCCGGGAACGACCCGCTTATCCGATTCCGCGAAACGTCCAAATGCTCCAAGGAAGAAAGGTCGACGAGGCGCTCGCCATGGCCGGAGATATTGCATCTGGATATATCCAAGTACGACAGCTGAGTCAATCCTCTGAGCCCGGAGGGCCAATACCTCAGGTCGTTCCCGGAGAGGTCCAGGAATCGGAGCCGGGGGAACCCCGACAGCCGGACCGAGTTCGTGAATCGGTTGCCGGAGAGGTTGAGGACGAGGAGGGAGGATAATGGACGGCCCTTCTGCGCGTCGAACCCAACGGCACCGCCAAGGTGGTTGCCGGCGAGATTCACTTCGGCGAGGAGGGGGGCTGACCAGAAGCCGGCGGGGATGGAGCCCCTCAGCGAGTTGCCGGAGAGGTCCAGGACGCGGAGGGAGGAGACTTCCCGCAGGAACTTCCACGAGACCGTCCCCCTCAGATTCCTCGACGGCAGCCTTATCTCCGTGGCGGCGCTGCAGTAATCTCCGGTGGAGCTCCGCAGCAGCAGAGATAATCGGAAGCCAGAGACGAGGGCGAAGGCGTTGGAGATGAGCTCTCTCTCTGTGGCATTGCAAGAGGGATCCTCCAGCGATGGGCGGACATGAACAATCACCAGAAGAAGAAGAAGAAGAAGAAGGAGCTTAGAGGGGAAGCTATCCATGGGCTCTCACCTCCTCCCTGCAAGGTCGTCTCAGAGATCTTCAGGAGGAGGAAGACGACGGGATGGCGGGGGAGCTCTATCCATCATATCTCAGTGGTCCACGGCCTTAACCTTCAAAAACTGGGCCTATTAATCTCTCCGAGCCCATAACTCCCATGGGTTCCTCCTAATCACAGCCATAGAGTCTCGTGACCGGCGGCGTGAATCCCGTGGACGAGGGTCTGCAGTGGTCTGCAAGCAACGCCTGCGGAGAGAGAAGCCGGCGTCTTCACGGCGGCACCGCCGTCAGAATCGGGCTTCGAGGAAGCTCAGCTTTCATTATGAGTCCGAAGCCGACTGGATTTCCGTCGATGTTTCGTTTTTGCCGAAAATCAACAGAAACACCAGAGGTCAACGCCTCTGAAGAACGGGTCGACGGGTTCTCTTCGTCCGGTTGCGCCGCCGCCCACTTTAGGGTAAGCAGTTAAAAAGTAATCCCGGTAGTGGCGCGGTAGTTGAGGATTGCCCACGGGGGCCCAAGCAAGACTGATCATCTGCCTATGGTTTCTAATTATAGTGGTCCCTTGGAACTTATGTACGCCCATCGCCACTGGTTGGCTCACTGTAGCGAGATGGGTGCACTTAAAAAGTTGAATAACTAGCACATATAAAACTTTTAAAAAGTAAGTTAAAATGAGAAAATTGGATGTGGGTTTCATCGGAATATAGTTTGTTTTATCAAAACTATGCTCACATGTTCATTCTGGCGTTACTATGGCTTGATCGTAGTGGGCAATCTATGCTCTTAACTCTATCAGGCTAACACCATTGACTTCATGCGTTCTCAAATAAGAACATGGCCATGCACCCAATGTGCCATGGATTTTCTTCGGGAAGTCTACACTCCGCGATGGGAATTTACTCGATATCTCAGTGCTGGTCACCTTCTCACGTCAAACGTTGTGTATGATGCTAAAATAATCTCAGACAAGAAGAAAATGAAATGATAGTGCTGATAACTTTCGTTAGTAAGCAGTGTGCAGGTCAGATGCACACTACTTACTAATGGATTGAGAAAAAAAATATTGGGCTTCATGTAAGGCGGTCAAATGGTCTAAAGTAATCAGGACCAGTGAAAAAAATAGATTTTATGGTCTAAAGTAATCAGGACCAGTGAACTAAATCCAGATCTGATTCTATTTTTGGTTTGGTGCTCCGACGTAATACCAAAGCAATTGATATATATATTTATTATCCGAATTACTCAGATTGCTTTGAACTGGGGATACTGCAATGAAATCCTTGGGAAACTCGAGAGCAATAAATTACGTGGCTTAAACTTCGAGAGCAGGCCCGGCCAATCCTTTGAACTCCCGCTGAGTCAAAGTGTTGGCAAGAGGCGTCCTTGAGAACTGACCCATCTTGCTATCAGGAGGAAAAATAAATCGAAAGGAAAATGGGGGCATTTCCATTAAATAATACACGAGTTCATATTGACTTGAATCGAGATTACCTTCAACAATTTTTCAAGAATATTAAACCCACCCTTTTCATTGGTGGAGGTCTTTCAACTATGAATACCATTCGATCGTAGTCAAATTCCACAGTGCTTGAAACAGCGACCTCCGCTGCCATCTTCATACCTCATTGACTTCGGAGGCCTACTGCTTGTGCCCTGCGTGTTGCCTTTGGGCAAGCAAGCCCGCCGACGGGAGAGAAACCCATTTTAGGAATATGAACACCCCAATTTCCAGGGGTGCGGCTCAATCATAGCTTCTCAAAGTGTTCACGTGTGGCATGTAGTTTGATCGATTCGCTAAGCTAGCATAGCTGAATCCCAACGTTGAGCGATCTGGATGCGTTGAAAATGTTCCTGATAGTAATCGGGACCGTGATATTTCGAATCTCCGGCGACAGAAACGTCGGAAAATTTTCGAGGATCGAACATAATAATGGTGATGAACATGCTCTATAGGAGGATGGGTAGCGATGATCTGCAGGATCGCATGTCGTAGGTTGCGTCGCTACCGGAAAGTCTGTGAGTTGAGCTAAAAGAAGAAGAAGAAAAAGAAAAGAGGAAGTAGTAGCTGTAATTTTTTATCCCCTCCAGACGGACGGTGGAGACGAGACCACTTTTGAGGACGAGTTCTCTCTCTCTCGGCACCGCGCTGGTCTTCAGAGCTCTGACTGTGAGTGTGAGGCTGGTTCCTCCTCCCTTTTCTTGCTCTTTCCGGTGAACTCGCGGCGCAGCATGTCGGCCAGCTGGGCACACGCCGCCGTTGGGTTACCGCTCCCGAGAAAAGTCTCCGCCACGGTGGCCGGCGTAACGTTGACCTTGACGATCAGCTCTTCTATCTCCCTCCACTCGGCGCCTGCGTATGCACTGTGACCTTCGTCCTCTTTTTCTTCACCGGCGAACAGATAGTTATTGGCTAGCGTTCTAAGTGCATGGACACGGCAGTAGGAGAGGTGGATGTGGACATCCAGCCTGCCCGGTCTCAGCAGCGCCCGGTCGAGTCTGTCCTTGTGGTTTGTCGTCACCACCATCAACCTCTCCTGCCCACATGAAGACCACAGCCCATCCATGAAGTTGAGAATGCCAGAGAGGCTCAGCTCACCTGTCCCGCTCCTATCGTCATCGTCAGATTCTAAGTCACCCAAGCGGATGGTACCGTTGCTGCTTCCATGCTCCGCCAGTCTCCTGTTGTACCTCTCCACGGCGTGGATACACCGGTCTATGTCCTCGATGACGATCAGAGACCGGCGCCGGGTCTCGAGGAGGAGCCTCCGGAGCTGCGAGTTGCTGGTCACCGCCGACAGGTCCAGGTCGTAGAGATCAAACTCTAGGAAGTTAGCCATGGCGGCCACGAGGCTTGTCTTCCCCGTTCCGGGGGGGCCGTAGATGAGGTACCCTCGTTTCCACGTCCTGCCCACTCTCTTGTAGTAGTCTTCCTTGTTGGTGAACTTCTTCAGGTCGTTGATGATGCTCATCTTCACTTCGTGGTCCATCGCGAGGGTGTCAAACGTTGATGGGTGGTCGAAGACGACGGACGACCAGAGGGAACCCCGGTCGCCGGAGCTGCTGTTGGTGAAGAGCTTCCTCGCCCGAGTACAAGCCTCCTCTTGACGTGCAACGGCCAGCATCTCCGGGAAATAACGGTGCCTCACGTAGCCGTTGTGCTCCTTTCCAAAGGACAGCTCGAGATATCTCACTCTGTTGCTGCCGCCGCGGCCCAGGGAGGGAGAATCCTTAACGCGGAAGCTCCACAGGATCGCTACGCCGTTGGCTTCGTCTACGAGAGTCTGGTCAATGTCGATAGCGAAGGAGTAACCTTTGGAGCTGGCGCCGTCGTCAGCCACCCTAACGGCGGAGGCCGAGTCGGAGAATCGGATGCTGAGATACTTCAGGGCGAGTTCGAAGGTCTCGGAGTAGCCGCGGTAGTCGAACTCCTCTATCACGATGGAGCAGTCCTGGTGAGGTAGGAGACGCGCCTTCACAGCTTTCTTGACGGAAGAGAGCAGTCTCTGAGGAACGAACTCTAAGATCATGGATCGGAGGAACATAATGGTGACCAGGAGGGAGCCCAGGGATTGCAGGTGGAGGTCCATGACGGAGAGAACGGAGGGGATGCGGCTTCGGATTTGTACATGCAGCTGGAGCAGATCTGTATTTAAGGACGTTCGGTGGCCTTCTACAGTTTGTCCCAATTATTGACTGTCAGACTGTCCAGTTGTCTATATTATAAAAATGATGAATCTCTTGTCAATAGTTTCACTGAGGGAGAGAGAAAGAGAGAGAGAGCACTCTATATTATAATCAAGAAGGAATCAGAATGATGCAAAATTATCTGGCAGAATCTACACGAGATCGGGGGAACCGCCTTCCGATTTAACATATTCAAGTCAACTCAAGACATTTCATTCCATCATAGATGTCGAAGGGGGCTAATTAGATCAAGACGACCAGTTTTCAAGTTAACTAGTCGAAGACGAGTTCATGATTTCGCCATCCTTGTACATGAAACAGAGTTGAAACTTGGGATGAAGAGATTATTCTGATGAGAGAAAGAGGTTTACCCGAGAGAGGGGGGGGGGAGAGAGAGAGAGAGCTGCATAGGTGTGTGAGGCTCTTCGTTTGAGAGACTGATTCCTTGCTCCATCCATTTCATGCCTTTCGACTTTACGTAGTGCGTCCCCTGCCTGACCTATTCACAGACGGAACGGAAATCCAAAACGTAGGTTGACAGATACTCTTCGTTTTACAGCCATTGTTGATGGCTACTCCCTCCGCCGTCCTGCACACGACTGCGAACGCTAAACCTTCGTAAGCGAGCCTCCGTGGATTACGCCGGAAAGCCTGCAACCGAAAAAATCTCTTCCAGTAGGAATCGTTCTCGTGAAACGCCGGTTGCAGTTCTTCATGTTCACTTCTCCTGTTTAGACACTTCCGCGGAAACAAGACGCCGGACTGTCCAGCTCTGTTCTTTCTGACCTATTCCAGTCGTCGCCCATCCAGAGACTACGGTACACATTTTGCGTATTTAAAGGTCCACCCTCGGCAATAAATCCACGTATAAGCTGAAGAGAGAGAAGTCGGGGAAAGGACTCTCTATCTCGCTCGCCTGCGGCTACCCTCTCTATGCCAACAAGCTGGTCTACTGGCTGCCTGAAATCTCAGCGTCTATCTAGGAGATTCTTATTGACCGAGCGCGATGCCATGGGCCGGTTGCTGCACGGAGAACTCTGATAAGATGGGGATAGGGAGGGGGGAGGGGCGGCGCCTGGTCTCTTATCCTTCCATTCAGGCCGATCATGCACAGAGGGCGTCAGAACAAGTTGAGTGACCAGTCCTTTCAAGCTGCCCTGAATCGCTTCGAGAAGTCTGTAGATTCCGTCTGGATCTCCTGTTTAGCCGCAGGAGGGGCACCGGCGACATGATTCCGTCTTATTTTTATGGTGGGTGTCTCATAAAATTCTGGTAGGCCCTCGGTAGTAGCTCCCTTGGAGAGTGAAGCGATAAGAAGAGCTTCTCGCACTCCCATCCCTCTGATCACAAGACTATTCTACAAGTAACTCCATCATTTAGGATGAGCGTCTGTGGATCGGCAAAAAGGGCCACAGATGGTCAGCATTTTCGATCAAACGCAAAGAGACATTCTTGGAAACTGGACCAGAGCGGCATCATTTTCGGCCAAATTATTTTGACCAAGGTTTTTGTTTGAGCTCTCTGGGCAATGCCAAGTGGGGCTCCTAAGACTTAATAATGACACAGGTGGCTGATCATCGTCTCTCTCCCTCTCTCTCTCCTTCCCTCCCTATCAATCTATATCTGCGTCATCCGTGATGGCTGATAGGAAAAAACCTTATTCTATGCTGCTCTTCACCTGTCCCACATTATGGCCCTGCACTGAGGCCTCGCGGATTATAACCCAACCTAAACCAGTCTTTAATTTCTTCTCCTCTTGTTGACAAACCCGCTTAATCCTTCGAAAGGATTGTGCTCAAGCCAGGATCCACGACAAGTCGCTTAATCTCTTCATGTTGACTAACCAACCACCCCCCCAAGACACCAACCTAAGCTGAGGTTATCCGGAGCTCGTGGGACCAAAAGTTGCAAAAAAGTCAGATATTTTAATTCCGAACGATTTGTAGCCATCCTAAGAACTGGTTCATGCACGAGACGCGACGGTAGACGGGACGAGATGACGCCACGCCGAATGCAAGTCCCCGATGCGCTGTCACGAGATCTGCTCTTCGGCGCCTCGGGCTGCTCGACGAAGCAGCTCGTTCTGATTTCGTGGGACGAGAGTCCGATATGCCGCCTTATCCGTGTGATCGGACGACCTCAAACTCGAAGAACTCTCTCTCAGAAAGGCGTTTCGTGGTTACACGAGGGAATTAAAAAGAGGTGACGTGACCCCCAGCTGCGAAGGGGAAGAGGACGTGGGAGGAAATCAAGTCCACACCACCCCCAGAGTCAGAAGACCCGTGTCTTCTCGTCTGGAGCCTGCTGTCCCTTTCGCAGCGGCAACAGCATCCCTCTGATATTAGAGATTGACATCGGTGTTTGGATAGATCTTCATCTCCGATAGTCCATCGTCCAAACGTCGCAGCCATGAGTTTCAAAGATCAGGAGCGCAGCAGGTGCTGCTTCGAAGAATGGATGCATCTGCAGGAGGCCAACCTGGAGGAGCTCGTTCGAGCGAAGGCCGCCGCCGCTGCCGAGAACGATCTCCGGTTGCTAGTGGCGAAGAACGTGCAGCTCTACGAGAACTACTCGGCGCAGCGGACCGCTCTGGCGAAGAAGGACGCCCCGTCCTTGTTCTGCGCTAGGTGGTGCTCCTCCTTCGAGAGCTGCTTCCTCTGGATCGGCGGCTGCCGGCCTTCAATGGCCGTTCGCCTCCTCTACACCGTCGCCGGGATGGAGCTCGAGTTTCACCTCGATGAGTTCCTGCGAGGGGTGAGGATGGAGGTCAACGATCTCACGGCGCATCAGATGGCTCTGGTCAACGACCTCCACTTGAGGATCATGAGAGAGGAGGACGCTCTCAGCTCCCGCGTGGCCTCTCTCCAGGAGGACCTCGCCGACAAGCCCTTCGTCCCCATGTCCCGCAACCAGGAAGCCACTAACTTTGATGAGCTGAAGAGCGCCATGGCGATCTACGAGGAGTCGCTGGCGAGGATCGTGGAGCAGGCCGATGGGCTAAGGTTGGAGACGTTGAGGGAGCTGGTCAAGATCCTCTCCCCTATCCAGGCGGTGGACTACCTCATCTCCGCCAAGCAGCTCCAGCTATCTCTCCATGAATGGTGTTCTAGGAGGGACCGCCCACCCGGCGGTGAGTAACTCGGCTGGCTCAGCCGAAGCGAGCCATGGCGGCCATGCGGCCGGGATTCTATCCTCCACGTAGTGACTCACAGACGCGCGTAGGGCAGGTGGAGAGAGAGAGAGAGAGCTGACTAATATCGCTCTGTAATATTTTTTTAACAGAAGAATAGTTAGCTGTAAGTAACTAGAGAGATGGTGATCTTGTAGTATCAGGCTTGGGGATTTGAGGGTTGAGCTGTCGAGTGTTCTCGTGACGAAAGTACATGCATGGACACGCGTCGGAAATCATCGTCATCTTGGGAAAGCTGCAGAACACGTGTGGGCATGCAAGATCTAACATCGCCTATTTAAAAAAGACAACTTTATCACAATTAGATTCGGAGGAGTCTTCTCTACTCTGTTACCCATCCCACTTTCCTCGCCTTCTTACTCTATCCCAGAAAGACCCTAGGCGTGCTTTGCCCTATTTCTATTCCTGCTTTATGGAAATTTAAATATGCGAATACTTACATATACATGCATAAATAAACATACCCATATTGTCTTTTGAACCATACTAGAACCTCTAACATTGATCTTATGGCGCACATACCCTCTATGACTTCACAGGAACCGCAAAAAAATGTTTCAGCTGTGTAAGATAATTCCACATTGGATATCCGGCATTTTTTTTTTTCTAGAACCTGAATAAGCATCAAGCGGTTCGAAGAACTGACCGGTTTCATGTTGGACCCTCCGATTCCTTAAAAAATTTAACCATTTTTGCACTCAAGACCAAAGATCATAGCTTTCTGTGTAGTATTTCCCATCCAAGATGATAATTTTCTCATAAGATTTCCTAGTACGCAGATGCGTATCCTAGGAAACTTTAAATCTTTATGCAGTTTTAGGAACAGCTGTTGCACCTTCGAGCATCCATGACCCACATAGAGATAAGGTTGAGATCTCAACATCATGGAAATATCCAGGTTAAATCCCAGTTCTGACGAATACCCACCTCCTGGTTCTCCTGACCGACTACCAGAACTGACCTGGATCGACACCCATTAGCATGGGGAACATACAGGAGCTGGAATAGGGCTCGAGGTCAAACAGCACACAGGGATGTGCCGCTGTTTCATTGAAT
This sequence comes from Spirodela polyrhiza, assembly GCA_024713555.1. Lineage (NCBI taxonomy): Eukaryota > Viridiplantae > Streptophyta > Magnoliopsida > Alismatales > Araceae > Spirodela > Spirodela polyrhiza. Next base: position 3,494,816 of record CM046533.1, on the reverse strand, counting down.
ACGGAGTTATTTTGATGTTGTTGGTGTTGTTATCTCCGATCAAGTGCCTGGCATGAACACATCTACAGATCAGTCAAGAGAACAGCGTATTGAGGTCTCTATGAAAGATTATCTTGTGAGGAAACTGGCGCTGATATGATCTAACTTGAAAAAAAAACAAAAAATTCAACTGTAGTGGAAGCATGGTGACCGACTTTGAACCATCCATCATGTGCCGAAATTGTGAGTATATTTCAGGGCTTTCCTCCAGCAGAAGATGCGATCTTGTTGAATTGAATCAGATAGAGGAACAGAAGTGAATACAATAAATAGTGAAACAAAAAAAACCTAATTAGTCCACAGTGACCTAATCGGTAGCTTTATTTCTTATTTTTAGGGGGAGGATTGGAGCATAAGAGTTGTAGAGAACCTGGAGAAGCGAAGTGTTCATGGCAAAAATGGAGACTAGTGTTCTGCTGCGGCGGTGGCCGCTGTGGTGTCGCTGGGCATGGTCGCCGGCTTTTCGGAAGCCCCTTCGACGGCCTTCTGCAGAGCGGCTTTCCGCTCGAGATCCCGCCACATGTTGATCCCCGCCGTGCAGACGACTGAGCGAGCAGGAAACGAGCCGATCAGCAGCCGGCGATCGTCAACGGGGACATCGACGACAAGCAGAGACTGAGGAACGACGAAGATCGGAAATTGCATGGGGAGAAAGAAGAAGAAGAAGAAGAAGAAGAAGAAGAAGAACCTCCGGTGCCGGCGAAGGAGAGAAAACGTAGGAGCTTCGTGCTGACCTCTTCACTCGCCATGGTCCCTTCCTCCGCCGCCGCCGCCGCCGCTCACTGCCGCAAATTAGGTTGCATTTTCCAGAAAGATGTGGAGTCGCCTAGCCCGTGCTTTTAAATTTCCGTCTCCCGACCCATTTTAGGCCCAAGATATCTTCTTGGAGCCCATGAGCAGGACCAGGGAGTTGACCCCCATGCGGCGATTTCTGATTGGAAGTCAAACGCGGGGAAGATTTCCCAGAGACCCGATCACGTTAGCCGATCACGACCGAAACCCACCGCGCCGTCGCCGCCGCCGCCGCCCTAGAACAGGGAAAGCCCTGGTCAGGGTCCCCGACGGAGCAGACGGGAGAGGAAGAAAAAGGGAAAAAGTTTGACCTTTAACGAAGAAGGGGAAAAAAAAGGCGGTGACTTTTTTCTGACGGCAGTCAAAACCCAAAGCCCAGATTTAAATGCCGCCGAAAAATAAATCAAGAAAAAACGTATTTTTATCGTATTTTTTGACCATTTCTGGAGATCCGAGCCATCCCCATCAGGTGAATCAATGGAGTGGGCAAGAAGGTCAAGCTCAAAGTATAAAGGCTATATATACGTGCTGGCTCAGAGATACGGAAGCGTATTCTATTAAAGGCGCCAGGAATTTAATAATTGAGTATTTTATGTAAGTATTTAAATAATGTGGATATAATGGCAGGCACAGAGACCACGCGGCCGCGGCCCGGAAAAGCTGATCCAGTACTCGAGAGAGAGCTGTAGCTCCCCTTCTCCTCTCCCCATCCCTTCTCCGGCGACCGGGCGGCGACGGAGGAAGACCCGGGCATCTCGGATTGGCCGCCGTCGCCTCCTTGCCCCCGGCGGGTGCGGAGAAGATGTCTCGGAGGAGGGGTCTTTCGCAGAGGAAGGGCTCCTCCTGTTCCGCGTCTTTCTCCCCTACTTGCTCCTCCGGCGTCACAGAGCCAGCCGGCAGAGGCAGCAGCGCTGTGGGGCCTTTCCATGGGAAGGACGGTGAAGAGGAAGGGGAGAGAGGGCAGGGTGGGGAGGGTTTTGGGTTGGGGCCGGCGGGCGGGGAGGAGGACCGGTGGTCTCGGCTGCTGCCGGATCTACTGGGGGAGATCGTCCGGAGGCTCGAGTCAAGCGAGGACCAGTGGCCGCTGCGCAAGAACGTGGTCGCCTGCGCTTGCGTCTGCAAGAGGTGGAGGGAAATCACGCAGGGAATCGTGAGGCCACCTCGAGACTCCGGGAGGATCACCTTTCCTTCTTCACTCAAGCAGGTACCTCCTCGAAATCTCCGCGTCCTTCAGAACTCGCGCTGGTCCTCTGAAAATCTTGGGATCTGATCGCTGGGTCCCGGATTTCATTTGCGGTGGAAACAAGTGCCCATTCCTTAGATTAATTTGATGATCCTGTTCGCACCGGGGCGCGAATCCTCTCCTGCTTTCGTCTCCAATTTTTTTCGTATAACATCATATTCACTTCTCCTTGTTTTTCCGATGTCATACAGCCAGGGCCGAGGGATTCTCCTCTGCAATGTTTCATCAGAAGGAACAGGAAGAACTCCACCTTCTACCTCTACCTGGGTTTGACTCAAGGTAACTATAGGCGATGATAAATAATTATGTCGCCCTCGCGTTGAATTTTCTCCAGTCTTGCTGGGAACCCTCTGAAAACGACGTTCAGCTCGACTGGGTCGCCCAAAAATCTCTCGTTGACTAGCACTGTTCGTCTTTCTGCCTTCTCCTGTTGATCAGGATTTTTTTTAACCTCGAACGCACACGAAACGAATGCTTTGAAATTCTTGATCTTACGTCAGACTCTTTGACTGGAGCGCATCCAACAAGTGGGCTCTGACGGCGTATTATTCTCTAAAATATGGGCTCATTCTAGAAACACTAGCGATGAGTAATAACGGGGCGAGTTCTCTTGCCCTTTAATGGGAGTCAGTGTGCTCATGTTAATATCTTCCATAATCGCCAGCTCTTATAAATAGAAAAATTTTAGTATTTTCTTGTTGGGTTGTGGGGACAGGCTTCAGATTAATTCATGCTTGGTTTGCTGCAGAAAATAAACCACTAGGTACCGTTCTTCGCGGTTTATTGTAAATTGCAGCAGTGCACTCGCGTAGCTCTTGCCATTTGCAGCATGATCCATCACCTGTGTTTCTAGATTTCAGAGTAATTTCCATCTGACGCATTGAAGCTGTGACAATTGACCCTCTGATGAACTCTTTAGGAAGGATACGATATTTATTGCTTCAAATAAGGAAAAAAAATGTCAACTTCGTCTGGTGCTAATTGGGTTTCGGACGCCAGAAATCTGCCATAAATATCATGCACTGCAGCTCATTAGAAACTTGCAGGGTTTTTAGCAGAAGGAATGTACGCACATTGTTCATATGATTTGATTGATTCTTTATGTTTCATTAATAATTAATTATTGAGATCTCTGACTCTGTACCCGCCACCCATCTGGCTTCTCTCTGCAGCATTCATGGACAAAGGGAAATTTCTCATGGCTGCTCGGAGATACAGGCACGGCGCTCACACAGAGTACATAATTTCCCTGGACGCTGATAACCTTTCCCAAGGAAGCAACGCATATATGGGAAAGTTGAGGTAGATCGCAGAGTCTTGTTCGACGCTTCTTTTCTTATTCTTGCTTAAAGAATAAGTTCAGATGGATTTTATTCCTTCCCTGGTATTTAATCAGAGCGCTCGAGAAGCCCTTTGACTTTTCATTAAGATTCTTGACGCTGCCCGTAAATCTTGTTGATCTATTTATGGAAAGCCTGTCGGATCTGTTTGCAGCTCCGATTTCCTGGGCACGAAGTTTACCGTATACGACAGCCACCCGCCGTTCAGCGGCGCCAAGGCGTCGAGCAGTGGCGTGCGCGGCTGCTTCAGCAGCAAGAGGATCAGCCCCCAGGTGCCCTCTGGCAACTTTGAGATCGGCCAGGTCTCCTACAAGTTCAACCTCCTAAAGTCAAGGGGCCCGAGGAGGATGGCCTGCACGCTCTGCCGCCAGTCAGCGGGCGTTGACTCCGAGAAGGAGAGCCCATCGGCGGGCGCTGACCCAGTCTTGCTCCGGAACAAGGCCCCGAGGTGGCACGAGCACCTGCAGTGCTGGTGCCTGAACTTCCATGGGCGTGTCACAGTGGCCTCTGTGAAGAACTTCCAGCTGGTGGCGGCGGCCGATCCTGCCCGCCCTGGCGGCGCAGAGGATGATGAGACTGTGCTGCTCCAATTCGGGAAGGTCGGCGACGACGTCTTCACCATGGACTACCGGCACCCTCTTTCAGCTTTCCAAGCCTTCGCCATCTCCCTCACCAGCTTTGGCACAAAGCTGGCCTGCGAGTGAGGAGGCCGTCACGCCCTGCAGAGCCCCCCCGGCAGGCGCGGAGATCTGATCCTGACCAGAGGCGCTGTGCCTCCCAGACCCAAAAATGGGGGCTATCACAGTATCCAACTAGTTTTGTAGATCCTGCCCACTTCTTTCTGAGCTAATCCAAGCCCTAGTTGAAACTGGAAACTAAATGTGAATGTTATGGGTAGTGTAAGGCATTCAAGTCGGCTGATACCCATTTTTATCAAACCACTGCCAGAGTCAACAGGCCGTAAGCAGCTTGAACTATTACTAAAGTCAAACCAGAGCTTCGAAGACTTTCAAGTTTAGAGGTCGCATAGCAACATGAGAGAGCCCACATGTGGGTTAAGTCTTTCCACACACACATACCACTGGTGTTGACAGCGGGCGGTGACCAGACTGTCGGAAGACAGTCGGCAGAGCTTCTGTTGAGTTGGTTTCCTGGACTGGGGGATCATTTTTTGCCCCGCAACTTCGCGCCGAGAACCCTCTCCAATTTAATGATGATCTGCTGGTTTGGGATGGCTTTCCCAGACTCGTACTCTTGGATCACTTGAGGCTTCTCGTTGATCAGCTGATCAGAGAATTGAGGTCCTCAGATGAGAGATACCGACCCGAATACAATAATAGACAGAGGAGGGTGGGAGGTTGAGTTAGAGAGGTCTACCTGTGCAAGCTGAGCCTGCGTTAATTTCTTATCCATTCGAGCTTGCATGATGTTCTTCTTCAGTTCTAATGGCACCTTCTCGTCTGATGCACCAGTTGGAATAACAAGAAACCGATGATCATGTATACATATAAGAAAGAAATGATTCAATTCACATCGATTCGGTTAAAAAACTAACATGATGCAACACATAAATGCTTTGCATGATCATTATGATTGAATAATCACATAGATGTGTGGATACGCAAGCAAAACAGGGGAAAAAAAAAGTATTGAGTGATAAGTTGAGAGCAGCTCACGAGTGAGATTTTCTGTTTCTTCGTCTAGTTTTCTTGTGTTCAAAGAAGTGCTACTTGAGGCAGCTTTATTTGTGCCAGCATTTGCTGCAAAAATTAGCCGACAGTAAGGAGCCAGCGATAAAATAACATGCAACTTACCAATGTATCGAGAATCGCATACAGTTCATCTACTTAGACTCAAAAGAAATAAAAGTTATAAAAAAATCCCAAATACCGGCAATATTTCCGGATCCTAGTTTAGTCTCAATACCTACAAAGACAACAAAACATAGACATCCATAGCATAACCAGGATCCATGAAGCTAAAATATAGATCTGGCCAGACTCAAGCAGTGCACGTACTGAATATGCTAAAGATAGCTGCTTGACCAGTATAATGCATGATTCACGGATGAGCCAGAACCCAGAGTGGAATGAACAGGTGAGGGCAGCGTACTTATTTTTGCGAGTTAATTTTTAGTCGGTGGAAAGATAAAATAATACAGAATGATAACCATTAGTTCAACGTTATATCATTCAAAGTTTTAAATATTCTCATGAACACTATCCAGTGACTTCCAAGAGCCAAGAATGGCTACCATTGGATTGCCTGATAACTCTGTTGAAGGACAACTTCTTCCTATAGCAGTAGAGGAGATCCTGTGGCGTAAATAACATTCATGTTTCCGAGACGATTGAGCTTGTCAACATTTCGGGATTTTTTTAAATAAGCAGGCCAGAAATTTTAACCACAGTCTACCTAAATTGTTTTGAATAAGGTAGAATATCATCATCTATGGTAAAACACAAAACTAACATCTAAACCGTAAGGAAAATCGATCTGAGGTGTAAAACACCGAAGAACACAGACGACGGAGATGTGGGAAGAAGATATTTAAAGAGAGACATATTTTCCATCTCATTTCTCTCTGGAGAGATGATAGAGAAAAAGAGAACTATTATCGAACTATATTCCTCCATGACACAAAAGAAAAATTTTCGTCTTCCGCTATATTAAGCCACGGTATTAGAAAATGGAATTTCTACTACTACTAATTCCCTCTCCTTTCCCTACCTATGATTAGACGGACGCACGCTACAGCAACGAAAGAATAAAACCGAAGGTCAATTAATCGGATCAACGCAGGAAAACTCGTCGAAACAGAAAGACTGCGGAGTCCTGAAAATCGAAGGCGGCGGATACGCCCTAAACGGCGATAAGTGAAACGAAGATCATTAGAGGTAGCAATCGCTTTACATTTCTTCAGCGTCTCAATCTCAGCGCCGCTCCGGCGGGCGGCGTTGACGGCCTTCTCGTCCTTCTTCGCGGCGGCGGTTGGGGCCTTCTTGCGGAGCACCACGGGTTCCCAGTCCTGCGACAACGGACCGATCCCAGCCATTCTGGTTCCCTCCCCGAAGATCGGAATCGCCTTAGGGTTCTTAGATGACCTCTTCCCTACCCCGATCGACCCAGAGAGAGAGAGAGAGAGAGAGAGAGAGAGGAGATAGAGACAGAGGAAGAGAGATAAGTGAGAGAGAGAGAGAGAGAGAGAGAGAGAGAGAGAGAGAGAGAGAGAGAGAGAGAGAGAGGGTGAGATCGCTTGGCGCTCAAGACAGTCGCACGTCCATCAGATCTTTGGACCCTTCGTAGTTTCATCAGCCTCCGTGAGCCGTCTGATGGATTGTGTGGCCGATTTAACTTTTCCTTGAACCCTTTTTATTTTGTAATACACCCCCACATAAACTGATATTTCCTATAACTCCCCGTAATGCATCACAGATTTTATTGGATACCAGGTGTTATTGGAGGCAATAATAGGCCTTTATTTTGATAAATATTTAATATTAGCTATCCTATGATCTCTCACATGACCGTAGAAAGAAAATATATTAAATAAATAAATAAATAAGGGGAAAGTGCAGAATGGTGGGGCGGTTCGAGTCAGGAGGGCGGAATGGCTCGAACCGGGTGGCTCGGGTCGGTTGTGATCGGACGGCTCAACTGGGTGCGGTTCGAAGGGGTTGGCCGTTTGGGCCGGGAAGCCACGGATCCGACTTGATTAGAGCTGTAGCCGGAGGGAGAGGGAGAGGTGCGAATCGGGCGGCGGCGGCGAGAGAGGAGATGACGGTCGTCGACGGCGGACGGTGGACGGCGGTCGGCGGCGGGAGTGACGGCGGATGATTGCGAAAATGGTGGCTGACAATGGCGGCAGCGGGCGGCGGTTCGAGGGCTGGTGGGGATGGAAGGGAGGGCGAAGGTAGGGCGGAGGAAGCAGGGATGGCGGTGGTGATAGGCGGCGGCAGACAGGTGGTGATCGGGCGGCGGTGGCCAAATTAGCGGCGGATTGAGGACAGAGGGGAGGAGGGCAGCGGAAGACGGGAGAACAAGAGTGGAGAAGGGGGAGGGGATAAACTCCAGACCGGGAGCGGCGGGATCCTGAGATCAGGTAAGGAACTAATCCTCAAACTTCAACTTCTAATTCACCTCCAAATCAGAGTGCTTCCGGCCGATTTATAGGCTTCAACGGCGAGATTTAAGTAACGATGAATTCGTCCATTTCAGGGTGGTTGTGGCGGCGACGGTTGATTCAACGGTGAGATCCACGTCCTCCGCTTCCCGACTGCATCAGCTATCCAGAGAGACAACAGATGGAGAATATGTGTCTCTGTAAATATCTTCTTCCCACATCTTCCTCGTGTGTGTTCGCATGTGTTTCAAACCGCAGATCGGTTTTCCATCATCAGTTCAGAAGTTAGTTTGTGTTTTACCAGGGATGATGATATTCTACCTCGTTCAAAACGATTCAGGTAGACTGTGGTTAAAATTTCTGGCCTTCTCATTTAGAAAAATCCAGAAATGTTGATGAACTCGATCGTCTCCGGAAACATGAATCTCCTCTAGAACACGATGAGTTGTTGAAGACAATAATCTGACATGTAGCCATTTATTTTGATAAATATTTATCATGGGTGTTTATTAGAATTTGTTTTTGGTCCTTCTCTCCCCCCTTCATCCACCGCAGAGCTTCGCCGACTGCGTGTCATCTTTGTCGCCGTCGTCGTTCTCCTCTGGATGAAGTGATCAGGAGGGGAATGGCGAAGCGGACGCACGTCAGCGCAGTGGGCTGGGTCGACTCCGACGAGTTTACCGAGATTGGTGGTGGCCGGTCAGAAGGTTGGCTCGCTGACTCTTCTCTCCTGGCAGCCATCCAGTTCCCCTACCTTGTTCTTGCCCAGCGCAACCTCGCCGTCGTCGTCGGCTGGGATGAGGACCCGGATTCCTCATCGGCTGGTCGGTCGTTCAGGATTCGGCCCGCTCTATCCCCGTCGGAGGGGGAGATCACGGCAGTCGAATGGATCGCAATTGATGAGTTCCTCGCTCTGGCTCTCGGTACCTCTGGCGGGTACCTCCTCCTCTACTCCAAGGAAGGCGCTCTGATCCACAAGCAGGTCTTCCTCTGCTCCTGCTGATTGGAATCGGGAAATGTTTACATTCGGTATACTTGGAATTTTCCTTTGACTTTCAAATATCGAGTTAAAGGATTTCTGTGTTGCAGATCGTACATCCCAGTCGGGTGCTGAGGTTGAGATTTCGAGAGATCGAGTCCCAGCCATCGAGTGGGTATTTATCGTACGAGCTTTGTGTTGTCGTGCCCGGTGCGATCGCACGCTTTGATGGCTCAGATATCAAGGTCTGTTCTACTAAATTTTCCCTTTCCTCTTTGTCACCTTCGCCGTAAAACTTGGCATTTTACGTTTCGTGGCAATGTGGCGCAGAGCTTGTTGCAGAAATGGTTTGATGGCATGCGACAGAACACATGGGAAAGCAGAATTCTGAAGGAAGATGGACAGGCGGATTCTTACGGGAGGATCTCTTATCAGCTGTGGAACGTCAGTAAGTTCGGCTTGTGCACTGATGCTGCGATTACGGGGATGATGGCGCCTCCCTTATTGGAACTTCCTGTAAGGATTTGATTCCATTGTTTTTTTTTTCATTTTTCTCATTTTTTGACAGAAGATTTATGGAGAGTTTCGTGCACTTGAATTCGGCTGCTTTTATTGTTGGGCAGTCACAAGAACGTTACTATTGTGCAGTTACAATAGGGAATGATGCGGTGATTGCAGCTTACAGGTGAGCTTATTTATCGTCGTTGCATGATTTCACATCTTTGTTCCTTTGGTGAATTATTTTAATTGGCCCTTTTTTAGCAATGAATTTATATTGTTGGTTCCCTTTAGACTATCAGAGGACAGAGGCAGATCTTTGGTCGGAGCCATTCTATCGAAAATAGTTCCTACTGCTTTTTCGACCTTATCATCTTTCTCCAATATTTTCTGGAGGAGAGAGCAAGGCTCAACCAAAAAGCCTGAAGAGATGGTACAACCATTTGCCAAGGGTCAGTACATATTTATTGTCTAATGATGTCACGTTCATGAACTTGTCTAACAGAAATGATTGCCGCATACCAGCAATATTTTTAGATATATGTACCAACGTATATTTAGAGTTTACATATGTTTTGTCTAAATAATGCGCATACCTATTTTCGAGTACATTCAAGCTAATTATGAGCAAGTAACCCTTTCTCATCAGGCTTTATACTTAACACTTGAAGCCTTTCTGACTCATTTAGTTTTCTTTGGATTCTAAGGAAACTATATGGCATATAATCAAAAACTTGCTGGGGATAATATACTATTGTGGGACTACATGAAACGGTTCTCTCTGTTACCTATCGATAATTGAATTTGGCATGACATTTAAAAATATAATTTGAATCCGCAGTCAGTATCGAATTGTTCACATACATTCGGTCATGCATCGGTAGAAAAGCTACCCTCTTTTTGATCGGCTAAGGCTTTATGATTCTGTTCGTTATTATGACGGGTTACATTGTATATATGGTTTTGTTTATCTTGTGTTTAGGGTCAGATGAAACACTCTAGGTTTATAAGCTATTGTTCCTTGTGTTAGTATGGCGCCCTAGCTGGTGCTTCCAGACTTGGTGTAGACAGAGTCATTGGTTTGATCCAATAAGATTTGCGAAGTTTCATTGATTTATTTCATTTAAATAATTATATTGCATGTAACACCAAGCAGGGTTGTATAATGCCCTACAACATTCAATGAAAATAACGTCCATTGGACTTCTAGTTAGAGGAATGTATTGCTTATTGAGAACTACAACGTACAATGAAAGACAATAATAACCGACAATGGATACCCAGAACTTCCTGCGATATTTGCACATCAACCAGTGCTTGGACGTGAGAATGGATACCTTGAATTATTTTAGAGCTTGAAAAAAGGGATAAATTTCTATAGACGCGACTCTAAAGAACTAGATGAGACTGGTCCTTACTCGTTCATATTGCATTGTGTCCTTCTTTGTGGATGTCATCTCTGAGATTTGTGATGAACCTCGTTTGGACAAGTTTCTGTTAAATCTTGGTTTTTTGAATTAATCAAATATCGAGAATCTCTTTGTTACTAGTCAATTGCTTCGTTTGATTCATCTTCACGCTACACAATTCAACGTAGGCTAATGGCAATAGAAGCTGCGCGAGATTTTATGAATCGTTTTCAACATTTTTAGTTGCCTTTTTTTTTGATAACTTGTCTACCATATAAATATGAAAAAAACATATGTGAGTTGTTCATCTAAATTGGCCCTTTTATTTAAACTCCGGCTAATTCAGATCACTCAGTAGACCAAAAAATTTAGGCAGTGATTGGAACAGTGGATCAAGGATATGATCTAGATTCTGCATAGGGTCGGTCAACTGTAATCTTCAATGTTCAATATTTTTGGCTATTATTTAATTATTTTAATGATATTGAACATTTATTCTAAACTTTAATGTGATGTTTCTGCTATGGAGCTGTAATAAATAACAATCTTATGAAATTGTTTCATTTTTGTTGATGAGTACGCGTGATCTCTATTGACATCAAACGTTGTTAATCATGGACTAAGGTTTTGAATTGATCTCCTAGATTAGAGATATGTTTCAAATATTTATGCAAATGTTTGAAATATTTCAAACATAATTTTGTAGGATTAGACGTCAAATATGTTAATGACGTATCAATTTTTTATATAATTATATAGAAATATTTTTTTGCATAATTTATATACAGATATTTCAACTATCTACATATCTTTCCGTAACCTTTATTCCGCATCCTCCTTCTGGTTTTTCCAGTCAATGATAACTCCAGTAGGAATGGAGGAGGTAATCAAGAAAAGATTAAAATTAATGAAAATTTTACTCTTTTCTTTTTTCGTTCTCTTTATTTGTTTTATTGCTATTAGCTCTGGCTTCAACCTCGTCCTTCTTCCACACACAAGTCTCTTCGCTTGCTCCTCCGTCGATTGTTCTGGTGGGATGAGAGTTAAGAAGTTAGAATATTTAAGTCATCCAAATGATACTCATCATATTGGAATTAATAAATCCGAGTGAAATAAACCAAATTGGTACCTTTTTAGTCACAGTTCGTGATTAATCAAGTGAGAATTGTCAATTCTGCAAACTATGGATTCTACAGGTGTTGTTTGCCTTTATCAACATGGAAAAGGGAATGCCAAGAGTAGAATTAAGAATTGCATCTTATTTGTTTCTTGAACTGAGTAGAATAGTTAGTTTTAACTCTTCAGTGTCTTTTTCAGAGAGTAGTCTTTATGTAAGTGGATGAAACAATTATTTGTGACGGGGTCGATCATAATTTCTTCTCTTTTAGACATTAGGGAACGTTATAGCCTTTTTGTATTTCCTCTTGATGGTGGAGGAAAGAATGGCTGTGAACACAGTGGAATTTCTATCAGTTCTGTGAACAGAAGGTTTGGAGAAGTAAGGGGCGTAGGAAACGAAGATTAGATACCGTAGTCGGGATGCATGGGGGAGTTCAACAAACGAGCACGAAGAACGTGGGTACCACCATGGATTGCTGCAAGATCTTCCTCAGGAAAAATCGTTCTAGAAAAGTAAACTTATAGTGAAGGTCTGTCTTGCAGAACTGTGTTGAAGCTTTCTAAAATTATCTGATCTCTTACAGAGCTGTTTTTGTTCCCACACAAAAGCAGACACAAAAAGAAAATATGATGAGATTCATCTTTGTTGTAACAACTAAACTACTTCAAGCCTTCAATTTTTTTTTTTCCTTGGGCTAGAAGCCTGGGGACCATATTCAACATGGGCCTAGAATATTGTATGCAAATGGCATTCCTGCCTTTCCTAAGTGATCCTTGTCTGACTGCCTTTGTTGGATACTCTTTTCTCTCACTAGTTGAACCGTTTGATTGATACAGAGGATTCCAGTTTTTCAGTGTCCTAGATTTATAAATGCTGATACATTATTTTCATCCTAGTTCATCACACGATTTTTCTACATGGTCTTGCACATATTAATGCACACCTTTATCTGTCCTATGATAAGTTAAACCAATCAGATTCTAGTTTCCAATGATCATATTCACAGTGACAGTAGTTGCTCCGCTTTATTTTTTCCTGATTAATTTAGCAAAATATTATCTATAAAAAAAAATCTTTGAACTTATATATTGACAATATAATTTATGGCAGCATCACATCTGACCTGCTTGAAGGATCATCCTAGGAAGGGAGAGAAGCTCACGTTGTCTCCAAGTGGCACACTCGCTGCTATAACAGATTCCCTTGGGCGTATCTTGCTGCTCGACACGCAGGCCCTTGTAGTCCTGCGCTTATGGAAGGTCCCCCCCGTCCCGGCAAGCTTAACCGGCCGTTTTGAAGATCTACCTGCATTTTCCCCTTACAGAATTAAGTTAAAGTTTCCAAATCTGCAGGGCTACCGGGATGCATGCTGCCTATTCATGGAGGCGTCTGTTGGTAGAGATGAAGGTCCATCGAGCTCCTCCTGGCGTGATGAGACGAAAAGAGACCATTGCTTGTGCCTCGCCATCCACGCTCCGAAAAAGGGCATCATTGAGGTACTGATGCTTCATTCTAATTCTAGTTCTTCCACCGTTTTCGGCCGTTCTAGGTTAGAATGATCTCCTAGAGATCACGCTGAGATGTCAGCTTTGTTGGGCTACCCTCACAGCGTTGACTTTCCCATGGAGTGGATAATTTGAGCGGCTCCTGGCCCTGCAGATTTGGAAGATGCGAACTGGGCCGCGGCTTCTGACCATTCAGTGTCCCAAGGGAAGCAAGATCCTCCAGCCGTCATCATCTAGGTCTGGATCATCGTCGGCCTATAACCCTCTTGAAGTTTTCGTATGGAATGGGGACACTGGGCAATTATCCGTGCTCAACGGGTATATAACCTGAGAATTACTGCTCGTTGACTTTCGCCGTAGGCGTTGTATAGTCTCTGATGGAGCTGCCCAGTTTGACTTTTATTTCCATGGTCAACTCTGTCGCTTGGTCTTTACTAAGAATTGAAAGAGAAATACAGAAAATCTCATCCTCAAGATTCCAATCTGTCATCCCGCGGGGACCAGATTTTGGGCCGGTACGACCGATTTTCGGCTCACTTTGCTGGGCAACCCTAGCTGACTCTTTCTTGGAACGGGGATGTGGACTGGTGGGTCCAGGGGGTGGCCCGCATCGCACACATTGTCAACGCTTGCGGAGGGTTGCTTTCCTTCTGACTGGTCCGTTGACATCTTTGCACCGGTGGGCTGCCATCGTCTCCTTTCCCACAAGTTCATCACGTTGACATCTAAGGATCGTTGACGGATGGATGAATGAACGGCGTGGGAGATGTAGGAACGCGGAGCTGGGTCGCGAGGATGAGCTCGGCAGAGGCACAGGGTCGCCGTTGACGGTAGAGCTGACCGGACCATGGCGTTGAATATTTCCCCAGCTGGACTGAGACTTGACTCGGAGGGGCGGGGCCCCGTCAGAGGCGGCTAAAATACACTGAAGGAAACATTGGACGGATTCCCATCCGGCAACGTCAACGTGGAGAAGCCGCCGTGGGGTCTTGGGTTAGGTTCTGAATCTTGTTCTTAGCCTCGTTTTGGTTTTTCTCCCACGGAGACCACCACCCGACAAGTAGATAAGATCGGAGGTCTACGACGAGGGCCAGCCCACCGCACACCGTCGACACGCTGATAGATCGCCGAAAAATAAAATGAGAGAGAGAGAGAGAGAGAGAGAGAGAGTTTTGTCTTGTTGGCTTCCAGTCTGGATGCCAATTCCGCAGAAGAGAGGGGCCTCAGTTTTTTAGGGAATTTTTCGTAGCGAGAGGCGATTGCCCGACATAAAACAATTTCAAGTGTGGCAGAGAGAAGAAAACAAGAAAACCAGAATTCTCCGATTCGTCTCTTTGCGCACATCGTCGATCGATGAGAGAGGGGAGCACCGCAGATCGACGACTGTGGGGGCCTCATAAAAAATTGCACCGCAGCAGACGGACGCACAGCTGGGGAGGTAGCCTAACAAGGGACACGAAAAACTTGGGCGTGGATGGATGTGGGGGAGGGCTGAGAGCGCCAGTCCGGAGGTGGATCAAGGCATGTGATGAACTCCGGGCACCCTACTTTCGCGGTGACTCTCTAGCCAATCCTATAAAAGACGACATATATGTGTATATAGATAGATGGATAAATATGAGAGCGAGAGAGAGAGAGAGAGAGAGAGAGAGAGAGAGAGAGAGAGAGAGAGAGAGAGAGAGAGAGAGAGAGATCTGGCCTCGATCACCAGCCTTTGCATTCACAAACAAGAGGGTGGGGCAGGTACAGACACCTGCACGGAAAACGCCTTCCCCGGTTCGGAGATCGAAACGAGGGATGGACAAGGTCCCGTTGGCCGTGCCACAGAAGACAAGATCCACACGTTCCACACTTCTTAATTACACGACTCTTTCCCTCATGTTTCTTTGAGGCATTACCTCTCTCTCTCTCTCTCTCTCTCACTCACTCACACACACACACACACACACACACACTCTAATCGCAGAGGGGAGAGGAAAGAGAAAGTTCAAACAGTTATGACGATCACCGTCGGTTCAGCAGGTTCCCAGCCTTCTCGACCAATCTCGACGGCGAGAGGAAATCGTCGTTTTTTGTTCCGCCGACGTTGACCAACCATCGTTTTTGTTCCGATGGTCCGACGGGAGGCCCAGCAGGTTCATCGGCCGAGAGGGTCTTTGGGTTTGGTATCGTGAAGCGGATCGGCTGCTGCTCGCAGTTGCTTATCTGAGTAGCGCATCTTGTCGAGCTCCTTGTAGGTGCCATTTAGATGGTCACGCCGATGGCTCACTTGCGCTCTTACTGGGTTGAGTTGGCTGTGCTAAAATTCTTCGAGGGAGATGACGTCATCCCCTCCTTCACCCGCGAAAGGAACGTGTGATGGCGGGGGATGGAGGACAATTCCTCGAAGATTCCCTCCATTAAATTACCGGAATTGTCAACTCTCATGCACACGTCGGGAAGTAAACCTAATCCTCGTTCGGTGCTCTCTCTCTCTCTCTCCCCTAAAAGTTTATGTATGTGCATATAATTTTTTATGCTAAGGGAAGAAGGGAAGTCAGGCTCCCCTCCGAAAACGAGGCCCGATCTCTCCCTTTCTCCCCTCCGGCGACCTACGTTGTCGTCTCTGGTTATCGATATCGTCGCCACCACTAGTATACTGTAAAAATACTGCATGTACACCTAGCGTGGGATATTTACATATTCATGACATTCTACTCTCACTCCTCCCTGGTTTAGAATATTTGTCCTGTTAGCCTTCCGTATGGAATCTCTAGCGTGGGGTTAGGTCGCCGGTCCTGCCATCCTCTCTCTCCCTTCTCTCTCTCTCTCTCTCTCTCTCTCTCTCTCTCTCTCTCTCTGTGTCATGCACAAACAGTCAGGTACCTTGAGATCACTAAAATAGGGTTCGATTGGTGGCACCTCACAGGAACCGGAGTGACGCAAACAGTGTGCTGCAGCGGTCTGTTCATAATCTTCCAAGAGACCGCGCGTAGCCAATGACCCCTTCTGCTCCCGAGGAGCTACTGGAAATAAACAAAGACGCGGAGCACGTTGTGTGAACTGCATGATTCATCCCATCGACCCAACTCATGTGAGAGGAGCTCCCTGAAATTCTCTCCAGTGTTCTTCAATCCGTGGAATTTTGAGGGGCTGGATGGTTATGGTTCAGAAAACGAACCTGTGGGAGTTCTCTTGCTTTCACCGGGGGCCCGGTTCTGTCCTCATTGAGGGTGCATCTCCCGGAGAAATTTCCTCTCTCTCTCTCTCTCTCTCTCTCTCTCGACCGATCTATCTATCTCTCTCCATTTCCCAAGTATCTCTTCTTGAGTTAAGGTACAGCTAATCGTGAGACGACAGCAGCTATCAGTCCCTTCTCTCTCATTCATGGGTCTAGAACCGAGGCCCTGATGGGGGTACGGTGAGGATTCCTTGTCGAGGGCCCTTCAATCTTCGTGTCGTCCGTGGCATCCAGCACCCTAAAAATTTGGACGATGCCGACTGAGACTTGCAAACGATCGTGCTTCTAATGTCCACTTATTTTTAAATGAAGGGTGGATTTAGATTGCATCAGCTTGACCAACATGGAAAATCCCTATTTGCTTTCTTACCGAGGATCTAGTAGAATTTGACCTTTTTACAAGGTTTTTTTTTTCCAATAGTTTTGGTGTTTATATTTTTTTGGGTCGATTGTAACTTACATGTCATTATATAGAATTCTCAACCTCCCCTGCCAAAATAGCACTTAATTTTTTTACCAAGATAAGCACTTATTTCATATGTAAACAACACAGATTTATTGTAAAAGAATAACTTTTAACGTTTAAAAATGACATTAATAATTTGACAATGTCATGGTGACGCAGAATTTCGACGATCACAGTTAAACATGTGACATCACAATGGCACTTGCGTTAATGCAAAATAATGGTTTCAAATGCATATTAATCTAAATATCTCTTGACATACATGCACATGGATAGAGACCCCTCAGAGCTCATCCTCTCCTCCCCTCCAGGATAAGTTCCTTTCCCTTCCCTACCAACCAGGAGAAGCTCCTTTCAATCGCCGACGGAAACCCCTGCCACTTCCATCTCTAGTTCTCTTCCTTACCCCGTTCCCCTCATAACACCTATATTCGTCTCCTCAGTTTACTTCCCTAGGGCATCTCCACGCACAGGGTCGTACCATCGAATGCGTCACTGCACCATGACCCGTGCAGGAGATGCCGACGTTTATTGCCCACCAGAGCAAGCGACGAATGATGCATGGTCACATTCATCGCCATCGCATTGTGCCGAGGTCGACGGCACCGCACACCTTCAGAAATATATTTTCCGCGATTCGCCCCTTGAAAGGTGTTTGGTGGTGCCCATAACCAAGGATGAACTATTTAATCATGCCCACAAAAGATTATGTATATTGATGTTCTTGATGCCACAAATAAGGTAATTTAAAAACAAAGTTAAGGGAAAATCTGTCTTCATTAATCTGTGGTTCTTACATGCGTAGGTCGGAAATCTCACATGGGGCAAGACGCAGTTAGGGACAACCCTTATTTAAGTTCCCTATGGAGATCAGAACGAGGACACCTGCATTGAAACGACAGAGACGCTCGTTGATTCGGTCAGATAGCGTCTTACTCCATCGTCCACGGTTTCTTGAGGGGGTGTTGACATCAATGATGCAGCGGCCAGAGAGTCCTCTTGCCTGTTGAAGTTCTCCCCAATTGTGATTTATTTTCAACAAATTGAGTCATTGCGGAATGAATAGTTTTCCTCTTCTTGCTTCGAGTTCATCTCTGATCAAGTCCACTTCTTAATTTAGACTCGAATCGGTCACATGCACTCAACGATTCTCTCATTATTGTCCACATTAATCCCTATAAAAGGGAGCAGGTGGATCTTGCTACAGAAAAATGTTTACACGCTGACATCTGTGTCGGCTCGATTGGCGATAATAATCTCTTTGCAGTCATCATGAGCCTTTTCGCCTTTCTATTAGAAGGTTTTGGTGGCTGCGTCACGGTTCTCTCTCTCTCTCTCTCTCTCTCTCTCTCTCGCTCGCTCTCAACAACTGTGTATTTTCGTATGTTATTTCCAAAAGATGTTCCTCACATCACCATCCACGACTAGTAGCGAGTATGCAGTCGACGACGCTGTCAAAGATTCCATCTAGAGCCCGTCATCCTTTGATGGGTTTCCCAACTAGGGCTTTTGATATCTCCTGATGACTTGAGACGAAGACTATTCATTTCATATGATGCTTCCATCTCTAAGTGAGAGGAGACGGTTTCAAGTCCATCATCCAGCGGTAGTCCGCCGGCAGTAGAAACTTCCGTCTGATTCATGGCAAACGCCTCTCGGGATAATTTAATAAAATAATTTGAGATCTTAAAAAGTTAACGTTTTAACTTGTGCAAGGTATACGTTGCTAAATAGCTTAGTCTCTCCTTCATTCCTGTTATTTAAGACCGCTACTTCATCTCCCCTCGCCATCTTCCTCATTCTCTCGTGACTTACCCTGGATAATGACCCATACACGCACTCACATTAATAGAGTCGACGGTAGAAAACCATGAAATGGGGTTCGAAAGTTCATGCGGATAAAGAGGTGGGCATGAAGGGACGCTAGCGAAAAAGGGAAGGAGACACCAAGGGGAGGACGAGAAGAAAAGCGGGAGAGATGATCAGTGTTCCCTCGTGGGATCAGCAAGTTGCCGAACTTTAGACATACCGAAGTTATTGCAAATAAAATATTTGATTCTTTATATGAGTTATGCATAGTGTAGAAGAATGAATGGCTCACTATCTTAGAACGTGACGGGTTGTTCGTTGATTCTTAGCGGTAGATAGAAAAATACGAGCAATATATAAATACAAGAGTGAATTATATAAACAATCAACATGTAGGTGAGGTGGGGCTGCGGGACAGAGGTCAACAAACGAAGCGATCAGTGATGGGGATGAGCGTACGGGCGGAGTCGTCGGTGGTGAGGGAAGACAACCTGTCCACGGGCTGGGGTTGGAGGACCTCGCATGTGCTTGGAAAGTCCAAGAACGGATCAAACTCGTCCTTCCAGCTTTAAAGAAAGGAGGGGAAACGAACAGGAACGAAAATCGGAATTTCCCGTAGAATTGACGCTATAATCTATTCCTATAAACAACATAAACCCGACCCGTGGCTTCTTCTCTGCGTCCCTTCCTCTCTCTCTCTCTCTCTCTCTCTCTCTCTCTCTCACTCACTCTCACACCACCCACCGAAACGGCAACGCAGAGATAGTTGGGAGTTGGACGATGGAGATTCTCGCATCAGTGAAAAGGTTCCGCCACCGAGGATTTCTCACAGGCGTCATCAGATCGACTGAAGCGGAGAAATACAGACAAAAAGGTTTCTCCTTTGGTCTGTAGTTGTACTGGAAAAGACACGTGTGCATGAATGATATGCCCACTTTCCTGCGTCTGGTTAAGGCTTGCTGTCAGGGGCAATCGTCTTGATATCAGTGGGCAAGGACTGTCGTAAGTCCCCTGAGAAAAGACTCTCTCTCTCTCTCTCTCTCTCTCTCTCTCTCTCTCTCTCTCTCTCTCTCTCCGTCCCGCGTTCCAAGTCCCGGCGGGTGTGAGATTCTGCGGGAGCTCGAGCTGCCTCTTTCGATATATATATATATACAGCTCCGATTTGGGATGGAGCAGATACGCATGGCCTGTATATTTATCCTTCCAACATATATAAGCCGCTCGGACCGCGGTCTGGATTAGCTCACTGTTTTCTGAATGCCTCGGTTCCGGGTCCTCCGGCTGTCTGCTCGTGGGATGGAGACAGGGGAGTTGCCTATGCATGTGTGCGGGTGCTCTTCCCCGTAGCTGGAAGAGCCGATGCTTCCTCCTAATTTTTAAGACGAAGATGCCGTAGATGCCAGCCCATGCAATGGGGTTCCTCCCCTCTTCGTAGGAGAGAAAAAACGAACAATAATGCGTCTGTCAGTCTCTCTCTCTCTCTCTCTCTCACACACACACACACACACACACACACCCTACATCTTACGCACCCAACTACGCGCACACGCGGAGCATGCTGATGGACCTCACTGCATGGCAATGCTCGGACAGTATAATGTGGGGTATCCTTCGTCAATGCAGGCAACTAACTAGTGCACGCTCGGAGCCGGACTACGTAGAGAGCCATCCGAAGAATCGATCATTCCTCCTTTGTCCATTTAAGACGAAGATGCATTAGAATTTCGATCCTGAGTCTTTGTACAACAAAACATGTGTAGATACAGTCCCAGATGTCCGTAGAGTAATAAGATATGAAAGGAATAACCAAAAGGAGAAGGCGCTCATAACGAGTGAGACATATAGTGATGGGTAGATGTATAGACGTAGAGATAGAGAGTTAGATTGACAGAAAGAGAGAGAAGATAAAGCTACGTGCTTCAAATTCGCGAAGACGAAGGAGAGACAAGATTTGAAGAAAAATTTATCCAGGATAAAGCATCCTCCCACTCCCCCTCTTTTTATTCGCCTCGTGTTCCGTCCCGGATCCTATTTCAGCTGAAGGCATTCACGGCCGACTTCTGCCGACGAGCGGTGGCTAAGGGTCAATTGGTTGGCTGGTCAGTAGCCAAGCTGAAGCCACAGTTACCTTGAAGAATAAATGAGAGGGGATCGAAACGCCTTGACAAAAAGGCGGCGGCCGGAGCCGCCCCTTCAGCAAGCGACGGTGTGACGTCACATCTTAAACTTATCTTTTCTTTGATCACGTGTCTGAGACCGAGGAGGATCGTTCTCTCGGCGGCTTCAGATAAGGGGCTAGAGATCTTCTCGCTGGATGGTGTTTCGATCAGTTCAAACCGCGAGAGCCCTATCCTTTCTTGTTAGATTTAGATTTTTAGTTTCAGGAAAATCAGCGGAAGAAGTTAAGAAACCACTGTGAATTTAAAATATCTTCGCCGCGTCAGTCTCGCAGTTTCCTGAGAGCTGCAGGCGTCGACTTTTCTTCAACAATTTATTTATTTTGAAGTTTGGAATGATATAAAATGCTTGCAGACGAAGGTTCTATGACTTCCCGCTGGATTACAGGGATTACGCATCATCCGACCGTCGCACCCTTTGGTTAACAGCAAATCCACGGAAAATGAAATAAAGTACGTTTTTTTCTGAACTGTGATGTAAGGAGACCTCCCCACGACGGACGACAGAGGTCCTACAGCATTCAATTTTCGCCTGTTTCGCATTGGTTCAAACGCTATAAGACAAGCCAAGAAATGGACGCAATGTCTGTCGTAACCTTCAACCGCTGGGAGATGTTTTCACGGTAATCACGCCTCCCCGAAGGATCTCTTTTTGTATTTCAATGGTCCTGGAGAAATCGATTCATCGAGCCCTGATTATAGCAATCATCATCTTCATCATCAACTATAAGGAAAAATAATATGATCTTAAGAGCCGTGCGCGCGCTTCTTTCCAAAAGGGAACTCCACCAGCTAACGAAAATTATGAGATGTGGACGAACTGAAAGGCATGGAAAGTATGTCACGAGTACCGTTCTAGTTATGAAAATACCAGACCCTTTATGACTAGATTTAAAATCTAGTCCTGGTTTCCTGCTAGTTTACGTCGACTTGTGTCGTCTAGACACTAATTTTCTTGGCTGAAACAGCAGTCAACTGGGGGGTTATTAAGCCTCTCAGGTGTACCATTCTCCTTGTGAAACTGCCTTTTTCTCTTCGGCTTTAATAATTTTGTCCTCTCTCACGCATATACAGACAGATGTCGGGTCCTTACTTACCCTCAGTACGTTTAGTTCTTCCTCGCGGAGTTAATTCTGTTCTCTCTTGGCTCGACAGTTTGACCACTGGGCTCGCCCGTCGAATTGTGAAGCATGCTACGATCCAAAAGTGGTTTAGGGTAGAGGACGAGCCCCGAACTTTCATTTGCCGGTTATTTATTATAACCTACCGCAGTCTCCTTTCAATTCAAGGTGGTTTACCATTGATTGCTGTCCAGCCAGAAGAGTTCCGTGAAACCGGAAAGAACAGGACAGAGAGTCTCGTAACGCAGATTTCTTTCCTCTTCTCGGAACCAAGAACATCCGTCAAGTTTATTCTCCGCATTTGAAGAACTTCTTGATGCATCAAGGACTGCAGCATTTTTCGATCATGGCTGTTAATCTCTCCTTCAATCTTCATCAATGTTGTTGGGTTCCGTTTACCCTTTGGTCGGGAAAGAAGTTGGATAAATAGAACCCATGATCCTCGATTACAGGCGTTCGAGGGGGAAGGTGGAGGAACTCATTTAATAGTTAAAGAAAAAGGTAGATATCACGGTCATTTGTGGATCCCCATCCATCTGTGTTTGTAGAGCTTCGCCCTCCCTCAGCTACCTATTTACGCACCCTCCTCGCTGGATTGTATTCCTTTGTCCCTATCCTAAGAGGAGGGTATTAAAATAAATGCCACTGTATGGGTACCGTTGTTTCACCCTTTCTCCATATTCTAGTCCTCGTTGAGAAGGATTTTATTATGGACGCTGTCTCCGCTCTTACAACACCGTAATCACGCTGTTTTTTCTCCTTCAGTCTTCTTCTCGCCTTCCTCCGTCCGCCCATTTGGGCTACCGGGGAATTACAGAGAAAGAACGGGAACATGGGAGGAGCGGAGGTGGTGGAGATCCACGACGACGGAGGCGGAGGGAGAGAGAAAGCCCCATCGCCGGCTCACAGTGGGAAACGGCCTGCTTTGGACCTCAACGAGGACGCGGGGGAAGGCAGCGAGGAGGAAGAGGATGAAGAGGACGGGGGGAGTACCACCGAGGTGGCCGGCGGCGGGAGCTCTAGCAACAACAGTAGCTCGAACAACATCGCCGGCGAGGGGAGCAGCGAGAGAACTTCCTCTGTGAGGCAGTACAACCGGTCGAAAATGCCGAGGCTGCGGTGGACGCCGGATCTCCACATGTCCTTTGTACATGCCGTCGAGCGGCTTGGCGGACAAGCAAGTGAGTTCTCCCAAAACTCAACTCCCAGAACATCTGAAAAGATCGAGAGAAAAATAAACGAAATTGAGCCATCCAGTAGGAGAATAATTCTTTTTCTTTTTGGTGAAATAATCCTTTCTTCTTCCTCGGACACAAGAATGATAGTGAAATTATCGGTTTCTTATGATGATATCATCTTCTTCGCATTATTGTTCTGTTCTACACCTTTCTAAGATCATCAATTTTGGAAAACTTATATTTTGGATGATAAGGTTGTTCTCCTTACTGATAATCGGCCTGATGATGTTTGTCTGGATGATATAGGAGCCACCCCAAAGTTGGTGCTTCAGATGATGAATGTGAGAGGGCTCAGTATCGCTCACGTAAAAAGCCATCTACAGGTAAGAAGATGGGCGGCTAGGCATGGAATGACGAAAGAAACACTCGTTCCATTGCCCTTACCTATGTGAATAATACTTCGATGATCTTATGTGTCTATTTTCTTCCTCATATTTATTTTCTATCTCTCCATCTGAAAGTATTATCGTTGATCAGATGTATAGAAGCAAGAAGTTAGAAGACCCTGCGCAAGATAAATTTTCTGTCTCCTCAGGTTGGCTCACAGTCTTCTTTCATTTGCCTTTTGATTCTGTAATCCTCAAAACTCCGCTTAAAAAATGTACAAAAGAAGGAAATAAATGCTATTTCCCTCTCATTTTAATCTCATTGGAGCTTAATAATAGACATTATCCTTCTCTTCGTAGACGATCCCACAGAATTACATGGTTTTTCCTCTATTCAGGAATCATAAAACACATTGGTGTGATGAGGCAATCAAATCTTAATAATTAGGAGCAGGAGAAAAAGTAGCACCTCACAATAAATTTCTTGTACTTTCTCATTACGGAAGATTCACATCTGCCGTTAACGTCTTTTTGTAGGCATTCATATGCAGAGGGGAGACCGAATCCCAGACCTCATCTACCAAAGAACAGGAGCATGCCAGGCGTTCAAGATGGATAGTAGCGGCAGCCTTTTTGCCTCAAGGAGCCACCTTGAGCCGGGTGGTCTGTGTGGACTAATCCAGCGCCCACCCTCTCAACAAGCGTTGGATCTCAAAAACTACGCCTTAAGGTATAGCTATGACAGACAAACAAGATAAACGAAAACCCTAGCCGAGGGAGAACCTCACACCTTAAGGGTTTGTAAATTTATTTTTCTTCTCTTTTTTTTCAGCCGGCATCAAGAATGGCCGTTTCATCAGCAAATCACGGCAAGAGTGACCTCGAGTTTGAATCATGGACGAGCAAAGGACTTGATCCAGGATATCATCCATAGACAAGAAATGAAGCCATCAACGTCCCACCTATTCGACGTCAGGGATGCTATCACTAACAATAACAGCCGGCCCTTGTCATTGCACCAGGTCCTTGAGGATATGAGATCGCAACAAGGGGAAGTGAGAGGAGGCCTACTGATGGAGAGGAAGAGGGCACCTGATAACTTTCACTGGGGTGGCAGCATTTCTCAGTCTCTTATTCCGAGAGTATCTTCTATGGAGCCTCTCTACGGTGAAGTTGATTTCCACAGTAGGAACAACCTAAACCCTCACTACCCCAACGGTTGCGCGAGGGATCCCATAATCTTCAAACAGGGTCGCGAATCTCAGTTTGAGTTGCCATTTCGTCTTCAGGTACTCCTCTCTCTCTCTCTCTCTCTCTCTCTCTCCTCTCTCTCTCTCTCTCTCTCCATTTATTCCTAAACCAATCCAATCCATCTATACAGCTATATATAAAGAATCCAAGTTGTTCACTGTTCCCTCTGCAAAACTAATATTGAGATCTCTTGAAATCAAATTTTCGAAGAATGAATTAAGAGAGACAGAAGTGATGTCTTTAACCTAGTTTCCACACATTTGAAACTCGTAGACCTTGTGGTGACAACCTGGGCCTTCACTATATTCACTCGAATACTTACCATTGCAGAAGCACATGGAAATGAACAAGCCCGTGCTCAAGTCGGAGGATCCCATGGGCAGGAAAGAGAATATCGAGTCAGAATCGAAGAAGATGAAGATGACGCCTGATAAGGGAAGGAGTCTTCACCCCAACTTGCAGCTAAGCCTATGCCCCAGCTCAATAGCCAACCAGAAGAAGGATCTTGAAGTTGAGGAAGAAGCCGAGAGCGGACTCTCTCTTTCACTTTCTCCCACCACCCCCAAACGACAACAACCACTCTCTCTACAACCCCCCAATGAAAACCCAACACCCACCCTCCGTTATAGGAACACCGGAGCGAGCAATAGGGCCGCTTTGGGGCTGAGTACTTTAGATCTGACCATGTCGATTGGAACATTGGAGTGAGATCTTTCAAGTACTTGCCCCAAGGCCCTTAGTAGAAAAAGATAGATTATGCTGTCGCATCAAAATAAGGCATTAGATCTCGTTCCTCTTTGTGCCTTCACCTTATGTTGTTTCTGCAATTGTAGTACATTCCAATGGATTGTTGCAGCTTCCTCGTGTCTATCACCCATTTAGTCTTTATGAATTTCGAATCTTCATCTTCACGACTTATTATTCGTGCCTCTCTTCTATATATCTATTTACCTAGTCATGTAGCTACTCATCTTTAAACTTTCATCACTTTGGGTTTCCCTTTACCCATGTTAGTGTCTCCAACGCTTGATCTTGTGCAAATTTCAAGCATTCTCCAGTTAAAATATATCTTAAATCTAACCCAAAAAATATGTGATCTAAAACTTAAGAAAAATAGTACCAGCTAATAGTTTATTGTACTTATAAATGAAACTTTTCATTCAAGGATGAAATATTAACTAATAGAGGTATGCCTTTTGGAATGCAATTATCTCTCAGTTCATTTGCCGTCATTAATATGGTGATTGGGGGAAAAAGGTCAGCATTATGACAGTTTCAACCTTGTCAAACAATAACGTCATCCGTCAATTTTGTAATCAAAGGCTGTCAAAGATTTACTGGGTCAACTTTCTCTAAAATTTCTCCAACTTGCCAAAAGAGCTGTTGGTTTTTATTCCTATAATATGTTAAGGTTTTGGCATCTCCTCTAATAATATTCTTATTTATTAGTGTGGTTGCAATCAATGACTTCGTCTTGGCTAGTTCGGAAATACAAATTTTTAATAATACAGAGATCTTAATTTTCTAATAGACTCTCTCTCTCTCTCTCCCCCCCCCCCTAGACATATACATATACATATACATATGTAAGTATATATATATATATATCACTGCATGTATTTGCGTCGTCCCTTCTCCATCAGACAAGCCAAAAGAGAAGACGGTAACAATCAGGAAAAGGTCAGCGGGAGAATTGCAGGGTGAGGAGGGCTAGATCCTTCGAGAGAGCCGTGGTTTCTTGGGATGCGAAAGGAGATGGGCACACGCCAGAGAACGAGTAGGAACAACGACAGGGTGGAGCCGCCGGCAGGCATCGTCCTCCTCCGGAGACACACGGCGTCCCACAGTTCCTGCCGTCTCTGTCATCTGTGGTCACCGGCGTTGAAACCCAGAGAGGATCGGCCGAGGAGAAGGCCCACCTTACTCTCCCGCTAAATTCCAACATGACTCGCCTCTTCAAGCCCCCCAGTGGCAGCCGTCTCTTTCCTCGCCATAGTAGGGGGTTGGACGGATTCCCGTTGACCTTGACTGCCTCGTCACCCCATTCCGCCTCTTCATTCGGAGAATAATATTTTTCTCATGCTTTTGTTTCGGAGGGTGTTTGTAAAATTCCCTAGCATCTACCGCGGCTAAAAAAATTAGGTCAAAAGGAGGCCTGGTACCCGCGCTCGAGTCGTCCTTCTCAGTGACGGGCCGAGAACGAAGACAGCCAATCATTTTAAGGAGAAAAAACACGGGGCCGAGACCGAGCTCGCCGAGGGCTTCTCCGAGGCGGGACGGCGACTTGGAGCGAGGTTCAAGTGAGATAGATGCCCCTCGCCACGCTATCGGTGGAAGGTTGACCGTCTCCTAGCAAGGGTATGGGTGAAGAATCGTCATCTTCCCAGCATAACCTGGTGCCGGCGAGGGTCACCGGCCGCCGCTGAAGGCAGCTCTCTGACGTCTTCCATGTCGATCTGTTTGCATCAGTAATCTTCGACAGGACGATTCCCCTCCCTGCCCCCATGGAAGAAGGGGTATCGTGATCAGCCAGTTGGCTAGGTCCATCTGTTCTCTCTCTCTCTCTCTCTCTATCCTCTCTTGTCTCTTTGCGCAGGTCGCCGACGATTATGCATGCATGCCTAAAGATTCTAACTGCTGGTCCTACTGATTGACGTGTTGATCACCCACCCTTCTTCCTATTTAACTTTAGATCTATGCGTGACTGAATTATTGATCCTTTTTTATTTTTCAGTGAGGCGTCCAATCCCCCAAAAAAAAATTATTATACTCTATTTTTTTATGCTATCGGTATAATTAACTACATTTAGAATTTATTTTATGTAAAAAAAAATAGTGATGCTTCCCCTCTCTTTTTGGGTAAAAGCCCAAAAAAGAGGCCGCTGATTGGGCCAATAAGGTGGGAATTTGCTGCCCAGCCCACAGTTTCCGAGTCCTTTGTGGGCGTAGCCGCTTTCTTCCCGTTTGCCGCAGGCTTCTTCCCCCGCCGCCTCTGGGTGCTGCCGGGTTCGCCAGCTCCCGGGTTCTCCTGTTGGCGGCGTCGCCTCTCCATTACCTCATTGCTGAAGCCTCTCGTTCTCTTCTCCTCGTGTTAAAGCTCGGGAGGAGCGCGGCTGCTCCGCAACGATTGGCGGACGTTGCTCTTGGATTCTGATTCCGTTTCCGGGCAAATACTGACGCCTCAGTCCTTGCGCCGTCTGTCGCACCTTTGGTTCTAGGCTTTGGCTCGCTGTCGTTTTGCCTTCTCCCTCGAACATCGGTAGTTTGCTTGTTCCAATCGTAGAAGAGCATCTGATAAATTTTGTGCCCATTTTTCACTGATATGCAGGATTTCTAGTGGACTATAAACGAATTTGGCCGGAAGTACCTTCGCCCGACGATGTTCATACCACATGTAAGATGGGTCATTCTTGTTCATCTCCCACCATGGAATCTATTTTGTGCTTAATGTATCATTAAACTTAGAAATTCCGTGGTCGCCTGTCTTCCAGGTCAACTGATTCAGAATGACAGCGTGCCTATCCCTCTTGAAAATATCCGTAGAGACTGTTGTCCTGTACCGTCATCGGAGGCTATCTCCTTCATCTCTATCAGATTCCGTTCTTCTGTCGTCTGTGTCCCCGGTAAACTCGATAGCGTAAATGGGACTCCATGAAAACTTTCACCAGCTTTCCAGGTTAAGATCGTGTAAATTTCTGGTACCAAGAGCAACGGCCCCAATTGACACTACATTGGCGTTGACAATTCGTGAAGCTCTGTCGACGCTGATTGTCAGTTATGAATCAGGGAAAAACCGCCGGCAATTTTCATTATCTGTGGGATGATATTTTTCAACCTTGTGATGATGACCTTCTCCTTTCATATCCCCTGACACCAGGTTCTCTTCAAATAAAACGTGTGGGAACAGTCAATTGCCGGGGTCGTTTCTCTCCTTCTTCGTTACTTTGTTTAATCCCCATGCAGTCGTTGCCAAATATTCCATAATCTATCGGGGAAGAGGTTCAAATCTGTTTTTTCTAAAATAATTATGCATCATATGCCTAAATTTTAAAAATACTCTAAAAATTTAACTACTATCTCATTAATTTCTGTGGCTTTAAGCAAAGAAAACCATGCAGAAAATTCACTTATGAACTTGCATTTTATGTCTCGTGTTTGATCTTCAAGTAACATGATTATGTAAAATGGCAAAGCCTTTAAGCTTACAATTAATCTTTAAATCTTGTTAATCTTACACATGTAAGGTTGACTTGCGAAAAAGCAAATACGTCAATTTTCATCCGTATAACATGTTTTATTCCCTTCAGTAATTGTTCTTGGAAAAATATTCGAACAACTATGCACGAATCCATCGTAGGGCTATCAGTTAGTTGATGTTCTACGGATAACTCTAGTAAAATTCCTCCTTAAGGCAGCCCCCCATTTGAAAATCAGTGGATCGTTCTGACTTCTGATCGCATGAAAGACATGAACTTGCTCAGCTAGAGAAGCCCAGTACATCTTATTGGCTAGTGTACACCCAAAATCATGTGTTCAGCAACAATGATTTTAGTTTAGATGCAGAATTTTCGGTGTTCTGCGTTGAGGTATCAACCCCTCGTCTTCTCTTTAATAGATGCATATCCTCCCTGATCTTTGAATTTGCTTGACGTTCTTGTAAAGTTCACGCTTGGTGATATCCCCCATGATTTCCTATCATATGGACAGTCGATGCCAGCCAAATATCTGATTTGATCCCCCCTGCTGTCTTATTCATAGGAAAAAACTGCTATCAAGAAATCTACAATCAGTAAGTTGTTGTCCTTGGATTTGAGGTGTAATAAATATAAATATATATTTATATTGTTTTTGTTGACGCACAATATATTGATATTCTGTAGCACAATCAAGATTGTATGTATTGTTAAATATAATTTCTCCTGATTTAGTACCTACTTTTTCGTCCCCTGACTTTATAAAGAAGAAAAATCCATTTTAGTGATTGCGTTATTTTAATTTTTTTCAGGTGAAAACTTACTTTTAACCAAGATGGGATTGTACTACTATTTGCTTTACAACTTTGAGCATCACGAATCTCTCTTGAATTGCTTGACATCGGCGCTTCAAATTTTTTGAGAATCCTGACCAGATTATTTCTCTAAATATTTTTCTTTCATCCGGCCTAGTTAGCTTTCTGGATCTGATTAAAACCCACTATTTGTCTATTTGAATTATTGCAGAACACTTCAAAGTTGTGAGTCTGCAACCTAAGCTCAATGTTCTTTGTTTTAGAGGGCACGTGGACAAATGTCGTACTGATATCATGATGATGTGTTTTCCCCAATGGAAGAAAACAGGTTGGAAACCAATCAGGAACAAGATGCAGATTCATAATAGGATTTGGTTACAATCTTCAGCTAATGAAATTTATGTTTAAATCTTATTTAGGGTTAAGATTTAGGGTTTAGGGTTAATCCGACAGGTTTTTTGAGGCTTTCATCTTGAACGACAAATAATAATTCTTATAAACGAGAACTCTTGGATCAATCGCTCATCACTTGACATCAATGGAAATATTATCTGACTACCATGTGACAAAAGAAGCAAGCTTTACAATTTCCCGGTCTGATATCTCATAGAAGCAGAGGAACCCAGTGCCTTCGATTAGGCATACATCATTATAAGCATCTAAGAGCAGGGGGGGAGCACTCAATCTCCGTTTGCAGGGTCTACCAAAACTGCACCTGGTCCATGGGGGCTGCCCTCTCCTTGGCCATGGTTCCCCGCCCTGGAATCTGTTGATGATGCCCTCATGGTCTGCTTCCTACGGCCAAGCTGGATACCAAGGAATGGCAATGGGGTGGAGCCCTTTGAGGCAACAGTGGGCAAGGTGCGCCACAGCCAGGAGTCCGAGGGAGACTCCGGCAGAGGTGGGGGAAGAGGAGCCGGCAGAGCATCGTCCATGGTCTGCTTCCCTCCGCCATCAGGGAGGAGCAGTTGCTCATCAGAGTCAACGGCTCTGTGTCCAGGGCTCGGTTTCTCCCCCGTTTTAGGAATGGAATCGCCGTCGCCGGTCTCAATCATTGGGCTCGGGGCGCCGCCGCCGGCACCGCCGCCGCCGGTGGAGCGCCTCCAGGAGGAGGACCCGTCGGCCGTGGGGGAATCGCTCCAGAAGGAGAGCTGGTTGGATTCGCTAGTCCACCTGCTGGCCTCCTCCCCGAGCTTCTGCCGGACTCGCCCCAGCTTGTGCTCGTAGACCTCCTCCCAGATGTGCTGCGCGGTGAGAACCAGCCACTGTGAGCGAATTCGCCGGCGGAGAAGAGAATGAGAAGTGTGCCCACTGGCCTACCTCATCTTCTGCGTCGCTTGCGGAGGCCCGGAGGGGAGCCCTGCGCTGCTGCTGCTGCTGCTGCTGCTTCTGGGAGAGGAGCAGGCTCCGGCCGGTTGCCGCAGGCATGCGACCCCTCGTCTTCGTCCCTGGGAGAGGACCCAGAAGAAGGGATCCCTTCATGCAGAGCATCGGAAGCAAGCCGCATCCCTGAAGCGAAAGATGGCGAGTGTCGTCGCCGTCATCGTCGTCCTCCCCGGTGTCACTGTGGGGGAGAGATGCTTGCTCGAGGGTGTAATTAGGCCTGCGCAGGTTGGGCGAGGTGGCGGCCGGCGGCTCCGCGGCGGGGCGTCGGAACGACGGGGGCTTCTTCGGGGCGCTCTGCGGCGCGCTGGAAGCCATCGCCTGAGCGGCGGGGAGGAAGCGGCCCATCACGAAGTCTCTCCCCGGCGGGTCCTCCGAGAATCTACCGGGTAGCGGCGCTCGCCCCTCGATTTCACCGCCGGCCGTGCCGCTTATGCTGCAGGTCATGAAGCAGGACTCGACGCGGGAGAGCGTCTCGAGGGCGTCGGCGAAGCCATCGTCGTCGTTCTCGTCTGGGTCGCCGCCGCGGGCCCGGTGCCCCACCTCCAGGTTCGCCTGCTCCGCCGCCGGGGGCTTGGCCTTGGGCTCCCCGGCGGACTGTTCCCAGAGAAAGGGAACCACGCCGGGGTTACCCACCGGCCCCGACTTCAAATCCGTCCTGTAGAAGGGGGCGGCGGTCCTCCGGCATGCGGACGGCGAAGACGGCGGCTGTGGTGCCGGAGCAGAGGACCCAAACCGGCGGACGGAGAGAAGGGGCGCGTCCAAGTCCAGCCGCTTGCCTTCCATCTACGGCGACGGCGGCGGCGGTGGTGGAGGGTCAACGAGAGCAGAGCAGAGCAGAAAATTGGACAAACAAAAGGAATGGTGTAAATTCATCCGGCGAAGATTACTACTACCTGTCGAAGAGACGAGGAGACGGGGAGGCGGCGGCGATGGCGATGATGATGATGATCCTCCTGCTCAGGTCCCCACCCCTCTACGGGGATGGCTGACCCGCCATGAGGGGCAAGGAATCTGCCGGCGGGGGGGCTGGGGGTCCCTCTCGGGTCATCGGCCGCCATAAAAACCAAAATCTCCGCCTTGAGATTTCTCGACTTGTTTCCAACTCAACGTCTTGTTCTGTCCCCCCACCGCCGGGCTTCTACTTCAGAAGTTAATGCGGCTGCACGCCATGGTCAGGCCTGAAAGCTGCCGGAGAGGACCCGTCTGCGATGACAGCGCCGCCGTCTGCCGGAGCAGCCCAGGCAACGAGTCCTCGTCGCCGCCGCCGTCTGTGATAACAGCGCTGGATTTAGTGAGGGCGCACTACAAAAACACCCTCATTAATACGCAATTTTGTATCATTTCTTCGTCCTGGTGAGGACCAGAGCAGTTGGCCCTTTCAGCCGAAAGCTGGTGAGGTCTGTCGGCCCGATCTAGGAACTTAGTTTTGGCCCCCCTAATGGACCACGCTTCACTGGCCTAACCCCTTTTTCCTCATCACTCTCTCTCTCTCTCTCTCTCTCTCTCTCTCTCTACACGAGCCCTGCTGCGGGCAAACGCAGTGGATGGCTACCTAACAGACTTGACCGCAGCGTTCTCTAATGCAGCCTCCTTCCATCACTTGGGCTGCTCCCCACCAGAGGGATTGGACAAGGCCCCTGAATAGATATGGACCAACTAAAGAGTAAAATGGCCGAGAGATGACCGAAAAGATGACTTCGAGTAGTAAATATACCGACAAGAGGCTGGGAAGTGATTAGAGAACAAGTGCTGCTGCAGGAACTCCGCATTAGGATCGTGATTAGAAGAACCCAACTTTCCTTATTTTGCAAGGGCGTCAAGGGACCAGAATTACTCTTTTTATTTTCTTTTTCTCCCGATAATTGGGTCTCAAAATTACGTTCAGAAATAAAGATAAATCGAACCTGCAAGCCCTATCTCATGTAATGAGGTGACTCGGCAGTCATCCACAGGACTGTCTATCTTGAGCAGCACATGATATCTACCGACGGATGCATTGAGATCAGTGGAGACTTTGTTACTTTGATGAGCAATCCGCCTGGTATCTATTCAATAAGCCAACCGTCACAGTTTCAGAGCCACTGCATAAACTTAAATAACACATAAGATCTACCCTGAGGTTTTCAGGGAAGAAGGATAGAACGCTGGTTGAGGCCTCGAGCTTTACCTGTAAATCTCTGTATTCTGCAGTTTCTAGCAGATATTTAAACTGATGCATCCAAGAAGCCGCCATCTTGTCGATCAAGATCTCTTGTTCGGTCCAATACTGTTTCTTCCATCCCATGCACAAGCCCAAAAGAACAAAGACATCCAAAAGAGGACGCCGAAGAACACCCGAAGAACATCCTGGGACCTAGAAAATGCCTCCAGAAGACCTGAAAAATGGGGGATGAAATAAATACCGAAATGAGAACAAAACAGGTGGAAAGTTAATAGGAAGGGTTCCTCCAATCCAACAAAATAATGTATGGTGGATCTTCAGGTTTATGAACAAAGCCATCGCCCCTCCCCGCCCATCTCACCCTCTTGGTACTTCTGTGAACATTCAATGTAGCGTGGTGCAAGCTCTGGCACACACTTCCCAGCCAGTATTGGCCTTCTACGAGAGTAGATCTCAGCTTCATCCATGCCTTCTCTATGGGTACAACAACACCCATTAGACTGTAGATTATTCTTCAAGGAAATCCTCTACATTCTGGCCACAGCTAGCAGACCCATACATTTTCGATCTAATAAATGGTTGATTGGATCAAGATCAGCATGATCCCATGTAAGGTCAGCTAGTTAGCCCTGACTATCACTGATTCACGGAGAAGAAAATATTTTTATAGTCTCATTTTAATTTCTCAGCCGAAAACCAATCAACCCCAACACAGCATAGACTGACATTGGAATCCATCCGCACACAAGTCCATCAAGTGGCACACCCTCCTGCAAAGAGAACCTATCTCCACTATTATACCAAGAACATTAGAGTTTCAGCATCTTGTAGGAGACAGAGGGACGCCTCACTCTGAAAAAAAGCTTCCTTCTCACTTTCCTTAAGATATCCACAGTTTATCTTTTTTGGCCATTACTTATGTTAGTTACAAGTGTTTCTGTTTGAGCTTCTCATAGTTTGTTCTTGCAAAAAATTTCAATATTGAAGAAAGCTCATTCGATCTCCTAAGTTTATATCTATGACTATGTTACAATTTAGTAGTGTTTCTTCTTTCTCCAGCGGGTTGTAGATATAAAAGGAAGTTTTCAAGGTGGGCATTTTCAAGCACATGCCTGATAATCATATTAACCTTAACTTGTAGACTGGCTTCAAGAGATTTTGTTCCATCTGATTAAAGCATTGTTATCTTAGCCTCAGGGAAAAATAAAAGACGATGCCTGAATCATAACTTTGCAGAGCACCGCCTTAGAGAGATAATAGGTCGCAGACATTTTGAAGTGCAACATTCCAGAGGATTTTGAAATTCATTATAAGAGAACTCTTAGTTTAGTTATCAATGTATTACGAAAATAGATATTTGTATGACACACAAGATTTAGGAAAAAAAAATTATAGCCCTAAATATGTGGGCAGAGATTCAATGGCAAAGGAGTTTCATGTTAACCTAACCCTTCTCTGCTATTGTTTCTATGGATTTCTTCCAGTGCCATTCTTTCTGTTTATTTCCGTCAGATATATTATCTATTTTTAGTACTTTCCTTGATGAGAAGTCAAAAAAAATCAATGCCAAACAAGAAGCCGGGAAACTAGGCCACATTCAATTAGACAAAAAGGAACTCTTCCAACCATCTTCTTGGTAGTTCATCTAACAACTCACAGCTTTTCTTATTCAGGGTTATATTGATGATTTCTTATGATGCTTATAGTTCCAACCTGCAAACTATCACGCATCGTGAGATGGACATTTCAAAATCCATATAACATTATCACCATCTAGGCCCAGGAAATGATTTTTTATTATTATTCATACTTGAATAAGAAAGCTGGGCATAGAACAGCTCTTACTTTCTCCTATAGGGCTAGTTACCCGTGAAAGACTATATTTCATGTCGATGGTTAAACACACGTTTCTATGTTTCGAATTAGGAATCAGAGTTCAACGGTAATCCGAAGGGATTTGCAGAAAACATTAACAAGCTAACGAATAAATGACAGAGGAAACCAAATTAAAAACATAAATTAAACGATTAGATCCCTTTGCGAGCATATAGAACCGTAAGGAATCCGCTGCGTCGAAGAGACTCTTCCACACATCAAAAGACAGACAGGAAAATAAACCCAAGGCAATTGAGCGGTCAATAGAAGCGGGACGGAGAGAAAAGAAAGATACCTCCTCCGGAGCGGTCAGATTCCTCTGGAAAAGGAGCTTGCGGCGGCGGAGGTTGCGGGCCAGCGGAAGCGGCGCATCGCCCAAGCGATAGAGGGGAAACGTGAAGCCGGAGGAGAGGCGAAGTTCTGCGCGTCTTGTGGCAGGACAGAGGAAGCCGCCGGCAACTCTGCCACAGCGAAGGAGCTGCCAAGCTGTCAAATACGGTCGGAGACGCCGAGCTCGCCGAGGAGGAGGAGGAGGAGGAGGAGAGAGAAGTGGCGGCGCAGGACGCAGCCATCCGCATGGCTCTGTGGTTCCGCAGCCGCCTCCATCTTCGTCGCCTCCTCTCGCTTAACTCCGGGTGAGATGCGGTGAGCTTACCCGCCCACGTCACGGGCCTCTTCTCCTCCCAGGGAGCGGCACGTGTCTCTACCGACCGCATTTCTCACGGACCGCTCATTTCCTACGGTCCTTTGGTTTGCCGGAATACTGATTTCAGTAATTCTCACATAGTGTCCCTCTATGCTTAATTATTTGTGTTTTTTACCTATTTACTCACTATTTACTGTAATAATAAATTTTTAATGGGTTTATTTAAAATATTTTTATTCTGAATAGAGTTTTATGGATATTCTGCGCTGCATGCATCTATAAAAATATCCTTATATTTTAATATGTAAGACTATATTTACACCCATCTAAACTAGTCAATTGTGGTTAATATATAATTTAACTTGAAATATCCATATCTCTCTCCACCCTCTTTCACAAGTATGCCAGCCATTTTTCTATATAATAATTCATAGACGTAGAGCTGTTGTTTATGGGAAGAGAGAGAGAGAGAGAGAGAGAGGTAATAAGGAAGCATAGCCAATGAAGGAATAAAAGTGATTTTCAGGTCATGATAATAAAAAGAAAAAATAAGATAAATGACTGGATCTGTATAAAGGGAACAATTTTCAGAATAAAGCCGAGATTCCACGTCCGATCCAGATTAAGGAATTCCCAATTTCCGGGAACACGTTGAACCGAAGATCTTGTGCCGTCAGCTGCGTCCCCGTTGACGGCGAGAGAAGAGGGATTACAAGCTATTGGGGATCCCCGTCGTCTCCGAGTTCCCATCTTCTCCGTTTGGATCATTTATTCGTGATCGAAACCCGGAAAGGGTTTTCCGTCATCCTCAACGTTGGGCCGCAAATCCATCTCCTTTCCAGAGCAATGGCCTGTACCGTCCGGCGGCGCCGCCGGTTCTCGTCCACGGGAACCGGGGCTTGGCCAGCGTCCGCCGCTTCGCCGCCACCCCCACGACGTCTCCTGCGTTCTGCGAGGAAGAGACCAGACGAAGATCATAGGCATGAGAAACTGCAAGAACTTGGAGGCTTCACCGGCGCGGGAGAGAGAGAGATGATCGAAACCTGGAGACAGAGCCCATCTGGTACGTCGCAGATCGGGTAGTCCTGAGGACAGCAGTAGCTAGTTCCGGTGCAGCAGACGGCGTTCTGGTAAGAGCAGCAGCCGTAGATGAGGCAGTAGCTGCCGAGATCAAGGATGCAGCAGCAGGTCTCATCCGCTGGGCAGTAAGAGTAGTCCCCGCACTGGGACGGCGAAGGGCTCGCCGGAGGAGGCGGCGGAGGAGGAGGCGGCGGCTCCACCGCCGGCGACGGTGGGGAGGCGGAGCCCGAATGCTTGGTGGGGTAGGAGGCCATGGCGTCGATGGCGCAGACACCGTAGGGCAGCCCGGTGTTCCTCTTGATGTAGATGTAGCCATTGATTCCCCAGCTCGTGCCCCACGAGTTCTTCACGATCCAGTAGTCTTCTCCTCCCTGCTCCCCGTAGCCGACGATCAGCACCGCGTGGTCGATGTCGTCCGGATTGTCCGAGCAGTCGCCGGCGTAGATTCCCTGAGTGTTCCGTGATTATTCAGAAAGTCAGCCCATCTCGTTGAAAAGTTCGATCATTTCGCCTTAATTCCTGGGCTACGAGCTCCAAGATCTTACTCCGGTGTACAGCTGAAAGTCCAACGACGATCCGTCGATCCCCACGCTGACCGGCTGCTGGACGACTGCACAGAGGAGCGCTTCCCCGTTGGCGGCGACGTCCTCGTACCCGTCGATCGACACCACCTTCTCCTCTTCCTGAGGGCCATTAGAACACAGTTAGAGAGAGAGAGAGAGAGAGCGATAGAGAGAGATAGAGAGAGACCTTGGTGGTGTTGCAGGTGCTGTCCACGCCGGTGTAAGGATAGTTGGCCTCGGAGTCGATTCCGCCATTGTTGATGACCCACTCGAAGGCGTAGTCCATGTATCCGCCTTGGCAGCCATCGTTGGTGGCGTCACAGTCGACGAGCTCCTGCTCGGAGAGGCTGACGAGGTCCCCGGAGGTGATGGCGTTGATCCCCTCGATGGCTCCGGTGGAGGAGAACGCCCAGCAGCTCCCTGCAGATCACCAGTTCTAACTCTACTCCCCCCAAGACTCGGAAAAACCAGCAGGTGATCAACGGAGCATCGCGTTACCGCACTGGCCCTGGTCCTTCACCGCGGTGACGGCGCCCCTGTTCCTCCAGTCCAGGGAAGCCGGCGCCTCGCACGAAGCCGCTCTGCCGGCGACCTCCTCCGCCAGCCGCTTCCTCGACCTCCTCTCCTGGATGGCCGTCCTCAACGCCCTCGAGGAATACATCTCCTTGAACTCCTCGTTGCTCAGGTCTGCAAACACGTTCAGCCCCACGGCGTGCCCCGGTGAGCCAGCCGCCGCCGCCGCCGCTCTGGCCGCGTTCCGCCGCCGCACGAACTCGAGGTTCCTGAGGAAGTTGCCGTACCGCCGGGCCTTTCCTCCGGGTGGGCGTACACCTTGCGGTGCCTCTCCATCCACCGCTCGAACATCTCCACGGCGCCGGCGCCGCCCTCCTCGGGGTCCGCCGCGGCTCTGCAGGAGACCCACAGAACAGAGAGGAGCAGCAGCAACGCGACGGCTCTCCCACGGCCCATCTTGGAACAGCGACGGGCCATCTG
Source organism: Spirodela polyrhiza (assembly GCA_024713555.1). Classification (NCBI taxonomy): domain Eukaryota; kingdom Viridiplantae; phylum Streptophyta; class Magnoliopsida; order Alismatales; family Araceae; genus Spirodela; species Spirodela polyrhiza. Next base: position 3,456,448 of record CM046533.1, on the reverse strand, counting down.
GAAGAGCTCCCATGGCAGCGTATATGTACCCAGTGGAGAAGTAGCAGGAGTAGAAAGGTAGTTGCAGAAGCGACCGCTGAGCTGGAGAGGAAGACGACGGACCAGTGGACTGGACGGTGAGGACAGCTGCGGACTCTGCGACAACCTCCTACCTCTCGTCCACCGTTCCGCTGAGGCCGAACTACCAGTCGACGCTAAGGAAATTAGTCAACGCTTCCATGGAGCCGATAAAGGTGGGTAGAAGTGACTGGAGAGGGAAAGTTGCAGCTTTATGATCCAGTCGGCAGCTAATATAAATGCAGTCTGGAGTTCACACGCAGGAGAGGGAGTGACAGTTTCTTCCTCAGGCGCAAACCAGGAAACCTACCGTCAGGATTGCTGCATCAACAACACAAGGCTTCACATTTTCTGCCATGATTGGTGCCTGTTCTACAAATTTCTCAGAGTTTTTGGGGGAAATTGGCAGTGCAGCACTCCTCTGTAATGTAGGTTGCCTTCTCCACCCTGCCACCCAATCAGGTGTACATTTTCAGCATGAACATAGAAATCATGACAGGTAGCGGTATGCAAAATCTTGTCTCCATCAAGCTATTTGCCCGTTTCATCTGGGCACAGTCATTTCTATCCATAATCACCAAGGAAGCTCTACTTAAAGAAGATGGTGATAGAACCTTCAATTAGAGACCTCTGAAAAAATCATATTGCAGGCTCTTTAAGTAAGCCCAAGGCTGCTTCTCACCTCAGCGTGAATGGGCCGATGGAAGATTCACTCATATTCATGATCTATGGATAATCCATCATTGATGGGAAACATAGGCAAGCGGAATTTGACTAATCAGATGATAGGAGCACCATTTCCCAATTCAATTTATGATAGAAAATGGTAAACGGGCTACACGAGAGCTAGTTCCTAACCGGTGTTTACTGAATAATTGACCATTGACGTGCCTATTAGATCATAGAGTATGTGACAAGAAAGGCAGACGTACCCAGAAAAATACCACAATAAAGTCAACCCACAGTATAAATGTTCATCAAAGATCCATATACTGCACATTTAACTAATCTTGAATGAGAATTTCTGTATCGAACCTGCGAAGAGAAGCTCAGAATTGTTTCTTTATCATGAGTATGATTGCATACAAGAAGCTGTATGCATGCGTCCTCCTTTGCAATATCCGCAGTTAATTGTCCAAAAACAGAAAAAAGAAATAAAGAGTGCTCAACGTGATGAAATTATCACCAGAAAACACTGTACAGCTTAAGCTCCTCGGAGCTGACATTGTCTATCTCAGATGACGACAAGCAGGAAGAGAGCAGAGGAGAGTGAAGTGCACAAACAACATACAGAGCTCCCACATGGTTTTGAGGCTTAGAAACTCGGTTGATGAATATAAAGAAGAAGATCGACATCTTCGAGAGTGAGAAGCTGCCAATTTCGGTATATTCACAAAGAAAAAGAAATTGATTCTGTAAAAGTGGAGAACTCTACAATCAGATGTTTATTATTTTAAATTACATGGTTTTTCCTGAAGTAGGCATGCCATATGCCCTCATCTAATTATTGTCAACAGGGCATAAGATACAGACAAAGGAACAAAGAAGCAAATCACCTTTTGTCCCCCACAAGATTTATATCTGCATTCAACAGCTCTTCTCCCTGGTAAGCCGTCTACGAACGGAAATCCCTGCCCACCTTCGTGAGTAATTCATGCCCGAGGATCAGTGCCATGCTGCCAGACGTAGACTAGCTCGTCCCAGCCCGTGCTCGCCAGCATCCCCTCCACCAGCACGCTCATGTCAATCCCACCAACGAACTCTGTGTGGTGGTCGTAACGTGCAAGGAGGGAATCTTCGGCCTGGTAGTCCCACATGCATACAGTCATGTCGTAGGAGCACGACAGCAGAAGATTTGGCCGGTGTGGAGAGAATTTGATCTTGCGAACGGCAAACGAATGGCCTTCGAGCCTATTCATTGGCACTCTGGTGTTTCGGATGTCCCAAATAGCGATAGACTTGTCGATGGAGGCCGTAGCTAGACAGCACTGATCGTACTTGTTCCAGTCGCAGGAGAGTATCTCAAGATCGTGGGCAGAGAGAGTGAGCTTGCTGATAGGCTCGCGAACGTCCCAGACTCGGACGGTGCAGTCGCCTGAGGCGGATGCAAAGACATCGGCATGGCGGGGGCTCCAAGCGGCGGTATATACGCAGTATGTGTGCTCGCGGAACGTGCGGATGCTGGCGGGGCGATCCACTGCCCAAAGCTTGATTGTATCATCCCAGGAGGAGGTAAGAAAGGAATCGCGACGGACAGGATTCCAATCGGCCGAGTGAACCTCGCGGCCGTGCTCCTTGAAGGAGCAGACGGGATTGGCAGTCGGAGGTAGGGCGGCATCCCAGAGCTTAACGTGACCATCGGCGACGGCGGAGACGAACAGAGACTCGTGCGCCTCGGACCAAGCGCAGTCGTAGACGCCATCGGCGGTGTCGAAGGCGCAGAACTCGACGATGGAGCCGGTGGCGGGGTCGATGTCGATGACCTGGATTCGGCCATTCCCGATGATGCCGAAGTTCTGGGCGCTCGCCACCACGAGCCGCGTCTCGAAGAAGGGACTGAACTTGACGGCGTGCCCGCTGAACCCCGCCTTGAAGATCGGCATCGCTCGATTTTGGGGGCGGCGGCGGAGTGGGAAGAGGGGAAGAGGAGGAGAAACTCCGGCGAGGACCAGCGACGATAGAGAATAAGCCAAAAAATGGATCGGGTTACTTTATATAACCGTCCTGGCCCAACAGAGGGACGGATGTGATCAAATCAAACGGTCACCATTGGCCCACGGAGTTCCAATACTCCTCTACGGCGAATTGATGGAAGATGATCCAATGATCTCTGCCGTCCAGTGGGCCGGTTGGGCCTTCACCGCTATATATAAATGGGCCAACACAAGGGCCCCTATAAGCCCACCCACTCTCTCAAGATATACACCGACAGAGGAGACATCGTTGACCTTGGGTGTCAGCAGATTGGTTCCATGATAATTGGGGTTGAACCCTCCGGGCCAAACAGGAAGTCAACGGGATAGGCGCTGCGCCTGGTTATAAAGTCAACATAATGCCCGTTTAACACGCAGGATGTCTTGGAGTGAATTCCTTCAATCGTCTGACTTTATGACCAAAAGTAGGTCATTACTTGTTTGACTTTTAGCTGACTGGGGCGCTGACCTCAGCGTTGAAAAGCCACGTGACAGGGCGTAGGAATGGAGGGTGGAGCCTTCCGAGAACAGCCAACGCGATATTCCTCTCCAGCTGGACCGTTCCAACGGCGGGTCCACAGGCCCAATAGGCGAGATCCCTCCTCATCCCTTCAGAAGAGGATAAAATCTCATCCTCGCCGCAGAGCCCCGTCTCCACGCTCCCGACCGAGCCCGCCGTCGACTCCGGCGGGGCCCTCTGCGCCTACAGTGCCCTCCACCACGCTCACCCACGCGGAGGACCACGTGGGAGCCTCTCTCTCTCTCTCTCTCTCATCCCTCTTCCTCCTTTGAACCCTCTGCAGTGGTATGGATAGAGAGAGAGAGAGAGAGAGAGAGAGAGAGAGAGAGAGAGAGAGGTAACACTCCATGACGGGGGGGAAGGAGAGAGAGAGAGAGGTTGGGGAAGGTGGGGATTGGAGAACGAAGAGGGGTGCGCCAAAACATGGATCCCCATCCTTTGTATCGCCAACACGGAGGGAGATACAATCGTAAGTCAGAGCCCCCTTGGTCCTCCGTGGACGAGCTACGAAGATGTGACCCAGGTGAAAGAATTAAAAAAATTCCCGACAAAAGTCAACCTCAAGTGCTCTCTCTCTCTCTCTATCTCACTAGATCTATCTATTTGTCATCGAAAGATGCGAGCTCTGGGCACTGTTGAGGGTACAATCCCCGGCACTGCCCTCACAGTTCTCCTTTTTCTTTTCGCGTAAAGAGAATCAACCGTCACATTCTTCAGATCATCAAACCAGTGCGCCATTCGGCCAGCTCTCCTCTCTTTTCCTTGGACTCATCAAGCGAGAAAGATAGAGCGAGATAGAGCGAGATAGAGCGAGAAAGAGCGAGGTAGAGCGAGATAGGGAGAGAGAGAGAGAGAGGCTAGAACTCGATTATCTCTAGTTCATGGGTTCGTATCCCTTCAATCTCGAATTAGAGGCGTCGTCGTCGTAATTCTGAGAAGGTGAGGAAAGGCGTCGCATGAGTTGACGCGTGGGACCGTACCTCTCCGTCTTCCTCACCTAGCTGCCGCCGTTTAGGGTGCGCCACGCTGGCTCCTGACACGGGTTGCCACGCGTCATGTTTTATGAGGTCAACCTTTTCACCGCCGTCCCCTTGGGGACGATGAGGTGATAATATTAACGTCATATCCCCACCCCCCCCTTGAGTTCTCGCATCATTCGCATGGCTGGTTATATATGGGAGTCGTAACGTCGCAACAGAGGAGGGATGAGGCCGCGGGGAGTTCCTCTCCGTCTCTCGGCTCTTCCTCTCTTCTGCTCAAGGAGGGAGGAAATCAGGTGAGAGAGAGAGAGGGAGAGGGGGAGGAGAGTCATGAGGGAAACGATAAGGTGCTGCATGTCCTGCATTCTCCCATGCGGCGCGCTGGATGTGATCAGGATTGTGCACGCGAACGGGAGGGTGGAGGAGATCAGCCACGCGGTGAGGGCGGGGGAGGTCATGCAGGCGTATCCCAAGCACGTCCTCCGGAAGCCGCCGTCGGCCGGAGATGAAGGCGAGGGACGGAAGGGGGCCGTCATTGTGCCACCTACCGCCGAGCTTCGGAAGGGGAAGATCTACTTCCTCATGCCTGTGTCCTCTGCGCCCGAGAAGGTGCGGCCGGCGTCGGCAAAGAGGAGAAAGAAGAAGAGGGACATGCAGAGCCACGGCAGCGCCACGGAAATTGCGAGTCTCCTTCTCTCCGATCGGTACCTGTCGGATATCCTCTCGGAGAAGGCTTCGTCGCAGAGGGACCGGCGCAGGGGGCGTGTCGGCGTGTGGCGGCCACATTTGGAGAGCATCTCCGAGGTCACCAACGATTTCTAGAACCAGCATTCTATTTCGATTTATATGTGCTTGCTCCTCCGCCCTTTTTAGCGCCAACCATGGCAGTCCCGTTGTACATAGATCAACAGACGAAGAAACAGCCATCGCTCTGTTTGTCTGTCTGTCTCTCTCTCTCTCTCTCTCTCTGATCGTTCATCTGACTGTGAGTGTTGGAAGTCCCCAGGACCCTTCCCAGCCGACCCCAATTTTACTCATATCTCTTGGACTTAGTAACACAAGATCTGATATAACTCATGATTCCCCCAGTTCATGACACCTCTCACTCAACCTCGGAAATGAGTGTTCTTCTCTTTCTTCCTCGCCCGCCCCCCAAAAAAATTGATGATAATATTCTCATCGAACGAGAGAGAGAGAGAGAGAGAGAGAGAGAGAGAGAGAGAGAGAGAGACTTTGGTGCGTCTGATGATGCGGTGAAAAAGCATCCCTTTCCTGGCTCATCGATCTGGCATTTCTCATATTCTAAAGATCGGCACCACAATGCCCTAAGGATACTTTACGCCACTTCCTTTTAGATATCGCAGGGTTTTTTGACTTGGGTCTTGCGCCGACGGAGAGAGAGAGAGGTAGAGGACATCTATCCATGAAAATTGTGCAAACAAGTCATCACGCGTAGCTCGTATGGTAAGTTGGTTGAGGTTCGTGGAAGTTTAATATGGCGAAGAGAGGGGGCGGACAGGTTGGGGAGGACGGAGGACGGCTCACCCTCCAAATAATTTCATGCCACCGCCTCTCGCCTTCCGATCTCCTGTCGTCTCCCTGTCGTCCTTCATGTCCCTGTCTCAACCTTTTGGTTCGTGTGGGTGGACAACTTAGAGAGAGAGAGAGGGGGGGGTGGAATTCCCATTCCTCTCTGGACGGTGCCGACTTCATCCTCTCGTCACCTTTCCTTTTCTCCATGATGCGGAGAGAAGAAGTAGGCTCGCGAGAGGATGGAGGGCAAGCGGGAGACGCCGTCTCTCGCCGACAGTCGTCAATGAAAGCCAGAACCATGGCGGATGATGGGCAGCACCCCACCGCAACCCCGAAGTGCCCACGCGGCTTCATATCCCTCGGTGGGAGGCGCCTCACGTGGCCTTAGGGGGGAGGAGGGGCCGCCGGGAATCGCAGGCTCCGAGCTTCCCACTTCGCCGTGGATAGGGACGCCTCGGCGGTCATCTCTCTCTCTCTCTCTCTCCATTGCCGTGTATTTTAATAGATATTTATTTTTTAAATATAACAAGGGTAACCCAATAATTGTGGAAGCCCACAGAAGCCCAAAGTATTTGCATGTTCTTCTGGCAGACCCCATCAGCCATCAGGAGGGTGGTGTCCCCACGTCACGGATCATTAACTAGAACAGGGTGGGGACGATGGCACCAACTTTGGTGACAAGTCACATGTGATCTCATCCCTCGTTGGTGGGATATTCAGTGATCACAATATCTTCGAGTCCGAATCACTTGCGCCAACGACGAGTGGATCTTACCAGATTGGTCTATCTGGATGGGAAATTTTGATTTTCGGAACATTATTTCACGGGTCCAGTATCAACATCATGGCATCCAGATGGGTCGATCCGACCCTTGGGCGTGTGATCTGACCTGATCCACTAAAGTGATCGTGTCCACTGGGTTTCCTGATCGAGTCTGATACGAATTGTGCGATCTTATGATTTTTTCCCATTATGAAGAACAATAAAGTAAAAGGTTTGAAGTAGGGCTCATTGGATAATCCCGTTCTTTCGTCCTGCATCATCTTTATTTTCCATTAGAACTAAAAAAGATAGGTCTAAAGTGATCTGTATATGGGCAAAATTTAAACTTCAATCTCGGCTCAAAAACACCTTTTTTGCATGACCTCTCTCTCTCTCTCTCTCCCCTCTCCCTCCCTCCCTCCCTTCGTCTCTCCCTCCCCTTCTTGCATATGTCTATCTACTTGTTCATAGAGTTCTAACTCGGTGATTATTTTATGGGGTTTATCCTCAATTGGGTCTTGTAGACACACCCACTCTCACCCTAGTTATTTTTAAGATATGATTTTAAGTTTGATGATATCCACTAGTCAACTTGTTTTTGATTCCTTCTCTCCTAATCCAATATCTTATAGGTGATAATTTTTTATTGTAACATAAAGTTATTGCTTTCTCAACTTGTTAGTATTCTATCAAGCTAATCATTCCATTGAGTCAAAGAATTAGCTGTAGATCCTTTGAGCTAGATTATTTGGTCAAAATACATCATTTTTAAAATAACCATACAACCTTTATATTCTACTTATTTAATCAATATGGTTAATATTGTTGATGCATTTTATTTTAATATAAACAAGGTTAGAAAATTATTTATTATTTATTTATTAAATTTCTAAAATTTTATCTTAAATATAAGATATTTATATGATGATCTTGTGACCAATGTTCATTATATTTGGGCTCAAGATATTTTTACGATAGAAATATGAGAATATTAAATATTATTTATTGAATAATTTTATCTTCATGAAAATATGTGTTTACCGCTCTTTATATGTATAAACTAATCTCTTCATATGGAAAATTAAATTATATTAATAAGCAAATTAAATTGTCCATGAGATAAAGATTTACAAATATATAAAGTATGCATCACTCTCACACATCATGAAATAAAAATCTAGACACTAAGATGCCTATGACTTATGTAGATCAAACAATGGATCAAACATATTTAGCTAAACTCGATGTCAACAGAAAAAATGTTCATTTATGAAAGATTGAGATGTAGTTCAAATTTCAAATCAAGTACACAGTATAATAGAAAGTTATGAATCACAAAGGATCAAAGGTCGTTACCACGTATTCTAAAAAATAGTAAGTTTTTGAATTAATGTTCTATGATCTAATTGCTAAGTTAAGGAAGTGAACTTTTGGAAGATGATGTCTACATTAAAAAAAAACTTAGGGAGAAAGAAATAATTCCCTCCATTGATCTACAATGAATCTCTTAAATTTTGTTCATTAAGAGCTTCAACATGAGACAATAATGGTATATCTCATTCTTTCACAACTTTTCATGATCAAGACAAGGTAAACCTTAAGGTTTTATACTCTTCATCAGGCCCTAAGATAATTAGGTGGTGATGGGAGAGGTACTTATGTGAAGGGATGAGATGCTAATAGTCAGATTTAGTCTTTAAAGAGTGTTGTCTTTGAGGAGGCTGAATTTGAACATTTTGGATGACTAATCATAAATATCAATATATATTTCTTAAGAAAAATAGTTCAATTACAATAGTAATGTTCATATGTTACTAGAAGTAACTAAGTAAGAGGTGAATTATTATAAAAGTTCTAATATTTTTGGTAAGAGAAAAGAAAACATGAGAGAGCAATAAAGAGAGAGAAAGTGTATAATAAGAGAGGAGAGCCATGAGAGAACCTATGTCAACATGCTCATAGACAACTAGGAAGTAAAAAATCAACAAAAAAAGAAAAAACACCTAATTTAACCCCCGATTGGTGTTTCACTTAACACCTTAGTTCATATACAAACAATAAGGTATATTGTAACTTTGATGGTACATCCTTTTGCCACTAGTATTAAGTATGATTTTAATCTCCTTATTATGCATTGGGTGGCAATCTCAAATCTTTGACTTTTCCACATATAGTCATTCATTCTAAGGCATGAAATTAACTTGAGTGATAAATATTAAACCATCTTAAAAATAATCTATAAACAAAACTCATCATAGGTATGCTTAGCCCAAGATGAACCACCAGCCCTCAACAATTGATGGACTTCTAAGTCAAAGTCTAGTGAAGTCCATATGTGCATATAAAGGGAGATTGTTGGATTTGTTCTATAAAAAACTTATCTCAAAGATTTGGATAAAACAATTTAGGACATAGTAAATAACTTTGAATGGATAAAATGCCTCAAGTTTGACCTTTTATATTGAATAAATGTATATAATAGTTAAAAACTTTATAATTTTTGGCTTAAAATGTTGTGATACTTATTTCTACATTCTTAGATCTATGTTTTTATTAGTCAAAAATTATTCAATATCTTTATCATATAAATGCATTGAGTTTAAGACCTTATGTAGAATTATAAATCAAAAGTACTAACCTTTCTTACACATGAGTAGAAATTTTATCTTGAAAAAAAAGGATGTGTGTCATGTAGACTCATGTTAATGGCGGGTTGACTTTGTCTTTGAAATATTCAAATTCATAGTGATGATGCCCTTGATTATTTAATATCAACAGTTCTTTATATAGGTCACTTATATGTTTCAGATATATATTTAAAAATGTTATTACATTAATTATACTTATTATACAATTTTGTAATCTTACTACCAAAAATCGATTATAGGGTATTAACATTTGAAATTAAGCGATTTTATATCTTAGAAATACTTGAGGACAAATGAAATCAATTAGATAATTATCTCAAAATAAAAGTTAAATATATGATTACATGGGTATAATTCTATCTGAACTATGACAAAAAACTTTAAAATTTATCATTCTGTAATGATATTATATAGTATTGAGCATTTAAAAATAATGTTGGACATGTTCTAGAATATATTATATGCATTAGGTTTTTTGAAAAAATATGATGACATAATCAAATTTCATATATAACATTTTGATGGTGACATGTCAACTGCTAATCTATACAAAGGTGAAGGTAAATTTGATGATTTATATATTAAGCAAAACATTCAATTGTTCTACATCAAGATAGAAAGAATCATTTCAAATTTGAATAGAAATGACCAAAAGAATCAAGAAATCCAAATATTAAAAGGATCAAATATAATTAATGCATATTTCAAAATTCTAGAATGCTAAAGATCCAAAACTAAGAAAAATGGTATTGGATGAAGGCATACTTATCAAAAATAAGTTGTGGACTGAAAACTAATAGAATATAATAATATTTAAGATTAAATGTCAAGCTCTCCATGTCACACACATCAACAACCAACAAAAACATTACATTCTTTTCATCAATTGAATTTGAAAAATGATTAATCCAACCAATATAACCTATACTTTACATTAGGTCCTTAGAAAATTAGGTGAAGAGGGTGTTTAGAGTAAAGTCATGAGTGCTATGGATAAACTCATTACTACTTTGATGACTTTTAAACCTTAATAAGAAATAATAAAATTGATAATGTGAGTTCTGAATTTAATTAAAATTTTATTTATTAAATGAAACTAAATATATATAGATATATATTTAAAATTAATTCAATTCTAGATCATATTTTATTTCGAATTTGTTAGTATTTATATAATTGTTAGATTATTTGAATTTAAAAATAATAAAAATTTTATGTGAGGTGAATATATTATATCTATATGTGAAAATATTAATATTTATATTTTCTATATCAAATTGTTTCATTAATGTAGTTATAGTGTAACTATCAAATGTAAAATTAAAAAAAAATCAATGATAAAATCATTGATTTGATATTGAATTTACAAGATTATTAATTTAATATGCTCATGTAGGGGAAAAATAGTCAAAAAAATTGTTCATTCTTATTAAAATAACTTTCATCTGAGAATTTTTATCATATATATTAGCTTGTGATATTTGATAGAAAGGATTAATGATTTTTGTATTCTTTAATTTTTTTTTGTATTTTCTAAAAGCCAGTGCTCATTTAAATTTGCTCAAGCTAGACCATTTGACTTTATAAGGACCAAAAAGACCAATCCATAGTGCCTCATAAAAGGTGCAATTTAGTCAATTTAAGATAAGAGAGAAAAATAGAAATTTCAAATGACAATGACTATTTCAATAATTGTTTATCTTCTTTGTCATGTCTACTTATCCCAATATGAAGGATAAGGTTTGATTATGTCAAGGAAGTTGTGGACAACACTTATGGTCTTTAATAGCTTCCTCCTTCAGCCCAACACCTCTCAATGTCTTCATCAACTCTTGGTGCATAAAAATTAAATTTGAAGGTCATGGTAAAACTATCATCCTCTTATGGAATATATGTGAGTAACCTTTAATCCAAGAGAAAGCAAATAAGTTAAAGATATAAAATAACTTAATAATTCAACTAATGAAAATAAGATTAGAAATCAACTTACCCTCGTCCTACTTTATCTAATCATTCATGGATCAATAATAAAATTTTAGTAGCCTTATTTAACTCAAAATAGAATAAATCTCAAAGGAGACAAATATGAATTATTTTGATGGTTGATCCCATAAATATTAATGTAGATTTCAAAAGAAAATAATTATCTGAAGTAATATTTGATATTGAAAGTAATCAAATTAATACATATAGATAGGTTTAACTTAAATCAGTATCTTAACATTCAAAAACCTCAATTCACCTTCACCTCATAATGTTTTACCAAACTCTATAGTTCTAACACATAATTTTTGACACTCATAAAGTAATTATCAATATGTGTTTAAAGTAGCAAATAATTTACACATAAAATGATAGTATTCATGACAAGGTAAACACTTTGCTTAAAAAATAATATTTAATTTACATTGAGTTCTTGTTATTTGGGGTACATATCAACACCATCTAGAAATCTATTTGTATTTACATGTCAACTTGAAAAAAAACCTAGGGTTAATACTATATATGACATGTATTAACATTGATATGTAAACAAAATAATGTCAAACTCTTGTAACTATTAACAACATAAAATATCACACATTTTGAAAGTAGTATTTCAATGAATAAGTTATTTAAAATATTTATTTAAATTTCAAAATTAAAAATATTTTATTATTTTCTAACTTTTTGAGTTTTCAAATAAGTTTATGTTATTTTCAGTAAGGAGTATCTATATTAATGTATAAAAGTTTCATTATCTAATAATATTATGCATAGGTCAATATATGAAATTTATGTGATAGAACACTATAGTACATCAAGGTTAATAGTTTAAATTATAAAAATTTCTACTATAAAATAACATTGTAAACTAATGTTGATACTTAAATATATGAGATATTGTGTGAGATGTCAATAAATGAAAATTTATATGACCTCATAGACAATTATAGTTCATATATTGATATATTTTAAGTTAATATAATCATGAATTGTACTGATTTTAATTTTTTTAGTGTTTAAGAAGTTACACTAAAGATAGTGGTGTACACTAACATTAATACATAACAAATGATAAATTAAGTTTACACTAAAAAATTGCAACATTAATATCTGAATACATGAAATTAATGTTGTGAAAACATATGAAATACAAAAGAGGCAAATATATAACTCAATATGTTAAATAATGTTTTTAGTGCATGATAATTATAGCATGAAATAAATAGGAAATTAATTAAAATAATTCATATTGAATTTATGATAGAAAACTCTTGTATGAAAACTCTACTATACATAAACAATTGTGTATATGTGGCTCAACATATTATTACATAAGAATATGTCATTATAATAATATTATAAAATGTGAGCACATCAAATTTATACCAAAATGTATAATATATATGACACTATATATGATTGTAATTTTCAATCATTCAATATGATGAGATCACTACCCTAATATTTTCACAAAAAAAAGTTGACCTCAAGCTGAAAGTTCAAAATAAATCATTCTGCTATAAAATTTGATTAGATTCTTACTAGCAAAAAAATGCATGTAATTCAATCAAACTTTACATAAATAAAATAATGATGTAACCCATAAAAATAGAAAAGAGAGTTAGCCATTAAGAAATATTGAAAAGGCTCAATCTAGAAGCTCATTAGAAGAAAAAGCAACAAAGTAATGAGTCCAACTTGAATCTCTATCGACAAACTCTTGAGATGATGAGGTTGTGAGAATAAATGATAATTATACATCAACAAATCACATTGTAAGAAAGTTTTGGAACCAATCATTGTAAGATTAACTATAGTTTTCATTGATATTATTTGGTTTATCTATGTAAAACTTCATCATTTATAGTGTGTTTGTAGTAATTTTGATACTTTTATAGTGACAAAAAAGAGTAATTTAGCACAAGGATATTAGAATATAGAAGGATATTTTATTAATTTATAGATTAGGGTTTGTCCCTATATAAAGGACTGTCTAAGGATAGTGAGTTTGGTTGTTCGCCATTCTCCCCTCTATCCTCATGTATAGAAGTTCCCTCTTTATTCCTCTTTCCCTTTGTTTCTCTCTCATGTCTTACCCATATTCTGCAAATGGTCTCATAGCCTCGTTGTTGTCAAGGGGAGCAACCAGCATGGCCAATTTGGTGCCACCAAGACTTGTGGTGCCATTAACAAGTGAATCCATCAGTCCCTTGTCTAGCATCAGCTTGGCTCAACTCCGTCTCTACTTTGTTCTACCTCTATTTGGCACTACCCCTTGTCCAGTCGCCACAATCTCCGCCGCCATACATGTCATTGTCAACACCACCGCTGCTGCATGTCTAGACATTGTCACCCCTTAGTCTTCCAATTATGATGTGAGGTATGTGCTCACAAGTCAATTAGGGCTAATTCTTTATGTACTATGGTTTGGGTCCATCTAATCCATTGGCCCATTCCATAATTTGCACCAAGCCACCATATTAGTCCAATCTATCAAGGGTCAATAGTTGATAGTTAACTTCTATAGTCAATGGTCAATGCCATAGTTAATGGTCAATTGTCAACGTGGAGGTGCGGCCAATACATGACATGGATCTCAATGTCAATTAAGGCCTCATTTCATTTTGGACACCATGTCTCATAGTCTTATATATCTCATATCTAAAGTGTTCTTAGAACATTGGGGATGTCATATTTATATATTTCATAGTCTACTTTGTGTTGCACATTGTCTTCTCACGTGAAATTGCATGTGGTGCATACATGTTTAGTATGTATTTCTCTTCTTGTCCTAGGGGGCATGCATTAGTCACTTTGACTTGTTGTATAATTTGCACCCTAGTTTGGCAAGCATTACACAACCTTTGGATGTTTGTTTAAACTCTAGCAATTTTGAGTGTGAAATTTTGTAGTTTGTACTAGTGATACCTACTAGACATAAATATCTCTCCTACCATTCTATGTGAGAAAACAATGTTCATCACGAAATAGACATAGAATACCTAAAGTTTTGGAAACACCTTAGATCTAAGATGTATAAGACTATGGGGTATGATGTCCAAAATGAAGTGGGGTCAATCATGAGCCTTAATTGATATTGAGATCTATGTTATGTATGTGTCACACCTCTTTATTAACGTGTACTGAAAGTAGTAAGTAGAGACGATACTTGAGTTCACAAGAACTAATGATGACAAGAAGGTGTTGTCAAAGGTTGCATTGTTTAGTCACTTAGAACTATGAATCTTAAATGAAATGTTAGATATACTCATGTTACTAAAGTCATTGCTATTATGGAGGCATGTTGGCAATTAGTGTTTAGTTATTATATTGTTTGTTGATACTAAAATCAACTCTATATACCTTTAGAGAGTTAAGTAGACCAAAAGGTTCAAACATGTATGATTATTTATCAATTTTTGGATCAATTTAATTATCTATAGGAGCTCAACTCATCTAAAAGTTAATATAGATTATATGTTACATTAGACCCATTTCCTATCATTAGAAAAAGAGGACAAATTGACATTCCCTACTGAGTTTGTTCTTAGCTTCATCTTACAAGATTAGTCAATCTTTGGGAAAACTATGAGTGAATCTTCACCTGTAAAATGTTAAAAAAAGGGTAAATTTTTAATCTTTCACAAATATAAGAAAAAAATAAGTCCTAGAAGCCATTAGTATTGAAGTTAACGAGGTTTTATAAATATGTCTTCCTTTAATAATTACTCTTGAGCACAATTGGTGTATAACAAGCTATATTTTTTATTTTATGATAACATTTATTTGGTAAATATTATGTGGTAATAATGTGATGGTACCTTGAGAAGCAACTAAGTGTATTGGGATTTGGGTGAAACTATTTTGAAAACCCAAGGTACATTTTAGGGTTCTAGTGTAACACAAAAAATGACTTGACTCTTGGTGTTTAATTTGTACTTGACCTTCTCAAAAATCTTATTGCACCATGTCAATTCACTTTCTAATGTGTTCAAACTCAAGTAGACTACCATTTTTAAATGATGTTAATAACATTTAAGCCTATAAAAATCAGATATATCTTTAGCTACCAAGCTAAGTGAAAAAATGTAGGTCTAGGAAGACATTCACCATATAAAAAATATATCTTCATTTATAAGTTTTCATAATGGTATTACCACAATTTTTTAATTTTATTCACTAAAAAATGTCATAAATTGACGTGTTAGAGAATTTTTCAGGTTGATAAAAATGTTAAACAAACACAAGGAGTAAGAGGAAATTCATAACAGTCTTGTTTCATCATATATTTATTTATTGTGATTCAAGGAAGTGACAAATTACACTTGGAATGTTTCTATCAAAATTCCGTGTCTTTTTATTCATATTCTTATAATATGATTTTTCATCATATGTAACGACGTACTTTCCTTTGAAGTTTTCCATTTTAATTTGGAGTGTTTATAACAAATGGAAAAAAATATGAAAATCTCTCATCAACCTCTACTTTTTAATGGAAGGCATGAAGTTGCAGATTTACATAATACAAAGTTACTTTGCTTTTAATTCAAGTATCCTCACTAATATGCTTGATGATCTTCAATGAGACTACAAACAAATTGGTGGAATACCGTTTATTTGGTTGATATTATTTCCATTAGTGAAGTCATACCTGTGATAGAAGTAAAAGGGAGGAATTTTACACAAAAAAGAGTAACTAGGCAGGCCAATGAGCCAATCAAAACCCTTTTTTCATGATTTACCATGAAAATTTGGGATAATTTTACCAAATTTTGGGATAATTGGGTAAAATTATCGATTACCACACAAAAGCTATAAAATTTGGGATAATTTACCATAGACATCTCTAATTAAAAATTACCCCACGCATGTTAACCATATGGAATTAATATTCTTGAGACATTATTTTCATCTCATTTTTAATGTACTCCCCTGCTGATGATCCAACAGTCGGAGAAATACTGGATCGGATACCAGTCGCCATCTTCGTTGTCCACCGGTGATCTGCTCCTTCCTGCTGCATCTGTTTCATCTCGAGATCTTCCTCCGCAAGCCGTCATTTTTTCTCTACATGTGCTGCTACGGCCTGTCCTTTTCTTCTCCGTGCAGGTCGCCCCCCCATCCATCTGACCAGGAGACCACCTCCCATCTGTCCTCTCTCCCCACCGGAAGGGTCTCGACCACGCCATTACGGTGTCCGGCGTAGCCGCCAGGATAGTCCGGCGCGGCGGCGGCCGCCGGAGACCGAAGAGCGTGTGAAAGAGCTGCCTCCTCCGTCGGAATACGGCGGTCCTGCATCAATGGCCTTGGGCTGAAGCCAAATCGAAGGGAAACCCCGCCATCGCCGCCAGCGACGCCGGTCAGACGACAGAGCCCCCCAACCCCACGCCTTCATTGTCGTGACAGGTCAATGGGGCGGCTCCTTTGGGCGGCGACAAGGCTGCGAGGGGTCGGCGGGGGGTTGAAGAAGGAGACAGCCCGGGCAAGGTATGCTTCCTGATTCGCCCATCCTCTTCCCCCTCCTCACCCACCACCTGCAGACCATTCCCCACCTCTCAGGGACAGTCACCGGGCAGCTCGTGACGGCCCTCGCCGCCCTCCGCCGTCTGCCGAAGATAAAAAAAAAGTAATCTTTCCCCCAGATGCCCCGCCCTGTCGTCCAGTCATATTCGCTCTCCCCCCCAGCGTCCTCCCCTAAAACCAATGGCGGCGATGCTCAACTCCCATGGATCACCGTTCCCTGAGCCGAGCCGTCCCGGCGAGAACGTCGGCGCACGCGCGCTCCCGGCGACCGCCCGTACCACCGCACATGCGGCCCACGCGCTTTCCGGCCTTCCCTACCAGCCGACGCCTCTCCGTCCCCTAACAAGACCAACGACGAAAAGAGAGAGGGGCGGCGAAGGAAGGGGGTAAACCGGAGGGGAAGCGGAGGAGGGATCGGATGGAGGGGAAGAAGGAGAAGAGTCTCGCGCCGAACCCTGCGTTGCCCTACCGGGAGGATTGCTGGAGCGAAGGGGCGACCTCGACGCTGATCGACGCATGGGGGGAGCGGTTCCTCGAGGTCAACCGGGGAAATCTCCGCCGGAAGCACTGGCAGGAGGTGGCCGTCGTCGTCAACTCTCGCCGCACCGACGTCCCGAGGCCCACCCGCAGCGACATCCAGTGCAAGAACAGGATCGACACTATCAAGAAGAAGTACAAGATGGAGAGGACCCGGATCATGAGCGGCGACGGGAAGGCTGCGAGCCTGTGGCCCTTTTACGATCGTCTTGATTTCCTGATAGGAGCTTCCTCCCCGGCCTCTCAGAAGGGTTCCCCCCTCTCTCTCTCACTGCCTCATTGGAAGAAACCCTCTGCCCACACGGCCACAGCCACAGCCTGGCCATCTTCAACGATGAAGGAAAAGCGGCACAACCGGGTGGTTCCTCCAGAGGACTCGTCGTTCTTGAAGAGGAAGTACTCTGCCGTGGCTGCGGCGGCGGCCGCCGCCGCCGCAGCGCACAAGGCTGAGGAGATCAATTCCGAAAAATTGAAGTCGAGCCCAGAAAGATCCTCTGAGAGAGGCTTCCATGGAAGAGACAACAACAGCGCCGCCGATGATATCGTTGGCAATGTGGAGGGGGTGCGCGAACTGGCCCGGGCCGTCCTGCATTTTGGGAAGGTCTACGAGAGGGTTGAGACGGCGAAGCAACAGCAGATGTTAGAGCTGGAGAAGCAGAGGATGGAGTCCACCAGGAGCCTGGAGACCAGAATGATGCAGATATTTGTGGATTACCAGATCCAATTCGAGAGGCTCAAAAAACCCAAAAGGGCCGCTTTTGGTGAGTTTGACGCATCGTCATCCTCTGAGTTGCTCCAACAAAGAATCCTTCCTTTGTTACATACTGATGCATAAACTTGAAGATTGCCCACTTATATCATTCCTTTGGTTATTTGAGACGATAATCCTGTTGTCCTCTGTAAATCTCTCTCTCTCCTCTCTTCTCTCTCTCCGATTAACTCCTCTCTATCTCTAGCTTTTATTGGCTCTGGATGTCTACTGTTCATCAATCACTAAAATCCTTTTTCGGGCACCACTTGTTGCTTGCTTGACTAGGAAATATACCATACAAGAATCATTTCTTACATGCGGAATGATGAGCGGAGAGCAAAGTTTTAACGATAATACGGGAGCCTACTGGACTCACTTGGTCGAACCCAGTTAAATGGGGTTTCTATAAAAAAGTTGGTTCAATGTATACTTCCCTGGTCACAGCTTAGAATAAGCAAGAGGAGAACGGGGGGCACGTGGAGAAGTATGTGGGGAGAGATGAAATCGTTCATCGATTGTCCTCAACACAACATAATGTAAAATTGAAACTCGCAGTCTAGATCTGCCTTTGAGGTTGAAACCTGGGTTTTTCGTATAACCGAAGATCCTGACGTTCATCAGGGAGAAAGTTCTTGGAGCCTTCTGCTTCTTCTTGCTCTTCTTCTGGCCATGTACTTCGTTTATTAGTGGATCCTCATTAAACCAGGCCTTCATGGCATTGCTCTGGATATCAAAACTTGATACTTTCTGAAACGTGGTCAATCAGGATGGTTACCCTGTGGGTATTTACAGTTCCTAAGAATACTCCGATATGGGATTTTTCAACGCTGTTCTTTCTCGCTCATTTTTCCAGATAGCTCTTCCTGATCGGAAGCTGTTGCTAGAGAGGGGATTCCACCGGGGGCTTCCTTTCAATGTTATTATCACCTAACCGGTCATGAAAAAGTTCGAGCGTGAGAGCCAAGTGGAGGTGGGAGGTCTTGATCTTCCTTCCCATGCCTACTGGCCTTGCAGTGTGGATACTTTTCCCAACGCTTTTATTTCCCGCATGGTCATACAAATTTTCTTCTTCTTCTAATGGCGCGAAGATTCATTTCACATCTAATACCGCTTTCCGGAGGAGAGGGAGAGAGAGGGAGAGAGAGAGAGATAGAGGGAGAGAGAATGGCTTGGTCTGACGGCAAACGTGCGACGCCTCTAGATCCGAACCCTTTATTCTAAAGATTTAATTGGCTGTCGCGTTGGTACGTTGCCTCATTAAATGCAGCTTAATCGACTCTCTCTCTCTCCCCACCCGCCGGCAGATGTGGGATAATTTGAGTCCAGAACTTTCCCCCACTCTCCGCCGGCGTCAGAACGGCAGAGAAACAGGCTGCGGTATGACGTGGGCATCGTATTTTGGTTCAGAGGAAGTCATGCTAACCGCAGCAACGTGGCGTTCAGATGTGGCTCGGTAAATGAAGCTCAAAACGCTGTTCTCGTTGGAGCTCTAAAGTCAACGCTCCTCCGCGTTGCGAGGCTACCGTTCCAACTTTTCCGCTTCCATGGACTGATAAGAGTCAAAGGTGCGACCTTCTGGATAAGCGACTATCCTCTCGCCCCTCTCACCCTCTTCTTCATTGGACACCTCTCTCTTTTTTTCTTTGTTCATTTCCTTTATAGTCAGTTATATTCACGAGATAATCTCACGGAATCGCATTGATTTGAGCAAACATGCACGAAGAGATTCCCAAACAAGAACTTATTTATTTTTGCCAGAAAGTGCGACAAGATCGTCAATCTTCCAGATGACGAGCTCCGCTGTATCCTCCACGTTTGGGAGAGCGACAGTGTCAGCCAGATGAACCCGACTACTTCGACTTAATGTATAGAGCATGCTTGGGGTTGGAGACCTTGTCGAAGGTGCCCAGAACCGGAGCCAGCCAGCACTTGGAGGCCTCCTCCCAGAAGAGGAAACCGAGGCAATTGCAGTCGGCGCTGCAACGCCTCCGGCAATCGTCGACGCCGGTGACGTTCAGAGCCGTCGTGTACCGAGCAAGGAAGTTCTCCACGCCGTCCACCTTGAAGTACTTAGGGTTCGCCCCCGCCTTGCAGGAGCCCCTTTGCGGTGGCGCGCAGCTCGCCGACCACCCAAGCAGCCCCTTCGCCGTGGGGCACCCCACGCACATCTCATTGTTGCAGACGCCGAGGGATCCGCACCTGGCGGGCTTGTAGCACGCGCTGAGGAAGTTCACCGGTGAGAAGAGGGTGAACGTCTTCTCCCACGCCTGGTAGTCTACCCGGTCGTCGTAGGTGTAGATGACGAGGTCGCCATCGGGCTCCAGGCGGAGGAACGACAGTACGCTGTCGTACTTGGTCACTGTGAGAATCCGCCCGTTCAAGCTCAGCTCGTAGGAGACGTTGTTGAGGGAGTTGTAATCGAAGGTGACCCGGCCATTGGTCTTGCTGTAACCCATGTCTGGATCGTACCGAAAGTAGGGGAGAGGTTTCGGTGATGCGTCGACGTATAAGATTGGGCTATCGGTGCCCATGACGAGGGTGTATGGCCCCGGTGAGCCGTCGGAGATGGACTTGCGGCTGATCAGCTTCTTGGCGCCGCCGACGGGGAGAGACTGTCCGATCATTAGGGTATCGGTGGGATGGTCGAAGCTCTGCCAGAGGAACCGGTCCTTCTTGTCGTAGAGGACGATGTTGCCGTTGGGGAGAACCCGGAGACCGACCACGCCCTTGTTCGCCGTGCCGGTGGACCAGGCGACGGTTCCGTCGGCCTCGGCGATGACGAGGTTGCCGTCGGTGCCGAAAGTTAGGGTGGCGTTCTCGCCGACGGGGCGCCCCCGGTTGGCCTCCCAAACCCACCGCCGCACCGATTCAGATCGAGAGGTGCCCATGCGGAGGGCGACGAAGTAGGCACCCGGGGTTGTGTTGTACCACATGAGCTGGAACGGGGAGGTGCCGATGAGCGTGGTTCGATATGTGGCGTCGTACTCGTTGATGTAGTCGCCGTACTCTCCCTGGTTGACGTACCGGAAGGTCTCATTGGCGGGCACCTTGTCGAGGGCCTTCACCGCTGTGGCGAAAAGGAGGACGAGGAGGAACTTGGAGAGAGGAGGAACCGCCATAGCTGGGACTAGCTCTAGCAGTCGCTTGCTAATGGAGGCTTTTGTGGGAAGAGCAGATAAGGTGTGGATGGGCATTTATAGCGTCCAGGTTGAGCTGACCGCTAATGCCGCTTCCTCAATAAACTCGGAAAACAGCTGTCGGCGGAGATGGGAGAATACAAGGGGCGACCTTCACCAACTGCTGGCTGTCTGTCTGTCTCTGTGATCTGACCTTGGTCATCAAACTGCGGCATCGCTGCCGCACCAAGATTCCGCCATTTCCATGGATAAGATTATAGCTATCGTGGACGGCAATGCCGTCGGAGTGGGGATGGTAGCTATCCGTGGGGACGACTCAGAACGGCGTTTTAGACTACATGAGGACAACTCAGACCATCGCCGTTCATTCATTCGTCCGTCTGATGAGGACGATCTCAGCTTCAAAAAGTGCTTTGACCACCGAGTAGCGGTCCATGTGCTGACCATTGGAAAAGGGCTGTCACCCATGACGAAGCCCCGGGAAGGTTATTAGAATGATATCCCTTGAATATGTCCAAATAGATTAACAAGTCTTCATACCGATAGTTCGGTATAATGTTAAAATCGAATGTGCTCTTTCACCCTTTGTTGAGGATTTGGAGAATTCCATGCAAATCTTACTGCTAATCTCTCCGTATGTCACCATAAGAAGTTATGATCTTCATGTCTCTCAACAAATGGACTTTCTTAGAGTCAACTAACAAGCTGCATTGTCAAGGCGATTTCGGCCTCGAGTATTTCTTTATCCATGATACGTTTTGAAGATCACACGAGGGCTTTCAATGGCAAGCAAGTCAATCGTAACTAGTGGAAAATATGGAGAATTATCAGAGAGGAAACTATCTAGATTTAAATGTCCATAAGTTATTTCCTTTATGATATATGATGTATATGATATTAGCCGTGCGCCCACCTTAAGAATGGGCACGGTGTCTCATAAACACCAATCAAGAGCAATGAAAGAACAATCTGGGTGGGTTCTTCCCCGACAGTTCCACGTCCTACCAGCCAATCTCTTATGGGTTCTTCCCCAAGGATGAACTTCTTAAAATCTCTCTCTCTCTTGCTCGCTCGCTCGCTCTATATCTCTCTCTCTCTATATATATATATCTATATATCTCTCTAGATCTCTCTAGATCTCTCTCCCTCTCTCTCTCTCTCTCTCTCTCTCTCTCTCTCTCTCTCTCTCGTCCTTGATACCTCAGAAGTCATCCATAGTCTCCTGTCCGTGGCAATGCTTTAACATCTTCTGCGGGCGTCTCATCCGAATCTGACCGACACATCTGGAGGACGGAGAGCCGCCAGTAAAGACCGCGGCGGCTCGGCTTTTCATGGCGAATTTCACAGTGCCAGCCTATTATTCTTGATGAAGCAGCCCCACGTGGAGACCACTTCTGTGGCGGCGAAGAAGACGATATTATCGCCGAAGTTGCCGCGTGCTGTTTGACGATTTGATGCTTCGACCCACCCCAAGAACTAGTCCCATCTTCCTGCAGTGAATGAGGAAAAGCCCATCACTTTCTTGCTGAATTGGTGAAAAAATCTTACCGCCGGGTAGTTTATTTGTTCACGTATGAGCTCCTTATCTATGACGGGTGTGAGCTGTGTGCTTGTCAAGGAAAATCGATGAGAGTGGCTACATCTCAGGGAACGTCAAACAGAAGGAACTACCCAAAGACGCGTTGAGACGGTCAACGGACCTTATCTCCGGCAGACGCGGAAGAGGAAACAGCGGCGCCGCTCTCGACATCTTCTATGGTCGCCGGCTCGCCGGCCGAAATCCACGGAGAGAGAGGGGAAATCCTGTCCGTGAGGCCGGGACGAGGCCACGAGATATACGCAGCACGTCGTCACGAGAAAATCGTATGCTGATCAGTTCAGCCTGTAAAATCTGAAGGGACGTGGTGCGATGTCTCCGGGTTGTTCTTAAAAAATCTTCCAGCTTACAAGAAACGGAAACGTTAGCCTTAGACTCCTCCAGAAGAACGAAATCTGGTCACTTTGGTCCCCTACTTCATTGATATTATTATATGATTATCTGTCTGTAGATCGTATGCTATACAGCCTAACGGGTCAATGTCGGCAGGGGCCGGAAGGGCGGAATTCGGATATTCGGATTCCCCAGTTCACGAATAGATCTGCTCGAAAATAAGATCCTCTTGAACGCATCCCCAAACGAGAACAAGTTCCCTTATTATTGACTAATTATCTTCAATTTCACGACAAAACGGACTCGTCTTCTACCGGATTTCATTCTCCAAGGCTACTGCCCGTTTATTCGATCGGTTTACAGAGAAGGTGGGCATGGAAACACGCCAGCCTTTCCGCTATGGGTTCAAGAGGACTTGATGTACGCGACGTGAGAGGAGTTGGAGACCTGGTTGAGGGTGCCCAGGGTGGGAGCAAGCCAGCACTTCGACTCCTTCTCCCAGAAGAAGAAGCCCAGGCACTTGCAGTCGGCGCTGCACTTCTTCTTGCAGTCGTCCAGCTTGAGGGTCTGTCCCTTGATGAACTTGGTGAGGAAGTTTTCCACGCCCACCACCTTGTAGTACCCCACGCCGGCGCCGGCCTTGCAGGACCCAGTTTTTGGGGGGCCGCAAGAATCGCTCCAACCCAGCAGGCCCTTTGGCGTTGGGCAGGCCACGCACATGTCCGCCGTGCACACCCCTAGAGACCCGCACTTGCTGGGGAGCTCGCAGCCTTCGAGGATGCCGCTGTCGGAGAAGAAGTTGAAGGTCCTCTCCCACGCCTGGGAATCGACGGGCTCGTAGTAGGTGAACGCCACGAGGTTTCCGTCCACCTGCAGCCGCAAGATGGAGAGGCTGGCGTTGTACTTTGGCCGGGCCAGGATGTCGGCGCCGTTGTTCTGGACCAGCTTCAACTCCCACGCGAAGTTGTCGTCGTTCTCTGGCTCCGGCAGGAAGGTTACGTTGCTCGGCGTCGTGAAGGCGAGGCGGCCGAAGGGGGTTCCTAGATAATTGAAGTAAGGAAGAGGTTTCGGGGAGGCCGCCATGTACAGAGCCAGCCCCTTGGGCTCCACCACGAAGCTGTACTTCCCGTCGGAGTTCTCCTTCTCGGACTTGCGGCTAACGAGCTTCGACGGGCCGGTGAGGAGGAGCGACTGGCCTGGGAGAAGGGTATCAGTGGGATGATCGAAGCTCTGCCAAACGAAACGCCCGTTCTTGTCGAAAAGCACGAGATTGCCGGCACCGGGGACGATCTTGATCCCCACGACGCCCTTATTGGCCGTTCCGGTGGACCAGACGGTCCGGCCATTTGCCTCGGCGAGCACCAAGTTCCCGTCGGTGCCGAAGGTCAGCGTGGCGTTCTCCCCGACAGGTTTCCCTCTGTTGACGTCCCACACCCACCGGAACAGCGACTCAGATCGGCGCAGCCCCATGCGGAGGCCGAGGTAGAACTCTCCGGGGGTGGTGTTGTACCACATGAGCTGGTAGGGGGAGCCGAACAGCGGGGTGGCGCGGTAGCTGGCGTCGTATTCGGTGATGAAGGGGCCGAACTCTCCCTGGTTCACATACTTGAACGTATCCTTGGCGGGCACCTGCGCAAGAGCGCCGCCGGCGAAGATGGAAAAGAGGAAGAGGAACGCCATTGGCGGCGGGGAAGACGAGGAGGCCGGCATAGCTACGGGTCTTGGTGACTCCAGAGTCTGCCCGCCGCACCAGGGTTCTTATAGAGAAACCCTCCCTCACGTTCACATCCGACGGCCCCCTCGTGATCATCCATCTCTGTCGATCCAGCACCGTCGACTTGGATTCCATCCTTCCTTATCTGTATATTGATTACAGAGAGAAAGTGTCGGCGCGCGCCCACTTCCTTCGGATTACCTGTCCGGGGCTTTTTTAATGTTGTCCAAAAAGTCGGCAGCTTCTCGCAGCCTACCATCATACTCTTGAACAGGGTTTCGGATTTGAGACCGTATGAACAAAGATTTCAAGCGTTGGAGTCAACGAACAATTTGAAACGTGATACTTGAATGTTAATTATTAAGAAAACTAAATCTCTTATTCATTCACACTGATAATTGAGAAACCCAACGATTCTTAGCATTTAGTCCTCAAGTTATCCTGTATAAGATATTATCAAGTTATATATTACCAAGATGAGTAACTATGCTATAAAAATATATAATAACCTCTCATAATTTCTCTCATCACACTCTAAGGAAACCTAATACGATATATTCTCTCATCATCTCCATATTCCTCGTTCTCTCTCTACCAATGGTACCCATTGATTGAGGCAGGCTCAAAAGCTCCATGTTCTATGGCATTCCTTTAACCGAGGAGAATTATTTCTTTAAAAGAAAACACAAAATAAACCATAGAGCACCTATAATATATATATATATATATTTCATAATTAGTTGATAATATAATAAAGTGACTAACTTCTTAGAGGTGCATGGATGATGGTGGCATAAAGGCTAAAGTAAGGATCATAGGGCTTTTATGTACTTCATTCCATTCATGGCAATGACAAACAAAAGCATTTTTATATTTGATAATATAAAATGATAATCATAACGACATAATGTGATGTTCAACAGTTGTGAACATCAACCCAAACGACAATGAACACACTCACATGGTTAGTGGCCAAAGTTATTCCACTACTAGATCTATCTGAATCTTTTTCATTAGGGAAGCAATACAATGAAATATGAAGAACCAAAATTAACACTATTTTAGTTCATGTCCGCATTAATATATTATGATGTTGAAGCTTGACGTCTTATTGGTATTCGATTGGCATTACTTATCTATCTCTCTCTCTCTCTATATATATATATATATATATATATATATATATATATATGAATAGGTTTAGATTAGCATATAAGAATATGGAGGCATCCACTCTTTAAAGTCTCAATATTAAAGACGATGTCCCAGCTCATGCTAGCTTAGTAATCTGTTCGTCCAAGTCGGACGCCGTTGACTTTCCTATAATACATCTACAAGAGAAAAAAAACTGTCGATTAATCGAGTGCGTAGGAAGATCTCTGACCCCAGGTCAGGCCTGTAGGGCTACAAATCTGATTTAGCTCAGGCCAGATCGTGATCGATGCATTATTGCCGGTGCGACCCCCTACGCGCAAGTTGGCCTCGGTCAACGACTACTTAACGTGGGGAGTTGGTGATCTTATTAAAAGGCCCATCATTTACTGCATGCCCGCATCAGAGATGGCACCTTGGAGCCTCCGTTCCGCATGTGAACGCGGGGAGGCGAGAATCGCTCGGACCCGTTTAGAAGACGCTGACCCGCGAGGCATTATCGCCCCGCGCTTCTCTGACCATCATTCAATGCCCCGTCAACAAGGATTGATGAAGCTACGGGAAGAAGAAAGGGCGTAGGAATAGGTTTATTTAATCCTCCGCGAATCACCTACAAGCATTCGACGACTTTGGATTCTCGGGACTTAATTGATCCTAAAAAAGGAAATGAAAAATGTGGTCTACTGACTTTATCTCAAGACATAGTTTTCGGAACTCGGGGCTACATATATCGAGCACGGGGCACCCTCGCCACGCGGTCCGCAGCGCACGTGATACGACTGACGAGAAAGTCAACGCCCTGCAGCTGAGGTTGGGCTGACTTCAGATGAGATCCGGCAGGTTTCATTAATGGAGCGCCCTTCACTCACTCGGAGAAGCGCCCATCTCTCTCTCTACACCTTGGTCGTCCACGTCGGCATGGCAAGCAGACGAGGGAGCAGTTGTTCCCCGAGTGGGCGCTGACGTCAGACAGAGAGCGTCCAGGGGGACACGGTCAAACGGACCCGGGGTGGGTTTTACAGCTGGTGAGCAGATCAAATTCTGGCGTGGGCGGAGCTCTAACGTAATCCAGCGGGATCACGAAGCATTTATCCAAACAATAATAAATGGCCGATTTTAATCCTCCCACATGACATTATTATTATTTTTTAAAAATAGTAGATGGGTTGCTTACTTGACCCAATATATTTATTTAGAAAAGTATCGAGAAAATTTAATTTAATTCTAGTCAGGGTCAGGTTGGACTCCGTAGACCGGTGGTTGACCACCAAGACCACGGGTGGAGGCGGCGGGGGCGGCTCGAGCCACCCCGCGCCAGACGGGTGGGTGGCTGCGGCCGACCGCAGGAAAAAGCTAACCATGATGGCTCGAGGAACCTGATAGAAGATCCGCAGCGGTGACGACACGTGGACTGCGGTTTTCCCGAGGTATTCAAAGTACTGGAAGCATTAACTGTGTGAGAGAGTGAGGAGAGAGAGAGAGAGAGAGAGAGACGTGAGGAGACGGCAACCGGCCGTTCTGGGGAGGAGGAAGGAAGGGGGGGATGGATCGCCGGAGATTGATTCGGGGGAGGGAGGAGAGAGGGGGAAGGTTGCGGCATTGTGAACGTCCGATGCTCCGTGGGATCTCGTGCGACCGTCCACCGTTGCGGAGCTGATACAGGGAGGAGACCAAATCCGGGAACTGTATTTACTGTTCAGTGGGAGTCTTACTTCGCTGGCCCGATCTCCCTCTTCCGGCCTCCACCGTTGGCAGCTCTGCCTTCTGCTCCCGAGCGCTGCTCCTGCGTTGGAGACCTTGGCGGCGAGGCGGATTTTGAAGCGGGTGAAGGAGAGGGCAGGGAAGGGGCGTAGGAGTTGAAGCAATGCCGCTGGTGCGCTTCGAGTTGCGGAATGAGTACGGGCTGGGGGATCCGGAACTGTTCAGAGGGGCGGCCAAGAGGGAGGAACCGAAGGCCCTCCTTGAAGGAGTTGCCGTCGCTGGACTTGTGGGAATCCTGCGACAGCTCGGCGATTTGGCGGAGTGAGTCCTCTTCCCCTGCGAGTACCATCTCTCTCGGGTTGGTATATAGGATGGGTCTAGCATTCGAAGGAATGAACCGAGGAAAATCTTTTCATTTTTCTTCTTGGGGAATTTTTGATATTCACAATTGCTCAACATGAGAAATGTTACTTTTCTTGTTGTCCCCTTGTTCTGCATTCGCAATGTGGCCACTCAACTACAATGCCAACTCTCTCGACACCCCCAAAATATGCCGAGGTTTCTGAAACAACGTTTTTGTGTCGTTTAGAGAAATTTTAGAATCTGTAATTTACTGTCCGAAGCTCAGGTGAAGGTCTAGACGATGCCTGATCCTCATTATGTCAAAATATCACAGGAATATGACAACGGCTCCTGTAAAATTCTACAGTGACAAACTATTTAGTGATTTCATATGTTCATCCATTTATGTGCTCGGGCTTTTCTAGATTTGTTATGAACCGTTTTCCTTCCTTCTTTTCCCCTTTTTTTTTTGAAACACTCTACCTTGAACGAAACATTATGGTCATCATCATGCAGGTTTGCAGCAGAAATTTTTCATGATTTACACGAACAGGTAACTGCTACAGCTTCTAGAGGGAAAAGAATGATGGCTCGGATGCGCCATATAGAAGAAGCGCTTCCTTCCATAGAAAAGGCTGTTCACAACCAGAAGAGTCACATTCATTTCGCTTATACAGCTGGTATGCTGTTCTAGTTTATTTTGACGTTATTTATGTGGATCGTACCTGGGAGTTGGTGTTTATCAATAATGACACTTTATTGACACTCTAGATGACCCTGAATAGTGATTTAAATGCATAGCACGCATTTCTGTTCAGTAATTACAGCCTCTGCTGCCTGGTGTATAAAGGAAAGAAAGTTGACATTCAGACAAGTGATATGTGGAAAACATGCAGACACCGTTTTAAAGTCTAAAAAGGAATATGCTGAAATCTATGTCAGCTTGTCAATATGTATGGGTTCCTTGTACGAGATCATTCATCTGGTCTCACGGTTCATGTGCAATCTCCTAGATCTTCTTGAAAAAAATACTGAATTTTAGTTTTTATTTCGTATTTTCTTATTGCATGGTTTCTTTCACTCAACTTACCTGAAATCGTATTTTGACAATTGGGTTCTATTTTTTTTTTTTTTGACAACCTCTCAGTTTCATCTGTCTGAGTTTTAGATTCTTTTTCTAGAGTCCTAAAATGCGCCTTTTTGTATGTAAGACTTCTGTATGGATGCACTGGCGCTACATGGAACTTACTAGCTTCTGAAAGATCATATGATGAGCCTGATGTAAAGCATGCATGATATGACCACCTATCAGCACCATGAATTTCGGGACTGTGAAAATATTCTAAGGATTATTATGAGAAAGAAAACAAAAGTCACTGCATGCCACAGTCAACGAATTTGATTCTCCCAATATTTTTTTGTGAAATAAACGATTCAGACCATTCAGTAGTTTCTGTTGGTTTTTCAGGTTCTACTTGGCATTCAAGTATTCAAATTGAACGTGATCATCTTCGACATACTGACTTGCCTTATTTCATCATGGACTCTTATGAAGGCTGTCGTGATCCACCAAGCTTTTTCTTGCTTGACAAGTACGACGTATATATTTTTGTTGTATGTGGAAAGGTGGATTCTCTTTTCTGGTGCAATCAAAATTTATTGTTTGCCTTTCAGATTTGACAGCGCTGGCCCTGGTTCTGGTGCTTGTTTGAGAAGGTACTCTGATCCTACATATTTCAAGAGGGTATGCTCCAGTGTGGAGCCGGTGAAAGTAGAAAAGATTCATAAAGTAAGAAAGACACACAGAAGCAAGGTATATTATCTCCTTAGCTGAACCAGAAAACCACCTTGGATATTTTAGTACAGAATAGTTGTCTACAGTGTAGAACATGCAGATGTGCTGAATGTAAGGCACAACAGGCCCTATAATTGGTTGTGGTCATGAAAATTAGAAGAATCTGAATATTTTTTTGCAATTTTCGTGTCATTACTAAATTTTTTTATCTCCATATATTACGATCATTTCTTGACTAGTTATGCTCTTCTGCAACTTTCTGGGGCTGAAGAAAATCCTTTTTAATGTGCAGAAAAAACTGTCACGATCTAAAGATGGTGGTGTTCAGTTTGTAATGCCCTTGTCTAATCGTGCTAACAGGTATATTCCTGTAATAGTTTATTGTACGTAAATTCGGCTTTTGATGATGCACAATCTATTCTGTGCTTTTGATGATGCACAATCTCTCCTTTTACCACTTTCTGATTGTCAGTCCTATTTTCAGTATGCAGTGTGCTTCCCCTGCGACTGATGGCCAGAGCATTGCTGCAGAGACATTATCGACATCTGACTTCAGAATAAAGTCTGAACTCGGAAGCAGGTCCACATCTTTTGACTCTAGAACAAGGTTGAGTTTTGTGGAACCTGTTCTAGACATAAATTTTTCGACGGGAAACGAAGAACTAGATTATACTTTGCCATCTGGTTCTGCATTAAAAGATGATAGTCACATTGATGTGTGCACTACGACAGTTGCTGTGGCTGAAAACGCAGAAAATCCGGATGGTGATGATGAATATTACGATGATTATTTGCGAGCTCAAAGTGCCTCGGATTCACTTTATGGCACATGGGATGTGAATGCAGAAACAGTGAAGCCTAAGCCAAAGTCCAGAACCTTAGTTAACCCCGTGCTGAACGCAGTTTATCCGTTGGCATCTGAAGAGCCAGAGTGTGGTATGTTGTCTAATCCTCAGTTTTGTGACGGTTACACTGCTGCAGGTAGTCCTGGCAAACCGGAAGAGAAAAATGTTGAAGCTCCTTATGAACTTGGTGATGACCAATCTGGCCTTAACTTTGATTCAGAGCAAAAGATCCATCCATCACCTTCGATTACATGGGATGAGAAAGCAGAAATAGTAAGGCCTCCGAGTGCACTTCTCTCTGATAATGCCATTATTCCAGGGCCAGATTCACCTTCCTTGATATCTGAATCATGTAAGAAGGATGCCGGATCCTCTATGCCTCCAGAATTAGATAATGAGGAAATGGGGAATGGAATTACTCATGTTGAAGTACAGCATTTTGAAGAAGTTGTCAGTGAGACAGATAATTACGTGGATGCATCGAATACATTAGATTCTGAAACTGAGACAGATTCTGAGATTCAAACCAAAAGGGAACTGATGCTGCCACCCAACTCATGCCATCAGGAAATGGAGTCTAAAGCCAGCAGCACGCAGGATATTCACAATGCAAGATCTTCTCCTCCCTTGGATGTCGAAAATTCTATCACATCTCACATTTCCGTCGACGGAGACGCACCCAGAGAAATAATAACCATGGCTTCTTCCCAGAGTCCAGTTTCTGGGCAATCATTACGTGGTGATTGCAGTCCCTCTGATTCCTCAGTTGGTGATGGTCATCACAGTTGTTGCATCGATTCACCAGGGGCGAATGATTTTCAGTTCGCTAATGTTGATCCCTCTAATCGCTCTACAGATTCTACTCCGCAGGGTTTGCTAGATAGTGGCGTTAGAACAGGGGATCAGAGATTGGAAGCACCACAGACCTGCAATGAACCTGTTAAATTCTGGACAAATGGTGGTCTTTTGGGTCTTGAACCATCAAAACCTCCAGACTTCAAGGCCGCAGCCGGGAATTCTCTTCCGGATGCTCATTCTAATCACTGTGATCCACAGAAGAGCGGACTTGCTCCTGGGTTTCATGATGATGCATGTTCAATAATGTCCCATCCAACTGCTTCATCCAGGGGGCGCAGATCTATGTCGGTCGAAGACGGTGCATTGGATTCCACTGTTCCTCATTCTATTACTGTGCCTCCTGGGGCGCTCGCTGACCCAGCTGGATCCTTTAGTTCTCTCCAGCAGATTGACCAACATGTAACGAGCAAAGCTCAGGAGACACAGCGCAGTGGCAAGCTAGCTCATGACGAAGGGCATGGCGTGGCTCCTCCTGGAGATGGGTCGCTGGCAGATCCCAATACTCAGCCTGGATCAGTTCACCAAGGCCCACTTAAAATAGGCGTCCCATCAAGTCTCACAAGCCTGACTCGCAGACTGCTGACAAATGGCTTTCAAAGGAAAGAAGAACAAGTTGACTTTCACGCACCTGCTCCAGCCGGAGGTGTGAATATGGATTCCAAAGATGCCCAGAATAGCTTCATCCCTGGTGACGACTCCAAGGGTCCCGTTGGGGCCCCTGTTGAGTCAAACCCTCTGGAAAATACCAGATACAGTTCCACAGGATATTGCATCCCTCCTAGGCGCAAGTTCCCTGAGGAGTCATCGCCCCCTTTGGAGCACATGAAGATGTCCTTCCAGCCAATGAATGGCCTGGAGACGTCCAAGCTGAGATTGGAGTTTCCTGATCGCCATCTCCACGAGAGCATTGAAGAACTGATGTTTCCTTCGTTCCAGCTGCTTCCGGGCCCCACCATTCCATTCCAGGGCAGCTGCTCTGAATCCGATGACGACACTTTCTGCAGATCATGCCCATATTCTTCAGAGGATTCGTGCAGTCCACGCTCAGATTCAAACTCTGAGCTGTGGGCGCAGGACGAGATCAGTGCGAATGAGTACCACGAGATGCGCGATGATTCCCGCAGGTTCTCGTCATCGTCAGCTGCATGCATTCCCAGCTTTTTGGAACCTGACAGAGGGAAACATCTCAGCGCTGACCAAGCGGCCGGCCTTGAGAAATCGGCCGGGGACGATGGCAGTACTGCTTTTCAGTCCGCAGGGTTCCTGGATTTGCCTAACCTAGATGCCTTGAAATCTCCAGTCACTGAGCAGGAAGCAAGAGCTGATTCTGCGCTGTCATCTTCAAGTGGCAAGCCGCCGCCGCCGCCTCCTCTTCCTCCAGCTCAGTGGAGAGTGATGAAACCCATGGCGCCGGCAGATGAAACTGGGCAGTGCACGAGATCCATTTCTGGGCATCAGCTCGCAGGAGACGCGCTGAGGCCTCCATCCATTCTTGGAACTGGGCTTCCCGAGAGAAGTACAGTAAGTATATACTTATTTCGCATAAGTTTAGTAATCACTTTTATATAAAAGATTTATTGGCAAGAACTGAGTGTAATAATATTCCTCTACCGCGTGGCCATCAGAAGCTTGGCAGGGAAAAGGATAAGGAGCTGGATGAGAGGGAGGATTATCTGCATCAGATTCGAACCAAGGTGACCGACCCATCATCATGCTTCATCGACCATTGAAGCTACTGCAATGAACCTCGGATCGTGGCTCTCGGTTATTTATGGAAAAAAATAAATGAATTTATTGGGAACGCAGAATCCGCCATGAACGTTTTGGGTTCTTGTGGAATGGGGCTCTGGATTTGACTTTCCGAAACTAGCTTTTTTTTTTTCTTTTTTTGGGGGGTTTTTAATGCCTTTGTTGGATGGATTGATGATAACTCCAGTTCTGATCTTGTCCGACTTTTTTCTCTGATGGGCAGTCGTTCCAGCTGCGGCCCACGGCCACGTCGAAGCCTCAGTTCCCGCGAAAGCCCGCCGCCAACGGCAAGGTCGCCGCCATCTTGGAGAAGGCAATTGCCATCCGCCAGGTTCTATCTATACTCCCATCGCGCCCACTTTAAATCATGCAACTTTAGGCGCCCTCTTTATTTTGCTGAGAGTTGCGTAAAACGCCCGTAGGCTTGCGCGGGCAGCGACGAGGGAGCCGACGACGAGAACTGGAGTGACAGCTGACCCTGGTCAAAGCCCTTTGACTTTGCCATGTGCTTAAGGTTGACCGGAATTACCTCCTTGCTGCGTTGTGTTCGTGGCTTGTACACACTCTTCAAGACAGAACCATCTTCATGGATTCACAAGTCCCCTAATGTAATAATAAAATATCAGTTTGTATTGCGCTCTACGATAGAGAGAGAGAGAGAGAGAGAGAGAGAGAGAGAGAGAGACGAATGGTCATATGGGTCTACGTATGGGCTGGGGGGGTGTGCTATTTATTGCGTTTCAGGAAAAGTCAAAGCACAAAGATGACCGAAAGTCCAACGCCATAAGCCAAGAAGGTCAGCGTCGGAGATCGAGACGTTGAACGGTTGTTCCCTCACAGGCCAAACGCCACTTGATCTCCCGTTTGACATCTGGGCTCGGCCTCTCGTGGTGGCGGCGGCGGCCACCTCCTCCGCCACCAGAGAAGCGAGCCCGCTTATCATCCATCCATCTTCCTCCGAGCGATCGTCGCCCCGGAAGCAGCAGAGTCAACGTCCCTCCCTCGACAGCCCATCGTGCCGTGCCGTCTCAGGCAGGGAAGCCCGTCGTCCGCCTCCTCCCGCCGACGGCGCCGGAGGCCCACCGGAATAATCCTCCCGGCCGTCGCTTTCCGGCCACCATCCGCGTCCAGGTCCCCCGCCGCCTCCCAGCTCCGGAGGCGCAGCCTCCCTCACTTGCCCTTTTCAGAGTGATCTCATCGTTGATTTGCCTAAGACGCCATGGAATATAAGAAGATCTACTGCATCTCTCCGCTCGCCGCCATTATCAATGGTACTGAGCTCCGGACTGTCGCTTACGCAGCCGTCTGCGCATTAAAAAAACATACCCAGAAGAGAGAGAGAGAGGCCGTACCCGGTACCGTGAAATTTATGTATATTATCGTACGGTTTCTCTCTCTCTCTCTCTCTCTCTCTCTCTCTCTCTCTTTCGGGAGGGGGCGAAGCTGCTGAATTATCGGTGATCTCTCTCTCCACGTGGAGATCAGGCGTAGACTATCTCAGTCAAAACAGTGGGAGTGGGGCCCATCGGATCCTAGATGAGCGCAAATCGGGCCCTGTGGGCCCCCCGAGTCCCGGCCGTTTACGGAATCGGGCCATTAGTTATGAAGAATTAGTAGAAGATAATTACAGACGTCCCGTATAATTTATGAGGGGTTTAAGATAATTTAATTCTCTTCGTATCCCGCCGAAGGTATTTGCAGAGCCACGGGCGGGACTCGGCGGAGCTCCCTCCAACAGCCACCCGTCTTCTCCTCCGCCGCCAAATCCGGATAGGCAGCCGCCGGATATTCCCTCGATGCGGCCGGATTCCCTCCTCGCCGTTTGAGTCCACGTGTCCGCTGCCCACTGCTCTCCCGCCGCCGTCGGCCGCTCTAGAGAGAGAAAGAGAGATTAGCAGCAAAAACCCGGCTTTTTCGGGGATCTGTTGAGCCCCGTGAAGAATGGGGAGCTGAATCTCTCTCTATAAATAGGAAGGGGGGGGAGACGAAGATCGTCTCCGGCTTCTTTCCCCAGCCCCGCTTCGTCGTCTTCCTCGTGTTGCTTTCGCTCCTCCGCGCCCTCCTTTTCTCCGCGTCTGCTGAGCCGCGGTGGCCTCCCTTGTTCACGTGAGCGGAGTGATTTCTCTCTCCTCCTTTGTCTGCTACTTCCTTGGCGGCCGCTCTCTGAGTGCTCCACCGAGTTGCAGGGGGCGCAAGGAAGGGGATGAAGGTTTAAAAGGAGGGACGAACCTGTGGCTGTGGTTTCTAGGGTTATCACTGTTCCGCCCTCCTCTCCGGCCATCCTCTTCCTTTGCTTTTCGTCTCTCGCCGATCAGAGAAGCGGAGGTTGCGGGGTGGGGGGACAGAGGCCATGGCTCGCAATGCGACCAACCTGGAGAAGATGGCCTCCATTGACGCCCATCTGCGGCTCCTGGTTCCGGGGAAGGTCTCCGAGGACGACAAGCTCGTCGAATACGATGCCCTGCTTCTGGATCGCTTCCTCGACATCCTCCAGGACCTCCATGGCGAAGATCTCAGAGAAACGGTGCGTCTCTGTCCCCCTGTTTCTCTCTCTAGCAGGAGCACGGTGATCGATCTGGTTTCATCCATCTCGGCCGGGATCTGTGAATCTGCAGGTTCAGGAGTGCTACGAGCTGTCTGCAGAGTACGAGACGAAGAACGACCCGCATAAGCTCGAGGAGCTCGGAAGCGTCCTCACGAGCTTGGACCCGGGGGACTCCATCGTCGTCGCGAGCTCCTTCTCTCACATGCTCAACCTGGCCAACCTGGCCGAGGAGGTCCAGATTGCTTACAGGAGGCGCATCAAGCTGAAGAAGGGCGACTTCGCCGATGAGAATTCCGCCATCACCGAATCAGACATCGAGGAGACGCTGAAGAGGCTCGTGGGACAGCTGAAGAAGTCCCCCCAGGAGGTCTTCGACGCCCTCAAGAACCAGACTGTGGATCTGGTTCTCACTGCTCATCCCACCCAATCCGTCCGGCGATCATTGCTTCAGAAGCATGCGAGGTGCTGGAACCATCTCTCTTCAGATCTTCATCGATCAAATTCGTTCCTGAATCAACGATCCAACCCTTTTTTTTCCCCCCCTCCAGGATTCGGAATTGTCTGGCGCAGCTGTATGCTAAAGACATCACTCCTGATGACAAGCACGAGCTCGACGAAGCCCTTCAGAGGGAGGTAATTCATGGATTGTTTGAGCCTTGTTCGTATGTAATCGTCCCTTGTTCTTCATGTTCTGAGCCTCGCGATGATTAATCTACCTTTTTCTGCCGTCTTCCCCGCAGATCCAAGCAGCTTTCCGGACTGACGAGATCAGGAGGAGCCCGCCGACTCCGCAGGATGAGATGCGGGCTGGGATGAGTTACTTCCACGAAACCATATGGAAGGGCGTCCCGAGGTTCTTGCGCAGGGTCGACACGGCCTTGAAGAACATCGGAATCAACGAGCGCGTGCCCTACAACGCGCCGCTCATTCAGTTCTCGTCCTGGATGGGCGGGGACCGTGATGGTATCTTCCTCCTCCCTTTTCGGTTATCGCGATTCTGCGTTCGTCTCTTTCAGATTGTGATCTCCATGTTCATACCTGCTGGCAATGGAGGGAGATCTTCAGGGAAAAAGATGTATGATCTCTGCGTTCTGGATGCAGGAAACCCCAGAGTAACTCCCGAGGTGACCAGGGATGTCTGCCTGCTTGCGAGGATGATGGCCGCGAACTTGTACTATTCACAGATCGAGGATCTCATGTTCGAGGTATCGAGATCGGGGAGGGAGGATCTAGGGTTTTGAGTCGTTCTGTGATGATCTCTTCCGACCATTGATTCATGGCTGTTTCATCGCAGCTGTCGATGTGGCGTTGCAGCGATGAGCTCAGAGTTCGCGCGGAGGAGCTCCACCGCTCCTCAAAGAGAGATGCGAAGCATTTCATAGGTACTTTCCGATTCAAACCTTGGATGTGAATTCACAGGCCGATGTCTCCCATCGTTCTTCGACGATCTGTCTTCGTGTTCGTGCAGAGTTCTGGAAGAAAATCCCGCCGAACGAGCCGTATCGCGTTATCCTCGGCGATGTGAGGGATAAACTGTACAACATGCGGGAGCACGCTCGCCAGATTCTGTCGAACGGCATCTCCGACGTTCCTGATGATGCAACCTTCACCAATGTCGAGCAGGTACTTCGCTCCCGATGATCCTGATCTTGCAGAAAGAAGACTCTAACCAGAGAATTTAGGGCAGACGACTTGGCAGAGTGATCGATCCGATGCGATCCGATCAGCTCCGATCCCCTGTTCCTAACGAGCACTCTCCTCTGAATCTTCCGCAGTTCCTGGAGCCGCTCGAGCTCTGCTACAGATCACTCTGCGCCTGCGGCGATCGTCCGATCGCCGACGGCAGCCTCCTCGACTTCCTCCGCCAGGTGTCAACCTTCGGCCTCTCTCTGGTCAGACTGGACATCAGGCAAGAATCCGATCGCCACACCGACGTGATGGACGCCATCACCAACCACCTGGGGATCGGATCGTACCGCGACTGGCCGGAGGAGAAGCGGCAGGAATGGCTGCTCTCGGAGCTCCGGGGGAAGCGCCCGCTGTTCGGCCCCGACCTCCCCAAGACGGACGAGGTCGCCGACGTGCTGGATACCCTAAACGTCATCGCCGAGCTCCCCTCCGATAACTTCGGCGCCTACATCATCTCCATGGCGACGGCCCCCTCCGACGTGCTCGCCGTGGAGCTCTTGCAGCGGGAATGCCGCGTGAAGAAGCCCCTGCGAGTGGTCCCGCTTTTCGAGAAGCTCGCAGATCTCGAGGCCGCGCCCGCCGCCGTCGCCCGCCTCTTCTCCATCGACTGGTACAAGAACAGGATCGACGGCAAGCAGGAGGTGATGATCGGCTACTCCGACTCCGGCAAGGACGCCGGCAGATTATCGGCGGCATGGCAGCTCTATAAGGCGCAGGAGGAGCTCGTGAAGGTGGCCAAGGAATTCGGGGTGAAGCTGACCATGTTCCATGGCCGAGGAGGAACTGTGGGCAGAGGCGGCGGCCCTACTCATCTCGCCATCCTCTCCCAGCCACCGGACACCATCCATGGCTCTCTCAGAGTGACTGTCCAGGGGGAGGTCATCGAGCAGTCCTTCGGGGAGGAGCATCTCTGCTTCAGGACCCTGCAACGCTTCACCGCCGCCACGCTCGAGCACGGGATGCACCCCCCCGTCTCTCCCAAGCCGGAATGGCGCGCCCTCATGGACGAGATGGCCGTCGCCGCCACCGACGAGTACCGCTCCATCGTCTTCCACGAGCCCAGATTCGTCGAATACTTCCGCCTGGTTAGTAGTGTGATCGTCTTCTTCTGCTGCTTCTGCTTCTTCTGCTGCTCCTTCCTCGCTAAGAACGGAGCTCTGAAACTGAAGGCTACGCCGGAGCTGGAGTACGGGAGGATGAACATCGGGAGCCGGCCGTCGAAGAGGAAGCCCAGCGGGGGGATCGAATCCCTGCGAGCGATCCCGTGGATCTTCGCGTGGACGCAGACGAGGTTCCACCTTCCTGTGTGGCTCGGCTTCGGGGCGGCGTTCAAGCATGTCCTGGAGAAGGACGTCAACAATCTCCATATCCTCCGGGAGATGTACAACGAGTGGCCCTTCTTCAGGGTCACCATCGATCTCGTGGAGATGGTCTTCGCCAAGGGCGACCCGGGCATCGCCTCCCTGTACGACCGGCTCCTGGTCTCCGACGATCTCTGGTCCTTCGGGGAGCGTCTGAGGGCCAACTACAACGAGACCAAGCATCTTCTTCTCCAGGTGGGCGAAACCCTAACTCCCTCTTCTTCCTCCCTCTTCCTCTATGAGAGTCCGCTGCGAGCAGCTCACCATGGAGCGGGGGGACGTTGCAGGTGGCTGGGCACAAGAACTTGCTGGAGGGGGACCCCTACCTGATGCAGAGGCTGCGGCTGAGGGATTCCTACACCACGACGCTCAACGTCTGCCAGGCCTGCACGCTGAAGCGGATCAGAGACCCAGATTTCCACGTCAAGGTGAGGCCCCATCTGTCGAAGGAGATCACCGAGTCCGGCAAGTCGGCGGCGGAGCTGGTGAAGCTGAACCCTACCAGCGAGTACGCCCCCGGCCTGGAGGACACCCTCATCCTCACCATGAAGGGCATCGCCGCCGGCATGCAGAACACCGGCTGAGAACCCTCCACCATCCTCTCTCTCTCTCTCTCTCTCTCTCTCTCTCTCTCTCTCTTCAAGGTCCTGTACAGCGGGAGGGTGCCCAGTTAAGAGACCTGCGGCCGACTGGTATTAATCATAAATAAGTTCCTCCTCCGTGCTGGGTGGTTGACCTTCCGACGCGGCCGACTGTAGCACAGGAAGTCAACTGGAGTCGCCGTCCTCGCCGTCTTCCGGCCCGCGAAGACGTCCCGGTTCAGGAAGGAATCTTAATGCGGCGTTCGTTAATTATTCCCCATGGCCTCTCTCATGATCGGCCGGCTTCCTTGTTTAGGTTTTCTCGAGGGAAAAGGTCGGTAACGGGGAACGAAGAACTGGGCAGAAGATGACTCCTCTTCGCCGGAGATGCCTTGATCCTGAAGAAATCGACGCCGGCGTTGACCCTCGGCCGAGGGGTAGAGAGAGAAAGATAGAGAGAGAAGAGAGGGACTAAAGTAGAGTGCGGTGGGTGAGGATGAGGACGTAAATACACAGACGTTTACAAGCTACCGGCCAGATGATCTGGTACGTGCGCGGGGAATAAACCAGTGGCTCTGACTATTCTAATGAGAAGGCTCCGCCCCCCTCCATTCAGCTTCGTGCTCCTTTCGCTTTTAAGCGCCTTCTGTCGCTTTTGATGACATCGGAGAATCGCCGAGTCGCTGGGGGTTGCAGCCCTTTTGGCTCCTTAAATAGCAGTACCTGGTTTCTTAACCCTTTCCTTCAAGGCTTTCCCCTTCTCTCTCTCTCTCTCTCTCTCTTCCCCTGTGGCTAGCTCCAGAGATGGCGAAGGTGGGGATGAACGGGGACGCGCAGGGATTCAAGCTCTTTGGGACGAGAATCCTGCTGGGAGCTGGCGCGGGGAAGGAGGAGGTGAAGGAGACGGAGGAGAAGGATAGGGCGGAGAAGAGGACCGTTGCGGCGGCGGCGGCGGCGGCGGCGCTGCCGTGCCCGAGGTGCAACAGCGTGGACACCA
Organism: Spirodela polyrhiza; assembly: GCA_024713555.1. Classification (NCBI taxonomy): domain Eukaryota; kingdom Viridiplantae; phylum Streptophyta; class Magnoliopsida; order Alismatales; family Araceae; genus Spirodela; species Spirodela polyrhiza. The sequence goes on along the minus strand of CM046533.1, from coordinate 3,416,061 downwards.
AGTTCTGCTACTTCAACAACTACAACGTCAACCAGCCCCGCCACTTCTGCAGGGCGTGCCAGAGGTACTGGACGGCCGGAGGGACCCTCCGGAACGTGCCCGTCGGCGCCGGACGCCGGAAGGCCAGGCCCGGCGCCGGCGAGGGCTTCCTCTTCCACTGCTCCGATTGGACGACGGTGGGCTGGTGGAGCGGTGGCTCCTGAGCAGATATCAAGTTTGTGTGCCTATCCAGAAGAGGATGACGACGACGGTAACGACGACGACGACGACGACGACGGAGAAAAAAGATTGCTCCTTTGGAATTGCCGGTGGGTTTACTATGTACACACTGATGCTCCCCCCGCATGTATGCTCGTGTTCGTTCTGTGGAAGAATTTCTGCCTTGACCCTCGATGAACTCCACCTTTCAACAGAGAGAGAAAGATCCACAGAGAAAGAGATAAATAGATAGATAGAGAGAGAGAGAGAGAGCCACAGCGAAAGAGATAGATAGATATAGAGAGAGAAAGAGAGAGACTGCGAAAGAGAGATAGATAGCGAGAGAGAGAGAGAGAGAGAGGGAAAGAGATAGAAAGATTGAGAGAGAGAGAGAGAGATCAAGCGAGCAAGCGAGAGAGAGAGAGAGGGAAAGAGATACAAAGATAGATATATTGAGAGAGAGAGAGAGAGAGAGATCAAGCGAGCAAACGAGCAAGCGAGAGAGGGAAAGAGATAGAAAGATAGATAGATTAGATAGATCAAGCGAGATCGAGAGAGAGAGAGAGGGAAAGAGAGAAAGATAGATAGAGAGATAGAGACAAGCGAGAGAGCGAGAGAGAGAGAGAGGGAAAGAGATAGAAAGATAGATAGATTGAGAGAGAGAGAGAGAGAGAGAGATCAAGCGAGCGAGAGAGAGAGGGAAAGAGATAGAAAGATAGATATATTGAGAGAAAGAGAGAGAGAGAGAGATCAAGCGAGCAAGCGAGCGAGGGAAAGAGATAGATAGATAGATAGATAGAGATAGAGAGAGAGAGAGAGAGAGGGAGAGATAGAGACAAGCGAGCGAGCGAGAGAGAGAGAGAGAGAGGGAAAGAGATCAAGCGAGCGAGCGAGAGAGAGGGAGAGAGAGAGAGGTCGAGCGTGCGAGGGCCACAGAGAGAGAGGGAAAGAGAGCGAGAGCGAGCGAGAGAGAGAGAGAGAGAGAGAGAGAGAGAGAGAACGGGAGAGAGCCACAGAGAGAGAGAGAGAGAGAGTTGATTAGCAGTGGCCAACGGCAGAACGCCCAGCTGCAGCAGGTTTGGTGTCATCGCTGGAAGCGACAGATATCATCCTCCAGCCGAGTCAACATTACTTTCCGTAACAGAGGGAAGATGATAGAGATAGAGCCACAGAGAGAGAGAGAGAGAGAGAGAGGCACGGTATTAAAGAGCAGGTGTAGAGAACACCCGGAGTTGCACCGATCTCGATCTGGTCAACGCCCCCTTGATAGAGATAGCAAGCATTTCCTTCCGCTTCTCTCTGCACGGAATCGATTCGTCATCCTTAACCACTTTTAAGACGCAGGATTTTAAATATCATCAGCGCCTCCTCTCCAAGGCGTTCGTCGGTGGCAGTAATTCCCCTCTTCACGGATTATTACTGTCCGCGTTGACTTCCATCTTCCACAAAACGAGCCCCTAAACCATCCCCAAAGAAAATAATAATCTCCACTACCTCACAATTCATCCACTCCTCTCTCTCTCTCTCTCTCTCTCTTCTTTCCCCCCTTTCTCTCTCTCTCTCTCTCTCTCTCTAAAATGGGTGCCAGGTAAATGGGAAACCATACGAACAAGGGCCTAGTATTTTTCAAGTGCCCTAGAGAGAGAAAAAAAATCAGCCTATCAAAGGTAAGCGTGCAAGCCTTCCGGTTTTGACACGGAATAAATAAATAAAGGTCATTCACAAAGCGTGATTATAATTTTTTTCTCCTCAAGCTCCGGGCATTAAACGCCGCACATTGGATCTTTCGGAGGATTAAATCATACAAAATATATATAAAAAAAAACCCACATCCCCCAGCTTTTCTCCGCGTCCGAGGATTGGTTCATCACCAGAGCGGTGACATAGCTCGAGGGAGCGTTGACTGCCAAGAGAGCAATCACAGGGTCAATGGATCTGTGGCGATGCGTTCAAGCCTCGCTCTCGGTGTCGACGGGGGTCAACGTGTCCTCGATAGCTTGGGCAAAAGTGGCGATCTTGTAGGTGAAGAAGCCCACCAGCATCGGTATCAGATCCAAATGCATCAAGCCGTAGTCTGGAACGAGGATCCTGCGGGCAGGAGAGAGAGAGAGAGAGAGAGAGAGAGAGAGAGAGAGAGAGAGCTTCAAGAACACAGAAGAAGGCGATACGAAGAAATAAATGGATCAATCCGCAGAAATATGAAGGGTTTTCGTCTGATTTGAGACAAAATTCTTTCTTCACGGATGCCCCAAGTGCCCAGATGAGAGGGCGCTGATGGCCTAAATGGGCATGGCTGACTGGGTTTTGTGAGCAATACGAGTTCCTTGAATGGTCAGGAACATGGCGGAAGAGGGAACTATGCTGGGTGCTATTTATAGGCAAAACTGTCCATTTTCAAGAAGAAATCAGCAAACAAAGTGTGGGATCGAAAATACCCATTTGGAGAAAAAAATTTGGATAGAAAATATTTTTTTTGTAGACGTCTCTGGTTTTGTTTTAGGCAAAATATCGATACTGATGCCTGAACTGATATGTATATTGGCACCGAGATTAATCAAATTACTAACGGTGGAATTAATAATTATCACAAAAATTGTAATAAAGTTACCGATGTTCTCACGATTCAGTGAGGAACAACACCATCCAATAAAAGGAAAACTTTTTGAGGATGAGACTAGGGCGATTCTAAGGCGAATGGGTCTGACTACCCATGAAAGTTTGATAGATATACTCACTCGTTCCAGCGATTGTATACCATCACAAGCGCCACAGGGACCAGAAGCCTCGGTTGACCAGCAGCCCCCCTGCCAAAGACTGCATCAGTAATTTTCCAGTAAAAGTTGGTGCATCGTCAAGGCCCTTGTAATCTATTGACGATTTTTGTTCCATTTTAGTTGAAGCAAGTAATGTCATTGTAAATGTGAAAGGTTAGTCAAATGTTGCAGTAAAGGGGAATAAAAGGACCAGTAAAATAAGCATCGAAGTTATATATATCACGGTAGAGTGATTCAGTGTACTGGAAGAAAGAAGATCCCCAAGTTAGAGTTTCATCAAATTAATATCTAAGTATTAATAATAAATAATTTTTAAACAAAAAATTAAAATTAAAATTACAGGGAATATCACAGAGCACGAAAATAATTTCCAGTTCAATATATACACGAAAGAACACGAAATGATTGGACCGACAGCGGTGAAATTTGTGGAGAGTTAGAACTTAATGGACCCAAAGCAAGGGTTACATGAGAAGACCAGGTATGACAAACATGATAGAGTCCTACAGAGCCCAATCCGAGGGTTAAACTGTGAACTGTGTGATAACATGAGCATGTGCAGGGAAGGTTCGATGCGGGTCAGTAACAGGCACCAGCACATGGCTCGAGCCACGTCAGACATTGATTGAAGGAGAGTGAGCTGTCACAGTGAGGTCCGAGAACAATGGAACGACTATAATGAATACAGCCGCATCTGCTCATGGAAAGCTTCTGCGACTTTAATAACATGAAACGATTCCTATTGTAGTTTTAAACAAAAATTAGGAACATTAATGCGTTTAATACTTAACAGATAATAACCCAACCAAGGGATACTTTTTGTATTGGATTTTTTATTTAATTAAAATAAATCTTAGGAAAAGAGATCATAGTTTGATCTGATTTATTCTTGGATAAAGAGAAGGCAAGATTGGTTAACTGAAAAAGTGCGAAATATGGTAGAACTTTGCGCTCGAAGTTCATTTTTCTATTGATATTTATGAAATAGAGAACCATTTACATTGATAATTTAATATCAGCCCTTTACTTATCATTCAATTTGTTACTATCAAGTACTATGATCTTTGGGCACATACATATCCTCATCTATGCCATGAAAGAAAATCGATCAAACCATGTCCACAATTGATGGAGAAATTCGTTTTTGAGCTCCATATAAATTTCACATTCTGATACAACCATTCATGAACCATCTGAGTTCAGTGAGGCAATCGATTACTTACTTAACAAGGCCCTTTGCACCGTCTGCCATTGAATCCACCGTATTACCAAGCATCCGTATGTATGCTAATGACCCAAGCAACCCTACACCGAAGCTGATGCCAAAGGATAATGGAAAATAGGTCACATAATTTTGTGAAAAATTATTCTAGATGAGTTGCTGAAAAATACCACAAAAACTATAGCAAAATGAAGGAAATAAATTCAAGAAAAAAGCATCCACCCGCATCATAAATAAAGAAAAATCATCTCCAAATATAAAATAGTAGATTTATTTTCTCATTTTATTTTCATGAATCTTTGATTACAATTTTGATCTCACAAGCGAACATTCCCCATGTACATGCTCTGTTTTTAAATTTCCCTTGATCGTCACATATCATCATGCCTCATGATGATGCCTATCTTATCCAATGCTTCTGTATTCTTGGTTCCTTAGAGAGGTATATCCAGGCTTTTTGAGTTCAGTGTTGATGTACATAACGGCGTATAAGGGATTAAGTTTAAACATCAGCTACATCACCATCTCGATTTGTCACATTTGTTTTCTTCATTATGACCACGTTGAGACAACCAAGACATCACGATCATAATCAACTTTAATCAATCTGACATGTGGCGTCCATAGCTGATCAGATACATTCCTCGCGCGTCCCAATGTAATCAAATTAAATTCCAGGTTTGCCAAGCCTTTAAACCTATTACTTATTGGCCTATTTAAAGCTGAGAAACCTGCAAACGACCTGTGTTTCTATGTTTCCTTACCTGCATTTGAAGTTGGTATAGACTTCTGTTTCAGGTAACCGGAGACAATCAGTGAATCAGATAGCATAGTTCTTCAACTTCTGCGTATGGAAAGGAGACCCAAAAAATAAAAAATTCACCTACTTACCCTTATATTTTAGCTTTTAGTCGCCTGCAATAATTCCTCTCCTACTTGTATATGGCATTCATGGATGAAAAGATGAAGTGTAAGGGATTTGATCACTCAATACGGAACAAAAATCCACTTTTATTCCAAAGGAATGCCACGCGTTCATGCCTATCAACCCCAATACGTCAAAATAATCAAAATACTCTTAGTGTGGTTTCCCTACCTGGCAGCAATTTCTGGAGTATAGGAAACATATGCAGAAACCACACCAACACCACCTATCCCTAGTGTTACAAGCTGCAATTTCTTCTTCAACTGCAAATTGAAAAAAATCAGAAATTAAAAAGGTTAAAATAAGAAGAACAGATAAGTGATAAGACAAATAAAGTGCACGACAATCTATAGATGAATAAAAAAGATGTCACATTCTCATTGCTACCTTAAAATACTGCTCTCTTGACCGAGTTGCAAGTACTTCAGGATCCCCACGAGGCTTTCTTGATTCTCGCAATACTTCATCCTAAGACAACGAAGTAATTTCCACCATTTTAAGCTAAAAATCACAGAACTGTGCGAAATTGATTTTTTTAAAAAAAGAATGTCAAATCCTCAATTAGTTCGCGCACAATGCTGACCTGTCAAGATTTTTTAATGGAATTTTTTGAACTTATAAAATGTGTTAGCGGGGTAAAACAAGTAGATAGTTGCAAAAAAAAAAGAAGAAAAAAAACAGATAGTCACAACAAAAAGTGTAACTATGAACGTTGATAGGCTTCTTGAAACATCTGCCCACCTCACATCACAGAGAGTCAGTAGGAAGCAAAGGGAAATGGAGTGCGTATCAATACAACAAGAATAAAAACAATTTTTTCATATTTTCCAATCATTTTATATTTGCTCTTGGATGTATGTCTGGTGCCCTTATGTTTCGGCTTACTCACACTTCCCCCTGTGGCACCCTTGCTCGCACGATCCCACTTCGCCTGTTCCTTCCTAGTCGGGGCCAACCTCCATTTTGGCGATGGTGCATTGCTCAGCCTCTAAAACCAAATAGTGATTCCTCCTTTAGTCTACAGACTAAGAGTAGGGGAAACATAGAAAACGGATATGAAGGGAGAACCGTGTAACATGGACGGAGACTGACTCACTTCCGTGGCAACAGCGCGACCACGCCTTGCAGCCTTAACCTGCTCCTCCAGCACGGACTTCGGCGGTGCTACAAGCTCCTTACTAAGGTCTAGATCGACGCTGCGCGGCAAAGAAAAATTGTCACATCTAGCTATAGAAACAGGGATGCCAAAAAAAAAACTCGAGGAATTCAACAGAATTCGACCTGTCAAGGCTCATAGATCGGTTCAGGCTCAGGAAACCCGAGTTGGCCTTAACAGCAAAACGAAAGTTGTTATATAAAATTGATTCAATAAACAAATTAGGAAAAAGAGTAAACGATTAGGGGCCGGATGATGTGTGTCACCTGTGAAGGAGAAAGCGGGAGGAAGCCGACGCTAGCATTAGCACCGCTGCCATCCTCTTCTCTGATGAGACGCTTCATGCGATCGACGAAGTCCTTGTTCCAGATGAAGTCATCGGTTGCGGTGACGGGATCCTCCTGGCCGCCGCCGCCCCAGTACTTTCGGAGCTTGGTGGTGGTTGGCGGTCCTCCGTACTCCCCGGGGGCGACACCCGTGGACCACTTGAGCGGCTTCTTCTTCGGCAGGATCACCTTCGTCTGCTTAGGATCGAACGACGACGACGATGACGAAGGCGAAGGACGGCCAGGTGGCTGAGCGCTGTTCGATTCCGACGATGACGGAGCCGCCGCCGACGACCGGACGGCGACGCAGTAGGCCATCGAGGTGTTGAGGACGGCCATGGCCACTGCGGAGGACTGGCAAGACGACCGAGCCCGAGCTAAATCTCCTCTAATATGAAATATCTTCAGTTTCAACCGCTGGTCCTCGTCTCCCTTTCGTGGCCCCGTTTCAACCGTTTGATTTTTGATGATCCTGGGGACACCACTGATCACCGTCCACGTGTCCTGGGGGTGATGATAATTTTCAATTTGACCATATATACGGAGGATTAGATATAAGCCGTCTGATCGAGAGGTCCGAAAGTTCCACGGGATCGAAAGGCGGGAGGAAAATCTCCTCGAGAAGGAACGAATAAGTTGAAGTACCCTGCTAGTTAGTGCTCCAACTGCGGTCGATTCTGCTTTTGGGTTGCTTCAATGGCTCTCTCGATGGCTCGGCAGCGCCGCCCGCCGGCGGGGGATCGGCGGGTGGGGGGGGGATCTTCCTACTCGAAGGAGGACAAGAAGGGAGGTGAGGATGAGGGGCGAAGGGGCCTGAGGTGGATGCTACCGCTCATGGCGCTCGGGGTCCTGAGGTACATGAGCGCCACCTCGAACATCATCCACGACTGCGACGAGGTTTTCAATTACTGGGAGCCTCTCCACTATCTCCTCTACAAGTCTGGTTTCCAGACCTGGGAGTACAGGTGAGTCTCCAATCCTGTCATTCGTTGATCCCTTCCAACATTTACTAGTCATTTTTTTTCTCCGGTTGCCCCCGCATAGGAGAGTTTGTTCATGTTATGACTGGCGTTGTATCTCCGACAGAAGACCGCATGACTTGGGGAATGCAACGCGATAATGATGTGCGAGTTCTTGCGTGTCAGTAGAACAGCGCGGTGTTGATTCTCTTTTATCTCGTGCTATCCCCCGATCCCCTCTTGAGTTAGGAAACATTTCTTTTCATTTTATAATTCATAAGTGACATAAAAAATGAATGTTTGACAGCCTTTTCCTGTGGTGGTGTAAAACGCCATTCGATATTTACGAAGCCAATTCATCAATCCAGGGTTACTTGCTACCTCAGAATATTCGCCACTAAAAGATAGAGCATAGCATGCATGGCAGTAAATATTTGTGCATTTTTCTTCTTGGACACTCGTTTACTCATGTATAGTATTAATTTATAGATCAACTGAAATATCGTATCCCTCTTTTCCGCATGCTGATAAGAGGTACCTTTCTATTGCAGCTCTGCATTTGCCCTTCGATCTTACCTCTACATTTTCTTTCATGCATTAGTTGCCGAACCTGTTTCTTGGTTGCTCAGCGATGAAAAGGTGCTACGTCTCAGTTCAGATTTTATTTTATATTTTGGCCTTTGATTGGTTTCCAATGCCTTTTGTCTGATATTCTGCGTTCCTGTTGTGACTTCTGTGCCGAGTAAACCAGGTTAGGGTCTTTTATTCAGTCAGACTGTTCCTTGGCCTCATCTCAATAGTCACAGAGACAGCATTGGTGGTGGCACTTTCGAAGAAGTATGGTAATAGGCTTGCTTGTTATACCCTTGCCATGCTATGCTTGACAAGTGGTTGCTTCTTTGCTAGCACAAGTGAGTATTTTTCATCTCATCATGTATCGTGCAATAATTCCCCCATCTTATCAATAGTTTAATTTTTTTTCTTCTTAGATGTGACTTTTCTGATATACTAAGCGATGGTTGCTCTTTCAGGTTTCTTGCCCAGCAGCTTTTCAATGTACGCTGTCACTCTTTCCTCAGCTCTGTTTCTCCTCGGTAGACATGCGATGGCGGTTTCAGTAGCAGCAGCAGGAGTCATTGTGGGCTGGCCATTTTCAATTTTAGTTGTTCTACCTCTTACAATCTATTCCTTAACGAAAGGAAACTTCAAATTGGTGTTTCTTTCAGGCGCTGCTACTTCTATTGTCATTCTTGTAAGTTTCACAACAATTCATTTCTTGATTCGCAATAATGGTTGAACTTTAGCCATAATAATGAACATGTTTGGATTTATTTTCAGACCATTTCAGTGCTTGTTGACCGCTACTGCTATGGAAGATGGACATCGTCTGTTGTCAATCTATTGGCTTACAACGTTCTAGGGGGTGGTGAAAGTCATTTGTACGGAACTGAAGGGCCACTCTTTTATTTTAAAAATGGATTCAACAACTTCAACTTTTGTTTCATTCTTGCCCTGCTCTTCTTGGCTATTCTCCCAATCGCAAGAAAAAAGTATGCGCCAGACCTATTGGTTGTGGTTGCCCCTGTCTATATCTGGTTGATTTTTATGTCTTTGCAGCCTCACAAAGAAGAAAGGTAAAAGGCGTGCGATATTTCTATTTTTTACACTTCCTGGCACAACAGATTATTTGATTTTCCTTGAAAATTCAGCTTTGCTTCATCATATTTGTAGAGCATCAATAGTTATATTGTTTTTCCATGGGAGCGGAACTTTTTCTGGTGACTGATAATACATCGTCCTTATTCGCTCATATAATAGGCCAGCTCATCTAATGCATTTGATATATGTTCTTGAACTTGGCAAATTGCTCTGCGTACTCCAGACGACTTTAGTTGTTAGATATATATAAATTTTAATTGGAACAGGTTTGCATTCATCCAGTGAGACCAAGACACACGCTTCCTGTGATCTTTGCTCCTTAATGGAAGTAGACTATAAGAAAATAGCATCCTGACTGTCTTACAATAATGGTTCATAGAAATCTTAACCATCAGGCTGTTGTTTAATTTGTAACCGTTGATACACTTATTTTACAAGAGGGTTATTCAACAAGGTCCATTGATGATTTAACATCATGGACAAAGAATCTTAAAAAAGATAAAATTTCTGAATTTGTGTACGTGACATGCATGTGCTCTCCCTTTGCTTCTGTGGGGCATTAATCTGAAGTCTGAAATCATCTTATCATCAAGTTTCATTTTTCCATCCTGAAACCAGTTCCTTTTGATCCTATCCACTACAATTTTTGTGTAGGTAGGAAACTTATTCTACCTTGAATTATTTTACTTTTTAAATTGATCGGTACTAGGGTCAAAAGCAATTTTCTCGATTGATTATCTTGCCTAAAAAAATAAAAAAAACAATTTTCTCCATACCAGCTGACCCTGTCCTTTTGAGTGGTTTTCTCATGTGCAAGGTATATACAGTGGACCTTAACTAGCTGCCTACCTGCAGATTTCTCTATCCAATATACCCACTTATTTGCATTGCGGCCGCAGCTGTTATTGAAAGCATTCCAGATCTTTTCCGTGAAAAGTATGCGATTGAGGATTCAGTTATTGTCAAGGTAATGGCAATATTTTAATGCTATCTAATTTATTTTCCCTTTACACATTGCTAGCCAAAGCAGGTCATTCGCTTCTTTTGGTTGACTTGAGCAGGTTGCCAAAGGCATCAGACCAATAATTCTTTCAATCATATTATGCGCCTCCCACAGCCGGACTTTCTCTTTGCTTCATGGATACTCTGCACCACTGGCAATATACAAGCACTTGGACCATCACGATGATGCTGGAGTAGGTAATATTTTCAATAAACTTCAGCAATGGATTTTCAAAATTATATTCATAATAATGGCCATTTTATTCCATTTTTAAAATTTATTGGGTGACTATGCTTATGGTTTGCATACATATCAAATCGATTCACAGCCTCAGTTCCTTTGACTCAAAAGACAAGCTTTTGGGTAGAATGAGTCTACAATCAACGGATCAGCTTATTAGTTAGCTAATTACATAAATTAATTGCCGTCAGTTATCTCCAAATGATTTCAGAGATAAAATTTGTAGTTGCATATATGCGTCTGTTTGTAGGGGCTATCCCTCAGCATCTGGGTGCTTACTTTAGATGAAGAAAATAATTTCCCTATCTTCGTATGAAGTTGGAGGATCATCACATTTAATGGTCTAATCACCGGCACTGATTTCGCCATTATTTACCGTTTCAGGCTCTGTGCTCTGCGTGGGAAGCGAGTGGCATCGCTACCCCTCGTCGTTCTTCGTGCCTTCATACATCAGCGAGGTGCGGTGGATCGACGATGGCTTCCGCGGGCTTCTCCCCTTCCCTTTCAACTCAACGCTCGGAGGAACTGCCTCCGCGCCGCCCCACTTCAACGACAAGAACACGGCGTCCGATCAGCAATATGTAATCTCTCACCCCCCACCCCTTGAAGAAAAGTTTCATAATTTATCCAAAAAAAAATAAAAATCTGTGTGCGCTGATTCTTTGGAAATTCTTCAGCTGAAGGATCTCGATGCCTGCACGTTCCTCGTAGAGCTGGATCTGAGGCGCCCGTACCCTTCTCGAGGAAGCGACCTGTCCCAGTGGGAGGTAAGCGCGCGCGCCCTTTGACCTTGGTCTCCTGTTCCACCATCTGGGCCGGTCCACTCTCCCCATCTGAGGCTGCCATGGTGGCTGCAGACGCTGGCGGCGATCCATTTCCTCGACCGGGAGCTGTCGCCGGCCGTATACCGGTCCTTCTTCATCCCACATCTCTGGCACAAGGAGAACGTCTTCGGCCTGTACCGGCTGCTGAGGAGAGTCCCAGCGAGGACTGGATCTTCCTGAGACGCACAGAGAGAGAGAGAGAGAGAGAGAGAGAGAGAGAGAGAGAGAGAGAGAGAGATGAACAGGTAGCCCCCCCACCTTCCCTTGAACCGCGCCCATGGTTCTTAGCATGGTTTTAATCGTCTTTGTTCTTGTCCAGGGATGATGGAGTAGCAGTTTGCTTGAACGTGTGGGGCCCACCCTGTTTTTTTGGTAGGAAATCGGTTCTTTGGATTCGGAAGTCACCTGGGTTGACTTCTCCGGTGACTGGGATGGATTTTGTTCTCTGACCATTGAGGCTTTCGACACGTGGGAGGCTCAGCTACATTTAATTACGTCGAGTAACTTAACAGTAATTAAATATATTACGGGTAGTTTGACCGCCGTTCCCATAGTCAGAGCATTTACCGCGTGTCGAGAAAATAAAGAGAGGACGAAAAATATTTTTTCTTGAAATAAATCCTTTTATAATCGAATTGATATGATTTTTTCGCTAAAAAATGAGTGTATATAAGAAATAGGCGAGGAGCATCAACGTTTTATTGTTTACTGTACAGAATTATCGCATATTTTTAAATGCCCAATAAAAAAGCAATTTTTTATATATGTTATCCGTTGGCGGGTAAGGTTTGCGGGGACCGTTGCTCAACTGAAAATTTGCAGTTGCCGGAGACGACCTTTCGTATCTTTTCCTCCCCTTTTACACGGCGTGCCGGAACCGCGGGCCGCAACTCACGGAGCACATGGGGTATCGCCGCCGCCGCCGCCAACTCCGGCGGCGCCGCCGGAGCCCTCCGACTCCCACCACGTCCCACTACGCCACCACAGACGACGAAGAAGATGAAGAAGATAAAGATGAGGACCCCTCAGTGACGAAACCCCGGCGACTCCACTCCGCCGAAGACGAGAAATCTCTCGAGGATACCACCGGGACCGCCGCGTCGTCCTACACCTACTCCTGCTCCTCGGGTTCAAACCGAGGCCGCGAAGGACCCTCGACGGCGGTGGCGGAATCGTTGCGAAGCGGCGGCGGCACCGCCGCTACTCCGGCCACGTACGTGAATGTGGCGCCGCTGCCCATCTTCCGCGGCGGCGCCGGCGAGTGCCCGGTCGCCCACATGAGGCGATTCTTGCGGGTCTGTCGCGCTAACAACGCGCGGTCGCCGGAGACGATGGCCCGGGTCTTCCCCGTGACCCTCGACGGCGAAGCGGCGCTGTGGTACGAGCTCGAAGTGGAGCCCCTCGCCGGCATGTCCTGGGAAGAGATCGAGGCATCCTTCATGACGGCCTTCTGCAGGCCGGAGACAGCGGAGCAGTCCCGTTCCGAGCTCATGGCCATGAAGCAAGAGGACGGAGAGACCGTCAACGCTTACTACCTGCGGATGCAGTGGATTCTGAGGAAGTGGCCGGCGCACGGGATACCCGATGGCATGCTCAGAGGGCTCTTCGTCGACGGGTTGAAGGAAGACTACCAGGACTGGATCGTCCCCCAGCGGCCGCAGTCTCTGGAGGAGGCCTTCAGGTTGGCCCTCTCGTGGGAGCAGGCGCAGAGAACGAGAGAGGCCCGGCGGCGGAGGACGGCGGCGGCGGCGCCGCCGACGGAGAAGCTGAAGTGCGGGTTCTGCGACGGGCAACACGAGGAGGGTTCCTGTGAGGTACGCCGAGGAATGAGGGAGCTGTGGCTACGGAGCAGAGAGAGGACGGAGAAGCAGCGGCAGCTGAAGCAATCAATGGCGAGTGGCGGCAACCTGCGCTCTCTTTCTCTCTCGGCGAGCATGACGAGGCCGAAGCAGGAGTGGGAAGAGAGGAAGGAGGAGGAAATGGGGCTGCTGAGCTTCCGGAGGTCGCAGTGCCAGTGCTGGAAGCACCAGTGTTGGAAGAAGTACGACCGGAGCAGCGCCGGCCTCCCGGAGGGGAATCCCACTCCCAGCGCCGATTAAACTCTCCTGTCTCTCTCACTCTCTCTCCCTCTCTCTGTCTCTGTCTCTTTCTCTCTCCCTGTCTCTCTCTCTCCCTTTTTCTCTCTCTGTCTCTGTCTCTCTCCCTCTCTTGTCTCTCTCTCTTGTCTCTTTCTCTCTCTCCCTCTCGTCTCTGTCTCTGTCTGTCTGTCTGTCTCTCTCTCTATATATGTATCTCTCCCCAACGAAGCAGAAACAGAAGGAGAAGAAGAAAAAGAGGGTCTTCGTGTTCGGTGTCGAATAATAATTTTAAAGATATTGGTAGTTTATTAACATTTTTTTATTTTTTTATAAAATTAAATATTATTTTCCGGGAAAATTTCATACCCACTCCGATCAACCCCGCGAGGTTCCTCTCCCGAAACCGTTGGGCAGAGCTTTGACTCAGAAAACGCTAATATTAAAAAATATGAGGTTTATTTGAAATATCTCCCTATTTTGCAAGGTAGCCGTTTCTACGTACGAAAAGGGTATATATATCTATTTGGAAAATTTCATCTTCACCCTTGTCTTCACTCCACCCCTGCTTCCGCCATGGTGCCGTCGCTCACAGTGTGAGAGGATAGGGCGGCGACAGCGGCGAGTAGGCGGGCGGTGATGTCATGAGAAGAGGAGGGGGAGCCGCGGAAGCATCGGGAAAGGAGCAGCGGCTCCCTGCAACCTGATCCGTTGCTGACTGCATCTTTCTCCATTTTCCTTGTTTTTTCCGCCGGTGCCATTAATAGTTGTTGCTCGTTGGGATCAGATGGCGCTTGCTTTTGTGACGCCATCCCTGCTCCACCGCTGGCCCGGTCCTATCGCTTGCCACGCTTGCCATTGCTGGTTAGACGGCCACTGTGTCCGTAATCCTTCTCTTGCGCCAAAATTTGGACTTGCGTCAAGGAGGAGGAATTGGGGGCGCGCGTCGGTGGTGTTCGAGCCTCGGTACCCCTCTTCCGCCTCTCTTCTCCCGGGGCATTTTCTCCGTCTCGCCGAATTTTCAGGTCTCGTCCCCTCATTCCGGAAATATTGGAGATTAATCGTCTGCTCGGTTCTATCTATCAGAGGGTTGTGTCGTCGGGTGGATAGTTGTATCGTTCTCTGAAACAGGAAAAACAAAATAATTGTGTTTTTAATCATAATTGAACTTTTTGGAGTTCGTTTTTATCTCTGTTGATGGCTGGAGAAGGTCTAACTCTTGCGTCATCAACATAGATGAGGCCCGATCATCCTGGATACTCATCCACAGAGAGAAATTCTCTCGTTAATGTTTCTTGATTCCATCACGATAGTTTGGCTCCATTCTCATTTTCTTGTTCTGGAGTATGATCGGATTGTTAATGATCAAGACCTTGAACAACAAAATTATTGGTGTTCATTCTGAACAAAAGTCGACATCATGTAAATCTTTTCATCTAGGGCATGGCTATTCAACAAGTCTCAGTAAAGTAACATAAGTTCCAACATTAACTAATGCGGAAGATGATATTAAATTTTGATGAAAAGACTTGCTTGATATTTTAGAATTTATTGTCATCTGATGCAGCCAGTCAATATGACATCTATTAGAGTAGAACACACAAAGACTTGAAGATCAACTTTCCATTTTTTGAAGTTTCTATTTTTAGAACTTTTCATTTTTAGACCCTTATATTTTTAGATTCTTCTGACATTTCGTTCACTTTCTATTTTTAAACCTTTCATATTTAGATCACTTTCTATATTTGACACTTTCTATATTTAGGTCTCATCCTTTCTTTATTCCCTTTCTATTTTGGACACCACTTTCTATGTTCACCACCTTTTAAAATCTCTTTTATACTATTTAAAACCTCTTTCTATTTCTCCTCTTTCCTCTATTTATTTCCCTTCCATAACTGTCATCTGTATTTACACCACCTTCTATAAAAGCCTATTTCATTTTATTTTAAGCCCATTTCTATTTCAAAAACTTTCCCAAATTTATTTCCCTCATAATTTTCAAATTTGTTTGAAATTGAAAGTTGGCGTCCTTTTCATATGCTATGGCCTATTTAAAAACGCCCCATGTAACCCTAAGGCATTCAACTTATTTTATGAATAGAATTTCGTGAGTTTCTTCTCTGTGAGAGTTTCTCTCTTCTATTGGTGGACTCCAACATCTCTGTGAACTCAGTGAGCTAGTTCGTTAGTTCTGTGGATTTAAGATCCGTCCTTGAGCACCAAGAGAATAACTTCTTCGTTTTGTGGACTCAAGACTAGGAAGCTTCACCAAAAATCAAGTTGTCAACCTCAACACCCACTCAACTCAAAGGGTCATCACCTACAATTTCGCTACGTCACCTTCTCATTTATATATATTCGTCATAGAAGTCACTTTCGGCATCACCATCCATGATTTGTCAATGATTCTGAAAGATGAAACATCCATCATCATCTATTTATTATCCTAGGCTAGACTTGTTTTTGCACCTTTGATTTATAAAAAAAAGTTTCAGGAGACATTTGCTCACTATCTCTTGAGTTCATGAAGTGTATACCATCGTACATAGCCAACTTAAATGTGTACTAAAGCCTTTTTCTTTCTTTAAAAGTAATATTGGGAAGCCAGATTTCCTTGAAAAAGTTTATGAGATGAGGAACTATGGCATCCTCCCTCTGATGTATCCTGCCTTGTAGCTATCCGATGGCTGTGGATCCTATAGATAATCTGGAAGTGGCATTGAGAGTTGTGTTTCCATTTTAATTATACACACAGGTTCGGAATTCATATGCCACTTGCTAAGCAATAATTAGAATATCATGTTAGTGGTTGGAATCAGATTTTCAAATATGCAGTGCAACTCATTATTTATTATTTATGCGTATGATTCTTTTTTTGGGTGTAAATATTCATCCATTGCCCGTGGTCATTATTACATGCTGATTGTCCACTTTTTATGGTCACGGAAATGAAGAGGTCTTTTTAAAATGCAGGTCTGCTCAACGACCTCGGATATTCTTTGAACCTTAAGGCCGATGCAATGGACTGGCCTGAGGGGAGTGTGAGAGGATCCAATGATATTGCAGGGGAAAAAAATGAACATGATCATCTCCTTGTCCTTGTTCATGGCATCCTGGCTAGGTAATTTTTTCTGAGTCAAGTATATACCGATGTCGGTGATGGTGAGATTTAAATCACGGCCATGCTCAGGATCAACAAGTTTTAAAAAATGACAGGCCCTCCTGCACCAAGTCGAGCAGACAGTCGCACCATTGAGATCAAACCTTGCTATTTGTTCAAGAATTTCCCCTTCTTCCCTACTGATATTTCCTTCTGTGACTTTAAATCTGAGAGGCCATAACCTTACCTGTTCTGTGATGTACTTTGTGCTGTCTGGATCAACAATCTCATCATCCTAGTGCCAAAATTGTATATTTACAGACAAACACCCTTGTTTCCTTGTTTCCTTGTTTATATTATTTTTTGCATCAATGGCCGTATTTCCACATCCTTTTAGCTTCACAGCGTGTTGCAAATCATTGAAATGTTCAAATCAAACATTCATAATATCAGTGGCCCACGATTCTTCTTGAAAAGTTATTTGATTCTAATCGTGGAAAATGCTTTTCTGAATGCATAGCCGAATTTCTGCTTCGGTTTTCTCTCCCCCCTTTTCTTTTCTCAGCCGCGGATTCTATTTAGTGGCCAATATTTCATCTGCTATTGTATGCTTTGCAGTCCTAGCGATTGGTTGTACGCCGAATCAGAACTGAAAAGACAACTTGGAAGTAACTTTCTAATTTATGGTAGGTCCATACAGAGTGATCCTGGAGTTCATTCCTTTGCCCTGATGTGCCTTGCTTAATTATATATTTTCTATCGAATTCACTAGAAATTCTGAAATACTGAGGGGTTCCTCTTTCCTGTCCCTGCTTAGCAAGCTCCTCCAACACTTTTACCAGAACTTTCACCGGGATTGATGGAGCTGGGAGACGACTAGCAGAAGAAGTAAGCCGTGTTCTTCTTTTCCATTACGGGCCAGTTGCCATCTAGCATATGTATCTCGTATTGGCGGCTCTTCATTTTTTTTTTTTCCTGATAAAAGGCAAATTTTTTACCAGACTTTCCGTAAAATGTTTGATCATAATTGGCTTCCGTTAGGTCATCCAAGTCGTCCAGAAGACCAAGAGCTTGAAGAAGATCTCCTTCTTGGCACATTCTTTGGGTGGGCTGTTTTCAAGATACGCGGTTGCTGTGCTTCACTCTTCTGAATCAGGAATGATCGCAGGACTGGAGCCAATCAATTTTATTACACTGGCAACGCCACATCTCGGAGTCAGGGGAAAAAAACAGGTGTTTCTGATGCGTATTTAATGGTTCATCTCTTGGATTTCTGCTCATTATCAGTTTGATACTTTTAAAAACACTGTTTTCGCATCTTGTGTAAGGCTGTTTTATAATTGCGCAGTAGATCGTTTTAACTGATAATAAATAAACAAGAAAAAAAATGATAAGCCCATTTGCAGAAATTATACCTGAGATATGAAGCCAAAGTGATCGAGGGAGGATCACTGAAAAATTTTAGTTTCATGAAATGATCAATAATTTTTTTTAATCTATAAATGATATATAGTTTTATCCATAATTTTTAGCCATTAAATTGACCATTAATCTTTTTTATCCACCCTAGAAATTTTCTGTTATTTTTTTCCTACAATAATCTATGACTGGAATCCACACTTCTCCCCGTCAATCAGTCTGAAGATATGGTTCTCAAAACACCAAATTTGGGAAAAATAAATGATCTCCTAAGCCAGCGTGGCATTCCGACATGTATATTATATGCATATAGAGCTTGTCTCATGAGTACTCATGGCATGAAAGTGGCAAGCCATTTCGGCGTTTCTAACTCGAGTTTAGCCCATCTCTTCAGCTGCCTTTTCTATTAGGCGTTCCTATCTTGGAAAAGCTCGCCCCCTCCATAGGATCTCTTCTGGTCGGCCGGACTGGTCGCCAGCTCTTCCTCACGGATGGGAAGCCCAGCAGACCGCCCCTTCTTCTAAGAATGGCGTCTGATAGCGAAGAACTGAAATTCCTGTGAGTTCCACAAAATCATGCGCATTTATTATTATTATTATTATGAAAGTTTATGGTGGGTCTCATGATTATCACTGTACTTGCAGATCTTCTCTCAGGGCATTCAGATCTCGGATGGTCTACGCCAACGTGGCATATGATCGTATCCTAAGCGGCGATCATAAGAAAATTAGATTATTTGCGGATTAAACTTATTCGGGCATCTGAAAAAAACAGATTTTTCCTGACTGCGGCTGCCCAGATATGGTCGGCTGGAGGACGTCTTCCATCAGAAGAGAAACGGAGCTCATCAAGGTCTCTGGCTCATCAGATCTTTCTCCCTCTTCCCCTCTCCCTCTCTCTCTCTCTCATTTGACTTTTGAAGAAAAAACTTGCAGCCTCCCCGCCTGTCCCTTGAGGGTTATAAGCACGTGGTGGGCGTTGACTACTGCCCTCCCGTCCTCTCCGAGAGCCCTCACTTCACCGCTGAAGCGGCCAAGGCCAAAGCAGCCGCCCGAGTTGCACCAAACCTGAAGAACACCAATGAGTATCATGATCTCATGGAAGGTAAATCGGTATTAGAGCTTGTCTGGTTGCCCTGATGGTACAGGTGGCAGAATCTTGACCCTTCATTGTGATCAGAGGAGATGATTCACGGGCTGCAAGGGCTCGGATGGACCAAGGTCGACGTCAGCTTCCACGCGGCGCCCTGGCCCTTCTTCGCCCACAACAACATCCACGTAGGGAGAACACCTTACCCCGCGATGAACGCTAACAGCTCCGCCGTCCACGTCATTGAGGCCCGTGACTCCCCTCCCATGCAGGTGAAGAGCGAGTGGCTGTACAACGAGGGTGCTGGCGTCATCGCCCACGTGGCGGACAGCCTGAAGCGGCAGGAGTCCCGCAGGCTCATCCCCGCCAACCTTTAGGTGGGTGGGAGATCGGCTCACGTGTACCCACCGGACTCACGTGAGCTTTCTATACATTTTCACCCTTGCAGGTCAACCTCGTGTCACCCTCGGAGTCAACGGGCCCGGGCCAGGCCCCGCACCTCTCGCCGCGCTTGATCTTGTGCTGGCCCTAAAAGGGTCCCTGCAGAGAGAGAGAGAGAGAGAGAGAGAGGAACGGGTTCTCTAAAGTAATGGGCCCAAAGGTTGGTGGCAGATCTGTTCACGTGTATGCACCAGACTCACGTGAGCTTTTTTACATTTTGACCCTTACAAAGTCAGCCTCAGTCACCCCCACAGAGTCAACGGGTCCGGCCCGGGCCCCGCACCCCTAACCGGGCTTTCTAGTGCTGGCCCTGGAGAAAACCCTAGAGAGAGAGAGAGAGAGAGAGAGAGAGAGAGAGAGCGGGCTTTAGACTAATGGGCCCAAGGATGGGCCGACTATTTGAGGTTCTGGCATCAGTCCGGCCCAAAAGGTTCTCGGCAAGTAGGGAGCGTTGTCGACGCGCTTGTCGGTCCGAATTTCGCTCTTATCGGGTCTACACGGGGGGCGGGTTGGGGAATCCGATGCCTTTGTCGTTTGGTGATCACCAATTATCAAATCCCGCCGTACGGTCCAGGATCCAACGGCCTATAATTTTTTCTATCTTTTCGGCTCCTAATTTTGGCGGTCGTTCTTCCCACCCTCAGCCCCAGGGGCGGTTTTAAGTGGCAAGAAAGGCGGAAGAGAGAGAGAGAGAAAGAGAGAGAGAGAGAGAGTGAAAAGGGTAGGGCGGGAGAGGAGGAGCGGGGAGAGATCAGATCGGAGAGGGGATTGCAATGGCCACCGGACGAGAGCGCGAGAACTTCGTCTACATCGCCAAGCTCGCGGAGCAGGCCGAGCGATACGATGGTAAGCTCTTCCTCTCCAGATCTGGATCACTCTTCGTTTAGGGTTTGTGTTGGAGATCTGGTGGTTGGGTTGGAATGGCCTCCGGGGATTTGAACGCGGAGCTGGTTTCGGCGGGTTGTTTTTTTTTCAGAGATGGTGGAGTCGATGAAGAAGGTGGCGGGCCTCGGCGTGGAGCTGAGCGTAGAGGAGCGGAACCTGCTCTCCGTCGGGTACAAGAACGTGATCGGGGCAAGGAGGGCTTCGTGGAGGATCCTGTCATCGATTGAGCAGAAGGAAGAAACGAAAGGGAACGAGCAGAATGTGCGGAAGATTAAGGAGTACCGCCAGAAGGTGGAGACTGAGCTCGGCGGCATTTGCACGGACATCACTACAGTCATCGATGAGCACCTTATCCCATCGGCCACTGCCGGGGAGTCCTCCGTCTTCTACTACAAAATGTGAGCGATTAACATAGATGTTTAGGAATTTCCTTCTGTCCGTTCTCTATTCATTGCTGATCTGTAATGGGTGACTTCAGGAAGGGGGATTACTATCGTTACTTAGCGGAGTTTAAGGCTGGAAGCGAGAAAAAAGAAGCTGCTGATCAGTCCCTGAAAGCGTACGAGGTATGATACTTGAGAATATAGTTCCGTTGCTGAATTTGTTTTTCGTGTCATGGCTTTTCCCCTCAAATTATTCTCGTTTTTTTTTCTTTTCTACACTGGCCAAACCCATAGGTTTTTCTCACCATGGATTTCTTGGGTTTTTTGTGATTATGGCGTTCGGTGTCTTTACTGAACAAACAGTATTCGAACTTTCTTATTTTGAATCACTTTGATGTTAAATGATAGATTGTACAATTTATTTTTCTATTAACGTTGTTAGTTAGTGTCTTCTTGAGAATATACGTTCTTCTGGAAATCTTCATTTTGCTTTGGTGGAGAGTTTTGACGAGGGCTTTGTTCCCCTGAAGTGTGTATGTCGAGTGCGGGTCGTTCCCAATTTTGGGTGGACTTTTAGCTCAACATCCCCATTGCAAATGGAAAATCTTTTAGTTTGCAGAAGTAAGACTCACACTTTTTTACGGGGAGCCACCGTTTCTAGTGGCTCTGTCTCCTTCCTTTCAAAAAAATAGACTTACACTTTTTTTTAAAATGCCTAGGATTTCACATGTTATTTGAAGTGTAAAACAGGGGTTCCTGTTGCTGCTAACATCAGCATTCATATGCTAGATAACCTGAGTTATACATCTGCTTTTATTTGAATCTGAATTTAGAACTCAGTACTTTGCAAAATTTTCTTAAAGGATTGGTGATTTTTACTTAAATTACGTGGTTATTTCTGATCCAGTGGTTGTTATGCCTGGTTGATCTTGATATCTCGACTTTTTATCAAGGGCGTCATTCTTATGGCTTTACTAAATCTTGATTTGTATTTTTTTGTTCTCTTTTATCTCATCTTTATATGATCAAGATGTATATCAGGCGTTTAGAGTTATATGATTGTCTGTTATTGTTTGCATTTTGATTTTCGCTATCTGTAAGTGTGTGGTCCAATTGAGAACTGGCAGAGAGAAGCCAATGTCCGGTCGTCCAATGAAGCATTTTCCCTCGTATGAGTGAGAAATAAATTAATTGCGTCTGGACTTGAATCAGATGCCTTATCTAAAATGTGCCTTAAAAAAGACAATGTTAAATATTTATATGTGATTGTTGATAGAACTGCAAGTGAATTTGTGGTGGATTTTTCTGTATATTATCAGAGTAAATTTCAAGTGCGTAATTCATGTCTGAGTAGATCATGTATTATTTATTGAATATTTTTGCTCACAAGTGCGGGTTGATTTAAATTTAATTGTTTCGCATTCTTTTATTTGATCTAAGGATTTAGAAATGTATCTTCAGAAAAATTAATATGCTTACTTTTTCTCGGAATTGGGCTCAGCATCTAGTTTTCCCTTCTAGAAGAAAACGACAAATATTAAATCTGTTTGTCAACATTGCAGACAGCTACAGCTACTGCTGAGGCCGATTTGTCACCCACTCATCCAATTAGATTGGGATTGGCGTTGAATTTCTCCGTGTTTTATTACGAGATTATGAATTCGCCTGAAAGGTATGGAGATTATGCTTAGAGGCTTCGTATTGCCTCTCTGTATATTATCTGAGTCTTGTGGCTTGTATGATTAGGGCCTGCCACCTTGCAAAACAAGCATTTGATGAAGCTATTGCTGAGCTTGATACGCTGAGTGAAGAGTCTTACAAGGATAGCACTTTGATCATGCAACTTCTAAGAGATAACCTCACCTTGTGGACATCTGACATCACGGACGAGACAGGTAACGTTTCAATTCGTTTGAAAGATTAACCTTTGGTGTAATGACTAGATTCTTCGATTTTTATTTTTTTTAATGTGAGTGAACCTAAAACTCTCTGACTTACTGGAAATGCTAGTAGTGTGCCTTGGGGAGCGACTGTAAATCTTGATGCTTCTTGTTTATAATTGATCTCTACCTTTTTTATTTAATGTGGCTGTGCACCTTCGCCTTTGATTTTTTTTCCCCCCGCACCGAATCATTTATTTGCTGATGTGGCTCTTGTGGATTCAGCATTCACTATTATTTCTCGTGCCTGATTATGTTCTTATGTGCTGTGTAAGAACTGTGAATTCATCTTTGCACGGCGTTTTTAGCATGCATTGAACCGATTCCCACCTCCACATCCCCAGAGAGCCCATGAGCCTGCTCGCCGATGACACCAATAAGATTTCATTTTCTTCGGGCTCTTAACGTCCTCACCATGACCAAGCCTAAGCGATTTCCATGCCCCCATCTAACTCACTGGAGGGAAGATCTCTAACGGCCATCAGGCGCGGTCCTGCTTTCCTGATGCTCTCTCTCTTGTTCAGAGAAAAACGCCGGCCTATGCAAAGATGATCATTGAATCGTTTATGTTGATCTCCGCTTCCACTCCATAAGAAACAAAGGCCATAGATTCTCTCTCCTTGTCTTCTCACAACCCAACAATGGCGTGGTGATTCTAATCGAACTCGCCTTGTGACAGAGGACTCTGTAAGGGAAAGCACCGCGAGGGCCGGCGCCGGAGAAGACATGGAGGTGAGTTCCCTCCGCCCCCACCGCAGAACAGAGCACCAGGGGACCCTTCACTTGTTTTTTTTTTTTTTTTCAACGGAAATTTCCTCTTGCAGTGAGGATCGGCGCGGCCGGAGCTGGGACTCCGGGCCCTCTTTGCAGAGGCTGGGACGAATGCCGGGTCGGGGGATCGAAAGCCGTCTCCTTTCCGATCCTCAAGGGCCTCTTGCTCCAGATTTCCCTGTGTCCGCAGAGAGCAGCGCGTTCTGGTTCCGTCAGTAGGAGCGTCCGTTGACCTCGGCTCATCCCCCCCGCCGCCGCCACCGCCGCCATCCACCTCTCCTCCGTATGGGAATTGCATGATGCTTTTATTTCTGTGGTTTCTATTTATGGTCGTCAATATGGATTTGGGGAGAAGCATGATGTTGTTTGTCGCTGCTCTGCTATATTTCCTGTGTTCTTTGTCGCTGCTCTGCTCTGCTCTGCTCCGCTATATATATATATATATATAGAAAATATCCTTCCGCTCCCACCATCGGAGGAGAGAGAAAATACGTCGTTGACCACGGTATAAGTTTCATAAGAAAGTCGTAATTTTGCGTGATATTTGCCCGTTATTTGACCCTTTATTTTGAGAAAAACTGAGATTTTTTCTTTAGACGGATGCGTATAAATCCAAAGAAGGGCCGGCCGGGGGTGGGGTGAGGTGAGGTGATCGGGGCGGTGAGGGTAAGGGGGAGTACCAGATGCATTCTATTTTAAGAGTTGGCGCGAAACGGGGGAGACCCACTCGGGAGGTGATGCGAGTGGAGATGCAGCGTGGTATCCACCCAGGCGATGGCCTTCCCCACGTTCCGGAAGCTGCTTGCGCCGGCGGATCGCAGAAGGCAGAACGGGGGTCTGTGGATGGTTGATGGTGGCCTCCTACTCCAACCGCATCGCCTCCTCCTCCTCGCTCCCCCTGGCAATTGTGTGTATCGGCCTTGTCCCCTCTCGAATGCGCTCTGGCCGTCGGCCGGAGATGGATGAGGCTCGAATTGAAGCAGTAATTCTCGATCTAGACGGGACGTTGCTGGATACTGGTACTCCATCTCTCTCTCTCTCTCTCTCTCTCTCTCTCTTCCTTGCTGCTGCTTCTGCTGCGTATCCGGTCCATCTCTCGTCTACTGTTTCATTTGAATCTCGAGATTAGTTTGTGAAGCGGGGAATTCTGTGTGGTGCTTCAGAGAGAGGTACGGAGGGGGTCCTGAAGGAGTTCTTGGCGAGATACGGGAAGGTATTGGATCCCGAGAAAGAACTCCGGAGACTGGGAAAGATGCACGCCGAGTCAGCGGCTGCCATTGTCATTGACTACGGCCTCCCCCTGACGGCCGAGGAGTTCTCCGAGAAGATAATTCCTATGTATCAAGAGAGGCAATTCCTTATTCGAACCTTTTTATTTCTGCTAATATCTCTGTTTTTATTTTTCATAGAGCTCCCATCATGTTTGCATGCACGGAGAACTCCAGAACTTCCCCCCTTCTATTTTCTTGTGTCGTTAATACCAGTTAAATGATTAACCTTCCAAGTGTGGACTCCTAGTCAAGCACTGCATCACTACCATGCTTCCTTTCATTCCGCAGAAGAACTGCATCTTTGGTCAGTAAATCTAATGATAGACAAATCGTATCCGATTAAATATGATTAGTGGACGTATATCGTGCGCTAAGGCGCGCACGTACTCTAACACACGACAGTTGCGACCCCAGCACCATGTTGGCATTTAATGCAAAACCAACAAAGTATTTTAATATTTCTTGTTTGTCTTTATTTGTCCCTTATTTTGTCTTTATTTGGGCCAAAAGGGCGGGGTCACGGACACATAGTAGGCGAGGCAGTGAATACTGCTTGCAAGTGTTGATGTGCATCCATTATTTTAGGTGGTCACAGGTAAAACCACTGCCAGGTGCCAATCGGCTTGTCAAACATCTCCACAAGCACGGGGTTCCTCTCGCTCTTGCTTCAAATTCTGTGAGGAAGAATGTACATAAGAAAATTTCATACCAACAAGGTTTGTGCTTCACTCAAAGCTTGTTAACAGCCGGTCTGATTGTGATAGACAGAATATGCTTACCCCTTTGTATGGTTGCTTTTAGGAATGTTTTTATTTATTTTGAATCATTTAATTTTTTTCAAGCATGGGCCTTTGCATGGACTGTGATGTAAGGAACGATGAATTTATAAACTAACTCTTTAACTCTCAAATGTTCTGGGCATTCTCGCACCTGGGTTTGATTAATATCTGGGAACATTATGTCAAAATAATCGTGTAGACATCTGTTTAGTTACAACAAAGGGAGAGATGGAAAACCAAAATTACATGAAGTTTCAATGATTTCCCCGTAAATGCTTGACAGTAATGTGGAGGAAGGATGAACCTATAATTCTGTCTCATAACTTCCTAGCTATTTTTATTTCTCTATAATGTTCCCCAAAAATGGAGTAAAAGGTATATATTTCCTTCGTCTCATTAAAATATGTCATAACTGATTCACATCATACACATTGGTCCCGATAAAAATCTCAGGGTCTCATGTGAGTTTGAAAGTTTATTAAAAAACCACTCAGATAGCGAACATCCAGTATCCCGTGTAAATGAATCCAGTCATCACTTCTCAGTAAAGACTAAACCGCAACAAAAAAATAAAACTAACATCGTAAAGCTCAGTGATACTGCCTAGACTGTTGAGTTATTTAAATAAATGAGAAAGCTGGACGTAAAACGCTTAACACACGTGAGAGTGCCTGATAGGGATCTTTTAGGATTTTCCAACTTTTGGTTAGCTCCTGAAAAGTAAAGGGTATTTCCGAGTTCTGCTGCACTGTAGGCATGCCTGCCAACCACAGGCATTGGGTTCATATCTTAGATTTCAGATCATTTTTTAAAACAAACAATGAATTGTATTCTTTCAAGATACCTAGCGGCCTGATGTCATCATGGATGACCGTCATTGTTCGTTCACTAGATTTCATATTATTTTTCATTTAGGGATAAATGTCTCCGATACTTAGTTTTGGAATCATGAAAATGTTTACACATGATAACTTCTATTTTAAATTTCGTTGAACGGGTAACTTTATTCCCATTCTCTCAGCTTTCAATGGCAGCTCAGATGCGATATTTCTTCATCCTTTTCGTTCTTGACTTATCCTTTCTTCTTTTGCACAATAATCAGGCTGGAAAGAGTCATTTTCTGTTATTCTCGGTGGGGATGAAGTGAATCACGGCAAACCTTCCCCTGACATGTGAGTTATGTCATGCCTATCATCACGCTTTAAGTCGGTCCAATTCATAATGCGCTATTTTTTACACTTAGGAGCGTATTCAGTTATGATCCAATTTTGTTTGCAGATATCTCGAGTCAGCAAAAATGATGGGTGTTGATCCATCACGGTGTCTGGTGATAGAAGACTCATTGTAAGTTAGCAATGAAATGCCATCTTGTAGATTCGTTCTGCTGGTTAAATCTTCCTGGAGCGCAGCTCCGTCTTTCATCCTTCTAATGCTTATGCAAACTCATCACTATGCGCGCCAGCAAAGTTGAAGGCTTGACACAATTTATATTGCTGGAGCACCAAAAAATGTAAATTAATCATTCGTGGACCACTTATCCAATAGAAAACCTGTTTCACACGTAATTTAGGCTCCATGGTTTTCTCTGTTGATACCAAGACGTAGGACCACACATCCACTATCGCTTAACGACCTGAGAAGAAACCAGACGACTGCTTTTACTGATGTTTGGCAAGCATCTTTCGATGCCTACCCTGTATTCCTAGGAAAACGAATGGCTGTATTACTGTACTGTGAGAGCTGGCACATTTTGTCGGCAGTAGAAAGTGTTGGTCTTCTAATTAAAAATTTGCGACCTACTAATTATTTTGTCAAATCCATAAATAAAAAAGCTGCTGGATGTGTGATTGAGAAACAGTAAGCATCAGTTTGGATCCACTAATTTTGACTACGGGCTTTCCATCATGCATGAAAAATGACGAGAATTTCAAATGACCAATCGAGATCCTTGAATCTCAGTTGGGTGTTTGGAACCTTAAATGATATTATTATTTCAATTGAATTAACGCAACTCCTTTTTATTCAGGGTTGGCGTCACAGCTGCCAAGGCAGCTGGGATGAAGGTGGTTGCCATTCCGTCCATCCCCTTTCAAGGTGATGATTTTGCGGCAGCAAACTGTGTGCTCCATTCACTCTTAGAGTTTCAACCCGATCAATGGGGTCTTCCAGCATTTCAGGATTGTACTCACTCTTCCCCTTGCCTCTATCTCATTACTCCCAAGTTTATTCCCCTCCAGGGGCAATGTACTCACTCTTGTTTCTGATGCCTGTAGGGGTCCAGAGCACGCTACCGATTGAAATTTTCTGCGTCATTGGGGTCTTACGCGATGGGGATCCTCAAGGCACCCCAGTTCTGATGGAACATTCGCCAGGTTTGCCATCCTCTTACGAACCCTTCGCGTGATTTAAACTCATAATCACTCAGCCGTTCACTAAACCCTGTTTTTTTTTGCTTCCATGGTGAATAACCACCAGAAGACAACCCCACTGCACCCCTCCCTATTCCAGCTTCTGGGGTTTTCTTCGGCTGGGCCATGCTTGGAACGAGAGGAACCTTCAAAGTCGTGGCGAGCATCCAGTGGGATTTCTCTCCAGGCGGAGCCAGGAAGTTAATTGTGAGTACTCGGCGATTTTTCCTCGTTGTTCTCCCTTTAATCGTCATCATTCAACCCTCTGCAACTCTCTTCTTCTTCTTCCTCTTTCCAGAGACCGTACGTTCTAACTGAAACCAGCAGCGACACCCCAAAGGAGAGGCTGCGCCTGCTCTTCGTCGGCTTCATCAGGAAGCTCCATATAGATGTGCGGACCAAGGTACTTGAGAATCGCATCAGGGCCTTAAGAGATTCTTGCTTTGTTCTCATCGTCACCCACCACGTCAACGTCTGAAAGTTCGGTCACCCCCCTCGCAGGAAGGCTCTTCGACGACTTCCGCCGTAACGGAGGAGGACAAGAGAGTCGCCGCTGCAGCTTTAGATCACCCCGCCTACGCCGATCACAAGGGTAACCCTTTTCTAGCCGAACCGCCAAATCGTTTCAAAGCTTACAGTTAGAGAGAGAGAGAGAGAGAGAGCGACTGGTTCTCTGGTCTCTCTCCAAGCATCCGTCTTCATCCCCCGCCGGGAGAACTGTGAATGCGTGCCAAGTTGGAGCACCTGCTTGTTCCCTCCTTTCCCGAAAAGGAAGGCCAGACTCGCTTGCGTGAGACCCACGCGGGCCGCACCGGCCATTTCCTATCTTTAACAACAGCACTCTTTAAGAGAAAGCTGAAATAAATGATGGAGACCATAAAATGTTTATGAATTGCATTTTCATCATTTTCCTCCGGCGAGCAATGGCTTTTTTTATTCCCTTCCAAAGAAAATACTGTGACGTCACCCCTCCGCTCGATTGGGCGTCATTAGTTAAAGCTCACTCCGACGAGGAGTGGCTGATGACAAGGGGAGAGAACGGCGGGCGGGCTACGGTGCTCTTTCCTTTTTGGTCGACGTGCTCTCGCCGGTACCCGCGAGTCTTCAGGAGGGTAGCGGGTTGCGCCAAGCCCTAGGAGCGCCATCGGCGGGATGGCGAACAGCAATCTGCCTCGACGGATCATCAAGGTGATTATTCTTTCAGCTGTTGAACTGGCGCCATGGAGTCTCTTGTCGGCGGTTCCACCATTTCTGCCGCCGGGAGGCTGACTTCTCGTCCTTCTTCGTTTCCCGTTTTTCCGAGGCGACTGCCGTCTTCTTGCTCGATTTGCCGTGTTGCCTCTCGTTTCTTACACACGGTTCCTGTTTCCCGTTGTCTTACAGGAAACACAGCGGCTCCTCAGTGAACCAGGTACGTGTCATGTCTTCACCGTCCACCTTCCAGACGTGTAGATTTGTGTTTTCGAATCGTTTTGTTTCTTGTTTCCTTTCACACCGCACACGAAGAACTAGGATCCAATAATTGCTGATTGCTGTCTAAAATTATGTTGCTGCAGCACCCGGCATCAGTGCGTCACCTTCTGAAGATAATATGCGCTATTTCAACGTCATGATTCTGGGTCCTACCCAGTCTCCATACGAAGGTAAGATGAAATATTGGATCATACCATGGCCTTGTGTATGTTGGAAGCCTTTTTTATTGCTAATATAAGTATTATTATTATTATTATTATTATTGTTGTTGTTGTTGTTATTATTATTATTATTATTATTATTATTGTTAGTATTATTATTATTATTATTATTGTTAGTATTATTATTATTATTATTATTATTATTATTATTATTATTATTATTATTATCATCGTCGTCGTCGTCAACATCATCATCATCATCCTGTTAAGGGCCTGGGAGCCTTTCCTTTCATCCTATAATTAGATGCATGCCCAGTGAAGTCGACTACCTCTAAAGTCATGATCTTAGGATGGTCAGTGGAGCTGGGTATAAGTAGTCTCTGGTCATTAGGGCGGACCATCTCATCAAAAACTGGGTCTAGGCATTTGGATGGGATTTGTATAACAGAAAGAAATAACCAAACATCACTGGATACGGTGATTTTATGATTGGCTCCTTTGTAACTCATGATTATAATCAACGTCTCGTTCAATCAAACTGGAAAAGCTGCTAGTGGACCAAGTTGCAGCTGCTGTTTGGGAAGCTCATTAAAGAAGGAAAGAAAGGGAGAAATCCTCTGATAATATGCAGTTTTTTTTCGTATTCTTTGATGCTGGGTAGATGGCTATCGGACTGGATGAATGTCCAATCAATGGTGGATCTGATGAGGGCATATTATTACGTCTAGATGGTTTAATATACTTTTCCCAATAGACTCAGGACCTTTAAATTTGCGCCTTCTTATAGAGAGGAGGAAAATCAGAAAGCCAACGTGAGATAAAATATGATTCCAAAAGTAATACGATAACCAAAATGACAGGAGAGAAATCCTCGTATGGTATGTTGGAGATAATGAAGAAGATATTAGGTAAAAATGGAGAAACGGAAAAAAAGTTGGCAAGCGTACACAGGAACGCAGATTTTCTGGATTGGTTAGTCTTTCACCAACAGCTTCACTCAGTACACTATGTCGAAGTAGTTATGTATCACATGTAGGGAAGTATCATTAAAGGAACAAGTCTGCAGCATAATAGCTTAGGAACTTGCTTTTCTTCTCTTCAAGCGATGTTCATGGGCTCAGGTTGTGTGGAAAGTTCTACAACTTCTAGGAGCTTTCTCATGTTTTAAATAAATTATTTTAAGTCTGAGGGAGTGGGAGCAGGGATATTCAGCTCGAACATGAAAACATCACAAATACCTTGGGACTCACGCTGGGAAATTTTCTTCATAAAAATTCTTGCTTACCTTCGTCAGATTGATATCTGAGAATGCTAAATTGGAAGGAACTTTTAGGAAATCAAAGCAGAAGTTTTTTTGACGGACGACTACGACACTAGTGGTCTGTAGAGATTTCAACTTTCAACCGTCTAGAAAAGTCTCTTGCGTTTCATAGTAAGTTTTAACTGAATCACAGACTGGCTTTTTTTAGGACTATACGGATCAGATGTTATTCAAAATAGGAAATGATTTTTTATTCATTCTTTTATTGAACTTACTTCTACGTGAAATATTTTCAATAATCTTATCCTTTGTTGGGTTCTATAAATTGTTCCTTAGCCGATAAATTTTTCTCCATACCTTCCCATTTCGTAATTATTTATGTTTGTAACATGATATCTTCTGTGATTAGGAGGGGTGTTCAAGTTGGAGTTGTTCTTACCAGAAGAGTACCCAATGGCTGCCCCTAAGGTCTGACAAGTTTCAGTAAAATATATGGCTCCAACTTTAAGTCCCTTGAATGGTAGAATTGTGTCAATTATGGTGTTGAATGCTTCCCCTGGTACTTTTTAGCCAATATAGTGCCCCAATTTTAAGTCAGCTGAATGAAAAATTCCCACTTTTTTGCAGCAATACAAAGGTACTCTTTTACCGTGTCATTGTTGATGAACAACTTAGAAACTGATTCGGGAAAGTTTGTTCACTGTTGCTTTTCTTGTGTGTCCTCTGCTTTTAAAAAATGGATGTGCGTGCTGCTGCAATATTTCTTTGTATAATAATAATAATAATTAATTAATTAATTATTATTATTATTATGTTTTGTCTCTACTCATCAGACCAATTGACTTATTTAAAATTATAGATTCACCATTATGATTTCCTTGTTCTTTTCTTGGAACGCCACTGTGCGGGCAGCTACAGGGTTTTTGCCCTGGGATGGACGTCATTTCAATGGCAGTTAGCTTCCTATTTAATCCCATTATATGATGCCTGAAAAGTCAATGATATGAACCGTGGATATGCTGAGATGATTGATTTGCTGTGACCTCCTTTTCTTCATATATAAATTAACCCTGTTGCTGATCATCCATCGTCTTCAGATTTCATACCAAAGCAAATTTGTCGAGATTACATATTTACTATGAACCGGCTTGGATCTCATCTGTTCATGTTAGTCCATCAAAAATGGAAAATTATTTTTTTTATTAACTCGTAAAACATCGATAAAAGACGGCTCCATATTCTCAGGTTCCCCTTGTTCTTACCCCCCCCCCCTCCTCCCTGACTGTTTATGACTCCTCTGACTGACTCCCCTCCACGGCCTCTTATTTGTTCTTGGGACAGGTGCGCTTTCTTACAAAAATATATCATCCCAACATTGACAAGGCAAGTATACCTCTTCTTCTATTCCATTCCTCTCCTCCTTTCATCACCGGAAAAGGAAAAAAAAAAAAAAGAGAAAAAAACAGTCTCTGACGGTGGTAACATGACTGGTGGGTCGAGGGCAGCTTGGCAGGATATGCCTTGATATTCTCAAGGACAAGTGGAGCCCCGCCCTGCAGATCCGCACAGTGCTGCTGAGGTGAGCTGTTGTGTTCTTGGTGGGGTTGTTGGTGCCCTGAAATCCCGTCCGCCGCTCATATCCACATAAAGATGAGCAGAGATGACGTTTCTTCTACCATTATTGAATCAGCATCCAGGCCCTGCTGAGCGCCCCAAACCCGGACGACCCGCTCTCGGAGAACATTGCGAAGCATTGGAAGACGAACGAAGCGGAGGCGGTCGAAACAGGTGCCCCCAGATTTTTTTATTGCCCTAAATAGAAACCCTTTTAATGTTCTACGCCGTGACCCGCTGAAAGAAGAAAAAAAAATTTGTTTTTTTCCTGTTCCTTGTTTGTCCATCAGCCAAGGAATGGACCCGTCTCTACGCCAGCGGAGCGTGACGGCCCGCCCGCTCCCTCCCGGCCGTGCGGCGAACCCGCTGCAGGCTGCTACCGTCAATGGCGGCGGTCCTGCTTCCCACCCACCCATCCATCCAGCCAGCCCTCAGGTACTGCGATTGGCTTGCTGCCTGCTTTAATCTGTACCTTTCTTGCACAAAAAAATGAATCTGAGTATGAATATGAATCTGTATATTACTCTTTGACCGGGGGCCGCCGAGCCCTTCGGAGAAAAGTCAATGTTTCGTTTCCGGAGGAGGGGGAAGCTGGATCTCGGCGGTCGTTGTCCCACCGGCGCCGCCACACCGCGTTACCGGGGTTGGTCAACAACCCTCCAACCGTGTGGGCTCCCCCCCATCTCCGGACATGGCAGGTGAGGGACCTCGGGGGACCGGGAAGATAGGGCTCTTATTTTGGATACGGTTTTCCACATGCAGCATGGCAGGGAATATCTGGAAGGGTAACAGAGGAGCCTCCGTGGCCGTTTTTAATCTCGCCGCCAACGGGGTAAAGGGAGAGGAGGTAGGAGAGGGGGAAAAAGAATAATAGGATGAACAAGGCGGCGGCCTACGAGAGGGAGCGGAGGCGGGGGGTGTCAGCCGGCGCCGC
The DNA here is from genome assembly GCA_024713555.1 of Spirodela polyrhiza. Lineage (NCBI taxonomy): Eukaryota > Viridiplantae > Streptophyta > Magnoliopsida > Alismatales > Araceae > Spirodela > Spirodela polyrhiza. Next base: position 3,382,768 of record CM046533.1, on the reverse strand, counting down.
GGCGGCGGCATCTCCGGCGGGCTCTCCAAGCGGCGGCGGCGGGGCGGCGAAGGAGGAGATGTCCCGCATTTTGTCGCTGGCCGGCAGGAAGTATGGGGCGACGCCGGCGGCGGCGGCGGGAGTCCCCGGCATGGGCACCCGCTCCACGATCTGCTTCCTCAGTATGTCGTGCAGTTTGCCGAAGAGCTTCTGCTTGACCGTCTCGAACGCTCGGTCAAGATTCTCAATCTGCAGCCCGGAATGGAGATCCCGCCGTCAAGCAGTTGACCGGGCCGACCCACCACGGGGCACAGATTCTTTTCTGGGAAACCGGGACTCGGGAACGTGGACGGCGTAAAAGATGTGGGGTGGGTTGGAGCTGCAACTTGCCTGGTCAGTGGCGTTCACGTTGTACATGAAGAGGCCGTAGTAGAGGTCGAAGCTGTCGCTGACGGTGTTCTCCTTCTGAGGTGGTCAACGGTCAACGGGATGGGGGGAGGGTGAAGAGTTAGAAATGAGGCGGCGGTCGTCTTAGTGAGAGAATCCGGTAAGAAAGATATTCAGCAGAGGTCATTTTCGACGGCTCACCAGCTGCAAAAGCGTCTCATATCCCTTGGTGTTGATGGGTGTTGACTCCAGGCTTAGGTGCGAGAGGATCCTGGAGAGAAGATGAGCCGATCTTGTTCAGTCAATCTTTCTTTCCTATTTCTCTATCTCTGCAAATCCCCCCACCCCCCACCGCCGCAAAGTTGACGGGGAGAGAGAGGGAGAGAGAGAGAGAGAGAGAGAGAGAGAGAGAGAGAGAGAGAGAGAGAGAGAGAGAGAGAGAGAGAGAGAGAGAGAGAGAGAGAGAGAGAGAGAGAGAGAGAGAGAGAGAGAGAGAGAGAGAGAGAGAGAGAGAGAGAGAGAGAGAGAGAGAGAGAGAGAGAGAGAGAGAGTTGTATTCCTCTTAGCCTTCTGTTTTCCCACCAACCCACCCCGAATCAGAAGCAAAAAAGGAGTGAATGCCCGGTCGTACCTTCCGATGGTGTGGGTGATGAATTGACTTCCCGCGGCGTGCCGATCGTGCTCCTCGCAGGACATCTCCACCATCCGGCAGCCCTGAAAGCAGCGGGGAGATCAGCTTCAGATCGGGCTATTTGGATTTCCTTCCCATCTATTCGTTCGGCGGCGGACTGAACCTCACGCTCGAAGATCCCGAGAAACTGGGCGCACTTGCGCGCCTGGTCGCCGCTCTCTGAGATCCTGACGCTGTCGAAGACGAACGGCAACCCCGCCCAGCCGTTCTTCCCGCTCTCCGGACCGAACATCGGGTGCGTGCAGACGACTCCAAACTCCGGCGGCAGAACCTGTTGCAGACACAACTTCCCCTCAGTACCATCCTCACGTGCCCAGTTGCGGAAGAGATGATCTTCGCTCGGAAGATAATGGAGGATGGTGGTGGTGGACCTCGAGGAAGAGATTGCGGGGGTACTGCTTCACGGACAAGACGTCGGCGAAGATGGTGTCGGGCTTCAGCTTGTGCAGGGGGATGCTGCGGAGGATGGCCTCCGTGGAGAGGATGGAGCTGCAGAGGAGTATCACGTCCGGCTGCTGCTCGCACATCTCCTCCGCGGTGGCGAAGAACTGCACCCCGTGCCGCCGGCAGTAGGCGGAGTAGTCGGTCCTTGACGTGGCCATCACGGTGTGGCCCTGCCGCTGGATCCCCTGCGCGATGAACTGCCCGAAATTTCCAAACCCCACAATCCCCACCCTCAACGGCGCCTCCTCCTCGTCTCCCTCCGCGGGGGCCGGCACGCACGCGGCGCAGTTCCGTGCGCTGCTGGCGCGCAGCGCCGGCGCCCACGCCCGCCGGCGCAGCGCCAGCCCGCCGGTGCCGGCGGGCACGGCGAGGCTCGTCAGCGGGCGTTTCGCTGGTGCACTCGTCGGGCTCGGTCCCCGCCTGTGCTGGCTCACCCCGTGGAGAGCCGTGGCAGAGGAAGCAGACGAGGCCATGGTGGCGAGATCTGGGTTGGGTTTGGATCTCAGCCTCCGAGTTATTGGAGACAAGTGGGACGGAGGGGGTGGAGGGGGGCTGGGTCTATTTATGCACCCTCTTCGTCCACCCCTTGGCTTTGTGCATCTGGGAAGCTTCGGAATTCACAGAAATCCTCGACGGACTTTAGGGTTTGTGGTGACGTCTGACCTTGAGATGAAGCACGTCGTCCGCGTTAGAGAGAGGAGCCTCCGGACCAGTTCACACTCACCTAAGCACGTGCCGCCATTGCACGGGCGAGCGAGAGAGACGGAGAGGAGAGAGGAGAGAGAGAGAGAGAGAGAGAGACCTTTCTCTCTCCAGGGTCAATATCCAAACACACCACGTTCTCCAGCCTGATTGGTTTCCTATCACACACGTGCTATTTTTCCCTCTTCAATGATGGACGTCTACGGCAATGCGCTCCGTGTTCTACGTAGAAAATACGTATTTCCACGGTCAACTCTCTCTATCGTGTGCGCCTGGAGCCCATCTGATGGCCGATGGCCCAACCGACGGTGGTGATTGGGAAACAGCAGATCCAGTGGGTCCCAAATCTAATTATCCCACGTGGTTATTTATCTATCTTGTTTCTCGAGGTGCCACGTAAAATACCATAAAAGACGCGAAATCATGTGGACAGCCTTGCAAGGTCCGTCGTATTGAGCAGCGGCGACTAGTACACGTGCGCTTTTTGTGCGTCAACGACGGGTCGGCGCGTCACGTGGAGGGGGCGCTCGGTTTTTTTAATATAAAGAAGGAATAAATAAGGCCCACTAAAGGATTTTCTGTGGATTTTATTCCAGGGGAAATTCACGTAAATTTCTGCGTATTTCTCTCGTGGATCTCACACGTGGTTCACACTGAACCGCCCTCAGTCATAACTCTGGTCGGCTGGCGTCGAAATGACGGCTACGGATGGTGCCATACAGTGACGTAGATCACATATTCGCATATTTTTTTCCAGACCTGCCTGATCAGAGAAAAAAATGGAAGAAAATATATTTATTTCCACATTTATCGCGTTCTATGACAGAGATGCTGAGCGCTGCCGACCAGCTTAGATTTCGGTTTCTCTCTCTCTCTCTCTCTCTCTCTAAATGTCTCTCTCTCTCTCCATCTCTCTCTCTATAAATGTCTGTCTCTCTCCGTCTCTCTCTCTCTCTCTCTCTCTCTCTAAATGTCTGTCTCTCTCCATCTCTCTCTCTCTCTCTAAATGTCTGTCTGTCTGTCTGTCTCTCTCTCTCTCTCTACCTCGAGGAAAAAATTTGGGAGGAAACAGACCACATGAAGAGTGTTCGTAAATGGGATCAAGGTGGGGCCCACCAATTTACCCGAACCGGAAAAACAGTCTCTCTAGGAAAATAAGGCCCTGGGGGGCGAGGAATGAGCTATTCCACAAGAGTTCCAAGTAACTCACAGAGGGGAAGAGGGTGGCGTCCGGATCGTTGACCGCCGGAGAATGGCGTCTCTGAGCAGCTCCCCGCCGGAGAAAGTCAATGCGCGGCGGCGCGGGGGAGGCGAGGCCTCACGGGCGTCTTCGAAGGGCTCACCCTGTGCAAGAAGAAGGCACAGGGGCAAGCTAGGATCACAGATCCGACGGCTGTGGTGAAACCATCGTGAAGGCTGATCGCGGACTAAGATAATACCTGATCGGAAGGCCCCCCAGGAGCATCCCGCTGCGATTCAACGCAATGATGGCGCTTTCTGCCTGCCAAGGGCGAGGAAAATAGGAGAAATAAAAATAAAATCCACAATTATTCCAAGACCTAAATATTATTCCTTAAACCCAAAATATATTTTCCTGAGAAATTATGAAGAAATACAAGGTGCATTTGCCTTATACAGAGGATCCTCCCAGCCTCCACACACCCAAAAAGGGAAAGTAAAGATGCCCTAACGTGAGGCATACACAGGGTCAACTCAAATTATTATTTTCAACGCCTTAAGCTCCCACCCAGCTGCTCAATGAGGGAAAAAAAAAAGCCCTTTCGCCTTCATTTTTCTCCAAGACATTATTGATATCATCATTTGAGAGCATAAGGTCTGGCAAGCATGATGGGGCAATGCTAAGTTTGCAGAGAGAATTAATCACCCTTTATAAGATAAAGATAGATCCATATGAAGATGGTGACCCTTCATTACAAACATTATGCAACACAAACCATTTCCAAGATATTGCCCTAATAACCAGTTTGACTTTGGTTTTTTACTTCGAATATTTTATTTAACCATAGAAGGAAAGGTTTTACTATGCCAAATGAAAGGTAGGAAGCAAACTGAAAAAATATAAAAGAGAGTATAACATTACAGCGAATTTCTTTTTTACTGATCTGCAAGAAGAATAATGGATAAATCTGTAGCACTAAACGTATGGCCCATTTGAAACGATCATCTATGAGTTCTGGGCAGTGAAGAAAACACGCACGCATAAAAGTTTCACAGATAAGCATACGTGTTAAATGCTTACCAGAACGAACTCAACGAATGCTATACGTGTTAAATGAGCATGATCCCCTAGAAGCCTCAGACGAGACACCTGCTCAGAACACATGATGCCAAATCATAAAAAAAACACCACTTAATTTTAGATGTTGGGAGACTGTCCTGACCTCACCGCAACACGCTTCAAAAAATGCTTTCACATCTGCTTGGGTCACCTACATCAACCCGAAAGTTGAATCTTAATGAGTGTATAATGAATTCTGAAAGGCGAATTTTTTTTTTTATCATTAATCACGAGTCCGTTTAATTTCTAAAATCATACCCAAATGTACAAGATGTTTTACCTTCTTATCAATATTCGTGCAGTAAACTGTCCTCGCACACATTTCTCTTTCATCCTCGGACTGCATGTCATACCAACCATCAAAATTCCTCTACAATGTGGAATAATCTTTATTTTCGGAAAAAAAAGAAAAGGGAAAAGAAACGAGAGGTTCAGTGTACCCGAGGAAGAAATGTGGGGTTCACGGGCAAGATGGCAGTTTTTGAGGGTAAAACACGAAGGGGATAATACCCAATCATGGTGCCTGAAAGGTTCAGTGCCGCTCTTGCACCGTCTGTTAGAAGAAAAGTCAACATAGGCAAAGTAAGAAGACGTGCTAAGTTACCAAACTACTAATCAAAAAGCACCCAGGAAAAAAAAAGATGCAGATGGACTCACGTTCATCAGCAAACTCGACGAAAGCAAATCGAAGAACTGAATGAGGATCACCACAGACACGACAATCAACAACCTTCATGAGAAATTCAAGCGCATCAGATCCCAAGGGTTTGTACACGACGAAAAAAAGAGCATGTGTTCAGGCTTTGAAGATAGAAACACAAATTGATAATAGTGATATCAAAACGAATCCCGTGTCTGCTGAAGCCAAGAAATTCATAGGAAAAACTATTGTCTGTCGGCAACTTATTTACCAAGTTTATTGGAAGTCCCGAGTTACCAAGTAGCATTATTCTACCAAAGAAGCCTACATATGCGAACTATTGGATGCTACATCTGAGGAGAAATTCAAGATTTTCTAAGGTCCACAGTTTTTATGGTGACCCCATCACATATAATATGGTTTCTACTACGTACTTCAATGTAAGAGGGTAAGGTATTTACAGCAGCATTTTATCCAAGAGGTCAACAAGTTACATACCAACTAATTTAAAATAATTTGGTGGTTTGAAATGAGTCGGTACGTTTGGGGTGAAATTGTTCAATCTGCCATGGGAGACGATGGTGAGGAGAAAACTTTTGACTCACGAGTAGAGGCTCAAATAGCAGTTGTAAATTTTAGGCCAGATATGATTGTTGGTGTTGAATATTGATCGAGTAAAAAGATTTATACCATAGATAGTTTTGATGTGAAATGATGAAAGAGTAGTTAGATCTGAAAAAATATTGGGAACAGATGCATATGATGGCACAAATCTCATTTAGAGGACATAAAAAATGGATTTTCTCGTAAGGCAATAAAAATAGGACACATGCTGAAGATATGACTTAAATATATTTTTCTACATGTGATGAGGAACTAGTAATAAAGTAACGTTTCTGGATACATGTGATTTTAAAGCAGAGGACAAGAATGCGGTACCCTGTCGAGAGAACTATTAATCTCAAGAGAAAATTATACTGAGGCCATAAAAAAAGAAAACTATATGATATTAACCATTAAAAACCCCTAATCTGAATGCATTAATCATTATGAGGGTATAGACAAGAGGTTTATATTCGTGACCCTGTGCCAAATTTATCATGTGAGCAATGCGATACAAATCCACTAGCAAGCATAGCCCCTCTATTGCCCAATTCACCAAATAGGCCGGACGTTTAGAAGTTAAATTCGCTTATGTACTCAAAGGGAATACTATTGCAAATATTTTGCTTTTAAAAAGGTACTATCTAAATGACAACAGGTCAAAAAGCTAATGCCTACCACATTCTCAGTCTTAATCAAAATGCAAGAAATGGCGTATGGATCATGATCCTCATAAAAAACCCAGGAGTAAAAAAGGTGGAAAATTGAGTGGAAGAGATGGAAGTGAAAAAGCTTTCGTTGAAAATTTTCTGAACTACGACTGTTAAAGAATGTGAGATAACGACCAAATTTTGATGAAATTTTAAGAATTTAATCTTCAATCAAAATCTATTGATCGAAAGTTATCCTACTTCCTAAATCCTTCCAAAGACGCGTTGGAATGCCTAGTAGTAAAGATATTGTCAATTCGCATTTTTAGCTTGAATGAAAGAAAAGTTTGGTAGAAGGCACAATTTCTCTTCCCCTGGGCTTATTCTAGCAAGATATCCCCTTTCATTTAAATCAAATGGAAAAAATTAAGAAACTTACTTGGCCGCAATTGGTAAACAATGCAGCAAGCTGCTCCTCAGTTACCTACCATTGCCAGACGCACAAGAAATTAGGATTGCCGATAGTGTAGCAGAAAGAAACAAAAACTGATGATATTAGCTAAAATTTGAATACATGTATGTCGATGTCGGAAACATAGACAGTACGCCTAATGCTGTCTTCTCTCTGAGCTCTATACAATCCCTCTGTCCTCCTCTTTCCTTGGTTATAATAATTCTTTTTCTGCAAAAGATAGATACAGAAATGTCTCTCAATGTACAATAATTTTTTAAAATATATCAAGCTCTTCTGTATGCTTTCATATGAGAATAAAAAGTTTAAACCACAAACTATTATCAAGATAGAAAAACTTTTTCAAACACAGTTGATACAGCAAAAGCTGGTTTATCAACCGAACGAGGCCATATAAACGGAAACGGAAAAGCATCCGACTGTAGGTACTGATCAGCAGAATGAAAGAAATGACAAGAGGAAAAACAGAATTTTACTCTGCGGTAATGAATTCCGAATCCATCGTTCCCTGGGTCCTTGTGATTCACGTACTCCACCCCACCGCTACTGACCGCATCGAATACCGGGGCATCGGCAGACAGCACACTATTCAGGTTCGAACCTCCCGGAATGACCAACACAGGGACGGCATCGGACTTGGAAGAGGGGATAAATTCCTTGGCCGAGGGGTTTAATTTCGACAGGAGATCGACCAGCTTCCTCACGTCATTCTGGAAATCGGACTTGCGATCAGAGGATGGCGGTGACTGTGGAGGGGGCGATGAGGGGGTCCGCCGGTGGGGGAATTGGCGATCGTTGGACCCGATCGCGTTCTCTGCGACGGCAGCCATTCCTTCTCCAATGGGATACCCGATAAACAATGAAAGCCACAGGACGCCGGATTAAGCGACCGATCAAAACACCGTACGAATCCCAGAAACAGCAAAGACTCCAGAAAAACTAAGGGATCACGTCCTCCAAATTCCCCGATAGATGCTGGAGGGGAACGAAACAAGCACGGCACAATCAACTGCGACGAAAGGAAATGGCGAGGGACGGAGTGATGGCTATCTGCCCCGCTGTACGCATTCAAATTCAGACTGTTACTCAAGCCAGAAATCCATTCCGCTCAGTGTACATCGTCAGTGCGCGGAAAAAATGGCAACCACGGACGATCAACGCATTCACTTCCGTTTTATCTCATGCAATCCGATTAACTTCTCTTTCCCTTCTTCCTCCTCTCCTTCTCCCTCACCTCCCCTCCCCTCCTCTGATCTGCGCGATCTGCGCGATCTGCACTGAGCAAGAGCTAGCGAGAGAGAGAGAGAGAGATGGGAGAGAAATAGCTAGAACTAGAGAGAGAGAGAGAGAGAGAGGCCGGGTGGGGGGCGCTACTTACGCACGATTTTATGCAACTTCCTCTGGCAGGAGGACTTTGTTGGTATTCTCCCTGCCTTTCTCGACTCTTCCTACTGTCGTCACTTATCAGGTGATTAACCACCCGGTAGTCGTGGACGGATCACAGCCGTCCAAACTGAGTCCCCCCGATTTGACCGTTGTAACTCGCTCAGGTGGGTTTCTTCTCGCCCCTTCACTTTTTATTTTTATTTTGTGCGGCTCCCATCATGGACTTTCAGGCGGGCTCTTTTCCCAATGCGTCCATGTATGACGGCTGGATATAACAAAACAGGAAAAAAGGAGGGCTTTTGTATAATATTACATGGACCCGTAACCGCTTTCGTCTGTTTTTTTAGGTGAGATGAAGAGAGGGGGCTGGTAGCCCACCGAAAAGGGGGAAAAACTGGGCCCACCGGCAGCCCAATAAAATTAGTTGGCGGATTTTTATTTTATTTTCCCTAATGTTAGCGAATTTTTTACGATTATTTTAAATTATGGCAATTTCGAGCTGGGGAGATATTTAATGACGAGCTTGCTTTTTTTTGAAAGCGTGCAGCCTGCTCATTCCCGCGCTCGCTCAGCCAACAGACGACGGCGACGGAGACGGTGATGGCGATGGCGCTTCCCTCGGCTTTCCAGGAGAGGCTCCAGCAGATGGAGGCGACCAGGAACGAGAGGCTCTCCCTCCTCCAGGTTCTTGCAGCAAAAATTTCCTTCGTTCTGGAGCAGAAGCTCTGGTGATCTTTCCAGAGAGAGAGAGATTGGGGAAGCTAAGGATATCCCGATTGCTGGGCTGGCAGGCCGAGAAGGAGCTGCAGAGAAGCAAGTCCCAGATTCTGTCGGCAAAACTCTCGAAGCTGAGGTGCGCAGAGCGTAGGTGCCTCCTGCTGGAAAGGAGACGAGCCGAGGTGAGGTTCCAGGTCCTTGCCATGACGGCCGAGATCGAGGCCATTGAAGCCAGGTACCAGAGCTCTGCCGATCTATTCAGGTGGTCTGCGCTTTCCCAATTTGTTCTCTATCTTTCCAACTTCCTGCTCAACTTCCGAGTTGACTGTGGTTTGTTCATGGTGGGATCAGGGTCCTGAAGTGCAGGACCATCGAGCTGAAGGAGAAAGAGAAGGCCATGGACCGATTTTATGAGACAAAGACATCTGACATGGAGGATTTTAAAGAGCTGGTGAGGCGACGTGTCTTGGATTTTCGCTCCGAGGTGCATAAGCTGAGAGACGCCGTCTCTGAAGTAACGTTTATGTTCCCTTTCTCGGCTTCAAATTATAGATCCTTTCGACGACCTCGAGTATTAAACCGCCATTTTTTGGGAATAGCACACCTGCGTCTTCCCCGACAAACGTGATTCTGCTTAAAATTGCATAGAATGCCAGCATTGAAGTTCTCATCATCGTAAATTGTGGGTCATCTCATCCAACGGCAGTCAACATCTAATGGATTCAAAATTTCCCGTTAGGGAGGATTTACCAGAGACTACCTTCTCTCCATACCCACTATCGGGGATGAGGAGAAGAACGCCCTCTGAATTAGCCTTAACTCAGCAGGAGACTAATTGATTTGAAAACAACGCGACAGTGTTACCATCTTTGACCTGAATTTTTTCTTTTATTTTCTTTTTTGATCAGTGGTTAGCCGAATATATCTCATGAATCCGGCGGTGTCATGGAAAATATCTCAATGGATGTAACAAAATTCTTGCAGCTGCGCTCAACATTGAAGGAACTCCAAGAACAAGATGGATGTGCGAATAATCCCGAGCTTGCAGCAGCAGAGAGAAGGAAAGCCGAACTTTTAACCGTCGAAGAGAATTTACAGAGAACCCTGGCTTCAAATATCCAGTTAAGGTCCTCCTTGCAGAAACAGCTTCAACGATTACTATCCTCGGGGGCGGATGCCAGGCAGGCTACTGAAAGTTGAAGCCCTGTAGCCAGATGCTCAGACAGGTATTAATAACCATCCTGTTCCTTCTGAAAATCTTTTGTATCGAAAAATGGTAACATTCTTCACGGGAGTATTGCCCGTCGACACGTTCTGCCTCCCTTTCTCTTTTCCACTCTCTCGTCTCCTACCGCCACCGCTCATCCACCTCTGTTCGTTCATCCACCGCCTAGTGCCGCCGGCGTGCACCGCCCGCCCCTGGTGCCTGCCCCCTCTCCTGCTCGCGAAAGTGCCCCGAGTACGTCCGAGAGCATGTCCCCATCGAGAAGGCTGAAAATTCAGTGGCGTGTAAAACCTCCTCTCGGACTTTTTTTATCTGCCATCAATATTCCCGGAATTATTTATTCACGGAGCTAAATTGGAAAACTTTCCGAACACAATCCACGTATTTAATTTTTTTTCTTCAGGAAGCCTCCCCTTCATTTCTCCCCCGTCCAGCGGAGCGAAGGAACGAGCGCTAAGAAAGATCGGAAGCCTTCTCCCCGCGGACGTTGGAGATTGCCTGATCGGAGAAGAATGGTCCCCACCTCTCCTGCGCAGAGAAAGGCCGGCTCTGGTCGCCCTGAGTAGTTGGCCTCTGCCGGCGACCGAGTCTCAGCCCCCATTTTCTTTGTTTGAAGACGGAGCTGCTGCCACCTTCCTCCACGCCTCCCCTTTCTCGATAGGAGGGAAAGCGACAGGGGATGGCGATTTGGGCAAAAATCTAATAACGGTGGAGGGGACATCAGGGGGGAGACGATGAGGATGGAGCAGCGGACTGGGAGGATCTGATCCGTTTGTGGATTGTCTGCGAGGAGGAAATTGCATCATATTGGGGAGTATGTATACGGCAGGGAGATGGAGGGAAGTTGGGGAGATCTTGGTTGTCTCCAAATCATTCCTCTTCGTAATCCCTCCCATTTCATCTTGTCCAGCGCATGAGCCCTCCTTCCATTAGCACGGCCGGCCGCCGCCTCGGTCGCTGATTCCTGGATCATCTGCTCGGCATACAAAATTTTCAGGTACTTCCTGACCCTCTCTCTCTCTCTCTCTCTCTCTCTACCCATCTATATCTGTTGCGTCTCTCTCTCTCTCTCTTCTTACACACACACACACGTAGACACACGAGGTGATTTTCTTGTGCCATCTTTGTCGTCTTCATTGGAGGGGGAACCGTGGGTAATTGCTTGGGGCGTCCGCGGGTTGTTCTCACCGCAGGACTGGTCGTGGCAATTGGTCGGCTTGCGATTTGAATCGGTTGTGGGAGGATAGTGGTTTAATTGACGTCCGGGTTTGTCGTGTGGTTTCCCTCTCTGGTATTCAGTGTTCTGGTCGGCGGGAGATACGAAGGAATTAAAGGTGGGTAGGCTACGGGATATTTGATTCCTCTGGTTGTTTCCGTTGCTGTTGTCGTTGGGAAGGATGGGGAATAAGCTTGGGACGAAAAGGCAGGCGGTGGAAGAGAGGTTCACGAGGCCGCAGGGCCTGTACCAGAACCAGGACTTCGACCACAAGAAGGTTCGGAAGCAGATACTCAGGTCGAAGCTTGCGCCCTGCTATCCTGGCAAGGAGGAGGGCACCTTTGATCGTGAAGAGTGCCCCATCTGCTTCCTGGTCGGTATTTTCTATTTCTCTGTTGAATTGATCTTCTTGGCTATCCAAGAAGATCGGACTAATGTTTCTTTACTTCTTCTTTTTTGTTCTTTTTAGTACTATCCCAGTCTCAACCGCTCAAAATGTTGCATGAAAGGCATCTGTACAGGTATTTTGATTTGTAAATCGAAACACATATGACACGAGGGATCTTCTTATGTTCTTATTTCTTATGGACTTGAGTGCTCCTATGGACAGAGTGTTATCTGCAGATGAGGTCATTTCGTTCGACACGTTCCTCACAGTATCCTTTATTCGTTTTATTCCCTGATTTTTCAGGGAAATGGTTGATGATCTTTTAATTTAGGAAATTCCGACTGTATGTTGTCTTGACTATTTTGACTTGGGACACTTTAACAATTACAAGGTGCCCTTTCTGTAAAAGCTCTAATTATGAAGTGGATTATCGCGGCATGATGACAAAAGAGGAACGAAGAATGGAACAGATTGTATGCTTCTCTCACGTTTTTTCATCTCATTACGGGATGGAACTTCCGTTCTCATTATTTGCTCGTTTTTTCTGATTGTGTAGGAGGAACAGAAAGTTATAGAAGCAAAAATAAGGATGCGACAACAGGAACGACTCGACGAAGAAGAAAGGGTGGAAAGAAGAAAAGTTATGGGTTCGTCGAATGGAATAATGCACCCTGGAGGAATAGAATGCCGGGAGTTGCCGAGCAGCTCAAGTTCAGGTTTTGGCTGATATTCCCTTCGAATGCCTTTTAAAGATAGGAATTCCACTTCTTTCATTACTTTTTTTTTAAGCGTCACTTGCTGCGTAACATGTTCCCCTCTTCTACATATGCAGCCCAAAATGATGGTTTCGTTTCACCTCAGATCTCACCTGCTTTGCCTGTCAACAGGAGGCTTTTACAAACCAGACAGAACAGGTGGCCTAAATTTTCCTGTGTGCTTTGCAAATTTTCAAAGCTGGAAATCCCATGAAAATGTCTTTTTAGTGGGCCATCAACTTCTTTAGTTGCTATGTGCAAATTCATTTGCTTTTTGAAGATGTGATATGCATTTATTTACTAAATTCATTTATTTATTTATCTCCTAAATTTCCATAGAATGAATGTTCTTCATTGAATTGACCCAAATATCTGATATGCATCTCTACCCATTTGTAAATCAAAAACCTCTTGTTGTACTCTTTATGTTTATGTAATATATTTTTTTTGTTGTCTTTTGAATTTTCGTTGTTCATGTAATTGTAAGTGTGTCAGAAATGTCAAAATATGTTATGGGAAGATATTTTCATCTTTTCTATGTTTGAGTCAATCCCTATATAAGTCACAGACTGACTTAGGGTTTAGTAAGTTTGAAGGAGGTTGTGATCTATGTCGATTACAGTCCAACAGTTTGTTGTACTCCCCTGTTCTCCTTTCGAGAGGAGGTTTCTATCCTTATAAGTCTATCTTTATATCTTCCTCATTTCATTAGAGAAGAATACTTATTCCTCTCTACTATTCGTCCTCTTGAGGTGCACTGGAAGGATTCTTTCTCTAATTTCATTTCTTATTATCATTTGTGTTGTAGATATTTTAATCTTCTAGATTTGCTTCCTCTACATCTCATCCATCTATAGATCCACTGTTAGACATCAGTTCAGAAATATTTTCTGCCAAAGTGCATGCTTGTCTTTGTGATCGTGCCTCTGATCACAAAGATTTAGCGTTGGGTGGTGGTCAACGTCTTGAACATATTTGACTGTTGACTGTTGACTGTCAAAGGTGTGAAAAGTAGGGAGAAAAATGAAAAGTGTTAGTGCATTTTCTCATCTTGCGCCTAAAACGCCTGAAGAGGCATGGATCTGCGGAGAATCAGGAATTCAAATGCATATAGACATCTGCGCCTAAAATGCTAGACTGACGTTAGATGATTCTTCAATGTTGGCCATCAGTACTGGTTTTCTCATGCATTTTTTTTTTAATGTTGCTGTTATGGCAGTGATCTAAATCGACAAATAATGATGTTAGATAGCGGGGAGAAAAGCCACAACTATTTATCAAATACTGGCTACAATATATTTTAGGATCGTAGTATGCATTGAAATATGATTAAAGCTTTATACCAAATATTTTCTCCACATTTGCATTACTGACGTGGTATGACATCCAAATGGTTTTGTAAAAAAAAAATGTTCTAATGTTTGATCTTCTTATTTTTTGAATCCTGAAAACAGATGAGCACAAAATACGATATTTTATTTATTTATTTCCTTGTTATACGTTTTCAGAAGTAAGTTCTAGTCGTGTGTAGGCGATCCAGGACGATTATTTTGATACACTGTCGCTTCTCCCTTCGAAGGGAAGGACTGCAGATTCTTTAACTCAGAGAGAGAGAGAGAGAGAGAGAGAGAGAGAGAGAGAGAGAGAGAGAGAGAGAGAGAGAGAGAGAGAGTTAATCTGCTGTCAGCGACGGGACAAGCATTATGGGACGATCCTGAATTCTTCTGTGGATGAATTGAGTTGACTTTCCCATTATAATTGTGGCATTTTCAGAAAGAACATCATTGTCAAACTGTTGACCAAAATGCAGGACCGACGACTTTGACCTCGATCTGGAAGGCATAATGGTCATGGAGGCAATCTGGCTGTCCATTCAGGTAACTCGCCGCCATACAGGCTCGCACGGAAGACACTGCTCGTGCGCATCGAGTGTTATATATTTGATGTGCTGAAGGAGCAGCGTCTTTCTGTGCTTCGATCAGGAGAATGGCGCCGGCGCCGCCTCGTCCGACCCGTCCTGCTCGGGGCCCTCCTTCCGTGAAGATTCTCCCTCCGCTGGCCTCGCCTGCGCGGTGGCCTCCCTGGCAGAGCGCCAGCTGGTGGACAATCCTCATCCTCATCCTCATCATCATCATCCACCAACCGATAGCTGGATCGAGGTCGCCTCCGCGGGCAGCGGCGGCGGCGGGGGCGCGGCGGCGCAGGAGGAGGACCTCGGCGGTGCCGCCGCCTCGCTGGGGGAGCGCGTCCCGGACAGCTTCGAGGAGCAGATGATGCTGGCCATGGCCATCTCCCTGGCGGAGGCCCGGGGAAGGAGAAGAAACTCGGAAGACGGAGCCAGCCGATAGCAGGGGATCGGAGCCGTCCGCAGTAGCGGCGGCCGATCTCTACCACGACCGATTGATTCTTGATTCTTCGCCGTTGATTCCAGATGTATAAAAGATGTTAAGAAAGAAAACGTGGGCGGGACGTTCACGTGTCGTCGGGTTGGGGGGGGTGGCTGCAAAAGAGGAGCTTTCTAGGGGTTAAAGTGCAAAAAAGGGGTGATGGGTCACGGATCGGACCCGATAACAGTCCGTTAGTGCCGTTGTCGCTTGTCTGGGAGATTTCTTGTCCTCGGGGAGAGGGCGGAGGATGGTTGGAAAGGAGGGGACTTTCCTGTCACGTCATCAATGGCGGGTGGACAGTGGTCCCCGCTGGATGAATCTGAACCGTCCGATTGAGTGGGGTCCACGTGATCGGCGGCGGAGGAGCTTCATTGTTGAAATCCTTGCTGCCCTGGCTGGTGGGTGATGGTCGGCGGCGGGCCAACAGCAGAGCGAGATAGAGAGAGGTAGAGAGAGAGAGAGAGAGAGAGAGAGAGAGGTTGCAGGCCGTGCGCGGACTCCAGAAGCTTTTTAAAAGCAGTTTTCCAGTTTGAAGTTGAAGGTGGAAGGATTTTCTGCGCGCAGAGCACCTTTACCCGCTCTCCTCCTCTGCCCAGATGATGTGAGAGCTCCCCCGTCCCCTAGAACCGTCTGCTACCCCTCCCTCTCTCTCCCCTTCCCTTATCTTCTCTCTCTCTCTCTCTCTCTCTCTCTCTGTGGCTCTCGAGCTCTGAGTGTGCCACAAATGGTGCGGGGATTCCATCTGACGGTGAGATTCCTCGTTTATTCGTTTTCTCCTTCGTTTCGTGATTATCTGAGCTCTGGAGTACCTCGGAGGTCGCATCTCTGCTGGTCGAGTGATCTGTCGAGTTTGTGTGGCACGAGCCGGAGAAATTTTCTTCATCCGGTGCTTCAAACATTGGGAGATGGATTCTCCTTCTCCATTGCTTCGCCTGCGCTTCCTATTTCTCTTCCTTTTTTTAAAAAAAAATGAAGATGAAGAAGATGTAGAGCCCCCGCGAATCTCTGGCCGTTCCCAGGCCCTCCACATTTAGATCTAATATGTTCGCCTTTTTCCCGGATTGAAGAGCGGGAACTGCGCGCTCGGTGCGCGCATCCTTCCATGGCGGCTCATCCCCGGACTGGCGGAGAGAGAGTCAGCGGGGAATGTAAACCGTTTAGAGTGAAGAGGTGAAAGATGACGAGTGTTCTTTGAAGCGAGCGGCTGGTCGGTCTCCCCACGCGGCCTAATTTATTGCCGGTATTCATTATTTCTTCGATCGCACATGCACAACCATACAAAAAATATGCATTCGCCCACCGAAGCTCTTGATTGCCCCAGCTCATGATCCTACTCATGTGACTCATTTATTCCGTGTTCCTCTTGTTGTGCCGTCGGCTGCGATCTTGCGGTGATTTGCCGGGCAATAATATCTGATCCTCAAATAATGTAGCCTGAGAAATTATTGTCAGGGAGAATTAAAATAATCCCTCTCAGTGCCTGCAGTAGGCGACCCCGCCCCCCTACCCCCCCGCGCCAAGGAAGATCCAGTCCTGCACCCGTGGAGCTCCGGGCCTGCGCACGATTCTAGTCTGCTGTCGAAAGGTGAAGCTCCATCCTTCTTCCAGAATGCTAATTAATTAGGAGGAATCCGCGGAGGGTGAGGAGGCCGCTGATTTCCTGTCTGATTCGTCATCTCTGCGGTAAGGGCGGGTGTGGGGGGTATGGGAAGTGCTTCCAATTATCAAGCGCCCTTGGCCTTCCCCCTTGCCCTTCGTTGCCTGGGCTTCGTTCGTTCCAGATCTGTTCAATCTTTCTCACATTATTGTGGGTTCCCTTCCCAGCTCCCTCTTGTTGCTACAGCAGACTCCTGTGCACCCCATCGGCCATTGCCTGGGCTTTGTCTGGTCTTCAAGGCCTTTGTTCTTGTCCCGTGATCGCCGTCTGTTTGGTGGATGTTCATCATTAAATTTCCTGTTTGTACGTGGCTGTTCTTGCTCTTCCAAGTCGTGAGAAAACGTTATTTATTTCAGGAGGGTGGCTGTTGAAGGACAGGTGACTTCTCCCCAGGGGCCTCTTTCTAATCGTCTCCTGGCTTGGCGGGGGAGAGACAGAGCTCAGAGATTCGAGCTTCAGGGTCCGTGGTGGCTTGGAGCTAGGACGGATGCCCACATCCAGGTAAGTTCTGGGTCAACGATATTTAAATCAATGAATTCTTCACCGTTTTTGGCTCTGATCCGAACCATCTGTTCCTTCTCCTTGTTCGTCATGCAGGGGATCGGATCTGCCCCAGCAGCCACCGCCGCAGCGGCAATCCCCTCGAGTCCCTCTTCATCTTAAGACGACGAACCCCGACCCTAATGGCTCCCAGGCCCACCAGCGCGGCGGCCCGAAGCCGGAGGTCAACCCCCGGCGTTCCACCCGGAGCCCCCTCCATGAGGTGGGTTCACTTCTTCTTCTTCTTCTTCTTCTTCTTCTTCTTCTTCTTGTGGTTCTTGTCCTGCTCCTCCGATCTGAAATTCATGCGGCTCCTTGTAGTTGTCGTCGGGCACCCAGAGGAAGAAGGGGACGAGGGTGGCTGATCTAGAGACCAAACTGGGCCATGTGCAGGACGAGCTCAGGAAGCTCAAGGAGCAGCTGGTCTCCGCCGAGACTGCCAAGAGAGACGCCCAGCAGGAGCTGGAGGAGACCAAGAAGATGATCCCGCCCTCCTCCGCAGACGAAGACCCAGTTGAGGACGACGACCCCCGCGGCGCCGCCGACAAAGACGAGGAGCGGCAGCTTGATACTGTGGAGGAAGACAAGCTTCAAGTGCCCGCCGGAGAGGACGATGCCGTTCCCATTGCAGAGAGTGGAATAACTACGGTGGGTGATGAGGACGAGGGTAAGGAGGTGACGGGCGCAGGACTGGAAGCGAGGCTGGAGGAGAAGGTGAAGGAGCTGGAGCAGTGCCTGGCGGAGAACGCGAGCTTGAAGAAGCAATTGGAGGAAGCCGCGGCGAAGGCGGCGGCGGCGTGGACGAGGGAGGAAGAGACGGCGCTGAAGCTGGTTCGGGTGGTGGAGGAGCTGGCGGAGAGCAGGGCGAGGGCGGAGCAGCTGGAGGAGCAGCTGGAGGCGGCGGACGGCAGCAAGTCGTCGCTGGAGACGGAGATGAGGAAGTTGAAGGTCCAGATCGACCAGTGGAGGAAGGCCGCCGACGCCGCGGTGACTGTGCTCTCCGACACCGGAGGCATTGCAGGAAGAGCAGGAGGCGGTGGCGGCGCCGCCGCTGACTTCGGCGGCGTTCTTGGGTCGCCGCTGATGGGCGGAGAGTCGGAGGACTGGCTGGGAGGGAGCAAGAGGAAGAGCGGGGGCATCCGGGCCCTGGGCGATATCTGGAAGAAGAGAGGTCAGCAGAAGTAAGAAAAGACCATCTCTTTTTCAAGCTACTTCTCTGTGCCTCCCTCCCTCCCTCTCTGTGCGCCTTCCCCTACTTATTTAAGAGAATTTGGACGTCCGAGTATCCGTCGGTCTCTTTCTGCCTCTGTCCTTCTGCCTGCCTGCCTGCCTGCGACTCTCTCTCTCTCTCTCTCGCTCTCTCTAGATTTGAGTATTCTGAGACGAGCAGCGGCTGGTGGGAAGCTGCAGATCCTGCAGCCCCAACTGGGTCTGGGAGAGAGAGAGAGAGAGAGAGAGAGGAATCTCTGCGCCCGGGGATCGCCCGCTGGCTTCTGTGACGGCCCTGGCTCTCTCTTGCCCCGCTCGCTCTCTCTCTCTCTCTCTCTCTAGATTTGATTATTTTGAAAGCAGCAGCACCACCACCACCAGCGGCTGGTGGGCAGCTGCAAATCCTGCAGCTGCAACTGGGTCTGGCGGAGAGAGAGAGAGAGAGAGAGAGGAGAGCAATCTCTACACCCGGGGATCGCCCCCTGGCTTCTATGATGGCCATGGTCCTCTCTTCCCCCCCCTCTCTCTCTCTCTCTCTCTCTCTCTCTAGATTCGATTATTTATTTTGAAAGCAGCAGCAACAGCAGCAGCACCAGCGGCTGGTGGGAAGATGCAAATCCTGCAGCTGCAACTGGGTCTGAGGAGAGAGAGAGAGAGAGAGAGAGAGAGAGAGAGAGCAGTCTCTGTAGGCTATTCTTATCCACAATACCCTCTCAACCACACCAACTTAACAGAGACCATTTAAACGTATCATCTCATCCCATCGAGCGATATCACCATCAGCCTAATAAAACCACAACTCCAAAGAGAACAACAACATCAAATATAAAAAACCGTAGCCATGATCTTGGGTCGGCCCCCGCACGAAGCCCCCAGGCCGATGGCGCGCGCGAGGACGATCAAAAACAGGCGTCAACCATTCAAAAAACACCGACACGAAGAGGGTCCGTGTATGTGCGTATACATTCGGGCTTCTACCCCTGGGGAACGCTCACAAGGTGGTAAAAAAAAAAGGGAGCCGTTCATGGAGGCGCCAGGCCGCAGCTCTCTTCACTCATGGAGCCTGCTGCTGCCGCGCAGGGAGAGCGCCTGCCCACACGAAGAACAGAGACGACAAGGGCCACGAATTGAGAATAATAATCAGGATATAAATATATAATATATAATATATAATATGTATATATATATACTGCATGAATTCAGAGGGGGGAGCGGGGACCTGGATTATGGTATCACTGAGCCGGGTTGAGGAGGAGGAACGGAGGCAGCAGAAGGGCGGGCTCTAAATCGCCATCTTCATCTCTATCTTCTCATGGGGATCGTAACCGATCAGCTGGAGATCTGCTGCCACGAAGGAGTCTATGTCCTTCTTTTCCGGGTTGATCTTCAAAACCTGAGAAGGATCGTCAACGAAATAAAAATGAAAATTGGCGCAAATAATTCAGATAAAAGAGAAGTAATTCCGTTGGAGGAACGTACGGGGAAGGGCTTCGGCTGCTTCTGAAGTTGCTCCTGAAGGGGCCTGACATGGGTGCTATAGATATGGGCATCTCCGAGGACATGCACGAAGTCGCCAGGAACAAGATCTGCGTTCACCAGGAAACAATGCTAAATGCGGTAACGATATCAATCCACTTTGGTGGGCAGCCAGCGATGACGCTAGAAAATTGAGCTGCTTCACAACCCGGCAGAAGATTGGCGGAAAAAAAAATTATGGGGATCAAGAACTTTAAAAGGAACGAGCTGCGTCCAAAAGCTTCTTATGAAGCTCTGCTTAATTATAATCTGACGAACTATTTTTCTCCTTTTAGTATATGCGACCATACGACGGTTCTGCAGGAATTACTTTACGAGCTTCGTATTCTAAGTAGAACAGGTGGAACCCAGATTATCAGGATAGAATGATGGCTTAATTGCATTACCAAATCGACAGTGCTAATACTTATTTTTAAGCATATAAGAAATCAGACAGCAAAGACTGTACAAGGGAATCTATGTATGAACAGAGAAAGATACTATGCCACTTATGTATGAACTCGGCTACATAACTGATGAAACAGATCGAGGCGTACCGCAAACGTGAGCAATCATGCAAGTCAGCAGGGAATATGAAGCGATGTTGAATGGCACTCCAAGACCCATGTCTGCAGATCGTTGGTACATTTGACAGGAAAGCTCTCCATTGGAAACATAAAACTGTAAAGCTAGAATGAGAATTACGACAAAAAAAGATTCATCAATGTAAAAGGAGAACATACTTCTAGCAGAACAAAGAAAAAAATGTAGAAGCATATATGTATCTGAGGCCAAAACCTCTCAGTCCAGCATCTCGTTACATCAGTTTCTATTATTTTATCATAGCTGCTTCAGATTGGGGAGTTCGCTGGGGGTTCTGATGAGGGATTCTTTATTTGATTATACTCATGTTGTTATACCACTGTAAGTCTACATTAATAACTGATTATCATTCAAAATCTTTTGTGAATGTGTACGAGAGTGTGTGCTTGAGAAGTTGCTACTGGGTCGAGTGTGACCGTGTGGGTGCGTGCATTTCAGAATTTTCAACGATCTGGAATATATCATTTTACCCAGAATGGCAGACAGATTAAATTTCAAGTACAGGATCGTGGAAAACCTGTGCAAACATGTGACACGGTGGAAGGGCCATCAGTTTGAGGTCAGAAGGATTCCAAGCCGAAAGGATTATTCTGCGATCATCTGGAGTGTTTTTTATCTTGTCAACTACGTCAAGCAACTGATCAAACCCTTTTCCAGTGTAATCAGCGTGCATTCCAGCGTACCTGTAAGATAAATGGATTAGAGCATGCTAAATATTTCTTTAAGGCACCTTTCTATAACCTTATGCACCTACTTTGCACCAAAGTGTCGCCATTGAAATCCATACACTGGCCCCAGGTCACCTTCTTCCCTCTCTGACAAACCAATACTGATTGAAAAGAGAAAACATTCAACAAGAGAAACTGTTAATAATGATTGACAATCACATTTCAAGAGATAGCATATTTTCATTTAACAAGAAGAGGCCATGAGGATACCTGTCAAGGTATTCCCTGGAAGCATTGCCGTCCCAAATATGTATTCCTTTTTCTTGTAGCACCTGATAGAGAACACAAATCTTAGGCAAATGGAAGCCTCCACATACAACTGGGTCAGGTATCTATTCGAATGTTATCCAAGCATTATGGAAATTCAAAAAAATATCATCAACTATCTGGTAATCCAATATAATATAATACATCATAGGTATATAAATACAAATTAAGAAAACAGAAGTGAGAGAGATGTATACATTATTTCCTTCTAACTAATGTGATCAAATGTTCTAAAATATATATTTCAAACGGGATCACTGTAATTAATTTCCGAATTTGTTTTTGACGAAAACACTACAATAAATAATCCATATAGAAGTTTCTGAGCAAATTGCCAAATTTTTAGAATTGTACCCTTCCATAATGTAGTTTTCAGTTCAGTGCATATTGCTTCTGCTGCTTCAATGTATTGATCACTCAATGAACTTGTAGATTTCTCATTTTGGGGACATAACAGACGTTGCAGGATTTTCATCCTAATATCCTGTTCAACTTTATTACACCCGAGGCTTCAGTTTGGTCAGGTATACTTGGAAATCGACAGGTTATTAACTAACCTGCAAAATATCGGCATTACATATTCATTGATTGAAACAAGTGAATTATTGGGTTTTCTCAACAGAAAAATGCCAAAATATTCCGCACACTTCCTTTAAAAAAAAAAAAAATTCCGCACACTATGGTAAACAAAATCAAAAACATTTCAGCATTATCTATTCCTCCAGCTGGATAGAAAAACACTAAGATATAAATGTAGCTTGGTTGTTAGACACGATTATGAATGAAACCATTAGGCTGAAATGCATCAGTTGAAGTTGATGTCAGTCGGATCAAAGACTAGGCTGATAGAGTTCGTGGTTCGCTTGATTCTCTCTGAACAGAATTGCTGACTTCCATTCTTATCTGACACAAAAATCCCTCCTCAAAGGACGACAGAAAATTGTATCACTTATTTCAATCCTTTGCACTAGTAGTCTCTTAAAAATCTGGAAGTGTTACTTTTAGGAGAATGATTAGCAAAATAAGTAATCAACATTTATACCTAACAGACTGAACAATGGACGTGAAGTTTGAATTGCACGTGCAAAAGAGACCGTTGTTGTGTACATGCAAGTTTTCACAAGAAAGGGAAACATCCCTCAGAAGGACACTATTTCCCTGTTGAGATGTCAATAGCCCAAAATTGGTAACTGTGTGAAAGTTTCAGTCCAGTGGCTCCATATTTATTACCAACATACACAGATGCAAAATACTTTGAACATTCAAAAATCTAAGGTAATCAACAGAATCTTCAAGGGGTGAACTCGTACCAAGTTTCTCAGATAACCAAAACACAACAGACTCTAAATATCGATGCATTACTGCAAAAAAAGGAAAAAAAAATCAACTTGAAGGGTAGAAAAGATTCATTACCTTTGCATTTGTTGAACCACTGATGAACCACAGAAGTTCTTCAACAACACCTCGCCAAAATACTTTCTGTTGAATCACAGAATTCCTTCGTAACTAGATAAAAAATTTGACACTCAAAACGGACATGGCAGAGGAAATCAAAACACAGCAGTAATTTTTCTCTGTAAAAAATTACTAGTCAGGGTACCAGAAAGTTAACAAACATAAGGAATACAAATAACTCATGATGAATATGAGGCGCACAAAGGAAAAATAAAGTTTCGAACGAATTCTGGAGTGAGATCATTATGCCCGAAATGAAGAAACTGGCTGTTGCAGTTCAAAAAGAAAACAGAAGCTTGATTCCGGAACAATGGGTCCTTACCTTAGTCGTAAGAAGTGGGAATGATCGACGCAAATTGAACCGCATCTGTGGAGGGTGGATACAGAAATGTTATGATGAACTAAGAAATAGTTTATGGTTCTGCTCATTAAACCTACTCAAATCCATGACTTTTACCTGACACCCAAAAAGTGATAAGGTTCCAGTTCCAGTCCGGTCATCCTTCTGAATGCCATTCGAAATTATATTCCCCACCAGCCTCAGATACTCGTACTCCTCATGTTTTTCAAAAATCATTTTAGGCAAAAATGAGAATCTCTCTATATCAAACTTATCTCTTTGCAGACTACCGTCCGTGGGTTCTCCATTTTGAACTGAATGGAGATTAGCCGAAGAACTTCGTACACGGACATAAGTCACAAAGAAATATCTGATGTTATTCTCCACATGTGGAAAAGAGGAGTGCCAAGGTTGAAACAATGAGTCATCAATACGAGGGATAAAAACGTCACAGTCAATGTTTGCTTCAATATCTGTAAGATGAATGGCTTCACACCCGGGAGCAGAGAGAGCTTCCCTGCAATTCATCAGCATTAGCATCATCTTAAGAAGACAACATCTTTTAATATTATCAAGAGCAATAAAATGCTCACCTTAATACCTGCCCTCCTCCTATCACAAATACTTTCTCAATTGATAGGCAATATGGTGATGCTGCTAATAGCTCCAATGCTGAATTCATGCTCCCACATATTATGACATTCTCTGCTGTTGCAATATCAAAACTTCCAGAACGGGTCAGGACAACATTCAGACGCCCAGGCAGAGGTCTGTTCTGAACAGGGATGCTTTCCCATGTTTTTCTACCCATTATTAAAGCATTTTTCTTGGCTGGATCAGACGTAGTCAATGTGACCTCCTTAAAAAACTTGAGGTCAGAAGGCAACTTCCATGGCAAATTCCCATCTTTACCAATGCCCATGCTTCGAGTTGCTGCAACAACAACTTGAAAACGTCTTTGAGGAACATCTTGAATGAGGGTACTGCCATTTGATAGGTTATTCATGATGGCGTCACAAGCCATAACCGAAACTCCACGAAGTGGGCACTGTAGAACCTTCCACAGCCTATCAAATATTTGAGGTGGTCTTCCAATACTATAAAAGTCGCTGCCAATAAAGAAGGATGTATCCTGAAAATGTCATAAAACCTGTACAGGTCTTAGAATTGATTCCTAATGTTTGGGATCGTATGCGACAATTCCAAGAAGTGAGGCAACACACCAAATGCCAGACAAAATAGATCATGATAGTAATAGAGTGATCAGTGTGGAACTCAGGCATTTGATACAGCACAGACTTCAAAAAAGAAAACAACTCTTGAGCAGATCACCCTAATCCAGGCATCTTCCAGACACAACAGAAAAAAATAATAAAGTTGAATCTCAGCTGCTTAAATTTTTTATTTTTATTTTTTAATAATTTTTTAAAAATAAAGATCGATGAAAAGACCAAAGAATAGACCAAAGAAACGATCGATGAGTACTTTTTTTAATAAAAGAACTCAAGTTCGATCAACTTCTAAGAGAAATGTTTCTAACCGAGGACTCCGGACGAAATAAAAAGAGAATGGGTGATTACGGGACAGAAGTAAAAACTCACGCGTCCTGGACACTTTTGTCCCCATCAAAGTGGTACTACAGGGGTATAATCCAAATTCTAAGAGCTTAGTACTGCGATTCATAAAAAATTGAGAGTTTCTCCCAAGTCCACGAAAAGGGAGAAAATTTCTTCTTAGGTTCTCACCAAACTTTTCAGCATTGCACCAAAATCTTGTAGGTGCAATAAATCTCGAAGAAGAAGATGAGGGATAAAATTTTACGATGCAAAGTGGAAGCCCACAATCTATCTCAAGGAGGAAATAAAATTGTAAAACCATTTCCGCACAACGCATCTTTCGAAGTTCACTTCTTCTGGACAAAAGGATGCACCAAAATAAATCGAAAGAAGCGACGGAGGAATTTTTTTATTTTCATGGATCAAAAATGACGGTAGTTGCAAGAAAATCTTCCTCCAGAATACTCCCCTACATGCATTTATCAAAACCCAACATCCGCGAAGAACAAGACGAGATCAGCGTTTCCTCACCGGACACCAGGATCGACGAAACCTAAAACTGTAACCTCCGAGTCTCATGAAAGAACGCAGCAGAAGAAACGCGCAGTAGCAAGCGACGGCTGACGTTGCACTTCTCACGAGCGCATTCTTCTCCCAGTTCCCCGCGAAAGAGGAACCACAGACAACGGAGAAGCGGGGATACTCAGAGCCGGAAACCCAAAACGCATGTTTCTGGGGCAGAGCGAGTGCCGCCAAACGACGAGCGGGGGAAGAGGGAAGTGGGGTTGGAGGGGAAGGGCAAAATAAATAGGAGATTATATTAAATATTTACTAAAATGTCCCTCGGTGGATTGACCCGAGACGCTTGCCCCCGACGGCGTGCTGACGTGGAGTCAATTAGATAAAGATGAGCGCCCCAGTTTTCCTCATGTCCAGCGTGGCGACCGGGTCCAATTTTCCTCGCAGATGTTGGCGAATGATTGGAGGAACACCCCACGTCATCATCGGTGCCGTTCCCAGGCACGCGACCAAGCGTCCCGCCAACAGGCCAGATGCTGAGGACATACATATCGCGACACGTCACTCACAGCGAGGCTCCACTAAATTTGTGAGAGGACTTGAAATAAAAATATCTTGTAAAATATATAATAATATTTTCCTACTGTAAACGATGTCGCTACGGTGGACAATGATGTCGTCATTTTTCTGTTAGATTACCACATCTGGAAACAGCCGGTTTATTTCTGGTATAGGGGTGGGAAGCTTGTCGATTATGACGACATTTTCCCGGCAGGAGAGATCAGCCCAGTATCAGGCGGCCCACTTTAGGGCCCAAAAATACGCCGAAGCAAGTCACGAGTTCGGCCCATATACTGCGGACCGCCTTGACCGTTGGGGCCGTTGCCGAACAACGGTTAGTACGAAGAGGTTTTGAATTCCTGGGGCGACGGTTATTTTCCTCCTTTTTTTGATATATAAAACAAATAAAAGCCTGGTATTTCTGCGTCTTGTCCTGTCGCAGATTCTTCCGAGGGAGAGGGAGCTCGTCAACGGAAGATCTTCCTGGAATGGAGGAAGGGGAGGAAAGCTCGTCAACGGACTGCTATTCCTGCGCGCTGATGCCTATGTCCGGCGTGCCGGGGGAGCCTAGGGAGCCATTTAAGGCGCCCTCTATCGTTCCACTTTCCCCCCTCTCTAGACCCTGCGTTCGTGTCGGAGGTAGAGACTCACTCTGGCGTTCTCTTTTTTGTCCCTTGGTGGTTCTTCCTTCCCGCTCCATCTTGTCTGGAATCTCGTGAAGAACAATCTAGTGTAGTAACTCCGGCTGCGGTGATTTTGTTTGCCGAAACATTTTGATTCCTGCGCTTTGTTCTTCTGTTAATCGTCCCAGCTTTTTTCTAGGTTTTTGAAGGATCCTTGCTCGAATTGTATTGTGCACTTGAAATGATTAGACAAACTCTTGAGATTCTGATGGCCCCACTGACTAATCAGTGAGAAGAGCACATCTGACAGAAGCCTATTGCTGCGTTTATATCTTTACGCCTTTGTCACGGAATTCCGCTTTCTCTGAGTTTCCATAATCAGCTTTTGTTTCTGATCTTCTAAGACCGTACGTGTGAGTTACTAGGAAATGAAGTTTCTGAAACAATTCAAATGTCTAAAATCATCCGAAACGGTTCTTTCTTGTCACCAAACAGACTTTGGATTTTTAAAGTATGTTAACAGTCGTGTTGGAGTTCCACCAAACTGGATGTTTTTAGGTTCCGCTAATTTTGAGATCTAATTTTATCCTGGAATGTTTCTTAATTTTCATGTTCTAATCCTATTTTTTCTGATTTCCATTTCACCGCACTTTGACATGAAATTGTTCAATTGCCAGGGGTTTGGAGGGGCTGTCATGCTGATGCTCATATGAGCTCTTAAAACTTGGCCCTTTTGTTGTCTTTGAAAGGACCTTCTAGGAGCTTAAAAGATGGCGGACATTTACTCTGGACCTCTGGACCGATACCCCATATCTGGTAATCAGAAAAATGAACCACGACCAAGGCAGCAATAAAGAGATGCGGGATGCAGCAAAAGATGCAAAGAGAAAGATGCTGCGAATGCTATTTTAATGTCTTTCATTTATTTTGAATTAAATTCGATCATGATTTCCCTGCATTGTTATTCCAGAGTTCCAACACCACTTTAATATAACAAAAATGTGAATCATCCTTTATCCAGGTCTTGATAGATCTTCTTTCCACGGTGAAAGGCGAGACAGAAGATCTGATTTTGAGAACTCTGAGGACGAAAGGAAAACAAGGATGGCATCTCTGAAGAAGAGAGCCATCAATGCCTCCGCAAAGTTCGGGCATTCTCTGACAAGAAGGGCTAGGAGGCACAGTCAGGTCCTTTCTGTCTCCATTGAGGATGTGTGCAATGCTGAAGAGCTAAAAGCTGTAGATGCATTCCGCCAGACACTTATCTTGGAAGAGTTACTGCCATCAAAACACGATGACTATCACATGATGCTGAGGTTGCTCCTTTTATTCATCTTCTTTGATAAGCTTATGTTATCTTGTGTGAGCGTGTATTTATTTATATATGTATACAAAGAGATGCATTTTAACTGTTTGTTCGTTAGGAATATGTATAACTGAATATTGAAAACTAGTCATTCTCAACCAATGCTGCATACAAAATGGACAAGTTTTACACCTAAGTTCTGACTCCTATTCGATTGTCACTCTTCCATTTTTTTTAATTATGATGCAGATTTTTAAAAGCAAGGAAATTTGATATTGAGAAAACCAAGCAGATGTGGGCTGATATGCTTCAGTGGAGGAAGGAATTTGGTGCTGACACAATATTGGAGGTACAATCCTCAAATCCACCTTAGGTTTCTTCTCATCAATGATGATATATTGCATTTCATTGGAAGAAGTTTAACTGATAATCGAATGCTAGGGACTAAAGAACCCAGTAAAGAGTTTGATGATTATGTGATTCATAATGCATTCCTTTACCATGTGGCTATGTTGCCCACTTTTGACGACTCAGTTTTCCTTTTAATATAATTTCTGATCAGCATGTTCACGTGCTACATTTTTCTAAAAATTTTCATACGTTAAAACGTATGGCATTTCCTCCTCCGTATGTTTTGTCTTCATGATAATGACTTCATGGACTATTATCAATATAAGATTTTTGAGACGAGATGAAAATTGGAAAACCTCTAGTCCCATGTATCAAGGCTGTGACAAACTATTTTTTTCATTCTCCTCCCATCCATTTTGGAGGCAATCGGAATGTGGATTTTCCAGTTTATTAATTTTGTTTTATTGGCACCTTGTTTCCTCTCTTCCATACATAAGTCTGTGTCATATCCTAGAATAAACTTTTTTTTATTTTTTAAATTCTGTCGCAGTCAATTCAAAATCATTTCCCCTTGTTATGTAACCTATCAAGCGTTTTGTACTTTAGGGACTTCCTCAGGCGCATTCTCTTTAATTTTCGGTCACTTGCTGCCCTTTGTTTTTTGACATCTGGTAATTCGGAATATTATTCTTCAATACTGATGCATCCGAGTGACTTTTTACTTATCCTGATTCTTGACATGGAAAAATATTTTCCACGTAACGTGAATAAGACATGTCCAAAGGGTCTCAGGTTTTAGTTACCGACTCTCTTGAGTCCGAAGCAAGTTATTCCCTGTTTATGGTAAATTGGTATCAGTGTCGCTGTTTTCACCTTTTTTCTGTACGAAACATCAATTTTATATTTCAGTATCGGTGAAGTATCCTTGCTGCCACATTGTACCTCAAATTCATTCTTATTTCCATCCACAGCAATAGCAGACAACCAGGACTGGGAGATTAAAACTGCCCAGATGAATGCCAAATATGTGTATGAACCTCAGATTTGTCGATGTAGTCTCGTGTATAATTGACTTTTTGCCTGTATTTATGAAAGGATTTCGAATTTGAAGAAATCAATGAAGTCCTTGAATACTACCCACATGGGCATCATGGTGTTGACAAGGAAGGACGTCCTGTTTATATTGAAAGGCTTGGAAAAGTTGATCCTACCAAGTTAATGCAAGTTACAACAATGGATCGTTATGTTAAGTACCATGTGAAGGAGTTTGAGAGGAACTTTGTGGTTAAATTCCCAGCTTGTTCAATTGCAGCAAAAAGGCATATTGACCAAAGCACAACCATTCTTGATGTGCAAGGGGTGGTACGTGATCTTAACCTGTTGCACTTGACCAACCGTTCGAAACCTCTTATCTTCACAGCTCGGAAACGGGAAATGTTTTTCGCATTACTTGCACCATTATCTGGTCAACGTAAAGGTTTACTAATATGGAAAGAAGGATTTTCTTGTGGTTGTGCATAGGGATTGGTTTGATGAAGTATAAATGGGATGTCGGTCCGTTATTTTCCATCTGATTTTATTTCCTTTATAAATTTCAACATATATTTTTTCCGTAGGGACTCAAAAATTTCAACAAGGCCGCTAGAGATTTGATCGCACGTCTCCAGAACGTTGATGGCAATAATTATCCAGAGGTACATCTCCTTTCTTAGCTTAAAATTTATAGTGTGTGATAACCCTGCTAAACAGAAGATCTTTTTGCAAGACAGACATTGTATCGCATGTTCATCATTAACGCCGGTCCTGGATTCAGAATGTTATGGAACACTGTAAAATCCTTCCTTGATCCAAAAACCACAGAGAAGATCCATGTAAGTTTTTGTGTGTGTGTGTGTGTGTGTCCATTGAGTACAGAGTTTGATCTGAAATCAACCCAGTAAGCTGACATTTGGTCCACCAGGTCCTTGGGAATAAATTCCAGAGCAAATTGCTTGAAGTGATTGACGCCAGGTGAGCAGTTATTTCGAGAAAGCAGTAGAAATGTCAAAGATTAATGTTAAGATTTCTGGTAATGTGACGAGTCCTGGGAATTAGCGTCAAGATCTGCGAATAACGTCTTTGAAAGACAATCTCTTTTGCACAGATCAGGATTAAGATCAGGATTAGATACATTTTTATTGTCTGTAGTGGGCATCTGACGGCACGTCCTTTCTCATAGTGAATTGCCGGACTTTCTGGGTGGAACTTGCACATGTGCAGATGCAGGAGGATGTCTTAGGTCTGACAAAGGCCCATGGAAAGATCCCGAGATACTTAAGGTCCTTTTTTTATTTTCCAGCTTCCCTTTTTTAAGTCCACAACCACAGTGCGCCATCATCTTCTGCTTGTTCATCTTGCTTCCAAAAATGCCCAGATGGTTCAAAATGGCGAGGCAAAATGCTGTCGCAGGCAGGTCATGTCCTTTTCTGGCATGGATGAGAAGACGATTTGCGAAGATGAAATAATGTACCCTCAGGTGACATTCTTCATAGATTCTCAATCATTCTCAGTTTTTTTTGCTCTGAAGTCTGTTAACGCTAATGAGGGCAAGCATATGAATCATCTTTTATTCTTTTGGCCGAAGTGCCGTGACTCTTTCCGTGGGAAAATTATGCCGGATGTTGATGGCATGCGATGCCTATCGGAGAAAGTGCCACGTGAACTTATAGAGCACCCTCAGATGTCCCCTGTTCATGAAGAGGTATGTATGTATTCCTCGTTCCCTAAGACTTGCACATAATCTGCCTTTTTGGATTATGGCCTGAAGAGTCATTAATCTTGACCTCTGGACTCAATAATTTCATAGATTTAACCCATGCATCGATATTTTTACGAATTACTAATAATTTTCCCGACGAAATTTTGGGGCATTTAATGCGGTTTTTCTTTTTGGATCTGTGAATGGATGACAAATGAACGACGACAGGTTTATTGCTAGTACTATTATTTGTTTATGATTCCGCTCCATCTTTTCTTTAGTAATTCATGATTAAAGAAATTATCATTGATTTGATTCTTCTTTTTCCGACTATCTCATTAATCAGTCACGTCAAATTAATTTTTCATGAGCCCTCCTTTCGATGAACTGCAGGCGCAGACCTGTCGGGGATCCTTTCCAAGTTCTTATGAGTATGATGATTACATCCCAATGGTTGACAAGGCTGTGGATGCCAGCTGGAAGAAAGAGCTGCCCAATGAAAAGTTTGTCGCAGCCAACGGTACGATCTCTCCCGCCATATCTCATTTAAAGTAAATCAAAAACTGGATCTTGGGGTTCTAAAAATGGAAACATCGAGTTTATGAGTTGACCCAGTGTAGTTCCTTCACCTCCCATGGAGGAAGAAGCACCGTATGTTCCCGATATACGTGGAATGATTGTTAAAATAGCTCTTCAATGGTGTTGAATCTCGGCGGTCAACTGCAGGCGGTGCCTTCGCTATGCTAGATGCTTTCAAGGCGCCAGACGCGATCAGCAACCATATCCTGGCCGGAGTCATGGCCTTCGTCGTGGGTATCTTGACCATTCTCCGCGTGACACGCGGCATCCCGCGGAAGATCACCCACGCGGCCGTTGACTACGCAAACGTCTACTGCGCCGACACCATGGTCAAAGGGCAAGCTAACAATCACCGCCAGCAGCCTGGACCTGCTGCTCCTCCCGCCGAGTACGCCGCCGTTCTCAAGCGCCTTGGAGAACTGGAAGAGAAGGTGAGCGCTTTCGGCAAGAAGCCCGCCGAGACGACCCCTGAGAAAGAGGAGATACTAAACGCCGCCGTTCGCCGCATCGGCGCCCTGGAAACGGAGCTGGAGGCAACGAAGAAGGTACTACACATAGAGCAGGAATTTGCGCCGGAAAACGATAAATCTCGCTGATCAATTTATTATCTGATCGGCAACCATAAATGCACCTCGTTTCTAATATTGGAAAGTCAATTATCTTACGTCATCTTGTATGCATAGCTCGTCCATGAGGAGAGAGATTCTTCAGGGTCAACGGAGAATCATATTGACCCTGGTTGACGAGGGGAAGATTTTTTGCAGGCTCTGCAGGATGCTCTTGTGCGGCAGGAGGAGCTTCTGGCTGCTTTCGATAAGAAGAAAAAGAAGAAGAGCAAGCTGGTAAGCCAAGTGGAGGACGTGGGCTACTGCCACGTCTCCACTAATCCCTCCCTGACGGCCTGTTTTTTGCCGAAAGTCCTATTTTCGTGATCACGTTCAAATATTTTGGTGCTTTTCAATGAAAATGCCTCTTCAGTTGACCCCTCGTTACGAAATCCATTCGCGTTGACTCTTCGGGTTTTGACTTTGATAGGGTTTGACCCAACGGCTCTCTCTCTCTCTCTCTCTCATTCACTCTCACACACGCTCTCATGAGCAGGTCTACTATTCAATTAACTGAGTTTTCCTCGGTAGGGGGCCTGGGCCTCGCGTTGACTCTCTTACCCGGATGAACCCTAACAATGCTTGGGCCCTGTTCAGCCCGCTGACACAAATATTTCCGACAATCCATTTTATCAGTTCACTATGCCCATAATGTTTCATTTAATTAGTGGGCGAGATTGGTCATTTTGTATAGCTTATTTCTCATCTCAAATTTTTTATTTTGCAGAACCCATTCTGCTGGTGATCGGAGAGAGAGAGAGAGAGAGAGAGAGAGAGAGAGAGAAGGCTTCAATCGTGAGAAACCTTGTGACTATTACCTGTGCCAGCCATGCTCGACATGCTTCCCCAGCGTGTGTGTACTCGATGATTATAATAAACTCTTCCAAGGTTTTGATTAAATTCGACGTCAGCATGACTGTAATTATGTGTATTTATACAAATATATTATCCATGGCGCCATCCTCTCTCTCTCTCTCTCTCCCTCTGCCCATTCACGGAAAAAGGGTCCCTCTTGCTTTCTAACGGCTACTGCTGTGGTTCTCATACGCGGCAGGAAAGGGTTCAACGGCATGATCCTTGGCTCGTCTGAAACTGTGGCAGATGGGCGTCTGTCTTATGGGGGATCTTCGTCCCCTTCCTCGAAAGGGGATGAAGGTGTCTGCGAGTGCTTCAGTTCTTCAGCCCCCGCCGCGGAGCAACTTCGTATCTTTTCCTGTGGGAATGGTCGGGCCTCTCGTGCTTGCCGGACACCTCCTCCCGGGCTTAGCGGGGCCATTCAACATGATGCAGCCGAAGTTTAGTCGTAGAAATTATTCAGGTCAGAGATTCCCAGAATTAAAGAACAAGAGATCAAACCTCTCTCTCTCTCTCTCTCTCTCTCTCTCTCTCTCTCTCTCTCTCTCTCTCTCTCTCTCGCACGCTCGCTTCGGCATGCATATGAGAGAGCGAGAGAGAGAGAGAGTGAGAGAGAAAGAGAGAGAAAGAGAGAGACATCTGGCTCGGGAACAAAATTCAACACTCTAGTACAGAGACGGAGAAGTCTAGCTGGATACGAGAGAGAGGGAGAGACCCTGCTCGAGAACAAATATAGAACAGAGAGAGAGAGACGAGAGAAAGAAACCCAGCTAGAGAACAGAGGAACAGAGAAGGGGAGAGAGAGAGAGAATGAGAGAGGAGAGAAAGAAACCCAGCCCGAGGACAAAGGAACATAGAAGAGAGAGAGTGAGAGAGGAGAAAGAAACTCAGCTCGAGAACAAAGGAACATAGAAGAGAGAGAGAGAGAGAGAGAGAGAGAGAGAGAGAGAGAGAGAGAGATGAACGAGAAAGGCAAAGAAGATCCACGATGCTCGGTCATTGGTTAAGCACGCAACAAGATGAGCAGAAAGCTGGAGAAACGAATCGCTGAGCGCCGGGAACATGGCGAGCAGCTTCCTCACCGCTCACGCGTGGGGGATCGGTGCCCCATGAACACCAGGGCACATCACGGGAACGGGATCGCTGTAACTGTAGTCCTCTTCTCCAGCCGTCGCCATGTCCTCGGAGTTTCCATCTCTCCGAGCTACTCCGTCCGGCGGCCGTGCGTAGCTGCCGGCGACGGCAGCCGCCACCACCAACGCGAGGACGAACGACGAGTGCAACAACGCCTTCATGATGGGCCAAACGAGCTCCTTTCCCATCCTGCCCTCTCCTACGCAGGAACATGCCCGCCATGGAGACGCCTCACGCTTCATCAGTGAGCCGCCTACCTGGACATAAAATAAGGAATTCTTCGGGAGCTCTGATACCCATTTATTTTCAGATCCGCAGCACCCGAATCGCCGCGAAGCGATCGTCAGAAGGGCGAGACCAGAGACCTTGGAAAATTCAGGGTTTCATTCATCCTCACAGTCGCTCGAAGCTGAGCATCTTCTACCCGAAATTTACTAAAAACAGGAGCTTCCACCCCCCCCGGATTGACACAGCGAGGCGGAACGCATCCCATCACCAGCTTACCGGCTGATCATGCTCGTTGTATCGATGGGGTAATTATAGATGGAACGGAGGCCTCAAATGAGAGGCCGTTGAGCTTGCCCTGTTGGCTTGGTGACTTAAACGAGTCATTCCGACGGCGTGCGGGGACTTACCCTCCCAAGATACAATTTTTATCCATTTCCAAAGATAGAAAACCATACCCTTTTAGAAAACTCGAGCTGGGTATTTCGATCGTCATCATATGAGCACTCAAGAAATCCAGTTTCGGCTCACTTGATCAGAGAACAAGGAGACTTGAATGAACAGGTGGCCGTAGAGAATTCCACAAAAAGCTTGGTCAAAGCACATCGCCCTCCTCTCAAACAATGGCACATTAGGCACTGTAGAAGCTAACCCTACGAAGGATCAGATGATCCGCCGGCGTAGGTCATCTCTACAGTTTACAGCCCGCCTCCAGCGCAGGCGCCGATCATCCTCCGCGGGAATAACGACAATCTCCTGTGAGCCGCAGGGCTGATGGAAGCCATGATAACGGGGGCACTGTCTCTCAAATCGCGCTACTTGATCGGGCAATCCTCTGCGCTTCCTCCAAGTCCTTCAAGAACCTGCAGTTTTACCAAGAAATAGTAAGTCAAATGGTATGCTCCTCAAATGGATAGACTGAGGAAACACTGCCCAATCCGGTAACTTTCTCCGGAGGATAGATAAGAGAAGCCGAAGAGAGATTTTCTACCAGTAATATCGGATTAATGAAAAAATTCTGACCCCGTATTGCATTCATAATTATCTGCTCGCGCACCAAAAAATGGTATGGTTCTTGAGTTAACGTGGGCATATGAACAAAAGAGGCCAGAATCAACCCTAAATCCTTAGAAAGAGGCTAAAATAAGAACAAGCGGGGGCTACATTTGTAACCATAGAGAGAAGTTCAGTAAGAACCCCAGATCAACCCCAACCCCCTATCTTTAGAAGAATAAAAATTAAATTAAAAATGGCAAAATAAGGCTCCTGCCCATGGTAAAATAATAGACCAACTGCTCCACGCAGCCTCCACTGGGGCAAGGCATATGCAAACGTTGGCACCGAATAGTAAAAAGATAAAATAGGAGTAAAGTTCCTCTCTCAGATGGGAAATAATCTGCCTGAACACTACACCGTCGGTGAGTTTGATTAGTTTTATCCCATTCCCAGTGATAATGAGACACCAAGTGAAGTTCATTTTACCGCTACTATAAATGGTAAAAAGATGAGGGAAAGAAACCCTTTCCATGAACTATCTATAATACACTTGGAAACGTGATAGAGTTGGCAAACCAAGTTCATAAAATGATTAGAGACACTGGACATGGTTGAAGCAGATTGAGCATTAATGGATTCGCATGCTGACAGAGATAATAAACCAAGGGCAAGAACACAAAAAAAAAAAAAGAAAGGCAAAAAGGAAGAGGGTTCCCGCATTCAAGTAAAAATAAATGCAAAAAAGCATGCTTTACCGATTAGAATTTAAGATCACAGAACCACCAAGTATAAAACGAGTTCCCGTGTTGGCAGCATTATGCATGGCCACAGCACGAGCCTCCTCGAATGTTGTCCCACCAACTATAAAAATTACCACATCCGAGGGCCTGCATAAGACGTCAGCTGCTTAGCTACATTGTGCTGAAGCGATGTAGTTCAACTCCCCCAGTCACTTGGGATCAAAAGTGAGATTAAAATGAAATCAGTTTTGCAATCTAAGAGACGATCAGCAGTCAAACCTGCCCTGCTGAAAGTGGTTCCCAACAAATGGGTAGTCTACATCGCGCAGTCGTCCCTTGGTTATGTTTTCCATCGTTTGAAAGAGAAGTGGCTGATGCTGAGTGTACACATTCTCAACCCCCTAAATGGAAAAAGGGTATAATGATTAGAAAACCGAAATCTTCAAAGAAGAAACTGGTTTTATTCTGCACACACCTTGAGGCCACGAGCCATGTTGCGGGCGAGACTAAGAAGGTCACGGTTTCCATACAAGTCGCCGGTTCGCTTGTCAACTCCAGCTTGCTTCAATAGGAATTGAACGATCTGTCGCACAGAAACCATAGACTATAACTATTTAAAACCTATGAGATTCCATAAATGCTAAAACGGCCCTTTTCACCACTTTTGGGCTACTATGTCAAAGGAACAAGAGATTCAATCTGAATCTGAAATCAAACAAACTTGACCCTAATCCACATGATTTCGAAAACAGGCATGATAATTTTCCACTATTTTCCATTCGATTTTATAGAGACACCAGAGCGCAGAGAAGGTTCACATGCTGCCATCATAACTGATCCAGTGGTTTACTTCTTGTTTCTCGAATTGGAAAAGAATGGCAGAAAAAAAATGTATGTATACAGCCATCCGTAGTCCAGGTGGACAGCGACAGTTTCATTGTCTAAAACTGGGAGATTTCAGGTCTATCTGATTTCACTGCTAAAAAGCGTCGTTATATAAAGTCTTAAATGAATTCTACTGCTGCAAGATATGGAGAAAAAATGCTTCATGGCGTAAGGCAGGTGTCAAAGTAGGAAACGTAATCCAAACGCAAAAAAAAAGATATAGAATAGGAAGTCAGTTTAGTTACTTTACACCAGATTTATACTTCGCAGATCGTGAAGCAAGCTTGTTAAAGAGCTGCATCAGTTGAACTGGGCTTTCTTTCTCATATCGCAAAGCATATAACATCACTAGCCTGAGACTGTCGACATCAGAAACAGTTTCATCATTCAGAAGATTGGTGACAGCCTGCAGGAAGATAAACAGAAAGAAAGATTTTTATTTAACGTATCTGCTGAAACGGCTGAAGAACTGGGCTGTAAGCAACAATTCCCAAGAAGAAAAAAGACAATCGGAACAAAAACAAGTTATGGATCAACTATGGAAAAGAAGCCCGTAGACAAGATATCCGTATTTGTCCAGTAATTTGAAAAACT
The DNA here is from genome assembly GCA_024713555.1 of Spirodela polyrhiza. Classification (NCBI taxonomy): domain Eukaryota; kingdom Viridiplantae; phylum Streptophyta; class Magnoliopsida; order Alismatales; family Araceae; genus Spirodela; species Spirodela polyrhiza. The sequence goes on along the minus strand of CM046533.1, from coordinate 3,345,247 downwards.
GCACATATCCATAATACACATACATACATGCAAGCATGCATCCATATATATAAATATGTACATATGTTTATGCGAAAGCATTCTGTACTAGCACATTTCTGGGAATGTATCCGACCCGTTGGATGCTCGCATGTTTCACATTGAAATTGCTCACTCCTGTAGACTCAGGAAAATATTTTTTTCCTTTTACTACCATAGTTGATCGATAAGATACATATTTTCCTGTATACATCAACTGAGCATTATTTAGGACTGACCGATTGACATTAATTTTTTTTATAATAGTGTCGCCAACGGGTTGAAGCAGCCTACTATTAACTATGCTTGGATAAATAAGAACTATAAATAAAATTACGCTCCACCACTCCAACACAGCGAATAAAGAGACTGACTTTAGCTGGGCACCCCTGCTGGGCAACCTGGGCCAGAACAGGATCCATCTTTTCTTCACACTATAAGAAGCATGAAAATGAGCAAAAAAGGGAAATACGGCGGAACATCATCGTATACCCCAACCCAGGCACATGCTATCACGCCACATTCTCACTATTAGTATATATTATTTTTGTGCTGATTATTCCTTTTTTATGTTAGGCACAGTTATTCAATTTTCCAGATCGTGTGTCCATTATCGTACAACGCAGATAGTCATGAAAAAAAACTACAAACTTTGCAAATTTAAAGGGAGATAATGTAAGGTTGCCATTTCAGCAAAAGAGTCTGAGGAAATTGCAATACCTCAAAGGCTGCAACCTGACCGCCATTACAAGCCAGCTCTTGCTCTACTTGGGAAACTAACATAAGCTTTCGCTCTTCTACAATTCTACTCATTTCTGTAACCAACGTCACATGCTTTGAGACATTTCCGTGCATCTTTCTGTACTCCGGGTAGTTGTCAACAAACTTAGCCATGTCCTCTATTAATTAGAAAACTGTTCAGTACTGGTCAACCATAGAAGTCCATCCAATATATTGGTGAAATGGAATGGCATCATGCATTTATTTTCTGATAGATGAAATATAAACACCAGAATCCCTGTGTTTAAGCGCGCTGACAGAGATAGAGAAACCACCTTTGAGGTGGAACAGAAAATGAAAATCAAGGGAAGACGAAAAGTAATGAAGTCTGATACAATGCATTAATCTATCTTTTAGAGTACCTGGACAGAGAGAAATGCATTAATTTCCAAGTGGACCATAAGCGATGGGAGGAGACTCATTAACTAGACAGAGAGCGACGCCAACGCTGGTACAGAGTCACTAGATAGTAGGGCACTTTTGGGAGCAAAGGAGATAGGGCATTCTCATGCATCACATAGAACAACTAGTTTAAGGAAAAAAAAAAGACAATACGTATATACCTATTGTCTGAATATTCTGGTTACTCTTGGAAACCTGCTGGAATTCATCCACCATTCTCTTGATGTTCATTCCAAGATCTCCAAAATTCTCAAACATGTTAGCCTTGAAAAAGCCATCTTGCTCTGATGAAAGCACAACTTCCTGTCATATAAAATAACACAAGCTATGTAATACGTTTTTTATTGAAAAAATATAAAATTGATACGTATCACAATTCAGATGACGCATTTTTTAATGAAAAACAGAAGACAACCTGTTGATCCTTGGGAACTTTCCCAACAGATCTCAAGTCCACTTTATTGTCCTGAATACCCAGGAGTTCATGGACCATGGCCTGGAAAATGGCATAGGTAAATCCATTAAACATCAAATTCTGGGCAAAATATAAGCATCATGGGTACCAAAAGTGTTATGATAGAAGTACGTCTAACCACACCTGGTAGGTCCATTGATTGAGCAATGGCGTAACAGGATCATCTCTCCTATCAACAATCAACAAAAGTGGAGAAATTTCTGTTCGTCTGAAGTCAAATAGCCCACTTTCATGCTCATACATAAGTTTCTGAAATAATTACCAGAAAGGAACTTTAAATCAAAAGGATATCGCACGAAATTACTGGCATCACCATATAAAAATAATATCTGCTAAGTAAAACACAAGAATCCCCTTCCAAGCATCTATGCTATACAACCGTTAAAGGAAACGAGTTCCAAAATGAATCTGCACCTAGTTCTAATTTTAGTTTATGGAAAAATTCAAAGAAAGTACTATTTGACGCCATAGAAGAATACTATCCAAGATTAATATCTTCTAAGGGTAGAGTGAAAATCATTACAAGATTAAATCCTAAAAAACATGGAGGATATAAATATTTAATCTTGACATGTGCACATGTCTTTATTATGCTCACCGCACTTTCTTGAGCAATTCTTTTTGCAATATCAGAAGTACGCTGATAACGTATGACAGGTCGGCGCTTCAGTGCCAAGAAAAGTGCAGAAATACCATCAACTGCTTGATCGCAAAAAATTTGTGAACTGTGAGGTTCTACGACCGCAGGAAGCATGTATATGTGATTCAACTTCACATTTAAAGTGAAGTGATAAGGATCAATAGCACAAAAATCTGCATAGAATTCCTGAAAATAAGAATCATTATTTTTAGGTCAGAAACAAACAAAGCATAATGCCCAAACGATATGCAAAACGTCATAAAGATTCTCTACAGAACATATCAAGAAAAGGTACACCTACCCTTTCTTTTTTTACAGTGGGTTGTTGGATGAAAGTTCAGAATACTGGGAAACAAGAGCTCCAGCCTAATGATACACTGCATTTAGATAACGACTCATTTTCTACTCTTTGAAATAAAACGGCATTCCTGGGGATGCAAATGAGCATGTTTTATCCTTCCAAGTATCATCAATAAGCCAACTGATTTACAATGTCAATGTCAAGGCCGCTCCCCCATAACAAGATTTAGATGAATAAAGCTGATCGTCAAGATAACACAACAGTTCAGCATAGCAGATATGAGTACTCGAGAACTTTCTCAGGATTTTTTTATCAGTGATGGTATGCTACGAAATAATCCCCTCTGTATACAAGTTTCTCTAATATCTGTCTTTAGTAAGTATACTCTGATTCATGGATTCCAAATATATGACAACAAAAAGCTTCATGAGAGTTTCTATATAAATTTTCCCAACATGTCACATGATGTAGCGTACCATCTATTAGATCTTTGAGCCATCGTGATAACAACAACAAATACAATATGTAGGAAAGAAAGAAAGACGATTCGCATTGCATTTTTCCATGCTACATAAAGTCTCAGGTGCCAGATGTTGCCAACAGGATTACTGATTTTCGAAGAGATATTAAAGCAAGAGCTAAGATAGACGGGGCGGCATCCACTAAGTTAAAAAAGAGACATAGACAAGTACAGCGCCATGAGCAGGTCACCAAGGGGAAAAATGTCACACCCTCTTCCAACTAGTCTATGAAAGCAAGCTCACAGAACCTCGGGAATATGGGCACCCAACCTCTAAACAAGGCAACCATTTTACATTTGGCCATTTGGTACAACTTAGAAGATAGGTGTTCACGAACCTCCCTCAACCTAAAAGATCAGTACACAAGGCGACATGTAAGAAAACATTTGGAAGCACTTGTCAACATTTAAGAGATAACTTCTCGTGTCATTCTAATAAGAGTATGTCAACACCGTTTCCCAAAAAATTCATCACATCAAACCCATAGAGATTGCACCTCCATATCCAATAGTGTCTATTTCCAGCTTTCCTTTCCAAAAGGACTATCTAGAACCTAAGCATTTACCCATCATAGGTTCATGACTACCAACAACGTCAACAACAGACAAGTCACAGCAATGGAACTGGTTAATTTAAGATCCATCGAAAACTGTGCTCTCTAAAACACGACTATGGAGGGGCAACTTCTATTGCATCCAATGCCTGAGTGTCCAGCGGTGGAAGACCCCAGTTCCTCGTTTTTCCCAGTTAAAAAAAATGACAATTATCGTGAAGCCTTTTTCTTCATTATGAATTGAAAAATATTTTTCAGTCAATTCTTTGCATGATACTACAACATAAATTCATCAGATAACATTATCGGGAGAAATTCTATGAAACTAAGTGAATTAAAGTCGACCGGAATCATCTGGTAATTTAAGAATTCTCCATCCATAAACACAAATACTAGACGATAACAAAGGTACAAAGAAATTAAAATCGCAAGGGAATACAGCCAACAAAGAATTCAATGTCATCATGTGGGTTGTAGATGTTAATTATTTCGCGTAGCACAAAATTAATTAGATGCTTGATACATATTCAATAAAATTCTTAATTTCTAAAGGTTGACACACATGGACTGAATTTTTCAAAGAGAACTAGTCGAAGTAAATCACCTGAACTTGCTGAACAACTTCCTGCTCATCTGAATCAGCAAGAACTTGGATTTGAGTAGTCTTCAAGATGTTGGAGAAGACTGAAAAAAAGATGAAGGAACGATTTTTTTAAATAAAATCGGAAATCCACAGCATTATTTAAATGATAGCAAACATAAATAATATAAACATAATCCCCAGAACTCACAGAGATGATACTCTCCAAATCGTGGGTTGGCTAATTGCCGTCGCAGGTGTTGAATGTTCTCTGAAGTTGGGCGAACGAAGTAAACTGCTTTTAGATGAGACATGGGTTCCTTTGACATGGAGTCCAATAGTTCTACCAAAAAAACCTCTTTCTGAAGCAGTTCTGATTGGGAGTATACGACACTCACTATGCTAACCTGCACGAAGCAAACACAAACATAATCATTCAGCCATCAATATCTATGATACTGTTCAAAAGTCATTATAAATATGAGAAAATGACAAGAATACAGACTTCCTGACAAGAGAAATATTAAAAATAAATATAGTATTAGAATAATGATTTATTAAAGAGAATCAGCTGAATTAGAATAACGTTGGACTCCATGTTAGCAAGGAGGGCATTTGTATCTGAACAAGGATACATGTCTGACATCTTGATCGATCTGGAGAAGCAGAATAAGATCATTCAATCCCAGTCCACAATCCAATATTTGTAATTTTAATCTAAAAGAGGCAGGGCAACATCAAAGAAACTTTCCAGAAGTAATTTTGCATTTGGTAAGAGTTAAATTTTGCTTCTTCCTCAACCAGAAGTTGGTACAAAAAAATAATAATAATCCAGCAATGTTAACTCAGGGACAGTATTGGGATTTTTTTTCTGAATTGAATGAAGGCATGTTCTTGGGCATGTTATGTAGCTCTAAAATGTATCAATGTTTGATGGATTCTCTAAAGCTCATTATTTGCTATATTTGCCATATTCTTAGCAAAAAAATATAATTTGAATGATGAATTCCAATTTCTTTCTTTAAATGATTCCAGATGGCAGAACAGACATTAAAAAAAGAGAAACTGAATTGACGATGGGGTTAAGCTTTGCTAAATGTTAAGTCCATCATTTTATTTTGTAGGCTAGAAGAAAGGGTTTAAAACACTACTAGTTTTAGTTATATCTTACTCCATTCATTTTCCGTCCCACCACATCTACCATGGAAGCAAGATACTGTTACATCAACACGCATGTTGAAAACAAGCGTCAATAATTTAAAATATCCACCATAATTCCAAAAATTCATCGCAGTATTCCTTGGAGACAAGTCTTTCCCACGTAAATGGTAGGGATAAGAGTCGTAAAAGACAGTATAAGTTCAATAAAAGGAACTCCATGTTCCACGTAGGCACAAAATAAGAATAATGGCGTCATACTAATTTACCCAAAAAATCAACAGAAACCCTTTTAAATTTATCATGATTTCTACTTGAAAAAACACATATTTACCATGATGTGAGCTGTCGGTGTGCTCCATAAAATCCCCAATCCCCATTGTCAATCATCCACTTAGGTACACAATATGCCAACGGCTCCATGAACGAGATGGACTTTATTTTTTCTCCAAAGGCACCCTTTGTTGGTTTCACCCAAATAAACCACGACATTTTTTTCCAACAGAGACCCCAAAATATCTTGCAGCCTTGTGAAAAGGGAGTCGTACTTCGTAAATACATCCTTGAGGGACCACAATTAGACTGAGAAGTTGGAGAGGTCACTTTGCGTCAAAGGAATCCATAGAAGGATGACTTAATATTTCCATAGGTGTACTGCAAATAAAACCTGAAGGATTACCGCTGAATCCAAAAATACGTCTTAAATACTTTCACCTAGGACAAGGAAGACGCTACTATGTCTAGAGAGCAAAGTAGCATTCATGTCAACACATGTCCAGCCCCTCTTTGCCAAAATTTGTTTACTTACAGAATGCCCTCATTACAGGACTGAAATTTCGCAGGTTATTCCATCACGTTATTACGGAAGGTCTTTTATGATTAGAGATTGCACTTTTTTATCATTAAAAAAATTTGAACGAGGGACCAGATATCAAAGACACCCCCCCCCCCCCCGAACAGCATGCCATTGCCAGGGAGTCCCTGAAATCGACGATGGATAAATGAATTGCATCCATTTTAAAGGAATTTTTTTCTAGAATCACGAAAATTCATGAGCAATTCAATTATTTCGGCAATTCTAATAAAAAAACCGCCCGAAATATAGGAATGGATCCTTCAGAAGAATCCAGGATCAGCAGCTATCTACTTGGATATAAAACGATAAATATTGATCAGGATGCAAAATCTCTCAGAAATAACGAGCATAAGCAGACATCCACGGCCGTACCGTCTGCGAGTCAAGCACGAGCACCTTCATGCCCGAAATGTCCTGCAGCATCCGCCCCACGTAGTCCCGAGCCACAGAGACCAGCACCATCTCTTCAAGATCGAAGATCCACCACTAGGCTCAATCGATCTAGGCTCGTCCCACTGCTCTCTTTCCTTCGAGGAGGCCCCTCGTTCTTCGTCGACGAGAACCCACCAAAATCACCGGCGAACGAAACTTCCAACGGGCCCGGTCACCCAAGATCCGATTCCATCCCACCCGAAATCAGAAACGGGCACCGCCTCTCCGTTAGGACCTCCGTCGAACGCCGGCCGTTCCGTTAGACCCAGCGGCCAGCAAAACCGCTCGACACGGTTCCGCGGAGCGGGTCAGGCAACGGGTCGAAAAAGATACGCGCGGCCGGATCGCACCCTCCTCCGCCCGTGCCGCCTGTGCCGCCCGTGCCGCCCGTGCCGTTCTCCACCTCCGCTCACCAGTGCCGTTCCGCGCTGCGTCGCACCAGGTCGCGCCCTCCTCACCCGCGCCATGTGCCGTTCTACGCTTCGTAGCGCGGCGTAGCGCGGTGGATGGGCCATCCTGATTAATTTATTATCTGATAGTGTAAACTCAATTATCTCACGTGGTCTTATATACAGAGCTCCTCCATGAGAGAGCTTCTATAATTTTTGTCAACAGAGAAATCAGCTTGAATGGTTGACAAAAGGGAAATTTTTTTGGTTGACAAAAGGGAAATTTTTTGGTTGACAAAAGAGATCATTCCTGGTTGACAAAAGGGAAATTTTTTTGCAGGCTCTGTAAGAGCCTTTTGTGCGGCAGGAGGAGCTTATGGCTGCCGTCAATAAGAAGAAAAAGAGGAAGAGCAAATGTTACAAAGGAGATGTTGTATTGAGCCTAGCTGGAAGGAACCTATGAGAGAAAAGAAAGGGGAGGGAAAATGAAGGTGGAGGTAAATAGTAAAGCAAAACCATATTTTTGTTCACATTGGAGTAATGTATTTATAAGGAACTACACGTGTGTGAATACTTAAGACGCCCCCTCAAGATATATGGTCGTCTCAAGCTGCGACTTAGACTTGAATTTGATCTTGCCATAGTTCAGTTGGAGCCTTAGACTTTTACCTAATGTATGCCTTATTAATTATTATTTTAGTTTTTTACTTAGTCAATTTATGTACCCCCGTAATTATAGTGGTTAATCAACATTATCTAAAAGTTTAATATGAAATAAAAATAAAAATTGGATAAAAAATTATTTAAAAATAATTGATTACAAAAAAATATATTTAAAGAAGACTATATGATACATATATAAGTGAATAAGCTGCTCTACAAAACATCATCTTAATTGTTCATCCAATGAAACAATTGTGGACAAAGGAGGGATGCAAATAGAAGGGGCGTAAGGGAGAGAGAGAGAGAGAGAGAGAGAGAGAGAGAGAGAGAGAGTCCTAGCCCTTGACAAGGGAGTGAGAGATAGAGAGGACAATTGCGCAATAGTGAGGGGGGCAAGGGGGAAGAGATAGGAGAGAGAATCCAATCATGACCAATCATCAATAGAAAAACTGTGATTGAACTAAAACAATAATCATTTCATTCCACATGATCATCAATTTCAATCTTGGTCTAGTCAACTTATCACTCTAGTCATGAGGGTTGATCCCTAGTGATGAGGTTTGTCAATTGATGTTGAGAGCAAATATGGAGAAGCTTGATGAAATTATATGTTGTCTCGGATGAGGTCCTAATCTATTTCAATGTGTTTTATATGCTCACAAAATGTTAGGTTGTGTCATGTAGATGGTCACTTGATTGTCACAAAATAAAAGAGTTGTAGAAAAAAGATCAATGTGAAAATCATGTAATAAGTACCATAACCAAATAAATTATATAGTTGATGCTGTTAATACATGTTATTTAAACTCAATGGAAGATTTATATGTAGTAGATTACTTCATTATCTTCAATGACACAAGAGAATCACTAAGAAAGATGTAGAAACTAGTAATTATCTTGTGAGAAATCAAGACAAGTAACCTAGTATGCATATGAGAAGACTCAAAGTTATAGGGAAGGTGAAGAAGAAAATAATATGCCTCATATAGGAGTGAACTTTAGGTAACAACGTAAATAATGTGTTACTTAGAGATGGGGTTAATGAGAAATTGGTTATTAATTTACTTAAGCAATAGACTACAATAGTAATGTGAAGTCTACATAGTGTCAAATAAGATAAGCAACTAATAAGACTAGTCAACATTGGGAGGCATATGTAAGTCGTGATCATGTAGTATTATTGAGTGGCTGACATGAATCTATAAGAATGTAATATTTCAAATTATATAAATCTTTCAACTTAATATCTAAGTTGAAATAAGATGTTAAGAAATAAAGGGGTATTTTGATTGTTTGCATATTAGGGTTTGTCCTTATTTAAGGGATAATATGTTGTGAGGGAGAAGGAGAGAAGTTCAAAGCCAGAGCTCTTCCCCTCCACCTCTAGGGAAGAGTTAATGGATTATCTAGGGTCTATTTAGTGAGAGGTGACATCAATATAAGAAGGCTTTTTAATGAAGATGTTATTATAAAATAGTCCATGCTAATGAAAATAAATTGTAGTGATAGAGATGTAATTTGCGTAAATAAGTTAAAATATTAGATAAGGGTATATTTACTTTTAAGGAGGATAAGGGAATGCTTAAATCTTCAAGTTGGGACTTGAAATCTGATGTCCTAATAATAGAGGACCAAAATATGATAAGTCTTAGATCCAACATGGAACTCACAAGTCATGTACCTTCTATACTTTCACTCAAATAAGCTCTTATATCATGTTACATAGGAGATGTGGGTGCATTGAGTCTAGTTTGAGGGAATCTATAAGAAAAAAAGGGATGAAAAAGGAAGGTAGATACAAACAATAAAATGAAACCCTCACTTTGTTTGCAATAGAGCCATATATTTATAGGGAACCACAAATGTCTGAGTACTTAAGATCAAGTGAAGAATGTGAGCTACTACTACGACTCCACTAATTCCTTCTTGACTAGCTATTGTCGTTGAAAGTATTACTTTTATGATCATGTTCACATATTTGGTGTTTTTCAATGAGAATGTCTCTCCAATTGATCATATTAAGAAAATACTCATTCTAACTCTTCATGCTTCGACTTTTATAGGGTTGTCCTAGATGTTGTCCTCTCTCTCTCTCTCTCTCTATATATATATATATATATATATATATATATATATATATCTTAGATACCAGTAGGATAGAATCTATAAAAAACATAATTTGAGATAAAATGAGAAATATGTCATGTAAAATGCCCAACCTCAATCAACAATTTAATGAAACATCAAGGTCATAGTGAAATAATCAAATGCATTATAATAAATATTTGGGTGTAGACTTGGCTATCTACTTGCACTAGACAATATATATATTATATTTCAGGCTTTGATTGTGAGAGCCTTGATGTTTATTATTTGTGTAAGCCATAGTTAACATACTTTTAAGTCACAGTGTTGCAGTGGATGATATCAAGATGCCGGTTTAAATCTACAAAGCACAAAACTTTAAGAAGAGATTAACTTTTGAATATGTAGAACTAGAGTCTTCAACCCTTAAATCCACATAGGGTTGATCTTAAATTCACTAGATTAATGAGACTTTTGAATCTATAAAAGGGCACTTAAATTCACAAGCAAAGAGAGTATAAACTCATATGAGAAAAAAAAATAATTCATACTATTTTTGTAAAAAGTTGTTTGTCTCATGTTATAATGGGAGTCCTTGTATTAGGCCTAAACAGCAAATGGGACACCCTCATAAGGAGAGTTTTAATAAGATATTGGGGACACAATATGACTAACTCTGAAATTTCCTGAAATGAGACGTGAAAAATTATGAAAAAAACTTGAAATAGACTACTAAAAATATCTAAAATATCTTCTACTAGAAAAAATACAATAATTTTTCAAAAGTAATCTTTTATGAGTTTGTTGGACCCAATTAGCTACTAGACTCATCTTGAACATTACTCTCTTCAATTTATAGGTTATGAGCTACATCACTTCACCAATATTTTGTATGCCACGCTTGCAATAAACTCTTCTAAGATTTTGATTAAATGCAGTACCAATATTACTATATTTATGTGTATGTATGCAAATATATTATCGACATCACAACTCTCTAACTATTCAAGAAAAAGGCCCCTCTTTATTTCTAATGACTAGTACCATGAGTTGCATAAACTGCTGCAGGAAAGGAATCAACACCATGATCATTTCCATGTTTAAAAGTGTAGCCTATGGGCGCCTCTCTTTGGGGATCTCCCTCACTCAAAAGGGGCCGAGTATTTCTTAGAAAGCTTGAGTTCTTCAGCCCCCACCGCAGTGCAATTTATTGGCAGCAGCCATTCTAGTCCATTATGTCAGTCCAGCCGACCTGGTCCAACCAAGTTCCTAATGGAAGTCGACCCATTTGCAGCAATCCGGTCCGGACCGGGCCCAAGCAGCTGCAGTCACCGTCGCCCACCGCCCCAATTGACGAGATGGGGAATTAGACCGTTAAGTATATTATCCATTTTTATTGGAATCAGATCATGAAAAGGGCCCTACACAGGAGCCCGGTTTCCTCAACACTATACAAGCATCCGAAGCCCTCTCTTGAGTGGGCCCACTGGTCCTTCACCAGCAGAACTTCTTCTTCTGCAGAGAGTCAAGAGGTCACGAGTGAGGGGAAGCTCCAATCCTGAAGACCATTCAAGAAGAAGCATAGAACTGGAAGGGAAGAAGGAGATGGCGTGGGGGGGCATCCCTCCTCCTTACCTGGAACTTGGCATATTCTTGGCGATCTATGTAGGCCAGGAGGTCCTCCTGTGTCACTAGAGCTTCGTACAGAGCCTGGCAGGGTGGGGTGAATCAATAAAACCCAAATGAAATGATCCAACTATTAAGAACTGCCAAGATCAGGGTCGGAATGGGCCAAAATAAAGTCCAGAGAATACGATCACCGAGGCCAATATGAACCAAGATTTCGATATTTTAAAGATGTAAGTGGATCTTGGAGGTGATACCTTCTTAGTGGAAATAAGCTCAGCTTCCAGAGCATCCACACGGCGAACAGCAGCATTGAGCAGCTCCTCCTTGTCCAAAGGCATCTCAGACGGCTTGGCTTGCAGGGCGTCAACCTTCTCCTCCAGCTCCCTCAGCCGGGTCAGAACAGAGGAGAGGAGATCTGCTTCCGAGAATCCAGGAGCGGGTGAGGGGGGGCGGGTTTCCTCCTTGGACATTGGGTCAACCACAGAGGTGGGATCGCGGCGGTCGGTATCAGAGCTCCCAGATGGTTTGCTTGGAAGCCTCTTCGTTGCAGAGCTGGTAATTGATTGAAGCCATGCATACACAGTCATGATAAAGGCGATGAAGAAGGCGATCACTTGCCCTCGGATCCCCTGGGGAGGCTTGTGGTTGTCAGATGCGTGATATGTCCCTGGACATTATTAGTAAATTTTGACGGTAAGTCAACGTGAGAAAATAGTATGAAGGATGGACGCCATTGTCAGCAAGCTCTACAACGCGATAATGAGCGAGACCTGTGACGGAAGGTAGACGTTTTCCCAAAGATTCCTTCTTCCATCCTGAGTCTACAGCCTTGTCCACCATGGGAACATCGTACTCCGAAATGCCGCCTCCTACTCTTGCTTTCACATTGATTTTAGCCTGCAGTTTGCACAATAAAAATAAAGAAATGAGTATCTCGGCATTGATAAAATTAAAATATATTATAATGACATGCAAAGAATATAGTGTCCATGACTTATAGGGAAGGAAACCAATTGACCTTGATATATGGAAACCAAACTACCCTAACCATTTTAACTGAGCTCCGTACTTGGGCCATTGAAATGCAGCCAGATTGAAGCTAACAGAGAGGTCCATTTGGTAATTATATTAATTAATCTCCAAAAAAAATATAATTTTCTACGATCCTGCTTTAATGAAGCCATTTTCGGAAAACTAACCAGCCCGTTTATACTTTAGTAGTCAGCTGATAGCCGGGCTGAAAAGGTCCATGCTGAAATCTGAACGGCTTCAGTAATTATACAAAAAAGTTAAAGAAAATTACCTACCCTCTTTTCTATGCCAATTCCTTATGTTTCATTGAAGACGGACAATTTTTATAAGAAGAGAAAGCATACACTGCAATGCAAGATACTGAATCATTCAGAAAATCTAAATACCTCTTCACGAACTGGGGTCAATCGAGGATGAGGCATGAAACCCCTGGGTGCTTTTGGGGAGGTCACATCCTCAGCTTCTGATCCAGACTCAGCAGTTGATGTATCACCACCCTTAATCTAGATGCAAAAAGAAGGATTGCAATTCATTTAAACATAAGCAACTAAAAGTGAAACCCACCCAAATAAAATATTTCTAGCCTGAAGAAATATCCTCACCACTGGGTATTGTGGCTTAGCATACGCAATAATCTTGCCCTCGCTGTTGGACACAGTCACAATCTGCCGTGCACATTGTGCTTCGCCATTGAGAATCATCTATCCACATAAGTAACTGCATTAGTAACAGAGTCTAAATTGCAATGATAAATATATTATTATACAGCATAATGCTAGTAAACAAGCAGAGAGACCTTCAATATATCAGGATCCCGCCATGGACCTTTATCTGATTTAAGGCAACCCCCCTGCTCCACACAAGTGCAAGTACCACCAAGGAATTCTGGCAGTTCACTGCAGAAAGTTGAGAAAGTAGAAGAATGAGCATTGGCGGAAATCACAATGAAAGTAGACCTTAATGGGAATAAGAATTTCAACAAGGAAAATCAACATATAATTACCAAGGATCGATTATCTCAAGCAATTTACTTTGGTACCTGTTTCCAAGAACCTAAAGGGAGAGGAGACAAAAAAGTATGTGACCAACTAAAAAAAAATCACAAAACACTGAGAAACATAAGAACCGGAATGAACTCTCTTACGTGAATCTTCGAGGTAGTTTTGGGGTCAAGAAAAGACTTCACAGTGTTCCATAGTAGCCGAAAACCAGGTCCCGCATTGATGATAAACATCCTACATAACGTCTAAGACGAATAGATTATGGTTTAGACCATATTCACCGATTTTTCAGTGGTTCAGTACTCATACAACAAGAGTCAGTCCTTACTTCCGGATAGTTGTCTCCATCAATCTTCTGCAGACGCATGAGGAGTTCTCTGGCAGTCTTACTCAAATTTTTCAGTCCCTGCATAAATGGCACATGATATTGGCAATTGTGCAATCAAAAATTGCAGCATCTAAAAGGAAGTGATGCATAGCAGAAGGAGGGAGGGAGGGAGAGAGAGAGAGAGAGAGCAGCGTACCACGCCATGAACATCAAGAATCGTTGTACTTGAATCAATGTGCTTCTTTGCAGCAATTGAGCAAGCTGGAAACTTGATCAAGAAGCTCCTCTCAAACTCCCTAACATGATACTTTATGTAACGATCCATGGTTGTCACTTGCATGAGTTTCGTGGGTTCCACTTTTCCCAATATTTCAATGTAGACGGGCCGCCCCTCTTTATCCACACCATGATATCCTTGAGGATAGTACTGTAGAACTTCATTTACTTCACTGTATTCGAAATCCTGAAACAACAGAATAACGGTATACAGAGTGGTCACAAGAATATATATATAAATAATGACAAGAGGTGGGGTTAGATTTGCTATGATAACTAGAATGATGCCAGTACGTCTGGGAATAACAAGAAGAATAATTAGAAAGCAAGAATAAGTAGAGAATACATGTACGTTCACCATGAAAATGAATTCTACTCTAAGCCTTCACTAAAAAACATTAGCGAAATACACATTGGCACTCATTCGAGGTTTCATTAGACGAGTTTGCTGTGAAATCAGCCAGCTAAGAATGGTACACAAATTCGACTATAAACAGATTTCTTCTCAGTTGAAAATCACTCTTCTACCTAACAGTCTTGGTTCTATTAAATTGGTTTTGTTCCTAGGATGCGTTCAAGAATTTGTGAAACCACTTCTAACGAGTACCCAATACTGGAATGCCTAGAAGATATTACCAGAGGCAATAGTTTGCATTGCCGGGAACTGTTACAAAAACGAATTGGTGCACTGTTACATATGGCATGCTCTACAACTGCAAGCCCAGACTAACAGATGACAAATATTTTTACCTCAATAATTGTGTCAACGCCAAAGTCCTTTCTCCACTGAAGCATTTCAGCCCACATGTGCTTCGCTTTCTCAACATCAAATTTTCGTGCTTTCAAAAATCTGAATTTTAAAAGTAAAAAAAGTCAGAAACTGGGGATTTTGTAACTTCTCTGGAAGGCTATACGACATTTCTATTCACAAACTGGTCCCACCAAATAAGATAAGAACAAAAAAAAGCTGGGCGAAGCTCCTCAGTTGAGAAAGTTTGTCTGTTCGAAATTCAACCCACAACCCATAGACGCAGGGGTAAGGAAACTACAAAAACAAACAGTGAAAAATATTTTCAGCCTCACTTAACATTGCACACAGAGACTAAGATCATATATATGTTTGAGTCGGAGGAAGGGAGTCGTCTTTAGGAGTTCCAATCCCCAACATTGAAATGGATAACCTGATATAATGTTAAATCGTACTGTCTTCATCCAATTCTGAATGAATCACCCAGAAAACAGCCAATCCACGCGAGGATTGAAGACACGATCCATACCAGAGGAATCCAACTACTAAACAGAGCAAAAGAAATCCTGGATCAGCCAAAATGAGTTTTAAAATTAGCTGGTTTGGCCATTTTGATTCTCACCCCAATCTGGATTGGATCAGGACTGGATGCGATTCAACATAGATTTTCACGAAAGTTCACAACTTTTCATGGAGATCTAATGAACAAACGATGCTTATGGGCATCAAAAATCGTCAACTAGGCATTAATTTAACCAATGAAATAAAGAATGCAACATTTCCGGCGAAAAAAATCAGCATTGGTACAGATATAAAATGAACCACAAAACACTAAGTACCCTCGATTGCACAAGGTACTGAGTACTAATACCAAGGAGCTAGAAATATCAAGTTCACCACAAAAGGTGAAAATAATTGGAGCATGAAAACTAAACAACACAGAAGGCATAATTTACATAATAAAATAAAACTCAAAAATTGAAGAGATATACCTCAGCATCATATGGTAATCATCATGCCTGGCAGGCAGCAGTTCGTCCAAAATCAATGCCTGTCGAAATGCATCAACAGCTTGCAGCTCCTCAATATCCCTGATGTCTTCAATTGAAACAGAACTAACTCGACCATCACTCTTCTTCCTTCCCTTTTTCTTCAAAGAATGTCTGAATTTAGTGGACGCATTTATTGCCCTCTTCTTTAAAGATCCTATCCTCGTTCTCCTTTCGTCTTCAGAATTTTCAAAATCAGATTTCCTTTCTCTTCTTTCATCATGACAGGAGAATCCCTCAAAGCCTAGAAAACGTCAAAAACAAGTCAGGCTTTCATTGGGTGTTATATGTAGCCACGTATCACAGTCATATACGGTATACATCAAACATTGAAGTTCTTGGAATCAAACAGCGACAGATCTTAGAGTAGATGCCATAGCCATTTCATATTTGATAGCCCATAATTCAGATTGAATAAGAAACTTTCTTCGGAAATTTGCAAATATAACAACAGACTGTTACATAAAACCAGGGTCTGACGCATGTATTAAAGCACCTTTCCACAAGCATTTTCCAACCATCAGTTTCCATCTTCTTCTTATAATTTCTCTTTTTTTCTTTAGATAGTTTTTTAGCCATCAGGTTTAATTTTCTCTTTTCATTGGCTGGACAGGAGGAAAAGAAAGACAAGAATAATGTTGAAATCTTTTAGAAAGTGAGTTTTGAAATTTCATATCGATTCTTCCTTGAACACTGCAACCAAAATGAAAAAGGTAAGAAATACACATGAAGGTGAGAAGCTTCCTTTACGTTTGGTGATGTTAAGCATATGCAAGGCAGTCAATCAGTCAATAATAAATAAATGGCGAGGAGCGTGAACAAAAAATCCTGGTCTCTGAGAAAAATCTTAGGGAAAGAAATTGGTTCATGTAGCTGCACTGAAACGAATCACAACAAAAATAATAATTTAACCGAAAAATTCATAAATTTTCTCATGCCCTAGACAAAAATCGTGCTCTTCTATCCAGCGGGGAATGAGGTAGTGACAGATAAGATCTTTCTGAAAGTATAGCTTGCGAAACCCGCTGCTGCCATGATCGCTTGAATGCTGATATAAGAACTCCCATCTTCTTTAGCGCCATAGTTATCGTGGCATTATCAACCACTAAAGTAAACAAGGCCATGCACATGGGTGTGCAGAAAAGAAAATACAGAAAGTTTAAGGATTTCCTGTCAGCTACTAGACATACAAGATTAATGGCTCTATTAGAAACATGAATACTTCGCCGAGTGCATGCCCATGACGGAAGATGTTTCCAGAAATGATTCTTGTACATTGACCCTCCATCGATGGCGTCCAAACGTTTTAAAACACTCCAACGAAGTTTACGAAAAAGAGTGGAGACCAAGAGAGATTCTTCATGCAACTGTTAAAGAACGAAACCTAATTTTCATGGAATTATTAAAACACAAGCAGATGGACCCTTAGGCCCTGCTTCAAAATTCACATGTAAAGACGGTGTGACGGATCTTAACCATGAGGACACCGATAACACCGACGTAGGAAACATCCTATTAAGCACCTCCAACTGAAAAAATTCCCCACGATCCCCAGTGGATATCTAAATTCCCTAAATAAGGAGGCAGACAGTGTCCCAAGGGACAATTGAAAGGGAAAAACATGTAAAGGCAACCTAAGAACTGATATTTTGTCCATGAAAACTTACAGGGCCTGGCGAACCGATCGAGCGGTCCTGACATCTCCAATTAAGACGCTACACAGAAAAGCCTTCGAATAGACACAATTGGCCAACTGCCTCTCCGCCGGAGGTCAAATACCTAGAGAGAATCGCAATCCGATCAGAAACCAAGTAAACCGGTGAATTAAGGGGGAACGTGCCGCGATCTCCTTCTGCGTACCCTCAAATCGCCTACTGTTTGGGAGAATAATCCGGCGGTGGGACCGGTACTAGTGCCTTCTTCGGCTCCCCGATGGCTGCATTAACCGTCGGAAAGAACACCGGCAGCCGAGCTTGAAGAGGACGAGGATCGACTACGCGTTTGGATCTCTCTCCCGGTTCTGACGTTCGAGGTAGAGACACCTAATAGAGACCGAAGAAGAAAGGGCACGACTCTGCTATGGCCCCAGCAGAACATCGCACTTGCAAGTGTCACCCCCCGTACGGATTTGCCCGTTGGTAAATACTAAGAGATGAGAGAGAGAGAGAGAGAGAGAGAGAGAGAGAGAGAGAGAGAGAGATTTCGCCGTATTTTCGTATAACTCTGCCTTAAAATTTTATTTATAAATTAAATCCTCACTTTTATGTAATTGTGTATATAGCCTCGTTTTGGTTCATAACGTTACCTACAAAACAAGCTGATCGTCTTGATCAACTCCTATTCTTCCCAACTGGGCCCACCAACCCAAGAACCAATCACAAGACATGAATTACCACAGTTTATTAATTATCCTACACGAAAATCGCCTTCTTTTTTTCATTTTAAAAAATTATTATGCATTCCATTTCATGTATACATATATAGAAAAATATGAAGCAAGAATCATATGCTGCCATTGAGAATCATCAGAGTAGGTGACGCACAGCGTTATTTATTTAAAATATTTTTTCTTATTTTTAGTTTACTCAAAACTCTTGACAATTTTTCATAATAATATATTATGAGAGGCCTCGGAGGGGATGATGGTGCTGATGGCAGCGCGGCCCATTGAAGCCCATTTCAGGCTCCCACATTCTACAGAGAAGACTAGCCAACTAATGACCAGAATAATCACGGCAAAGATCTTCCGGAGGACCACAATTAAAGGAAAGTTCTCAGCAGCCTGCGCCATTTTTTTTTTCCTTTTCTGGGCTTGCTCCTCTACTTAGACCTCCCACATGCTCTCACATTCCCAGAAAAGGAAAGAAACCCTGCAAGCATCTGTGTGAAAGAAGGGATTCTTGATGGAGGTGCATAAATTTACAGATTTACCCGTCCCGTCCAGCTGAAACAATCTTCCAGAGCGAGGCAGAAGTCAAGTCAGCGCCCCCGAGGAGTCCTCTCCGTGCGGTTGTCAAGAATGATGGATTACATGGTGACGGAAAATCTCACACCTCTGGGTCGGCTCTGCATCAGAATAAAGCGTTTACATAAAGTCAACGAGTTTACTCTTTTGTCATGCGGTATGAGAACGGTTTTTGTTCTAGGGGAATTTCCCAAAACGCCAAGGAATTCAAAGATCAAGAAAATGCAGCTTCTGTGATCACTCTACCAGGAGCATTTTGTCAATGGTCAACGGATGAAACAAGTATTTGGGGAATCATCGGATTTCACTGACAAGGTGATCCACGATCGGTCAACAATCGAATTCATGTGGGTTTAGTTCATGGAAGCTGTTTCTGCGTATGTTGGCAGCATTTCTGGGTGATACTACGATTCATGTCCCTTGATATTCTCTGATCTATTCTTGTTTCACTCGCAGTGGATTTAATTGGTGTTTTCCTGAAGCACAAAGGCCTTAGTTCCAAAGCATACTGAATGTCTCTGATCACCATGTGAACAATGTAGTGGCTAATAATTATATAATGTATATAATGTCACCATGTGAGTAATGCAGGTTCCTAATGCACAAGGTTTCATTTCTTTGTAGCAACCACAAAAAGACATTTCAATAGCCTCTAAAAAAAAAGATACCTATAATTGTTTAGAAGATTGCCAGTATCAGTGGACTTTGTGATCAAACATGATGCTCATTTCGACAGAAAAAAAGATGGTCTTTAGAGCACTTTCAACAGTGAACAGGAACCGGCCGATTTCTTTTCGAAACCCCATATTGCAGTTCATGATAATTTTTTAAAAAATATCTCACAGGGTGAGGTATAGAATAAGCACCTACCTATTATTGGAATCCACAGTGGAATTGTCTGCCATGTCCGGATTATGGTCGATGAGCATCCCATCTTCCTTAAGGTCTTCCCTGTCCTCATTATGGTCTTGCTCGTGCTCAGAATCATATGCCTCTCCAGCCCATAAGCTTCTTTTTGGCCTCACTTCTAAGTCCTCCTCTTCCTATATTTAACCGACTCCACAAGATGAATAAAAGAGAAAAATAAAGAAAATAATGTGACAAGAGGCAAAATTCATCAGCTCTTGAGACCCACTTCCTCTGGAGGTTCTGTGTTTGGCGGCCTAGCTTGGAATTGCACGCTAGGAACATGCTGTATGTGAGAAAGATGCTCCAAAAGCACAGACCTAAAGAAATAAGAAAAGAAAGTGATATCAGGTTTGAAGGAACAAAAACCTTTGTGGCTGAAGATAAATACTAGGTAAAATGATCACAATACCAACCAATCTACATATCATATGATGATATTGATACCATCCACCGTAAGGAAAATAAAATGCATGAAAAAAAAACAGAAAATATAATAGAAGCACGTGATTCCTGAGAACTAACCAAATATGCTGCCCCATCGAAACTGTTCTACTAAGAAAAAACTTGAACAGAGTATTGCAACATCAGGCATGCAGTTAAACCAAAATGATGAAACAAGAAGTGAATTTGCATTTTAACAAAAAGGCTGATCAAAACCCTGAGAAACTACCTAATTTTCTCAAGATCTCTCGGAGTATTTTGGTTCTCCACAGCTTTCGGTTCGATATGAAGAGTATAGTCAGGCCCAAAATACTCGTAGTATTCATTAAAAGGCAACTTATTATCGGGTTCAACACCAACCGCGACTGCTGTCTGTGGGAACATACATGTAAAGTTAGAACATGGATCAAATAAATGGAAATGAATAAAAGTAACGAACAAGACCTAAGAAATGCATTACCTCATAGCACCAACAGCGAGCAACATTGCGGATAGTATAGCCACCGCCTCCTAAGACCATTAAAGGTACATTGAAAGATCTAAGGAAACGTAGGCAGTCAGAATGGCCCCGTACTGATAAGTTGAAGCATCCCAGCCTATCTCCCGACAAAGAATCAGCGCCACACTGGAGAACAATAGCTTCAGGCTGGTAAACTTCCATGACCTTTCTAATTATAGGCCTAAACATTCCCCGGAAGCTTTCATCATCCATTCCATCATTTAAAGGAACATTTAGTGCATAGTACTTCCCTTGGCCAAAACCAATGTCTTTAATATGCCCAGTGCCAGGGAAGAAGTCTCCAAACTTATGGAAGGAAACAGTCATCACTCTGTCAGTCGTGAAAAAAGCTTCCTCTACGCCATCTCCATGGTGCACATCAATATCTACATAGAGCACTCGCTGACCAACGAGAGAAAAAGTTAAAATTGAGCATAGCCCGATGGGCTTCAAAATAAATAGCAAGCCATAGTTCATGATGAGAGATGAATGACATACTGGACTTCAATCTTGCCACAACACATTATGCTAATACGAATATTGGACTGCTACACATGCCATGCTGCTTTCCCATTTATCATGAAATGTCACGACAATGTACTTCTCCGTTGATCTTCTTGAGATAAAACATAGTAGGTTTGAATTTGAAGACAAACCGAAGAAATGGAAGCGGCAATATGATGTATGTATTGGAGGAGAACAGTAAACTGAAAAATACCCCTAGATTAGAGTTTCATGGAGTAACAACAGCTGGCAGTCGATGCTGAATTGTTACATAAGACAGTATGATGTCAAACGAATAAGCTTTTCGTATTTCATAAGCTGTGAATATATATGATATATTTATTCACAGAGAAGCAGACGTAAATTGGGTAAAAGGGAGATTGTCGTATAGAAAATGACCATTGTCGGCAGTAGCGAGTCCTCCGAATTTCAGCTATTGATGAATCAGAATTTATCTGTGCTACTTAAACAAGACTGGATATCACATCCAATGTTAACCTAGCCTCAATACCGTTCCGATAAGGACACAATAGAGCCACGCAATGATTATAATGAAGAATTTAAATGTCTCTTCTACTTCGAAGAAGGGAGGGAAATATACTTATGGAAAAAACTGAAGCATTTTCTATTATGCAATCTAAATTTTAATGAAGCGCAGAAGTAAGACTGTGAAGGGAGAGCCGGGGGATACCCTGTGATACTTAAGCAGCTCTAGAATCCCCAGAACAATATCATTAACATAGCAGAAGCCCGAGGCCTCTCCCTTCTTCGCATGATGGAGCCCACCTGCCCAGTTGATGGCGATGTCAGCGTCTTCTCGGTTCAGCTTGACGGCAGCCCCAATGGAGCCACCGGCGGACGCCCGACAGAAATCGAACAATCCGTCGAATACCGGGCAGTCCTCTCCAACATTAAACCTCTTCAGCTGCTTGGCGTTCGACAACGCGGAGGACGATGATGCCGACGAGTCCACCCCCAGTCCCCCGCCACCGGTGGCGGCGGCGGCAGCGGAGACCGCCTCTGGTGTGACGGAAGACAGGAAGTCGACATAGTCATCCGAGTGGAACCGGCGGATGTCCTCGTCGGAGGCGGGGTAGGGGCGACTGATCTCCATCAGGCGGTGAAGCGCGTAGTGCACCACCAGGTTGTGGGCCATCCGTATGCGGTGAGGCTTCATCGGATGGCCCTGTCCGTAGTAGTAGTCCCCGATCGTCGGCTCGTAGAAGTAGCTCACCCGCCGCTTCTTCGCGTCCGCCCCCACCGACGGCAGCGCCGCCCCTGCGTTGACGTCCTCCGCTCCCCCCGCCATCTCCCTCTCTCTCCCTCCCTCCCTCCTCCCTCCCTCCCTCTCTCTCTCCTCCCGCACTGTGATGGAAGTTGAGATCCCTCGCGGGCGGGGTTGGCTCGGACCGACGAAGAATTTATATTCCGTCTCCAATTCGGGTTCGGATAAATAACATGCCGCCTGGCTAGATCCGACAAGGCCCTCGGAATAAAAAATGGGGGGGAATCGCTTTCATCTTGTAGACTGATAACATAAAATTGATTTATTATACAAAAATTGACATTCACTCCATTTTTATAATAATTGAATTATTTCAAGAGCCACATTTTTTTCCTACCAATAAATTAATTTTCGCAATCTTATGCCTGGGCCACCCATAGCTACCCAAAGCCCGCGTCAACTGAGTATTTTATTTTTTTATCCTAATTAAATAAAATAAATTTATTTTTATATAAAAAAATAAATTACCTTCATTAACTTCCCTCTCACTCTAGCCCTCCACCCCGCCTGGGCCTCCATATGAGAGAGAGAGAGAGAGAGAGAGAGAGAGAGTTGCCTGATTGATAAATGGGCTTTGGGCTTTATATTATTATCCGGCCCATTATTACACGTGCTTCTGGAGGAAGGGCCGTCCCAGGCTCAAGTTCCAGGAATCATCTTATTGGGCCGAGATGGTCATACCGGGCCTTACCGAACAGCATAAAATATAACCCAATATGACCAGGGTCAGCCCCCTCCACTTGCAGCCGAATCTTTTGAACTCCTCTCTTCTTTTGATTAGGAACCAACCGCCGGCGACGCACGCTCGCGTTGGTGTCGGTGGGTGCCCCACGGGTGATAGCGACGTGGCGGGGATCTCACAGGGGCGGCGCCCCCGCCCCGCCGCCGCCCCCGTGAACCTCCGAGGTCGCAGTTAACCCATCAGGCCGCGGCGGCTTTCAGGGAGCGAAGTTTTTACGGCGAAATGGGGGTGGAGTTCCCTTCAGAAGGCCCGCTCCCGTAACAGCGACGTGGCGGGGATCTCACAGCGGCGCCGCCACTGCCCCAACGCCGCTCCCGTGAGCCTCCGAGCTCGCCGTTGACCCATCAGGCGGCGGCGGCGGCGGCTTGCCGGTGGCGAAGTTTTTATGGCGGAATGGGGTGGAGTTCCCCTCAGAAGGCCCGCTTCCGTAACACCGACGGGGCGGGGATCTCACAGCGGCGGCGCCACCGCCCCGCCGCCGCCCCGTGAGCTTCCGAGCTCGTCGTTGACCCATTAGGGAGCGGCGGCTTGCCGGCGGCGAAGTTTTTACGTCGAAATGGAGATGGAGTTCCCCTCAGAAGGCCCGCCTCGATGAGCAAGACGGAACCTTTCCAGCCATGCAAAGAGGGTCCCAGTGGCTATAATAATGGAGACGGTGGGGGGACAGGGTCGCCGGAAAGGAAGGGCGATCCCTCTGCAATCCCCGAAGAGCTATCTATTATATCCGGATGGCGATCTGTAAGAAAGGGGGCATGTCGCGGAGGAGATAGGGACGCCTAGGAGCCTGTCACATAGACTTTTAGGACATACGAGGCGAAGACGTTCTCTACGAATACGCCACACGTTTCCGAGACGGTGGTCGACGGTGGGTATTCAAAGTCAACGCGCGTGGATCAGGTTCGGGAGCGCCGTACGAGTTCGTTCATGGAGAAACCGGACGCGTGTATGGATGAGACACGGTCAACTGACGGCACCGACGCAGATCTCCGGTTCAGCGAGAAGAGCCGCACCGAGGA
Source organism: Spirodela polyrhiza (assembly GCA_024713555.1). Taxonomy (NCBI): domain Eukaryota; kingdom Viridiplantae; phylum Streptophyta; class Magnoliopsida; order Alismatales; family Araceae; genus Spirodela; species Spirodela polyrhiza. The sequence goes on along the minus strand of CM046533.1, from coordinate 3,320,970 downwards.
AAGCCCAGTACTAAAACGTGGTTGCCTATATTTCGCCCGGCTTCGGCCGACATACGGATGAAGCCTTGGTACCTAGCCGTTAGTCAACGGCACGAGGGAGACGAGAGATAGACCTTGGGTCCTGCGTCTGGCGGAGAAACCCTTCCTCATCTCCTCGACAAGATTTTCCTCTGATCCTGCATAAAGCATCTCTCTCTCTCTCTCTCTCTCTCTCTCTCTCTCTCTCTCTCTCATGGACATTCCTCTGAGCTCTACTCGGTGGGTAGGTCTAGAAAGAGGGAGAGAATGATGGTGTGTGATGTGCGAGCCCTTTTGGCATTTCTAATTCGGATTAAACTGGTCGTAAAGGCTAAGACACGCATAAACCTAGCAACATACAAGCGGAAGATGATAGGCAAAGAATTCAAAGAACGAGACCCATTATTTATTGATCGTCATCGGTTTCGAATCTTTTGCATTTTTTTTTTCCCTCTAGCCCAAAGGTTCAAGATTTCAACTTTACATTCTTAATCTGCTGTAAGAGCCCCATACAATGATGGGTCGCTTGGGGGCTTCCAAACCATCTCAGCTGCGCCGACACCACCACTGCTCCTACTTTCTAGAGAATCATAAGTCTGGCATAAGGACAATCGCCCACCATTGACCAAAATATTAGCAGGAGCAACCGTGTCGACGACCCGGACCAAGTCCTCTCCCCCCCCCCTCCCTACCTCCGAATGAACTGCTGGCCACCGTGGTGAGAATGCACTTAACATGGGTTTCAGGGTTTAGGGTTTCTCCTTTTGCTGTCGGCTCCCTTCAAATCGCCACCCGTCAGCTCCAGCTGTCTCTCTCACTAAGACGAGTATTTCTCAAGGCATCTCATGAATGTGACTTTTTTCCCACGCGTTACTCGCTAGCAGGCAAGTCCGCCTCCTCCTCCCCCACCTTCCCCTGCGGGAGGCTCGACTGGGAAGAGTAGGTGGCTCCATGATGCTATCTTGCACAGAGAGACACGTCAAGCTCACGTAAGGTGAGATATTCTCGAGCCCACATCAAGCATTCATTTAAACCCCCCACTGTGTATTCATTTTCCGACGAGAAGATAAACAAATGCGACATGCAGGGAGCAGTTGCCATCCGAAAACTACGTCCCGACCTGTGACATCAGAACTAACATCGACCGTATAATCGACGACGACCGCTGCCACGAACAGGAACCCACACAGGTCGGTCCCCGCGCCACCGTTCACGGTGGCGCGGGGATCGCCGTCGCCGTCGCCGGCAGGGCAAGTTCTTATGGAGTTGCACCGTCGCGTCCTAAATGCCGTAGATGAGGCGGTCCATGGCGCCGATTAATAATCCTTGGCAGAGAATGTGCTTCGATCAATCGGTCTTCTGCGCCCCTGGGTTCTGAAGTTTTCCTGCCTGGGAGGTCTGACGAGGGGAATGTCGGCTAGATCTTCCGAGCTGCATGCCATAATTAGGATGAGATGAACTTCTTTTACGGTCCGTAGTCTTGCAAGTCTTGCTGCCTCTGCTGGTCAGCCGAATCTTCTGAAATCCATTAAACTAAAATGTAATTTCCGTCCTCTTTAGATATATCAACAATGTTCTCTTTTGTCCATAGTCGAAAGATACCCCCAAACCGAATCTATTCCTATTGAAAGGTCATGGAGCTCTTGCTTAAAACCCACTTGATCGTTTCCCCTTCTTCTGCTCTCCTCTCTCTCTCTCTCTCTCTCTCTCTCTCTCTCTAACCCATTGAGGCACGCTCCTACCTCCTGTTTTAACTTGAGTCGTAAGCATAAATGCTCCCTACGTCTTAAGTCGTGCGCACCGTGAGGTCGACTCGTGATAGAATTCCGCCCGTCCAGCCACCGTCAGATCTATCGGAGTTCTCCAGCGTCTACGTCGGAAATGGGCCGGCATTCCTGCTGCTACAAGCAGAAGCTGAGGAAGGGCCTCTGGTCGCCCGAAGAAGACGAGAAGCTGTACAACCACATAACCAGTTTCGGCGTCGGCTGCTGGAGCTCCATTCCAAAACAGGCAGGCAAGTCCCGGTTTCGTTAATGGATTCTTCCTTCCCGAGGGCTCAACAGGGGAAGCTGACCTTCGTTGTCCTCCCCATTCCAGGCCTCCAGAGATGTGGGAAGAGCTGTAGATTGAGGTGGATCAACTACCTGCGACCCGACCTCAAGAGAGGCGCCTTCTCGCAGCAAGAGGAGGAACTTATCATAAACCTGCACCTGGTTCTCGGAAACAGGTGCCTTTTGAGGTCCTGATTATTCCTCCTCTGAATGTGAATATCTGCGTCGGAGTTAATCGTCTGGGTGCACGCTCAGGTGGTCGCAGATCGCCGCCAAGCTGCCGGGTCGAACCGACAACGAGATCAAGAACTTCTGGAACTCAAACCTGAAGAAGAAGCTCAGGCAGCGCGGGATTGACCCCTCCACTCACCAGCCGATGACCGAGGCGGAGCCTCCACGCGCAAAGAACGGACTCCATATTCCGACTAGACCAGTCTTCGATCCCTTCCCAGTATTGGACCTTCCCATGGGCGGCGAAGGGGCTGCGGAAAGTCAAACCATCTACCAGCAACTTCAGAGCTTTGGCAGGCCTTCTGAGGGAATCCAGTCGCCATGCCTGGTGGCCGACGAGGGCTTCTTCTTCAACTATCCCACCCTCACCGACGGGTCGGAGAACTACGGCAACGGAGAGACATCGAGCAACAGCAGCAACCCGAACAGCGTGATGATGGAGAGCGGAACCTTCGACTGGGACACAGAGAGGAAGCTTGAGGCGGCTCTTCTGTTTTATCGGTCTAGCGGGGAGGGCTCAGCTGGGCGGGAGATCTCGAGTCCGTGGAAGGACACGGCGATACCCTGTGATCTCTCCGAAGTGTGCTTCGATCTCTATAGAATGTGAAGTACCGAAAACTCTCTATCTCTCTCTCTCTCTCTCTCTCCCCCCCCCTCCCTCTCTACACGCAACGAGGAGTCGTCTTTCTCCGAAGATGTCTCTTTTTTCTTTGACGACGACGTAACGATGAAATCGGGAGTGAAAATTTGTGTATTCTTTCGAGTTCCTCTCCCTCTCTCTCTCTCTCCCTCTCTCTGTGCTTCCGATGGAGAGGAATCGAACAACGTTCTTACAGAGTTGTTCTATGAAGGGACCATACATTTGCCATTTACTCACGCTCTGTCTGGCCTCCCCATGAGTCCTCTCTCGCTCTCTCTCTGTCTCTCAATCTCCATCTCATTCCTACCCTACCTGTTCCAAGGGGCGGCTCGCCGGGATTGCTGGGAAATCCGGGCCCGTGTTTGGCGGCGATCATTGGTGTCGGCAAACGAAGGAAAAAGAAGAAATTGGCTTCCAAACGCCGGCATTTGAAATTCCCGGGGTGGTTGCCTGGAGACGACGCGGTTCCTTCAAGCGGCCTTCGCCCGTCCTCCTCATCCGCTTGAGGAAGAAGACACGACTTTTCGAAAAAAAAAAACAGAAAATAAATCGTTATGCCAAGCCTAGAGTATTTGGGCCGTCCCATAATATGAAACGGCCCATTAATAATCCGCTGTCGAGCTTTTCCCCCCCTGGACCGAGGCTTATCTGGGCCTTGTGACAAAGGTTGGATGAATCTGACGGTGGAGCTTCCGAGTTGGAACGAACGGTCAGATATGGTCAGGTCTGATGGAAGAGAGAGAATACTGGCCGGGCGAGGGGAAGGGGGGCAATGGGGAAATAAGAATCAGTTTGGAAGGAAGGCGCCGAGGGCGATTTTTGCTCCTTCCGCGATGGCGATTTCGGCGTTCACGCGATGGCTGACGAACCCATCCAAGAACTGGTTCGCCGCCCAGCACTGCAAGGCCGTCTCCAAGCGTCTGAGGAAGTATGGTGCGGATCTTCTGCCCTTTGGCTCGCTTTGTTCCTCATTGGTTTTGTTGATTGCGATGGACGCCGATGGTGCGGATCTGATTTTGCTGTTCCGGTGAAGGCCTTCGGTACGACGACCTCTACGACCCGATGTATGATCTGGACATCAAGGAGGCGTTGGCGCGTCTGCCTCGGGAGGTCGTGGATGCCAGGAACCAGCGTCTCAAGCGGGCCATGGACCTCTCCATGAAGCACGAGTACCTTCCCGAGGACCTTCAGGTGGATATCCCGCGCCCCTATTCCGTCTGCCGAATTTTCTCCTTTGACTGTTGATGGATCTGTGCCCTGCGTTAAATGTGTCCCCGAGTCTTAGATGAAACGGAAACATTAGCTGGTGTTCATGTTTTTGTGGTTTCTTCGGGTTGTGGTTTGTTCTTATGTTTATACATTTTATCTGTAATGATAAAGATGAATTTTCCCTAGAAATTCGCGAAAGTGAATGCCAGTATCTCAGCTGCCTGTTCGCCAAACAACATCTATACTTAAATTGTGATCACCGAGGATCGGTGCTGTCGTCCATGGTTCTGGAATTTTGCTATTTTTGTCTTGCAATAAGGAATACCATAATGATTGATCGAGATCCTGATTGGTACTGCTGAGTGCCGCCATCTGTTCGCAAACAACGCGTACATTCGTTAACTTTTTCTTCTTTGGACCATAGTTTTGTTGCTTTTATTTGATTTCTCTGAAGTTATCTCTGACAGCTATGGAATGGTTTTTTTCGCTGAATTTAGCGCGGCTTCCTTATGTTGAAAATAATGTGGGGTATCATTGAGTCTGGAATTGACATTTGAAAGTGGGGGATGAATGCTTGGAAGATAATGAAGGGATAAGTCAGTACATGACATCGCTTGTTTAGGATGTGAAGTCAAGGGTACGGGAGAAACAGGTTTTTGGAGAGTAGCTGGCACTGCGTGCCATATTCAACAATTGTAAGCCGTATGACTTCTCGGCTCGACCTCTTCTTTCCTCAATGTTTACCTTCCTTTTTGTACAAGCACCGCACGCCGTCTTTGACGCATCCAACTTATGCCTTCACTTGTCCGTCCTGATGTGACCTAGAAGAATATCCCATATAACCATTACCACAATTGGTTTTTCTCCTCGCTTCCTGGTTAACATGGAACCCACATCAACCCGCTTTTAAGGGTCGACAGATTTGATATAACCTAATCTTGCTGTTGAATGCAGTTCGTATTTGGTCTCACATTTTCTAGATGTCTAAGATTCATTATTTCACCGGCATCTCAAGCTGGCGTTGATGCAGCACCCGAACTGTTGCTGTACCCTTGACCCATTCGCTGATCCAGCATTGAATGATCGGGAAGAAAAATATCCCGCCAAACTATTAAAACCGTCTGCCTTTTGTTTCATCATTCACTGTTAGACACGTCTACTTACTCTGAAAGAAGCTTGTTAACTCAATCCAACACATTTACTGTTATTGGATGAAGTGCACAGCGATCATCTGGTTCGCTTGTACGCTCATTGATGCCCAGACAAGCTTAACTTCTAGTCCCATTCGAACTAATTCCAATACTTTTAGAATTCCTTTGAAGTTTCAGTGCTTCCTCTAGGTTCATTGAAGAAAAGGCATTTGCATTTTTTTATCCCTAGATGATCTATGATTTGACACCAGGACAAGAAAATGCAAAGAAAAAAAATCCGCTATTTTAATGTATCACAAATTTCTTTAGACTATCATGCAATGTAATGTTTTGTCGCTATACAGCTTGAGGATTTATCTATAAAAAGATTAATTGATTTTACTGATATCTTTGTTTAAAAGGTCTTTTTGGAAAAAATATTCGGCGTTTTAGTATGGCTGATAATGTTTTTCATCGCATGGTTGGTTATAATTTCATTCAGTTAGAAAACTGAGGGGATCTATAGACGTGTTGAATCGAAAGACTATCATTGTTTGAAAAATCCTTTGAATGTATATGTTGTGTGTTTTCTTTTACACCAGAACAAGACCTTAGCTAGACTAATATGGAGGGCAATGTTTTTTAGAAGTACCATATTAACTTTGCAAGTCCATTAAATCACAATGCATTACCCAGAAATCCGGTCACACAAGAAGAATTCAAATGTCACTGTTTTCTCAGAACTTTGGTTGGCAAAGATTTAGTCCTATGCCTCAAACACTCATTCTCTATAAATCTATCACTTTCTTCTTCTTTTTTTTTTTGGTTATAGTTCCTGTTCTTTTTTTTTTCGTCATTTAACCTGAATGGGCTTATAAACAACTTCGAAAAGCTTGCTCCTGGAGATCCTTGTTGTATATCCTTTTTTAATACTTTTTGTTAAACCCTTGAGATCAGCTTGTCAAACCCAGTAACTCAGTGCTGAAATCCATTCAAGCAATCAGTTCCCGTTGTCTAGTGATCTATATCCATTTTTCATCTTCAATAGTTTAGATGTTTTCCATCTATATCCATTCAAGCAAACCCAGTAACATTGGATAGTTTAGATGTTTTTACAGGTATCTTTTACACTGCTCAATAATGTAGAACCGGTTTTTTCCTGAGCTGGATGAAAATATGTATCCATTGACCTTGTTTTATTCACAAGTATTGTAGCTGGAGGACTGAGCCTGTAAAGCCATATTTCGTATACATCCTATGCGGAATGACGCAATTCTTTGGTACTTCTACTGTTCATAACTAGTAAACGCGTGTAATGTAAAAAAAGGTTATACATACGCTAGAAACGTCATGAATAATGATCTGTCTTCGTGCATTCATCCCTGGAAAATAAAGATTTTAGAAGTGATCTTGGAGAATAGTCCTGGATATATATCCACATTCGTTTAAAAAAACAAGGGACTGAATGGCTTCTTGGGAGCTTTCGGCTTAATTCAATAGCCCACATTTTACCGAGGCGTTGCGTCGCACTCATAAAAGCTCCATCCCTAAGTTGACTCATTTCGCCTTCTTCTTCTTTCCATCTATATTCATCGGGAAGAGCCTCCCCCTCTTCTCGGCCGATATAGATGGAAAGGAGAAATACATAACCAGCCTCTTTCTTTATGTACGTACACATTTGTTTCAGGCTGGGGCAGTTGATGATGTCTTCATTTTACATTTATCGTAGAACACGTTCTGATATTTACTTCTTTGCAATTGTTCTTGAACCAGCTCAGTTCATGATTCAACTATTTTGGTAGCCAAGTGTTATTGGTGATCTTGTTGTCATCAACTTTGACATATTCGTTACTCTGACCAGTTAGTGCGATGATTTTCAGAAATTATTTCTGGGGAAATGTATGCAAAATTATGTTTGGAATATAGGTTTAAGTCATGATACGATGATTCTCTCACTGTTTACGGTTTTTTTTTTCTGGCGAATGATTTTTAGATCTGAAATTTTATTTTTCGTTTAATGACAGAGGGTCATGTCTCCGATGATCCTTGATCTTTACAGATATATGCTTCCATGGAGTCAATAATCTTTGCATTATGATACGTCTAGTAAAGATGAGTTGCAAGTCCAGTCAAACCTGGATGTGTGATACCTGCTAGGGAACCTTTGGGTTTGTCAAAGCTACCTCTGCCCATTGCCCCATATTCTCTTGCATTCGGTTTTGCCTTCTTTTTTATTTTTTTTGGTACCTTTTTTTTAATCTTGTTGATGAACTGTTTTATTTCATAATATGAACCGTGAAGGTGGGATTAATCCCTGAATCTCGTTGCCAAGCACAAGCCCAAGCTTTGATTAACGCTCAGTGTTTCAATTAATTCCCTCTGTTCTGTGGATCAACCTTCAATCATCTTATCATAATAATCATTTGTGGCTGGAAATCGTACATATCGTTCCACAGTAATCTTCATCCTGCCTGAAAAATAATGCACATTATTAACTCTTTTTTACTCTTCATATGAACAGGCTCTGCAGACGCCATTCAGGAGCTACCTCCAGGACATGCTAGCGCTTGTAAGCCCCCCCTCCCCTCCCCTATAACGATCAACCCTTTCTTCATCTTGAGAAGGACTCCTCTTCGTTTTAATGGGGAGCTTCCCCTTTCTGATGGTCAACTGCAGGTCAAGAAGGAGAGAGCGGAGCGCGAAGCCTTGGGAGCCCTCCCCCTCTACCAGCGCTCCATTCCATGATCATATTTATCTTTCTGCCCTTTTTTCGTGGCATCGAATAAAACCAGACTGCTCTGGGGGGGGGACAATTCTCAAGACTTTGTGGGCTCTACTTCGATCTGAACCCGTTCCGGTGTCGAATCTGCAATTCGTAGTTTTGAGGAGGGGCTTTCCGCAAAATTGCATGCTAAATGGCCCTCAGCTTTGACCGGGCGGAATGACCTGTGAACAATGGGCCCGGTAGTGGCTTTAAAAGGAAGTAGATAAGTCTCTGCGAAAGGGACGGCCGGGTGAGGGTTTAGAACTAAATTTTGATTTAATGGAATAAAAAAATTAAAGTGGAAGTGGGAAAAGCGATCGTCGCGACAGCTGGCAGGTCGGGAGCCACACGGCAACTAAAGACTGTCCGGGTTGGTTCCACCTTCGAGATTTATACTTCCTGTTGGCTGATATGGAAGCGGTCGCCGTCGGCCGCAACACTGCCGCGTCTCGCTTGCTGACCAAGTCTTGAGGCGGCTTTCGCGGCTCCTTCGTTCGTCGACATCGGCCGTAGAGGCTGTGGCCTTCTTAGTTCTCGCTTCCCCGGGCGGATCAACCCCGTCACTGCCCTTAGCTCCTCTTCCCCCTCCTCCTCCCCCCTTCCCTCTCTTCTCCTTGCTGTCCGTCTTTTTGCCGGGACAGAGGGTTTGTGAGGGCTCCGCATCGGATCAGGTACCTCCTCCAATTCTGTGTATAAAGTTTGGGCGGATCAGGTTCTTCTCATCGGTATCGTGTCGGGCTACCCTGAGTTTCTAGAGGATGTTTGCATCTTCGTTTTCGTTTTTTTCGGCGCCATTTTTTCGAGTGAGTTGGCGAGGGACACAGTTGCGCTGTTATTGACGCGTTTTCTTGTAGATTGGTCGCGGAGGTGATGAGTTTGGTCGTTGCCCCCTTTGCGTACCATGAACAAGCTTTTCTGTTGATTGTTCGATGTAGCAAAATTCTGCTGCATTTTATGCCATTATTTGTCTTCAGGATATCTGAATCGACATGTTTCTTGTGTATATTCATTCATTATATTCTTCTCGATCTTCTCCATCTGTTCTCTATCTTTTATAGGGGCATTTTTCTGTTTTTTTTTTTTACATGTCTAAGTTATCTCGACTGCTGTCATGGCCCGTGATTGACTGGTTGTATCTGTTATATAGGTAGGTTGTGGGGTCATCTGGTTATGTGATGTCGTTCTATTTTCCCCAACCACTTTCGTTTTGAACGAGAATGAGATGAAATAGGAAAAATTCGTCAACTTTGGTGCATTGCCCGCTTTGTTTTGGTGCTATTTTTTTTCTGAATTTTGCTATTTTCCACTGTCTAGTTGATTCTTTGTAAATCTTAGTTCATTTTCTAACAAGTTATCATGTTTTCCTAATAATTTGGGATTGTTTTTTTTATATGTTTCAAGTTTCATAACATTCGTTTTTTATTTGGACGATGATCAGGGAGGGAAAGAGGAAGTCAAGAATGGAAACTTCATATGCCTTTTCTATGCCTCCTGGCTTTGGTTTCCATCCGACAGATGTGGAGCTTATTTCTCATTATCTGAAGAGGAAAATTCTTGGTTGCCAGATTGACTTGGAAGTGATACCAGAGGTTGATATCTATAAATATGAACCGTGGGACTTACCAGGTAATCTTTTCCCTGTATGATTATTTTGTTTCTATTTAGGTGGTGGGACGTGGGGATCAAAAATATTATAATTGATTTGTGGATCCTAAATTCCTTGCGTGAAAACTTGGGGTAAAATGATAATTTAAATCTGTGATCGGCTTTCTACTTGGATGAGGAATATTTTTTTTTATCACTAGGAATTCAAATGGTTTGATATTTTTTCAAAGTTAAGTATTTGGTTTTTACATAATTTTAATGCATTTCTGCAGCCAAGTCTCTGATCCCCACTAGAGATTCCAAATGGCATTTCTTCACTTCTCGGGACAAAAAGTACCCAAATGGCTCCCGTTCAAATAGAGCTACTGCAGCAGGATACTGGAAATCTACTGGCAAGGATAGAAACATTCGTTTGAACAACCGCATCATTGGGACTAAGAAAACACTAGTTTTCCATCAAGGCAGGCCTCCTTATGGGAAGCGCACCGAGTGGATAATGCATGAATATTATCTGAATGAAAAGGAGTACAGCGCAGCGCCTATCAAGGTATTTCTTATGCCTGAAGTTTTAATTCGGCTTTACAACTTTAATAGAGGATTAATATACCCTTTTTTTCTCTCTCTGCTGATCTATGGAATTATTCAATGTTCGTGTTTTCTTCTCTTATTATATCTCTAGAGCTTAGAATCCTCAATGCAAATATAGCTAACACAGTTTCTGGTAGTTTCATACCTTCGCGGCTTGTTATTTGGATATTCAATCCCGAGGTCGGGACACCATGCGCTCACATTATTTCCAGGAAAATTACTTAATAAACGAATTGCAATATGGAATAATTGGATCATTACCGCATAATTCTTTGGTTGTATTTAGTATTGATATCAACTATGGTTTTGTTCACAGGATATCTTTGTTCTATGTCGGGTTACAAAAAGGAAGGGCTCGAATCAGGAAGAAGAGGAGCTGGTCCTCCCCCCGGTGAAGAAGTGTATCAATCCATGCCTTTCTTTGCCCAAGAAAAATTGTTCAAAGGAACTTGAAGATATTTTCGTCCACCTGATACCGAAGAAGGAAGCATCCAGTCCAACTGAAGAAGTGGACGACTATGAATCATGGCTCGCGGAACTATATGATCCAAATATCAGTACAACACTGCTCCTAAGCGAACCCGCGAACGAGCAGAAGGTAACTTTTTTTTTCTTAGAAGCGGCACTCGTGCATGCTATGTTCTGGTGTAATCCATCTGGTCTACTCATGCAATTAAATCTTCATCAATCTGTGCATATTTTCAAGGGTTTATCTCGTAATGCTTCCATGAGTACGATGCTCTCTGGTTTATTTCCAATTCCCCTCCCTTGCCCGTTCAATACGATTTGAGGTGCTCATCCTTGGCATATGATGCTGCATTGCAGGTGGACGGTGATTCCCTTGCCCTAATGAACGACTTGGACAAGAAATGCTCCCATGGCGTTGTTGAAACCAACGTCTCACCACCAGAAGATCATGGCTCCCACAACTTCCATGGGTACAACTCAGATCCTCATGAGCTCGACTGTGACCTCTTCCTCCTTGGAGGAGAGTCCGGCCCCGCCGCTTTTGATGCCGTCTGTGACTACCAGAACGGATCTGAGCTGGGTGTGGGTTATAATCCCTATCTAGACTATGAAGATAAATGGGCAGAAGATAGTCTGGTGAGGGAATTGCTCTCACCTTCGTCCGTGTTCCTTAATGGCCATGGCGGGATGATCGCAGAAGACTATGCAGAGAGCGTTGTGTCATTCGCCGGTGGAAACCAAGATACAGGGATCCAAATCAGGGAGCGACAGAACCCGCCGCGTGAAGTTCTAAGCCAACGGATTCGCTTCCAAGTTCACAACTCAACCAAGTCCGGGCCTGTCGACCAGACGTTCGTCTTTGTCAGCGAGGACGGTCGCCTCGAGCCAACCAGCGAGCTGGTCATCAAGGATTCCACTGCACCGAGGACAAAAGTGATCAGGGGCCAGGCGCAAGAAAAGCCCACGTCTGAGAAGGCTCCCCCGGTTCTCTTCCCGCCTCGAGGGCCATCGCCGTCTCCACTGTGGCGCTGGAAGCTCACGAAATCTGGTCGTCGCGCCAAGCTTCTTCACAAGTCCCGCGACTGCCTGAGGAAGGCCCGTGGCTTTGTGAGGAACATCGGCTCCTCCCTGCGCAGATCCTCGCTGGTTGGCTTGAACTGTCTGATTGTGGTTGCTCGTATGCTCGGTGCGGCGTTGCTGGTTGCCTTCTTCCTGGTGAGGGAGGCTCTGAGGTTCCTCTGCCCCACATGCCTTTGATTCTTGGGGAGCGGCTCCATACGATGCGGCCCAATTTTGTTAGCCTGTACAGGATAGTTTTTTTTTTTTTTTTATAGCTTCCTGATATGGTTCTCCTCTCTGGTGGGTCCTCGGGGGTCTGTCGGGCTCTTCTGTTTATTTGTATACCAGACGACTGATTGTAGGCAGGACCCATGGTGGCCGTGTACATATTTCAGTACTTCACCAGCTATCACTATTATACAGCGGAGTGGACCATATATAGTTTACTTAATCCTGTAACATTGTGCGTCGCGGATGCATGCAGCTTCTTTCATCTCTCCTACGTCATAAGTTCCTCAGATGAGCGCGCGCGCGCCCGAGAGAGAGAGAGAGAGAGAGAGAGAGAGAGCTGAAGGCCATCAAATCCTATCAAAAGAAGGACGATTGGTTTTCGACTCAGGTGACCCGAAACTAGTGGGCGAAGTGGACTACAAGTCTATCACGGGCCAGTCCAGGTGAGCTGAGTCAACTTGAGGACCATGTTGGCCCAGATTACGCTCGAGTTGGCCCATTAACGCGTCTGAAAGTTTCCTGAGCTTCTTGCCCATCTGGATTGGGCCGTAGGTGGGCTTATTGTCCACTTGAGTGAGACACAGAGTCTAAATATTGACCAAAAATGATTTGGGATGTTTTCTGATCATTGTAGTCATCTTTCAAATACCGTATACTTTTGGCCCACTAGTTTTGGGCCCACCTGGGTCGATAGGATTTGATGGCCTATATCAGATAGACAGATAGAGAGAGAGAGAGAGAGAGAGAGAGAGAGAGAGAGAGGGCCATGTATGTAATTAGTTTTACAAGTAAGATATACACGAAGAAAAATAAAGCAAAGCGCGCGACCGCATGCTCGGAACAATCACCAACACGAAGCAGCGGGCAGGGAAACATGTGGCGGGTTATTACAACTCTGGAAGGGGAAGGCAGACGGGACCTCCGCCACTAGATAGATGGCAGCCAACATATCTGCTAGACAAATACACACGAAGTGAATATATCAGGCCTTCTTCACTTCTACCCGTAAACACTAGCGGCGCTTCAGTGGTGGTGGCCGGGCAGCTTATCCTTTATCTTCTCCATTATTCCTTTCTTCTCTGGTTCCTGGTGGCCAGCGGTCTGAGGAGCGTACCCCGCTTCGTGATGCTGCTGCTGTTCCGGTTTGTGCCCCGGGAACTTCTCCATGATCTTCTCCTTCACGCCTTTCTTTTCTGGTTCCTGGTGGGCAGCGCTCTGAGGAGCGTACCCCGCTTCGTGATGCTGCTGCTGTTCCAGCTTGTGCCCCGGGAACTTCTCCATGATCTTCTCCTTCACGCCTTTCTTTTCTGGTTCGTGGTGGGCAGCGCTCTGAGGAGCGTACCCCGCTTCGTGATGCTGCTGCTGTTCCGGCTTGTGCCCCGGGAACTTCTCCATGATCTTCTCCTTCATGCCTTTCTCTGGTTCCTGGTGGGTAGCGCTCTGCGGACCGTACCCGGCTTCGTGATGCTGCTGCTGTCCCGGCTTTTGACCCGGGATCTTCTCCATGATCTTCTCCTTCACGCCCTTCTTCTTCCTCCTCCCTCCCATTCCGTCGTCCTCCGACTGCATTATATTATCTCGCAAGTGAGAGATTCTCTTATACAGTCGAAGTAAATTATCGCGAGTATGTGAGAACGCACGTACCGAGCTTGAGCTGGAGCTCCCAGAGCGTTGCAGCTCCTGTCGTCCGCCCGAAGCCACCGCCTCATGGTGCCCGGTGGAGTATCCGCCGGCGCCAGTGGCGCCGCCCGTGACGCCGATGGGGTTGCCGTACTCGTCCCTCACGTCGGCCATTGTGGAAGAGATAGAGATAGAGAGAGAGAGAGAGAGAGAGAGAGAGAGAGAGAGAGAGAGCGAGCTCACAACTGGAAACCAAGTCCCTGAAGCAGATCTTCGCCGAGGAAGAGGACGATCGGATAACTCGCTTTGTGAGCGGTTACCTCTTGGAGATGGCGCGTATAAGAAGGCAACGGAGAGTCTGAACGCTGGAAACGCCGTGCATGGGGATTCTGACGCGTGCACCGGAGATGTCCAAATCCAAACATCAGGCCGTTCAGAGGATCCTCTCGGATGTCCGATTGACACGTATCGGGACACGCGTCCCCACTACTACACGGCTTTATCCAATTCCGCCGACCTAATTTCCTGGGCCGTTGGGCCGGTGAACCGAATAAACTGTGATGGCCCATATCAAAAGCAGCTCGGCCCAAAATATGGCCGCGGACATTTGGGTCGGGATAATAGGCCAGAAACCTTTCGTGAACAAAAAAGGTGCATGATCATATAGAGAGAGAGAGAGAGAGAGAGAGAGAGAGAGAGAGAGAGAGAGAGAGAGGACCCATCAAACTAAAACCCAGGGGCTGTGCCTCTATTTTTTAGGGTATAAAGCAAAGTGGGCCGGGCCCAGCGACGCAATTTGATGACGACGGGGCCACAACTTTAAATAAAATGAATCTTATAAAAAGATTTGGATACTTGACCTGCCATTCTGCCGGCGGGCGAGAAGAGTAGATGGGCGGCGCCGTCTTATCGCTAAGTCGGCTCTCACGAATGCGACGTGCCTCCCCGTCGTTTCTGAACTTGACCCAGCCTTGGGCCCACGACCCTTCCTCCATATTTGGGCCTTTTACCTAACCCACTGACCTGATCTCGGCCCATACATATCGGCCCATAAGGCCCCCAAGCTGCCCCCCGGAACGGGGCGGAATCACATGAAACTCTCCTAGACATAAACAACAAACAATAGGAAATGCATTTCATCATGTATATATAGTTCACAGAATCGCTTTATAGGGGCCGTGGGGGGGGGAGCCACTTCCCGTGTACTCAATCGTTTCTCACAGACAAAAAACGTAAAAAAAAGTTTTCCGAATATAGGAGATCAATGGAGGACGCGGGCTTATTAGATCACGAAGAAAATAAAGACAAGAATTTTCCCCAGATGCGTGAATCTATGGGTTTGCCTATTTTACCTGTATAAAGCTGTTCATGCGGAGCGGATTCGATTCATTCCTTCCCGTGTCTTCCCCAGAAAGTCTTCGTCTTTGGCTCTGTCTGAGACGTTGACTTCACCGGCGGCCTGGAATCCATGGAGGCGTGCCGCCTCAGGAATGGCCTTCCGAAGCTCTTGAAGCTGGAGATCGCCGTCCCCAGCGTGGGGCCCTTCGCCTCCTCCTCCGCAGTCCTCCACCGGCCTTTGACTCGGACCCTCTCGAGGTCAACGTCGGCCACCGCGCTCCTCGAGATCTTGCTCCTTCCTCTCGCCTCGGATTTCCCTCTCAGCAGCATCTTCCGGGCAGGTTTCTCGGCGCCGGTGCAGATCGGACAGGACGGGTCGAATCGGTCCGATTCCGGCGTCACCTTGTCCAAACACTCTGCGTGGAAGACGTGCCCGCAGACCAGAACGGCGACCACCGAGAGCCCACTGTCGCAGACCATCTTCTGGCTGCTCCAGGGAGATCTCTCTTTCATTGACTTGGAACAGATTCCGCAGCGTTGTGACTCTGGGGGATGAGGAGGAGGAGGAGCCGCCGGCTTGCCGATGGACCTGCTAATGTTGCCATAATAGGAATGGGTGCTCTCTGAGTCAAACGACCACCTTTCTCTTTGTGATGAGGCGATGAGGTCTGAGAACAGACGCGTTGACCAGGCGTCGGAGGACCCGACATGAGCGTCGCCGGCGGGAAGGTCGGGGAGGAAAAATGGCGGGCTTCCTCTGGGTGGCTGATCCTCGTTCCGGGATCTGCATACTGCGAGATGACTGTCAGAGACTTGTCTTGAGAAGCTGTTGTAGCCAGGGGACTGCCATGGCTTCAGGGAGAAGGTTCGTTCAGCTGGGAGTGAGGAGCTACGAGAGGAGGAAGACTCTCCTGCGAAGTTTGATGAGGCTGGGGTGGTTGTAAGCGTTGGATATTTCAGATTTCGTTGACTTTTGGTCGATGATGATTTCATGGGGGGCTTTCCCTGTGTAAGTTTTCAGGAAAGAGGCGCATCACACGGAGAAGGTTTGCTTGACCAGGACGTGAAATGGAATTCAAAGAAAAAAAAAATCTCCTTCATCAGGGGCCTGCGACACGTTCTGAACTCACCTCAGACCATGAGCTGCCCCCGGCCGGTAGATCCATTGCGGGTAGAAGAAGATTGGAAGCTGCACGTGTCAACATAAACAGACCTTCCATCAAACACGGATTATGTTACGAGAACAGCTTATAAATGTAGGCGTTGCTTTGCCTTGAAAATAATAAAATTATGACAGCAGTAACTTAATCTAAGTAATAATCAGAATGCTCGATGGCATATAAATTCGGGAAAAAACACATAAAGACAGAAAAATTTCAACACAGATTATGGAAACGCAGGGGTGCAACTCCATCCACCTCAGAGTTCTATTTCCTTTTGTGGTGGAACGCTGGGAATGAATCAGGTTATTGCATTAATATGACTACTACATCCATAACTCAACTACAAGGGTAGCACATCTTAAATCTCGTAGTCAACAAAACTCAACAAATTCCAAGACTTGGATCTAAACATAATTGACACTTCACATCGATCATCTCCGAGTACGAATTTTAGGTCTCTATGAACGGGTAGTCTTGAATGACAAACTAGTATCCCTGGATGGAAAATAGAAAACATCGTACTATATTAGTGCGAACTAGGTCAGAGAAAATGTGCAGACAACAGCAGCACTCCCCCTTTGGCGAGGGAGCACCTTTATTCAGCATCTGAACGACAGTCTACCGCCATGCCATATGTGAACTGGATCACAGCAATGAGTTTTGAACCCAGGTTAATGGGGAAATGACAGATGTTAGTATATTAATGATCGCCTCAGGCATTCAAGAGCAAGTTAAGAAAGGAAATAATGAATAACATGAGGAAATAAGATGATATTTCTCTTCACATGCAAAATTAAAATATCCACAATCACGAGAAGGAAAATTAGTTTTCTTAAAAAAGTGTCAGCCAGATATCCTAAACCTTCAGTTAATCAAGACGACAATTTTCCCATATCAGGTTAAACAATTTGGAAAAGAAAGAAAGAATGAGCTGAAGCACTTGGAACCTGTTTTACATCCATCAGAATTCACAGTTGTTCCTGAATTTGTTGTGGGTTTTTGCCAGTTGGGAGAAGAAAAGGAATCATTTCCCTCGGAAATGTCTCGTGATTCCATTTCTACATTACTCTTGCTTTGGAATTCAACATTCCTGCTGTTACCATGAGAAAACCTTGCAAGGTTGCCTTCCGTGTCTTCAATACGTGTCCGATTGTTCCACTGAAAGCTCCACAAAGGAGAGTGTCTCACATTTCTGTGTGTGGAAAATTGTCTGTCTCTTCTTCGTGAAAGCTCATGGTGTCTTGATGCAACGCAGCAGTTAGCCCCCATATCTATGCAAACTGAAGTTCTTTCCGCAAAAGTACACCCGTGAACTCTAGATCATTTTTAGGGGATCAAATGCCCAGGGTTCACTGATCATCCTACATTCTATGCATCTTCCCATGGTACCTGCGAAGATAAGCAGAAGTAATGTCTGATTAAAAGATGCCAATTTTATGGAAACCAGATGAATTCATGTTGGGGTCCTTTACTTAGGTGAAACATAATAAGTTTATTGCCTCATCAACTTAGACTAAAATAAATAGAACAAATACGATGACAAAGCAGGAAAAATCTGACCTTCAAACTCAATACAGGAAAATCTGAAGGTAGAAGGACATGCAGAAAATGGAAAAGACCACGAAACATCATCCATGGTACACTTCATTAAAAACCTTACAAATTTACTGCCAAGAAAATATACAATTTCATCAACAAAATATAGAAAGAGGGATAAATTCTTATCACAAAGAAAGACATCAGAATTGCATTATTTATTAAAAACTGTTTCTTTAAAGAAATGATTATTAACCGTTCAACCAGATGAAAAAAGGAGAGGTTGAATGAAAGCAAGAGATGTTCGATCTATCCAATTTTGAGTAAATTAATTGAGTTCATCACCATGAAAGAAATTCACAATAAAAAAAATCCAATTCAATACAAGAGTAAACGTAAACAATATAAAGTATTCATTAAAAATACAATTACAACTATCGGGAATAAAATTCAGCAATGGGTAAGATCGTGATGTTTTTCAACAGCTAGATGCATATACAATTCCCAGAAGACGGAAAAAAACATAAAATATCCAGCAGTGATTAGCGTTTCTATGGATTGAGATTCGTCTCCTGTACAGCTACTTGACGCATACTTTGAATGATAAAAATTAAAAGTATCATAGTCGTACAAAGAATCAGCCAAAGGAATTCTGATCGAACTTTTTAATCAGATATATAGATGATTCAGAATATCAAAGTGTTCTCTAAGAAACTTGGCTCATGCACAGAAATTTTCTACTAACAAAGACATTAGGCTATCGTTGCGAAATTCAGCTTTAAATTTTAGAAAAGGGATGATCAGATTAAAACTTAGGTAGAAAGAGAAAAAGAGTTAGTGATTAAGGCCAAGGTGGAAGGGAGGATTCCCCAAATGACTTAAAAAGGGATTCTAATCACGCGATAGTGGGCCTATTAAAACCAACTTCCCCACTAAATAGGAAATAGAAAAAAGAAAGGTCAGCACGACGGATCCCAGAAAGGAAACATTTCTAAAATTTCTCGTCGGCCTACTACACAATCCAAATAAGCTTCACAGCCATCGAGAATAATAAATTAATGGACAGAGAGAAATACAGAAAAAATTGTAATCAACTGCCATAACTGTTTCTCTAATCACGCATCTGATCACAGAGAATACTGAGATTTACCGATTCGAGCCGTCTTTCGGGTCGTCCTTCGCCCTCAGTCATTCTGGCCAATTAAGGAAGAAGAAGCCACTCTCTGAAATCCGATCCTCCGTGCAGCCCCTTCCCCGTTCCTAGCGGCCCTCCCTTGAGGGAGGAGGATCGCGGCAAGCGTACGCAGCTTTCCCAAGAATCATCATATGTAATTACTCGAAGCAGGACTCAAGGAGAGGATCGAATCTTTCCCTTTCCACTCTCCCCTTGCTTCCCCAAGACCTTCTACTGCCTACCTGACAACGGCCTAGCTCTCACAGACGATCGGTGGACGATGGTCACCATGTAGAAAGAGAGAGAGAGAGAGCGAGCGAGCGAGAGAGAGAGAGAGAGAGGAGAGACTTGCACCCCTCGCGTCTCAGCCTCCCGTTCGTTCACATCTGACGGGGGTGAACTGCCGGGAATCAGCAGAACAAAACGGAGTCTCTCTCTCTCTCTCTCTCTCTCTCTCTCTCTCTCTGCGCGCAGCTGGGGGTGGGGAGGGGAGGCTCCCACGTCGGACGACCGGCCACTTCCCTCTTTCTCTCTCTTTTTCTCTCACTACAGAGAACTCTCTCCGCGCCAAACCAACCGGGAAAAGCCCACCTCCGGCCCGCCATCCCGGTCGAGTCTCTCGCCACGCAAGCCGTGGCGGGGCCCACCAGTCCCGCATGGCGCCCCGGTCATCGACGCGGATCGCAGGGTGCGACTCGCAGGGCCTTGAATCGGTGTTTGGTCCGCTGAGCCCGCCGACGTTGACCGCCGACTTCGTCGTTGCGCAGCCAATCGACAAACGCGATTCCCACGTACGAACCAGGCACGAGCTGTTCTTCTAATGACTCGCGCGAGTCAGCTCCGATTTCAATTCGACACGGACAGCTCAACTAACGACTCAACTAGGAGGCCGACATCCTCCCCTCACGCCCGAAGAGGAAATCGACGCATAACATTATATAACAAGAACAAGAAACTTGAGGGATCGCCAGGCCACTTTAGTCCCACACTGGAAATTCCCACTTTGCCGAGCGCCCAGTACATTTATAGCATCCCAAACAGTACGTAAAGCCATGCAGCGCGTTGACCAATGTTGGAGATGATCTTGTTTATTTCGGTGCGCGTCATTAAGTAGCAAAGTCAAACACCACCAGTTGACATCTGGAGTAACTATTCTCATGGGCATGGGAGAGGAGGGAGGCGGGAAGAGCAGAGCATCAACCAGCTGGGGAACGGTTTATTGTACACAGAAGTCTGTGTGTTTCTGAAGCCTGTGTGACTGATCCCCTCATGCGCTCAGGAGTCAGCGGCCGAAGATGAAGTTCCTTTGGTTGGGTCATCAGCACGCAAGCTGCTGTCCCTCCTGTACATGGATTTGACTCCCTGACAGAGAAAAGGGAACATAAAGTGGAGTTTAATGATACACATCGATAAATTAAAAGTCAGCATGACTTAAAAAGTCAACCCCATGCTTAACTTGGGGGTGGGGGGGGGTTGAACTGAAAAAAAGAGAGCCTGGAGACTAATCAATGCATAGTTTCTGGCAAAGTTTATTGAGTGATACCGCACCAAAAGTCAACCTCAATGAAGCGGGCACTGGCCAAATGTCAACCCACTACTGAGGGATTATTTAATTTTTTTAAACAAATTTATGAGAAAAAATGATGCAGTCCTGGGACATGAGTGGTACTGATCACCTGGAATATCGCTCCCAGCTTTCTTAGTGCTCTGGCTCTCTTCTTTAGGACATCCTTGGGGACAGAGCTGTCTTTGAGAACCTGAGATACATTCAGTCAGTTTGACTTCAGACTGGTCAGATAGATTCAAAATATCACATCAAACTATTTCCCCCATCCATTATTAACGATTTATTCTTCATGATAACGGAGAAAAAAGTGGAGCTTACAGATCGGCACACTTGTGAAAGGGTTGACTCTATATCTATAACGTTGACTTTCCATAGGGAAGTAAGCATTTCATCCTTTTTCGCTTCAATCTGCTTCAACAACTCTTCTTCGTTGCTTTCACTCTGGTGCATCCTCATCATCTCTTCCTGAATTTGTAGCAAGGAAATGGCACCTGCCATCAAAACCAAAGTAGGTGTCAAGTCCCCAGGAGCTATCACTGAAATGAATCAGCGGCAAAAAAAGACCTGAAATGCTAGGGCCTGTCAATGGTATTGGGCCATCTAATTCAAAACCGATTCATAATGAATCAAGAACATCTTTATAATCAAAGGTTGACTTTTCTGACAAACTGTAGGGAACGAGTTTGATATATATAATCAAAGCCAACTTATAGTATTTGTCAGAAAAGAAATATAAATGCCGTAGATGCCATATTTAGGAGAAAATATCAGCTCGGATACAACGTTATTCGGGAAAATCTTTATGATTACCGAGAAACTTCTATGATGAACAATACGGGACTATTCTCAACAATGCCTTCTGAAAATAAAAACCATCCCACGAGCTAAGTATTCAACAAGCACCTGCTGCTGCCTTGACTTGTGACTTGATAGAATGGCCTTTATCTCGTACCCACTCGGCAACAAATGGAACTCCCATGAATAATTTACTCTTTCCAAGCTCTCTTGCAGCTTGTCTTTGATAGATATACCCAATGGTGTGCAGCATGGCCTCCCCAAAAGCTGAAAATTTCTATAAATGTGAGCACGAACCAAGGAGTCAAAATACACAAAAACTGAACGATAGCAAGAGGATCATTCACGGACACAAGCTGTTGGGATGTAAGAGAGAAATCCATAGGTCTCGTTGATGTGTTGCCTTGCTGAGATTGGTTCATTTTTTTATGAATATCTTAAAATTTGCAAACGAAAGAAATCAATGCTTTTTTCTTCATCCCCACTGCGTCACCTTTGTCTATGAGGTGAAAAGCAAGAAAAATAAAGGGGGGGGGGTATGAATCATTAATGTCAATATATCGTTTCTAATTCGTGTTGATTGATAAAATAAATGGAACTAACTCGTGTTTCTGACTTGGCACAACCCTGTAGGTCTGACAACTGTGTACTGTTTTAGGAGAGCTATTGACTATTTGACTAAACAATTCTATACATTTCAAGAAGGCTACTGTTCTAGGAGAGCTATAGGTCATTCGACTAAACAACTTTATACATTTCAAGAAGGCTACTGTTCTAGGAGAGCTATGGATCATTCGACTAAACAATTTTATACATTTCAAAAAGGCATCAAGAATGCCACTGTCACACGTGCCTCAGTGACTTCCAGGATACGGTATGCATAAGTACTCTCAGGATTGCAAGGACACCGTGTCCTTACAATCGGTGTCATTACGGCTTATTTATTTTTTGTTCTTCCAATCCTGAGAGTACTTATGCATACTGTATCCTGGAAGTCACTGAGGCATGTGTGACAGTGGGATTCTTGATGTCCTTACAAGAGGAATCTAGAGAGGGAGAGAGAGAGAGAGAGAATGGAAATGGAATAAGATAAACATGGCACTACGAAACCCTAGCGTCGCATTGAGGATATTAGAGAGTCCTTCGTTCTCCCGCGGGTTCCTCCGACTGTAGGCAAGACCCAGTAGCCTTACATAAGCATGCGCCAAAATAAAACAGGATGGATATTTCTATCACCATGCTAGCCTTCTTTCTGAAGGGTCTGAAATCATAATCTTTTATTTTCTGGGTTAGTTACCTTTTTTCACAAATGATAGGGTAAAATTTTCTGATATGCCATAGATCAAGTTCACCCCCAAATTAATTGAAACCGCCTAGAATTACGTTTTCAAAGAATTTCAGCATAAAAATTAAAAGATGGAAGTATGAAATATAGCGTCAAGAGTTATACTGGTACATGGTTGTCAGATTTTTCTCCCAGTTATCAATGATAAGTTTCTAAGAACCTGATCCTAAACGTCTATATTCCTTAGTAATTTGAACAGCAGTTCCTTAACTAACTGTGATAAAAACAGACACAGACAATGAACCTACATGCATGTGATAGACGATGAGCTTCAGAGTTTGCCCACGTAATGAAATCATCCTTGTTTCCCAAAATAAATGGTTGAATAAAATCTTTTAGTTTCTGAGCAAGTTTTTCTTCCCTCTCCCGTTGTAACTCCTGCGTTTTTGAAAAGAATAAATCTGAACTTCAGTTATTAGATGGGAAATATTTCAGAACTTGAAAATTAATCTCAGAACAAAGATACATAAGACAAGAAAAAAAGGATTTGGAAAAAAAAATCCGCCTGAAAAAACATGAAAACTTTGTAAATTATCTATGATGTAGCATGTCATTGTAAGAGCTTGAGGTTTCATGCAATAAGTTCTCATCTGGGATCAAGCCATTAGAATTGTGATACTTGAGCAAGAAATGAAACAATTGAACGATGGATTTTTCATTTTATTAATAGATGGCATTCATTAAGGTCAGTTTAGAATTTTGTCATTCTGACTGGAGTGATTATTTAATCTTTTTATAACCTCAAACAGGAAAAATGATGATTTTCAGGAAAACTGGTATTCGTGGCAAGATGCCTTTACTTATTCCTATCCACCCTGTGAGAGAAGCAACATACCATATTGGCATGAAGCTGAGCAGCATGAAGACACCGGTTACTGATGAAGATCTTTCCTCTTTTCATCCTTTTTCCTGCATTTTCTTTGGAATATACCTTTTCTTCTTATCTACATTCCCTTTTACATCAAACCATTTATAATCATGAAATACACCACATCTCTTCAAAACTCTAGTTTTCAAATCCAAACTTGCCATACACCAAATACAACCACAAAAATTTCCTGGCCACACTACAAAAGTGATCGAGAACACTTATTATCCCATGGTCCAGTTTCAATTATGGGATCCTAAATCCGTTGAACGGTATGAAATTTTCTGGCCACACCACAGAAATGATCGACAGCCTCCTGCTTCTATGTTGCATCATTGCGCGTAGCAATCCCCTGTAGCTATCCAGTGCTATTCCTACTTGCAGCAGCTCAGAGCCCAACTAGAAACTGTTAGCTACCAATAGCTGCTCAACATGGGAAGTCACTGCCATTTGCTTAACATTCTATGAACACTCTTCCACAATAGAGCTTATAAAAAAAGCAGGATCACCTTCCATCGAAAATACTTTGAAATCAATTGAAACGCCATAGGAAAACAGAAAAGAGAAAAAACATAAAGAAAGAAAAATTTTGAGATACACGAGATGATTAGTATCAGGCTATGGGCGTAGATATTAACATAGATGATTAATTCAGTTCCAAACCAAAATAAATATTTAAGAACTTGTACAGTACCTTTATCTTTTCTCGAACTTGTTTCCTCAGGACAACTGGGTCCTGTGGCCCCCTTTCTATTTCGATAGATGCAATAGAAGCCAAGGCAAGCTGTCCAATATAATCCTCAAACAAATCACTCCCAAACAGCATTCCAAAGACAGCAGATGGGTCTTCCATAGTGTCCCTGAAATTCAATGAAGAGGAAATAAAATGAATCGGCTTGAAAACTTTTTTCCAAGGAAATGCTCTTAAAACATTCCTGGGAAAAAAGGAACCCGTTTTTTTTATGACAGAAAATCAGATTATTGACATGGTCACGGTTAACTCATCCTTTCCGGACAATTTATGGTTCAATGACATAATCTTAATGCGGTCTAGAGCTTCTGGACGCCAGACTAGTCCCCTTACTTTCCATAGTAAAAAGGAACTCACAATTAGCTGCTGAAGGAAGTGGATTATATGATGAAGCCAAAAAGTTATTCCAATGATGAACACAAGGGGAAAAAGTCGCAGCTGTTCTAGCTATTCTTCTTTTTATGCGAGCATCCAGTGAGTGAGGACTGACACTAGAATATTTAAGGTAGATGGCGACCGTCAAATTCATGAGACCTTAAGGAACATGAATGAAATTCTTGTCCACCCAAGAGAAATAAAAAAGACAACTGATAGGAAGGAGTAAAGTCATGAAAAACAGGACAAGAGACCAAGCAGAGTAAGAGATGTTTGACAAAAAAAGCCTGGTGAGATGGCACAATTTATACTTTCAGGAAACAGATGGGTATCATATTTTAAATAACATTTTCGGATATCAGGTCTCGAAGAAAAATGTGTGAGCAACTCTTCTGTAGTGCATTGAGTAATTGTATTGAACAATTTTGCATTAAGCCGTTTTAGAATACATGGCCCTAGTAAGTCATTTATAATGACAAAAAATGCACATTGAAAAGAACCTGGGTGTGGAAAAATACCTTCGGAAGCATTTGATACGTTATATGCTCTTAGTAGAGATGCAAATGATCTCGATTCTTTCATTAACTGAGATGGTTCAAAGTACACTTGAAATAGAAAACATTTCATTCATATGAAGAGATAACCCCTCAGCTTTCATAATCACAAAGAGAAACTCCTAAGAGGAGCCTAAACACACATCTTGGTCCATTCTAGACAACTTTGGGTTTTCACACTTTCTTATTGTCCCTTATCCTTCCCAAATAAAAATATTTTTATTACCTTCAGATATAAATCACATTACTAGTTGAATGAAATAAAGTTGTTACCAAAAATCTAACTATAATCTGCATTATTTTGGCTTGGAATGAACTGAGTAAAGTTTCGCTGAACAAGACCCTTGTCAACTGATGACAATGTGACCTCAACTAAGAAGTTGTACAGCACGAGAAGAGGTTTGAATACAGAAATAATAATAATAACCAATAGAAGCATCATATAGAGATAAGATAGAAAGCTCGACATATTAGAGGGGCTATCTAGAACTAGTTTCTGCATAAGACAAAAAGGGGGGTCCTGGGGAGAGGCTTTGAAGTAAGAACTACTGGTAATGGGTGGTGCGTGTAGACGGAAGTTCAGACTCTGGCTGAGATTAGGAAATGGTTTTGGAGACTGAAGAGTTGGCATTGGGTTCTGGTCATTGATGTTTAAAAAAATATCATAGATGAGGTCAAGTACATATGCTGTATCACTTCTTGACACGTTTGATCGCTAGAAGTAAAAGCACCATAGATGGAATAGGAGGTGAGCAGATATCCTCTAGAGAACACATTAGTCATTGCTTAGAACAAAATAAATACGAAATCCTAGCAGGATACGTAGTTATTAGGATTTTCCTTTTTAAGAAACACCCACTTTCTGTACTAAAGAGGATGATATGCTCCCACTTGAATGACTATTAAATCAAGATGACACAATTGTGACGAGTTGGTTCTTTTTTCGCAATACAGCTAAATCCCCTCGCAAAATGATGAGACCTTCATGGGGATAGTCCCAAACATGCGTGTAACGGTCTAATTTACCACATGGTTCCCTGTTTGTGTGCATAGGGGGATGGGGTTTTCTACATGCACTGTGCTGAGAATGATCATTATTTCTTGGAAAATTAATCAGCATATAGATAATGTCTTCTTCAAGTTTTCATATAGGCATACTTACTGTGAAACACCTTCTTTCCCATCTCTGTCATATGCTTCACGTTTCACGGGGTCACTTAGAATTTGATAAGCCTCACCAAGCACCTACATAAAAACATGATAAATCTTAACAAAAAGAAGACAACTAACTCATGATACAATAGCATTGCATGTTTCTTTTGTCAATGAATGAAGATACGTCAAATGGATTGATGGAGATTGTCTTCTAGGAATGACTTCTCTAACTGATATTTATATTGGGAGGTTTCTAAAAGAAAAGAGTGGCTCGCAAAACATATCATATCGCATTAAGCTGGACCTTAAGCTCATCAATGATGAAGATGTATTTTAGTATCTTATTATTAGCACAATCATCACATGAATTGTTTGCACAAAAGGATAGGTGCACAAACAAAAACTTGTCACATAGTGGAAGGCCTTAGTAGATAAAGAAAATATATAATTGAAACATGTCCATCTAGTAGGTGCATATATAACCAAGTAAAAGTAATGGTAATCGACTTCAATTTTTTTGAAAGATACATATCTGAAATTACAAAGTAAAAACTTGATGAACACATTGAGTCACATAAAGACTTTCTCTACTACACATTTCTACTGAAATGAAGCTTAAGATGCTTATAGTAATGTGTTCCAAATAATAACAGATTCTTGTGAGAATAATATGATTTTTCCAGAAAGTGAGATTAAATTATTTTTGCCGCTAAGAGAAAACTATTAAAAAGACACAAATCACATGATCCAGGATCAAAATTACTTACAACTAATGATTTCATAGCATCCCAAAACCAACTACATGGTTTGGCCTCTAAGATATTCTCGTAGTGCGAAGCATGACAAAACATCTTTCTTTTGAATATTTGACAAGTGTAGCATTCCAGATAAGATTTAAAGAATTTTTTTCAAACATTGAGATGAACTACATAGACAACACAAATGTGTGGCATACCTGAAAGTTATGGGCTGCTTTGGGATCCCCAGGATTTTTGTCTGGATGAACTACCCTTGCCTGCAAAATAAAATACAAAAACACTCTTACTGACGCAATGGAAGAACACAGTGTTCTATTTTACATGATTATACTAGCACATGTGAGAAAATTTATCCGCTAGAAACTAGAATGTAAGTAACACATTCCCGAAAGTCATTCATCAGTATAAAAAATGCATAAAATTCAATGATAATAGTAAGAGGGACAACCGATCACCATAAAATATGTGACAATGAACAAGGGTGATTCAAATTCTAAATAAATGGTTTCCCCCTAATACTCAACACCCAAGAAGAACAATTTCTCGATTGTTTAAGACAAATTTGAGAGCTTCTAATACCTTGATGTAATATGCCTTCTTAATATCCGAAGCAGAGGCATTATAGCTGACTCCCAAAATGTCATAATATTCAGTGTCTCTTACCATGGTCAGGATTTTTAGGAATAAACCTGAGAAGAGGAGAAATCAAAATAAAGAATGCATAGCCCAAAGTAAGAAATATAATACATAAGTCATATCCCCCTGAGTGACCAGAAAGATGTGCCACTGGAACTATATTCGAGAACATTTAAAACTTAATGTGCCCAAACAGAACATAACCATTTCAAGTAAGTCGTGGTAGTGTGGATGAAATATCATCTGTTCAACAAAATTATAGCGAATTCGAAACACACAAAAAACAAGGACGCCTAATTGAGGTGGTTGATGTTGGATTTTGATCTTAATGTAGGCACATATATATATGAATTGCATAGTATGAGGCTATCATTAAGTTCTGTTAAAGTGATTCATCAATTTAATAAGAGGTCAAGACATCTCTCATAAGTACGAGTTAAACATATGTAGAGACCAAGTCATTTCCAATTTATGATGAATAAAATTGAAAATTGACGCCGAGAGAATAACCAACTCGAGACTAAAAATAGGGTTCAAATCCTTAGATCATACAGAAAGCCATAGTTAAGTATCCCATCACTTCGAAAGGCAAGTCATAAGGTTTCGTCGACTCTAACATCCTGATCCTTAAGGACCAAAACCCCAGGTATGGATTTGGATCAATATGGGCTCAAATATGATTTTTTTTTTCACTCTAGTTCTTATTATCATTCTCCGAAATCAACACTGGATCCTGTTCTTTTGAAAATCTCCCCTTGAAGTGGTATCAAAGCTTGATGTGCTGAATTATTGGAGTAGATATGCCATGCATTTTCTATTTATTAACATCGTATATGATGTTTAAGAATGACAATAAATCATAGATTCAATCCAATGGACACCACCATAAGGTTTCTAGTGGATTCTAGCATCAACATAAGCTATGAATCACACAGGAGTTCTGGTGGCTGCTAGTGCAGCACGACTCACCTACAAGAAAAAGAAGCAAAAATCAAACCTATTCCAAAAGGCCACAAGCGATGGAAGATGACAGCGAACCGGATCACACATGGGCTAATGTAATAACTGTCATGGAGGGATGCGGGAGTTACCTTTAGGAAGAATGAAAGAAGCTTCCAGAAGAGAGGGAGAAAAGCTATAAATAAGGAGTAGGACAACGTCGGAAAGGGGAGTAATTGACCATTCAGATCGGCCTTTTTTTCCTTTCTTTTGTACTCTTATCATTCTTCTTGTTCGAGGTCTTCCGGTTGTTTCCGAGGATCCGGAATTCCTTTTGTGTTACCTGGATCTGGAATTCAGACTTCCAATCCAAGCTCGAATAATATTTTCTCTTCTCTCTCGTTGAGTCCTGGATTCTAGATTTGGGGTCATATCAAGTACCTCGTGGCATACCATTTGGTTTAAGGTTTTCATAACCGGACTCCTGGGCTGTTCAGGCCGTGCAAATGGTCTCATGGGCTGTTCAAGCTGAGCAAAAGGACTCCTAAGCCGTGCACCCTTCTTCCGTCCCCTGCGGAGGAGAGGGAGTCGTGGTTTCCGCACACCTCTCTCGCTCCTGACCCGTGAAGGAACGATCTATGTCCGGAAATTACGGGGTC
Source organism: Spirodela polyrhiza (assembly GCA_024713555.1). Classification (NCBI taxonomy): domain Eukaryota; kingdom Viridiplantae; phylum Streptophyta; class Magnoliopsida; order Alismatales; family Araceae; genus Spirodela; species Spirodela polyrhiza. Next base: position 3,291,743 of record CM046533.1, on the reverse strand, counting down.
GCAGCAGGACTCACCTCTTCCTCCCCTCTCTCGTCGCTGCACAGCAGAGGAGAAGATGGCTGACGGCAGTTTCAGATGCCGGAAGGCAGTACTGAACGCGGGAGCCGGAGGCGATTCCGGAAGGAGAAAAGGCGGTGGAGGACAGGGGCGCTGGAAGGCTATCCAGACCCTATCGACCGGGAAGCGGTAGTGGAACACTGCCGCTGACCCCGATGTGTTCCAGTAAAATAACGCAGCCACGAGCCTGAGAAGACGAGACCGGAATGAGGACAACGGAAAAATACCTCTGGGCCCTTATTAAGCAAAAATACCTACTATATTGACCCCACTGCGCTCGCCAGGGAGAAAACCACGGAGACTCCACGAGGTAGTACAACCTCCCACACCTCATCCGCTTGCCCCCTTCCCCTTCATAACCCTGGCTACATTAAATAACATGTTTCGACGACTCTTACGCCGACGTGGTCGCCAGGACGTGGTCGCGATGACACCCGTTTCTGCGTTAGCTCCGGCTCTGCTTATTCCAACGTTGCCGACGTGGGTGCGTCAAGTGTCCTGGATGCTTGACCGTTTCTTCCGGGGAACATGGATAAAATACCCCTGAGTTAGTCTAAATGTTGAAGTTGGAAAATTATTGATGGAATTGTGAGAGGGACTCCCATGTGGGGCTCATAATTAGGTGAGGGCTAGCATTTGATAAAGATTTTGGGCCCTCTAGGCGTCGAAATGATATTGAAGGATCTCTTTGGACTATCATTTTATGGCCCAAATCAATCTTCTTTTTTCTTTGCAAGTCTTGAAAGATATAATAAAAGGGAAAGAAGGTAATTGAGTAATATAGGGCTCGTATTATAGTACCAATGGATAAGAGGTTCACAGAAAAATCATGTATAACACATCAATCAAAGGGAATTGAGATGTGGAATGGATAGTTCCTTTTCTCTTGACAAGACATTTGTGGCCATCCACAATGGCCACAAAGTGAGGATTAGAAATGGTGGATACTCTAAAAAAAAGAGATTGTGTACTTGACATATGGGAGGATGCTCGTGAGTTAATTATCCAAGAAACAAGGGTGGATGTTAGTAGAGAGATAATACTAGAGGGTGAAGATGCCACATGAGTAGTGGAATAGCTTGACAAGCTAGTGGTGACCTTGTGCTTCATCTACACATCATAATCTTCATATGAAATGGTTAGAGTGGAAGTCGTGTGATGGATATTTGTCATTAGATTTAAATATTCATAATTTAATAATATTTATGACTAAAACTTAGAGAATAATTAGTAAAACAATGAGTCTTAGGTTAAATATAGTGAATATAAATAATTTTTCATAAATATTACTTTTAACTTTATTTTTTAAGTGATTATAGATTTTTTTATAATTTTAATAAATAATATAAAAATATTTTATATTTTTAATAAATTCTGAAATAAAGAAGGAGATAGACGTAGGATTTTGAAACAATTAGAGGAAACAATAGATGTGAGATTTCGAAAGGACTTTTGGATGAATTTTTTGGAAGATAGAAATAAGATTTAGAAGGGATTTTAGATACTTTTAGGTGAAACATATGATGAGAAAAGAAGAAAATAAATGATAATTAGGAGAGAGAAAATCTTGGTCAATGCTTTTTCGCTACACTGATCGTGATTTTTGAAAAAATATGTAAAAGAGAATTCATGAAAAAGGTAGGAAATCACACTGAAAAATGTTTGAATCAATTTCTCTGCACTTAATAAGGAATAAATGGTTAAAATGAAACTAAAAAATCATTGAACTATTGAATAAATAGAGAAAAAGTGTTAAAAAGTCACCAATAAATTGTTCCACCAGCATAGAAAAATGACAAGGATTTTTAACTAGATTTGTCAATTGAAATTGGTAGAAAATGATTAGAAATTACTCATGAGATGTTTCATGATGAGTTATGAAAGATCTAAGATATAAATTAACTTTTTGATCAAGTATTCATCAAGTTGTTTCGATTGTTTTCGAAGAACATCTAGAATTTATCGTTTTTACAAAAATGAAACAAAACATGAAATAAATCTAAAACTAATGATGTCCTTTGATGAGTTCACCTCTAAAATAACAAGAGATGTCAATGTGATGGCTTTGCATCATCTAATTGTGTCGCACTTGACCAAAAGGCACATGAATATTATTTAAAGGCTTTGTGTTGCTTGTTAGAATGGTTATATGGAGAGAGATTAATGCTACTATCACTATCATTTGGGGGAGAAAAGAAGACTTTTGGCCACTTGCTAAAGGGTATGAGTGTAGCCGAGGGAGGAAGAAGGGTTCATTAGTCGTCATAGGCTTTGACCACACAAAGAGGGAGAAGATAGAATACTTGTTGTCAATGAACTTTCTGCTAATTTATTTCGCCTCTGATAGTCGATAATTGTAGATTTATGAGATGATAACCAATAATTGTTGATATTCTATGTTAGAGCTTAAGTGCGTAGGTTGTGTGACATGTCTTCTACTATTCAATCGATTTGTCACCTCTTGTTTGATTAGTCGCTTGCACCCAAGGGTACATGGTGCTCTATATGACATTGTATCATTTCAAATTAAATGTCTAGGGGATACATGGCACTTTTGAAAAATTTGATATAATATATGGTCCTTCTAACTATCAAACTAATAACTCCTTGACTACAAACATTGCCTTCGTTCTAAAATCAACTAGCATGGGGCCCAATCAACACAAAAGATGACAAGGTTTCTGTGAGAGGGAGGGAGAGAGAATGAGGGAGAGGTTCAAGGCTGAGGGGGACAAGTGTGTTAATCCAAAACTTTGATAGGGAGGAGGATCTCTCAGAGGGATGCGAGGGGAGCCATGCCCTAGAGAGAGGAAGACTTGGTTAGGGTTGGGACCATGGGGGAGAAAGGGGAGGCGAGGGGAGAAATGTCAAGAAGAGAGAGGGAATGTACTTATGTTTTGTTGTTCTTTTCATCTCCCGCTTGTAGCCTTATATAGTAGGGTTGCTTCTTGGGCCTCTACTTGGGCCTCCTTTTTGTGTTTATGGGTGTATACTCATTGACAGATGTTTTTAATACTCCCTCTAAGAACGACCAACTTGTCCTCAAGTTAGAAATGGGGAAATTGAAGGAGAATCTATTAATCGAGTTCCCAAGTCGCCTTGCATGGGGTCAAGTCCTTCCAATCCATGAGAACTTCAAGGCCTTTAGGGGATCATCATAAGGCGCAAATGTTGGTGGGCTCAACTCACCATTCACAGTCATGCAAGAGTAGGGGTGGCAAGGGCTACAGTTGGTTGGTGGGTCCTAGTGCCTTGCACAGCTAGAAGACATGGAAGATGGGTGGATGGTCACTTATGGGGGCATCTCCAACTTGTAGGTGATGGCTCCCACTCATTAGGTGATGATCAATCGCCCAAAAAACTTGGGGGCAAGCTTCTTATTAGGTCGTCTTATGAGGGAGCACATGTTGTGCGGCCGGAGCTTAAGGTAGACTTGATCTCTCACCTCGTAGTAGAAGACGTGACACCAATAGGCATTAGTGTGGGTCTTCATGCAAGCTGAAACATGGTCCAAGTGAGTCTTGAGCAAGTACATGATACAGTCTCACTACAAAAAAAATTGGTCTAAGGCATGCATCAGTGATGGTTGGGACCCATAACGAACTATTTTTAGTGGATCACACTCATAGACTACCTTGAATGGCATTATGTTGATGCTAGAGTAGTGGGTTGTGTTGTAGTCGAGTTCAACGCAATGCAACAAGTTGGCCCACATCCCTAGTTTTTCTCCTATAAAACAACAAAGGTAAGCTTCTAGGCTACAATTTACCACCTTAGATTGGCCATCAGTTTGGAGATGATTTGCTCTACGGTAAGCAAACTTGGTCCCTTGGAGTAGGTGGAGCTCCCTGCAAAAGGTACACGTAAAGACTTAGCCCTTGTCATAAACAATAGACACTAGAATATCATGCAGATGCATAACCTTTTTGGTGAAGGCTTCCACCACTATCTTGGCCGAGAAGGGATGCTTGAGCCTCACAAAATGGGCATACTTGCTCAAACGATCCGCCACCATCAAGATCAAGTCAACTCCTCCAGAGTGCGACAGTCCTTCAATGAAGTCCATTGTTAGTTCCTCCCAAATCTATGCCAATAGTGGTAAGGGTTGTAGGAGGCCTACCAAGGTGAGCGTGGACTGATTGGAGCATTAGCACATTTTGCAGGCATTCATGTGGGCCTTGATATCCATCTTTATGCCTATCCAAAAAAACTGTAATTTAAGTCACTGATAGGTGTGTGGAAATCCCATATGACCCCGAGACGTCATCATGGAACTCAACCAACCTAAGGGGGATAAGCTTGGATGCTCGAAGGAGGACCAGCCAACGATTGCAGAAGAGCCATCCATCACTGATTGAATATTTATAGTCCTTATGTATGTTGGCTTGCACCTCCTAGAAGAGAGCATGAAGGTAGGGGTTGACAACGATCTCTTGGAGAAGGATAGATCAGTCGCCCCATAAGGATTGCCAGTTGGTGTTCATCGTGGATAACTCAAGAGTCGAGTGATGTGAGAGAGCATCAGCCACCTACTTACAATGACCTATCTCATAGTGGATCTCAAACTTGTAGCCCAAAAGTTTGGTGAGTAATCGGTGGTACTGCCCTTAAATATGATGTTGCTCTAGTAGGTGCTTGAGGCTGCACTGATTTGTGCAGATGATGAAGGGTTAGAATGTCAAGTAACATCACCAATGGTGAACGACCATGTCAATGATGATAAGCTCCTACTCGTAGGCTGAGTAACTGCAAATTATAACTAGACAAGTTTGACTGAAATAGGACCACTAACTCATCATGTTGTATAAACATAGCCCCAACTCCCACACTTGAAGCATCTGCTTCCACTATGAAAATAACGGTGAAGTCGGGGAGAGCAAGGACGACGGCAGAAGTCAATATGTTTTTTAGAATCTCGAAGGCACCTTCTACTACAACATCTCACATATAGGCTCCCTTCTTGAGGAGTTTGGTTAATGGTCAAGTGATTGTGTCATTTCTTGCAATAACATAATGGTAGTAACTTGTCAAGCCCTGAAGTGCTTAAGAGTGTGGGGCATGGGCTAGTTGTAAATTACAATAATCTTGGATGAATCTATGGCGACTCCCCTGAGTTGACATGCAATGGTCTAGATACTCTATCTCCACTTGGAAGAAGTATTTTTTGATGTTGACGTAAAGATGATGTCTCAAAGAGCGATAAGACAACGTCAAGGTACTTTGCGTATATTCTTCACCATTTTTGCCATAGACAAGTATATCATCGAAGAAGATTATCACAAATCATCGTAAATATGTGTGAAAGATGTTGTTCATGACTGCTTGGAAGGTAATCGATACATTAGAGAGGCCAAATGGCATGACCATGTACTCGTACTGTTCTTGGTGGGTGCAAAAGACTATCTTAGTAATGTTCTCTTCTCGCATCTATATTTAATGAAACTTGAATTTCAAGTCAAGTTTAGAGAAGACTAACATACTGTGGAGTTCTTCCATAAACTCATCCATGATCGAAATGGAAAACTGATTGAGGATGGTGATAGTGTTGAGTGCACGATAGTCGATGCATAATCATCAGCCTCTATCCTTCTTATTGACCAAGAGGGTCGAGTTAGAATAAAAGCAAGTGGAGGGATGAATCAACCTTGGGTCCAATTACTCTTGGACAAGACACTCTAATTTGTTCTCTTGCAGGTAGGAGTAGTGATAGGGATGACAATTTATTAGCCATGTTCCAACCTGAAGTTGAATCATATGGTCCATGTTGTACTATGGAGGAATGGTCATGTAGTTGTGGAAGACTATTGTGCAATTGTGAAAGACTACTAAAAAATATTATTAGAGTCACTCAGTCAATCTGTGATCTTATCAATGCATATGAGGTGTCGTGACTGAGGGGCCACATAAAAGGTGCAACACACCATAGAGGACAAATGATGGCTCTTCTTCCTTGAGAGTTGTGGTTGCATGATGTGGCTTGCCCCGGGTTCACCTTCCAGGGTGTACTAAACCTCACCTTCTTAGAACCAGAGTAGGAGTAGGTCATAGTAGGAGAGTGTCTAGTCAAGGGTGTGTAGCCAGATGATGCTGAAGATGACCTACACACTAGTCTCATCTAGTAGGTAGAAGTCAACTATAACCTTGTAACTCTAGATGTTGACAAGTACCTCACGACAAATGTAGTCACACTGAATAGAGTGCTTGTCACCGAAGGTGACCTTGTTAGGTGGAATGACATCATAGTGGAGGCTTGACTCATCCATGAGAGGTTTGTAGATGAAGTTGTCAGTTGCTCTAGGATCAATAAACACTTTGACCTCTTGTCTCATAATATGTCCATGTATTTAGAGAGATTAGTTAGAGGGGTAAGTGGATGTAGAGTTCAGTTGAACTTGGACTATTTGCAAGGTAGAGTCATCCGCGAAAGTATCATCCTCTAGTGGTAAGGCATTCTTATCCTTTATCGACACGGTGTCACTTCTATCATCGGCAACGATGTGGATGAAGAATGACTTCGCACAACAATGCTCAAGGTGAAGTACTCATTGTAGTGATAGCATAGGCCTTGGGCATAGCGTCGCTAGTGCTCCTCTAGGGTGAGTTGGAGCTAGGTGGGCGAGGTGGCCGAGCACGATCAGTGTCACTTTGGTAGTGGACTATAGTTGTTCCCCTAGGGGGAGCTTCAAGTACGAGAAGGGAAAGTGGAGTAGGACGACTCGTTCTAGATGGTGAAGCTCCCGTAGTAAGTGGCTTGTGTCAATTATAGTTGGCAGTCTGAAGACAACACTTGACTAAGTGAGAGTTGCGTTAGAAGGAGTGAAGGTCTAAGGACTAGTAACACTCCACTTTGTCTTGGATGTCAGGGGCCAATGTCGAGTGGAAGATGGTGAGAAACTCTGAGGAAACAATAGGAAGGTAGCTTGCTAGGCACTTGAACTCCTTGATTAACTTGTCAACTATGTCTTTCTATTGAAGCTTATAGAGTTGGTGGAAGACATTAACCCTCGTGTGCTTGAAGCATTCCATGAATTGATTGCGGAAGTCTTGTTAGTCAAGGAAGCTGAAGGTGCTGACGCAATAGTTGAACTAGTCATCTACTTCACCTTCCATGTATCCTACGATTGTTTGGAGCCATTCGGCATCAAAGACAGGGGTGGGTATAAAAGTAGTGCTCCACTTTGTAGATCTAACGCTCTAGTGGACCCCTAGAAAAGATGGACAAGTCTTTGACTTTGGGCCGCTTAAGATGTAGTCCACACAGTCATGCGGTGGCAGAGACCAATCGTCACCGTTGTTGTCGTTATCCTCTAAGCTTGGTGTGGCCCCAAGGCAGTTGCAATTGAGGTGATACTAGCAAGGAAGAGGGGGGAGGGGGGGAACAACTGCTATGAATCACTGTTTGGTGGTGTGGACCTTACTGCCACCATGGTTGTGTTGCGTGGGTTAGGCCCACACCTTAGGAGGGCAACCCAGCATGTCGTCAGTGGCCCAACAGGGGTCTAGGGGGTCACTTATCAGCCCGGCTGGTCATGATGGAGAGGCCCATAAGTTTTCCTCAAGTAGTTGTGGGTCATGGCCCTCTTGACTCCCAAGTGGGAGTTGATTCGAAACTCGCCTTTGGTGACCCCTACTCAGATCCACCAATGCTCATTCATTTACATTTGAATAGTTCATGTGACACTATAATAGTTAGTTAGAGTGGTGTTGTCAGCTTGTGAGGAGGTGGGAACTCGTAAGAATGGGGGTCCGATGGGCTCTATTGCCCGGCCCCACATTATGGGTTCGTTGCAATGAAAGTGACAGTTTGGGTGAAAAACCCTAATGTCAAGACCTTACAATGGGATTGCTAGGAGGCCAGCCATGTTACGTTAGATGGCGACAACGATGGTGGCTATTGAGGGGCCAAAGTGTAATAAGCTCATGGGGAACTTCATTTGCACTTGTAGGGAGGAATTGTGTCACTAAGAGGCCATAAGCATCCAAGCAGCCAACATCTCTTGATGTTGCTCAAAGTTGGCATCCATTTGAGTTTGGATGGCCAAGAGGCTCTCATTGACATAGGCCTTTGGAGCAAGGTGTTGCTACTTCAAGAGAGTCAATTTGGATGCCTTTGTTAATGGTCTCAATGGTAGAATCTCCTAATGGATCTCCCGCATTGGAAGATGAGGGCTTGCTTATCACATTGTAGAGGAGAGCAACGGGTGCTAGCTCTAATACCAATGATAAAGTCCTGACTAGGGGTGTTGCCTTCGTTCCAAAATCAATTGACATGGGGCCCAATTAACACAAAAGATGACAAAGTTTTCGCAAGAGGGAGGGAGAGAGAGGGAGAGGTTCAGGGCTGAGGGGGGTGAGTGTGTTAGTCTAGAACTCTAATATAGAGGAGGATCTCTCAGAGACCATGCCCTAGAGAGAGGAAGACTTGGTTAGGGTTGGGACGGTGGGGGAGAAAGGGGAGGCAAAGTGAAAAATGTTGGGAGGAGAGAGAGAATGTACTTGTGTTTCGATGTCCTTTTCCTCTCCCACCTACAGCCTTATATAGTGGGGTTACTTCCTAGGGCCCTTACTTGGGCCTTCTTTTTTTATTTACGAGTTTATACTTGTTGACGGATGTTATCACAAATTGATGTTGATCCACCGCTTAGATAGAGGTGACATAACACTTTATGGAGCATCAAATTAGATGTATATGATAATCCAATGGTCAAAATCAAATCCTATGAATAAAGAGGAAAGTTTAGTCTCATATGAGTAGTTTTATCATCGATTTCAAAGGGGGACCTAGATTGAGACCCATGTACTCAATGGGCTTGGGAATGACATACTCATGGCCAAAAAATGACATATATATTCTCATTGGCCCATTGATTCGGTAGACCCCAATCCAAGGTGTCATGAGCTATGCTATAGTGTGCCCACTGGGCCCACTGATAAATGTGGTGAGATCATTGGTCTACATCGAGCACACTAAGTATGAACACCATCGAATATTTTATGTGGAGGAAGTGTGCTGCAACCCCCTCAACCATAGCTGCCATCATTACCACAATTGTCCCCTACCCCTAACCTCATCCTCTTCTCCTACCACCCATAAAGACTATGGAGAAAAGGTCAACATGTGCTTGAGTGGGGGTAGGAGGAGTGGTGCAAGTTGATATCTATATCATTTTGTAAAAGGTGTCAAGAAGTAGCAATAACATGTTGACTGTAGGGACCTGGCCACATATCTAAGAAGCTATGGAGGGGTTGAGTCTAGAGAGATAAATTGTTATGGCTAACTCATCTTGATACTAATTTTGAATGATCTAATTAGTGGTAAATGATTGATGAACTTTCAATTCATCCATGAGGGAGTAGAATTTGACATAGTGATAGTAAATTATCTTGTTGCCTTGTTGAAGTTAGAAGAGTTACTTCTATGCTTCTATCATGTAAAATATATTGTTATTATTGGCATACATATCCTCTCAAATCTTATTTATTGGGTGGAAAAATAAATAAAATGGCTAATGAAGATAGTGAGATTCTTGAGCATCCACAAGTAACTATGTGGTGACATAGAAGAGCTTTTTGTGTGCTTAGAGAAATGTCTTGAAGTTGTTGCTCACGAGAAATAATTTGTTGCATTGAACATTTCTGAGTGACTATTGAGTTGGGTGAGAAAAACATTTATCACTACCTTGAAAGATTTCCTAAAGGCTAGAGGCATTGACTATTAATCGTTGATCTATCTCCATTGACTCAACAAGATTATGGAGATGATGATGGATAATGATAGCTAGGGCATGAGTCCAGATTAACCTTTCTATGTGACAGGTGGAGACAATGATGATGATGTGACGGAAACAATGAGTTCTTCTCCTCATTGAAAGAGAGGATGATTCTTGATTAAGATGTCAGTGATGAAGTCTAGAGGCCTTGGTCTATGGAAATGGTGGCTCAGAGGCTACCAAAGTTCTAAACACAGCAAGAGGTAGGCTGCAGGAGGTTTCCAAATGAAGCAATAAAGCTTGTTAGAGAGGTAGCAGCAGTGGCATGAGGAGACAGTGATGTGGAGAGAGACTTGCCAAGGAGGTGATAATGGAGTGGTGGCCAAGGTGTTGGTGATGCCAAGAGAGACTCTAGGGAGGTGGTGGTGGAGTGGCAATTGAGGAGACAATAGCATCAAGAGAGAGACCCTAGAAACTCTAGGGCTTGATACCATGTGTTGAGAGGGAGAGAGATTGTAAAGTAAGGGAGAAAAACCATGCCCCTATCAATATAGGGGAGAGAATACATGAGAAGAGGGCCCATTTTACGTGTAGGCTTATTGGGCCACTCAAATAGATAAAATAAATGATTCCCCCCTAAAATTCAATGGCTAAGAAGACCAATTTCTCAATTTTTTAAGATGAAGTTAAGAGCTTCAAATATGCTGATGTAATATGCCTTCTTAATCTTTGAAGCATAGGCATTATAGTTGACTATCATAATATTGTGTCTTTTACTATGGTTGGGATTATTAGGAATAAATCTTAGAAGATGAAAAATCAAAATAAAGAATACATTTCCTAAAATAAGAAATATAATATAAAAATTCATATCCACTTAATGACTAGAAAGATGTGTCGGTATAATCATATGTGAGAACCTATAAAATTTAGTGTGTGTGAAATAGAACAAAATCATTTCTTGTAAGGACTTATAGTGTGAATGAAAAATCATCAGTTCAACAAAATTATGAGTGAATTCAAACCAAAAGAATAATGATGCCCTAGCCGAATGGTTGACTTGCAAGTTATGAGAATGTTCTGGCTAATCAGGTTTTAATTGAAAGGAAAAAGGAAAGATCTTATCATTTATGTTTTTTTCAATTTTCACAAAAAATTATAAGTGAAATTATTCCTAAAAATAAGACATGAGAAATTGATTGAAAATTTAAAACAAATGTTGAGTTCTATAAACTAATTTTACATTACTATTCTCCACTATTTTTAGCACATAATTGATCAACCAGATTAGTCAATATTAAAATCCCATTCCATTTGTAAATTGTCTCAAAGATGATCTCTACTTTCCTAGGTGGCTACTCTAAGCTATCATTTAGTTGATGAATCATCACTTTTGCTAAAGCACAAATATGGCAAAGAAGCACTCATCAAAGGAAACATCCATGATAAGTCAATTTGATTAGAAGATCTAAAATTAAGAGAAAGAGCTGCATACTGATTTAAATAGGTCTTGATGTTCTTTAATAACAACTATTGATAGTAATATTTTAAAATAAAATAATATTACATAAGTTAGCCTGTTACATTTCAAAAGTATTTTAAAATATACTACACTTTTGCCATCATTATGTATTAAAAATAGTCTATAAACAAGATCTTAAATGTGTTGTTAATATTCTATAGGATGGTAATGAATTATTATACCTTTACCTAATGTAAAAAAATTTCATAAATATCTTCTATGTGATATAACTATGATGAATTTTTCCAGCTAGTCAAAATAATTGTAGTATACCTTCAAGTAAAATAATACCTAATCATTATCCATTGATTTTCATTAAATAAAAAAATACCAAATCATGATTCACAAACTAATTGGGTGCAAAATATCATATTTATTTTAAAGCTTAACAAGTTTCAAAATTTTCTAAGTTGATAATAACTTCCAAAGCTTTTATTAAAAAAAAAATTAGATGGAAGCATGTTACCTACATAAGCATGATAATAACATATAATGTGTAATTATTATTTATGTTACATACAAGAAGTATGCAAAAATATATGGGCGACCATCATAGATAGTCTCACATGACATTGTCAATATGTTCAAAACAGGCATCCTTTGTTCACATTATGATAGCATGCTTAGGCATGTACACCAATACATTCATGGCACATGTATGTGTAGGCACATCCAAGAGGTGTGTGTTAACATGGTGTAATATATAGTAACAAGTATTGGAACATCATGATGTGCACATAGCACAACAAACTCATGTGGCTCAAGCAAATGACACTACTTGGAGCAAGGTTTACAAGAGGTGACAATCAGGTGAAACTTGTGAGCAAATGTGTACAACATAGGCTGATGGTATGATTGGGTAGAGTGAGATTCATGAGAGCCATTTGTGACAAGATAGAATACATGTAGAGAAATTAACTCAACTAAGATAAAGATAGGTTCAAGAGAGCTATTGGCATGTGGTCATATGATTTTGGTACAATATGGATGGTTACATGTAATGTATGTGGAAATTGCATGTGACACGTAGAAGGGGTAGAATGAGATTAACAAGTATGCTAACTTCATTTTTAATCATTAGCCCTCAAGTCCCATGCATGCCATCAAGCTATAACATCAAGAGTCAAGGCCAATTAACCTTATATCCAAAATAAGAAATGTGGGGAGCTCTTCACTATAGGCATTAATGGTCATTAATTTTGTGTAAAAATTTGGCCTTACTTTTGTAAATATACGTTTATGTTAGGGGAATAAACTGCCCTTTTAACTAATAAGTACCTTATTCAATAAGAAGATTGTTTGATGTTGTAGAGGATGACCAAGCATAATAGTAGTGGAGCGAGCAAGGTAAGCATAAATGTTGAAGTTTAAATACCAACTAATTTGATGTCACATGTGAATTCTTATGTATTGTGTTAGCTCTAACCCATGTCAAAGCATGTGTTAAGTATTAGCTTTAACCCTCACGTTAATGCATATGCAAAGTCATGCATATGCAAGGTGTAAATGCATGTGATATATGTAATTAGTGCGACAAGTATAAAACTTAGGCCAACCAATATATATGCAAAGTCATGTAATGTCAAGCATGCTAGGGATGACAATAAAGCCATGTACAAATAACATGTTATGGAATGTTGCGTGAAGTAACATTTTTGTGCTCATAAAGCATACACATTATGAGATGACATTCATAGTATGGGAGTCACATCATCCATTTATCGCACATCTATCATGAAACTAATTTGACATCACTAGGGGCACTCTATTATTTAACTCTATTTGCTCGATTTGTATAATCACTCTACTTAGAGTGAAGATGTTAATTTTGTTTAAATGTACATATAACAAGGATTAGTACCATGAAATTTTAGGTCTTGATTACTAGCTACTATGTTATATAACAAGTTCAAGTCTAGAAGAGTATAATAGTGATCCTTGAACTGGTGGGTGTTTTGACCCACACATGAAATGTGCATCCAAGGGATTGATCCATAGTATTTATATTGCCATGTTAGTATTGATATGCCATTTCATGTTTGAATGAAATTGTATATAATATTCATAGAATTTCATGGTTTTGTCAGAAAGTGAGACATCTACAATGACTCATTCCACTGAATTGGGTGCCAAGGAATGTCATTAGCTAAGCAGGACCCAAACCTTAGAAAGTGCATAACCTGAATTAGGGTGAATGTGGGGATTAAACCTAACCCAACTAGTAGCTCATTAATAATGGGAAATCTCACTTCTACCACCCCACCTACCATTGTGGATTCTCAAGCTTTTGGGTTGGAATGAGCTAAAGGAAATTCTAACTAAGCCACCTCTCACTTAAATAATATTTAAATTAATATATGCAAAAACCTACATATATTTTAGAACGTTGTACAATGTGCACAGTGAGACGTATGTTTGAATGATATGACTCATGAAAACCTAAGCTTGAGCTAACTACAAGTTGAGATGGGCCAATTGTAATTTTAGTTTCATAACCTAATTTTATCTGGGTACAGGTTTGTTGGGTAAGCAATGAGGCTTTACCTCTCTATCAATTGGTATATTTTTGTGTTTCCATGTGTGTACATCATATAGGACTAAGACTGCCTACATGATATCTTTCATAAGGTCGAAATTCATATATGTCTATTTTTTTTAAATAAAAAATATGAAAAATGGACTCAAGCTTCCTAGTGAAAGAGTCATTGGGAGGCCATACTATGGTCCGTCACTTTCTCAAAAGGAAGACATTTACCCAGGGACCTGTCGTCCTTTCAAACTTCTTGGTTTGGCCGGGTTCTTGGACTCACAAATCATCCTTGGCCCAGCATGGGATGTCCCAATTTTATTGGGCTTGAACTTAAAAGATAAATTGCCCCATCGCCATCCGGTCAGTTGAATCTGATGGACGTCTGAAAGTCATCTCTAAATCACACAACACAGACAGAGGGATGGGCCAGGCCTAGTGTAAAGTCCATCTTTTAGGCTTCTCTCTGGGTTTGGGCTTAGTAAGACTCTCCCCAAAGAGAGAAATATTATATATATATATATATATATTGAGAGGAGAGAGAGAGAGAGAGAGAGAGAGAGAGATGGGAAAGGTAGAAATCGGCGGCCTAGTCCAACGCGGTGCTGGCCCGCTGGGGTGGGTTCAAGCTCGGTTCCACATTCGGAATAAATCTCAGGGTTATATTTTATTTTTCATAATTGTCTACAAATTAAGATGCGGGCAATTGACGTTATTATTTATTTTATTTTTTCATTTAAAAATGACGCATTCAACGTGGTTTTCCTATCCCGTCTGTCTTACTCGGTGGGTGGCTGTGAGCTGATCTTCCTGTGGGCCGTGTCATTGCAATGCTGATGGCGGTGTAGTGTAGAGTTCACGTCGACTGTGACCTCTCTCTCTCTCTCTCTCTCTTCGCGATAAGTACGTAGGGAGAAACGGGACGGTCTTGGTCCATTGCATGCGAGTAAACTATATTTCAAGCTCCATTTGTTTAGCACCAACGTTGTAGAAGACGATAAGTGGGGGGCGGGGTTACTTCGGACAGTCATGAGGGCGATACTTTAATCGAAATAGTGATATACAAGGGGCGTGAGAGAGAGAGAGAGAGAGAGAGAGAGAGAGAGAGAGAGAGAGATTCTCATCATACCGTGCGGTCAGATCCTCCACGGGCAGACGCGTCCAAGAGTAAGAAACGAAGCGATTCGACCAAAAAGCGAAGGATTCCCTTCATATTAAAACCAGAGCGACTTGATCGTTCGTAGAGATCCTCTTCTCTCTAAGTTTCAAGCTGTGTTCAGGCACAAGGTTTTCCTGTTACAGGCGGCATGAAAGATCATAATAAACAATGAAGGAAGATTTCCTCCCGGAAGAAAGAGGAAGACAGAAGGGAATCTGGCTTAATTACTTCAGCAGCCACGGAAACATAAAGAATTCAGATATAAGCCTTGTTGAGGATTATTTACGACACATATTGTATTTAAATATACAGCTGAATGAACTGTGAAACCGCTGATTTGACCATAGCTTCGCGATCAATGCAGCCAATAATTTATTATCAGACTCTTATACAGTGAGAACAGCGGAGCAAAATGCCGCCGCACGGTGAACTGCGACGTCATCGTCGCACTCCTGTCCACGAAGAAGAAGCAATAATTCACAAGCCAACCGATTCGATTCGCCTCGTATGCGCCGCGAGTCCAGGGCTTTCGCACAATTAATGGCAGCGCACCATTCGAAGCTGGCTTCTCCTTCTCTCCCACCTGCATGAGCTCAGGAACAAGGACACGACCATGCCCTCCATTGCCCCAACCCCATTTTAAACTACCAGTTGGAGGAAGACCACCTCTCGCTCTCTCTACGATGGGCTGTCCAAACGCACGCCGAAAGGGAGCTTTATGGCTTAAATAGGCAGAAGAAGGACAGACCGGGCAAGGTCGGAATAGTTTAGAGGGTCGTCGTCCTCTTCAGTGCCGACCACCGTAAATAAAAAATGGCCGCTGGCGTGGGGAAGTGGAGGATGAAATCACATCACCGCGGCCCTTCTTCGTCTCTGGGGCCGGTCGGATTCTAGCAAGTTGTCTGAAGAGACTTTTGAGAAAGTGCTGCGCGATGGAAGCTCTCTCTCTCTCTCTCTCCGTCGCTATCAATCTATCTATCTCTCTCCCTCTCTGCCTCCCCTCCCTCCCTCCCTCCCTCCCTCCCTCCCTCCCTCCCTCTCTCTCTCTCTCTCTCTCTCTCTCTCTCTCTCTCTCTCTCTCTCTCTCTCTCTCTCTCTCTCTCTCTCCTCACGTTCTCGTGACGAAGAGAACTTGCGCAGGGTTTTTTATCATAGTTTTACGAAAGAAACGAATCACTATTGGCAGAAAGTATAATTAAATGAAAACATCTCTCGTGATCTCACCCGAGTTGAAAACGAGCACAATTGGCGGCTCGTTTATCTGTTTCAAATCCATTTTTTTTAATTTCTCGCCTGAAGGTTTTGAATGTAAAAGTACACGGAATCTTCTCTCTGGAATATGAGAGAGAGAGAGAGAGAGAGAGAGAGAGAGAGAGAGATGGTAACACGAAAGTTATCGTGGGACTGAGGGCCAGAACAATAGAAAGGCCGGGATTTTAGACCTGACCCTGTTGAACACCGAGCCGGGCCTTGATGAAGACTGAGATAAGCCAGACTTATTTTCTTGTTCAATTGTCGGCTCATTAAGCCGAACGTTCGTTGATGATTAGCTACTCATAAAACCGACATTAACCATACATTTAAGAACATAACCATTCGAGATCCAAGTCTACTACTATTATTTTCTTCGAAGATTTACTTTTTCGACAACTTTAGGACTCATAATGCTAACTCGGAGTGAAAATAGCTTTGACTAATCCGGTGAGTCATTCAATGTCCGCACAATGAACCCCTCAACCGATCTATACAGTCGTCTCCGTAGGAACAATCATCGTTGTACGAGATGACAAGGACCAGTCGTATATAAGCCCAAGAACAGAGGAGACAGACGAAAGAGAGGCTCATAAATTTAAGGATCGGTATTATCGTCGGCGTCAATATTTTGTTTGCATTTATAGCTTTGATTCCCTTGGTAGGGCCCTTACCTCGTCATCACCCCCCCAATAATAGAAGGATCAGGACAGCAAATAAGGGGGCCCAAGGAGACAAAATCGAGAGATGGAGAAGTGGGAAGGAAAGTAGATGAGAGGGTGAGATCGGAGTTCGTCTTCTGTCTCCTCGCCTCAAAGTCGTGAACTTTTAAACATATGAATCCACCCAGATGGATAACTCGTGCAAAATCACGGAGTGCTATATTTTTCCCAAAATTTTTATTAAAGATCCTAGTTCAGAAGATGATAAATAGGTCATTCTCAAGCAACAGCGATATCAGAACCCATGGCCGCTGAACCCATCTCTGCCCCCCCCCCTAGCTTTCTCTGTTCATCACTGGAACATGTCAGGGGAGGCCATGATGGGGTGGTTGAGGGAGATCGAGCTCCATGGGTTGACAAAGAAGCCGTCCAAGTTCTGCGAGGGGTGGTCGGCGGCGACGAGCCCGTTCATATGGAGGAGGATCTCGTTGAGGGACTGCAGCCTGTGGCTGAGCTCCATGGTCTGAGTTCTCAGCACGGAGTTCTCCGAGTCGATAGCCAGTAGCTGCTGTGTGATCACGTTGTAGCTGGTGAGGATCTGATTGTTCTCCTTCCTCAGCTGGGACACCTGGGCAGCCAGGTCGTCCAGGTGCCTTTGCTTTCTCAGGCGGGAGCGCCTCGCCGACTCTCGGTTCGATAGCATCCGCTTCTTCTTCCTCTGGTTAAGAGCCTGCTGGTGGTCCTCGTCAGAGCCGGAGTTGGTGGTCGGAAGAGTGTATCCAGAGGATGCGCCGCTTCCACTGGGAGAAGCCATGGAAATAGGCTGGATGAAGGTGGGGAGGAGATGTCGGAAGATCTTGGATTTTGGATTTCGTCTACTGCTGGTTTGAGTAATATTGGCGTTTAAATCTTCATGAGAAGACGTAGAACCAGTAGAGGAAGACGACGGAGAAGGATTGCACGAGATGGGTCCTGCTGAATGTGGAATTTATCATAAACACCGTCAGGACTTCACTGAGGATCGGAGACATCAATCGGGGACATCAAGGGAAACCAGATGATGCATGCGAGAGGAAGTAGAGTCTTCTGGGAATAAAACCAGGTGAGGGAAGGAGAATGGTGGGAGGGGGAAGAGGGAGCGACTGAGAGAGAGAGAGAGAGAGGAGGAGCAGAAGAAGGCTGTAGCAGAAGCAGAACCTCGGTGCTCTGCCTGGCGCTGAGAAAACCAGAAGGATGGAAGCAGGCGACGAGGACGGGAAAAGTTAGGTGTGGAAGAAAGAGGGAGGGAGTACTAGGCAGCGAACGGAGTGATTTATAGATGGGGAAGGGGGTTGCTGGGGATGCATTCACCAACGACGAATAGCGAGAGAGGGAGAGAGAGAGAGGGGGACCATGGGAGGAAAGCTATATAATTAAACGTAGAAAATGGTGTGGGCTCGTAGGGAGGGCGAGGGGACGCCAGAGGGAGAGGAGGGGAAGGACCTTTGGAATCTCCTGGCGGAGAAAGTTTTTTCGAGTGTGACGAGCCATGTGGGGCCAGGGGCGCTGATCTAAGCCCCCGCAATCGTCCAATTTCCAGCTAGCGGGTGGTCGGAGGGCCACCGCCGCCCCCAGTTCCTCTCTCTGGTCCTCTCCTCTTTTCCTCTCTATCAAGCTTATGTGTCTCTGTATCTCGAGCAAAAAGAAAACTCCTTTGGCTCCATCTTCTAAAATAATTAATTACGTTATCCCATTTTCGGTAGAGTACCCTCTCTAATGCCATGATGCTAAGACATTTCCAAGAAAAAAATTCTAAAGAACTATATCCATGTCCCATGTAAATGCAACCGGGTGCTTAACTCTCATATGACGCATAGCATAAAACAGTGCTCAAGATGTAAGGTTAATATCATGATATTGTATTGATACATTATTTATAAAATCTTACCAGTGTCTAAATAGTGTACTAATATGAACTAACTACACATCTAATTAGTAATTGCTCAAAATGTGTTACCTTGTCAACAATGAAATTAGCATGCATGTTAGCCCTTGGCCTTATTAAGCCCAATCCAAAAGATATGTGCCTTTTACAAAGCACAAGCTTTGATAACATTTAGAGTAAAGACCAGAAAAACAACCCAATGATAGATCATTTTAAATGAAGATTGTAGAACTAGTCCTCTAATTGAATATCTGCAAAAGAGGGAAGAGAGTGAGGGAGGCATACTATGATGCAATTGATTATGAGACAATCATGTGACAATAAAAATAGAATTTATAGTCCTAAGGCTGATCCCACTGAAATATGGCCTAGATGATAGAGTAAGGCCAAGCCAAGTCTTTATTTATTTTTAAATTTAAGTTGACATTTAAATTCATAAATAGGAATGAGCTTCTTTTCTTAATTTGAATGGATTAAAATATTTAAAAAGAAAAAATGACTAATTTGAATGCATGTGTACGTCTCAAGAAGTCCTGGTCAATTACTACCATTTTATGTTCCTTTATTTTCAATCTCTAATTTTCTTTGTTAGCCTTCCAATTCATTAGCTTGAATGTTGGAGGATTGTTCTTTCCAAAGATGCTCTTAGGTTGGTAGTTCAACTTGGAAGCAAACTGCTAGCATATGGTACTTTAATCAATTGGAAGCATTTGGAAATGTATATAATTTAGATATCATGTTAAATAACACGTGGGCAGTTCTCCATATTATTTTGAAAAATTTCTCACTATAAGGCATAATAACCTGGATTTAGAACAATATTATGTTCTTTGAAACGGAAAAGTTACATTTGTATTTTAGTTGATTATCCATGCTACCTTAATATTCTACATATATATAACTAGAATTCTGTACAAGTATCAAGTTGTCCAAAAACACAGATATTTAAAATAAAATTAAGAAATATTTTTCGAAATTATTTCCTTGTACTATCCAGACACGAGAGCATGAACATTTTTTGTGATGGCGCATCGACAGCTCATAAAAAAACTACTCCAATTGCCATTGATTTCCCTTTTAACCTAGACAAGTATAAAGGGTCTAGCGGGCATTTTAATTTAATTTTGTTTTGTTGAACTTGGGTGCACCAACTGATTTCATGAAAGTGGGTCTAATCCATGAGTGGGTCTCAAGAGTCAACATGTTTTTAATGACGCATGAGATTAATAGTTCTTTATGCAAGCATATATATATATATATATATGTAGCAAGGATCTGATCGAAAATTCTGCAAATACTTGGATAATCCACCTGATAAAGACGAAAACTGGTAGGTATATGTGAGATGGAAAAGCCGAATGCTTGGTCAAATGGGGTTGTCGTCGCTGTCGATCGGCAGAAGGCCATCCTGACTGGAGACTGAGCAAGAGAAGGGGGAGGGAACCAGAGGAAAAGGTGAGGAGGGGATGGTTGAAGCAGGAGTAGGGCGGCCATCCATCTTCCCCCCTCGCCTTTTCCCCCTCGTGCTCTCCCCGTGTTTGGTGCTCTACTTTAGATTCATTCGCTAGTGGACTCTCTTTCGGTGTCAGGGCCGCCGGCGTACGCCCGTCTGCACCGCCTGCAGAAGACTTTTACGGCAGCGGGTTCACCGCCGGGCTTCGCCCATCCTCAGGAGGCTCACCGTGCCGGAAGCCCACCGCTGCCGCCAAGTTAGTCTTCGTCTCCGTGCCATCCTGCGCGGGGACGACGGCACCGGCACAGACGGCAGCACGGAGGTTGGCACTGAGGTTGCTTCGTCCCGTGGGTCTGGTCTCCCTCTGTAGGCAAGGAAAAGGCGGATAAACGGCCGCGGAATGGCGGTCATGGTGGAGAGAGGGCCCCACGCCGGCGTCCGTCCCAGAATAGGTGAGCCACGAGTTGGGCTAGACGAATACTGGCCTCTCACGAGTTGTCCTCCTCCCCCCCACCTATCTGAAGAGATGCCTTCACGAGGTGGTATTGAGCAGACTGGCCAGCAGGGTGGGAGGGGAGGGGACAAGATGTAAAGGCAGTGGCCGGCGGTCCCTCCCCTTTGGCGATCCGCACGGATCTAGGGAGCGGGAAAGGCGCAAGGATCGCTGAAACCCACGAGAAGAATGGTCCCCTGCAAGAGACAAGAAGAGAGTGCTCGACAATGGCGAGTCTGACATCTGAGAATCCGTCCCCCCTCCCCCCGCCATGGCTTCCTGCCAGCTCGGTGGTGCTCGGAATCAGTGGCGCCACTCGTCTTCGCCCTCGCCGAAGCAACTGATGGGGCTAGCTAGCGGCCACTGTTGAAAGTGATGATGGCATTTCGGTGAGCGGCTAAGGGGTATGCCCTGCATCTCCTGCTTCGACGGGCATATCTAAGACGATTCCTTCTGTGCCTCACTGGATACTCCCCCTGCTCTTGCTCGGTGGAGCTTGCAGGCACCACCACCACCACCACCTCCTCCCTCGACAAGGACAAAATCCACGGCCAGAGCGGAAGCCTTGGTCCTTCTGTTCAATGAACTCCCCCCCTCTGAGAGCTCCACCGAGCCCCTCCCTCTCTGTCTCTATCTCTACCATCTCTGCAGCTGCGACTCCACCACCACCACACCCGCTCAATCATTCGCCCATCCGTCGTCGTCTTCCTCCATTTTGAGGTGGTCCAACGACCTGCGGATGACACGAGTATAATGGCTGCAACTTTCAACATCTAGGTGCGAGCCAGGAAAGAAGTTTCCGGTGGCTGCGGAAAGTTTTCCTTGGCATATACGGAGTGAAAGGAAGATGCCCCGAGCGAAGCTGGGGGTGCCTGCGTTGACCGGCACCGTATTTACGAGTCAGCTTATGTCAGCGCAGATCGAGCCCACATTGACTCACGGAGTCTGAAGTCAAGAATAACGTGGCCCATAATAATTGGCCCATTTTCTGCTGTTTGGAAGGACGGGAGTTTCAGATTTCATCCAAATTAGGGCCAGAGGCAGAAATGACCCATGTTCAGACCAGTCAAGGCTCAAATAGAACAAGCCCATGTTGAGGACTCCCGCCAAAAGTCAACGATCCTTTCTATACGATGGCCGATTATGTATGTGGGCTGGACGGCCCGAACGCCGTTCCGTGTCTCAAATCAAACGGGCATCTTCCGTCTCGTCCTCCGAGTTCCACTGGGCATATGCTCGGTAGTCGTAAAGATGGGCCTGACTTTGGACCGGCATCGGATTCCATCGACACGGCGGCCCACTCCATGCCCACATACGTCAAGCTTCAGTCTCTTCGTCCAGAGAGGAGATGCCAATGAAGAGATCAACTAGGAAGGATCTGGGTTCTTCAATATTATCTCCATCGCCTTGCGAAGGCGACAAATCGCTCTTTTGGGCATCATATGGCCCGTCATTGCCCGCCACTGAACATTGATATTATTCCCTTGCACCCTCATTGGTGTAAATTACCTTGACTAGTCCAACATGATGGTTTCACACGCATAATCATTTATGAATAATTTTAGTCTCAATAGGAGCGAGCATCTTTTACAAGACCCACACCAGACGGACCCCAGTGTGTGTGTGTGTGTGTGTGAGAGAGAGAGAGAGAGAGAGAGAGAGAGAGAGAGAGAGAGAGAGAGAATGAGAGTGATGTAGGACAAATATAATAAATATGTTAGACTCAGAGTAGGTTGACTAAAGATGATATAGGGTGGAAGGGAACTTATTAAACTAAATCTGATGGCAGTAGAAAAACACACAAAAAAAATACTATATGAAATAATATAAGTCATTGAAGAGTAAAGAGGAGACTTTCAACAATAGTACAGCACGACTAGCCTTGAGTCTCACAAATAGTGGAAGGATGGTGACTTGAAATTCTGCTGATCAGTCTTCTATTCGTGGATCAAACTCTTCAGCGAGGCCTTTGCGGATCCAATTGTACGATTAGTTGGGGGGGAGTCAAGGGGTAGCCGCCCCCTTTCAGGGTTTAGGACAGCGCCCCGAAACCAAAATAGGTGATGGTCTGCGTGTCCTTTTGATGGAAGGGGACCTCACGGAGGGTGTTGACCGTGAGGAGTTTGGAAGGAGACCTCACGGAGGGCATTGACCGTGAGGAGTTTGAAAGGGGACCTCACAGAGGGCGTTGACCATGAGGGGTCGGGGAGGATGACGTCCGCGAGTGGCAGGCGATGTTTGCGGCGACATGCTACGTCCGCTGGCGACAGGTGATGCCCGCGGTCGGTAGGCGACATCCCCACGTGGCAGACGAGTCCGTGGGAGGTAGATGACGTCGCGGGTGGGTCTACGGCCGGAAGGCGACGTCCGTCATCGGTAGACAACGACCACGGGTGGCTGATGAGGTTCGTGACGGTAGGAGACTTCTGCGGTGGCAGAAGACGTCCGTGGCGGCAGAAGACGACCATGGCGGCAGAAGACGTCCTCGGCGGCAGGATACATCCGCGGCGGCAGGATACGTCCGCAGCGGCAGGATACGTTTGCGGCTGCAGAAGACATCCGCGGTGACAAAAAACACACGCGGACGACAGGGGAGTTCGCGGAAACCAGGCGACGTGCACTCATCAGGAGGATGGGCGGGAGGAAGGTTGCCTCTTAGCGGCGGCGGCAGCGGCGGCTGAGAGGAAACCTAGGGTAAACTCTGAAAAATGACGTTTTAAATTCTAAAATTCACCAAAAGAGTCGATTGCACCGCTGACTCTATTTATAGGTTCCACAATAAAAGAAAACTAACTTAAAAGAAACCCTAAAAATAAATAAAATTCGGATCTAAGATCCTAGATTGGCGCTGACGACGTGGCATGCCACCTATGCTGGTCGTCTCCTCCTATGATGGTGCCACCTCTTCTCATGGTGGGCTGGGATGTTTGCCCCACCAGAGAGAGAGAGAGAGAGAGAGAGAGAGAGGGATGGAGGGAGGGAGAGAGGGAGGGAGGGAGGGGGAGAGAGAGAGAGAGAGAGAGAGAGAGAGAGAGAGAGAGAGAGAGAGAGAGAGAGAGGAGAGAGAGAGAGAGAGAGAGAGAGGGATGGAGGGAGGGAGGGAGGGAGGGAGGGAGGGAGGGAGGGAGGGAGATAGAGATAGAGAGAGAGAGAGCAAGAGCAAGAGAGGGTGGAGGGAGGGAGGGAGGGAGGGAGGGAGGGAGGGAGGGAGATAGAGATAGAGAGAGAGAGAGAGAGAGAGAGAGAGAGAGAGAGAGAGGGAGGAGGGAGGGGGAGGGAGGGAGGGAGGGAGGGAGGGAGGGAGATAGAGAGAGAGAGAGAGAGAGAGAGAGAGAGAGAGAGAGAGAGAGCAGAGAGAGGAGAGAGACAGAGAGACAGAGAGAGAGAGAGAGAGAGAGACAGAGAGAGAGAGAGAGAGAGACAGAGACAGAGAGAGAGCAAGAGCAAGAGAGAGTGGAGGGAGAGAGAGAGAGAGACAGAGATATATACCTGGCTTCCCTCAGATCCTCGATCCGGAGACCAAACCCAAAGGAAGCGCCGCCGCGTGCGTGGTCATTGATGGCTGGAGAGCAGCGTGAGGACTGTGCCAGGGAGGGGTTGGCCTGATCTGTCCTTCGTGGACTCCACCTCAGAGAGAGAGAGAGAGAGAGAGAGAGAGAGAGAGAGAGAGAGAGAGAGAGAGAGAGAGAGAGAGAGAGAGAGAGCAAGAGCAAGAGAGGGTGGAGGGAGGGAGGGAGGGAGAGAGAGAGAGAGTGAGAGCAAGGGCAAGAGCAAGGGAGGGATGGAGGGAGGGAGGGAGGGAGGGAGAGAGAGAGAGAGAGAGAGAGAGAGAGAGAGAGAGAGAGAGAGAGAGAGAGAGAGAGCAAGAGCAAGAGAGGGATGGGTGGAGGGAGGGAGGGGAGAGAGAGAGAGAGAGAGTGAGAGCAAGAGCAAGAGCATGGAGGGGGATGGAGGGAGGGAGGGAGGAGAGAGAGAGAGAGAGAGGAGAGAGAGAGAGGGCAAGAGCAAGAGAGGGATGGAGGGAGGGAGGGAGAGAGAGAGAGAGAGAGAGAGAGAGAGAGAGAGAGCAAGAGAGGGATGGAGGGAGGGAGGGAGGGAGGGAGAGAGAGAGAGAGAGAGAGTGAGAGCAAGGGCAAGAGCAAGGGAGGGATGGAGGGAGGGAGGGAGAGGAGAGAGAGAGAGAGAGAGAGAGAGAGAGAGAGAGAGAGAGAGAGAGAGCAAGAGCAAGAGAGGGATGGAGGGAGGGAGGGAGGGAGAGAGAGAGAGAGAGAGTGAGAGCAAGGGCAAGAGCAAGGGAGGGATGGAGGGAGGGATGGAGAGAGAGAGAGAGAGAGAGAGAGAGAGAGAGAGAGAGAGAGAGAGAGAGAGAGAGAGAGAGAGAGAGAGAGAGAGAGAGAGAGAGAGAAGAGAAGAGAGCAAGAGGAAGGAGGGATGGAGGGAGGGAGGGAGGAGAGAGAGAGAGAGAGAGAGAGAGAGAGAGAGAGAGAGAGAGAGCAAGAGCAAGAGAGGGATGGAGGGAGGGAGGGAGGGAGAGAGAGAGAGAGAGAGATCAAGAGAGGGATGGAGGGAGGGAGGGAGGGAGGGAGAAAGAGAGAGAGAGAAACAGAGAGAGAGAGAGAGAGAGATCAAGAGAGGGATGGAGGGAGGGGGGGAGGGAGGGAGAAAGAGAGAGAGAGAAACAGAGAGAGAGAGAGAGAGAGAGGAGACGCGACCCAACCTGGGAATCATCCGTGATGATCCCATAATCACTGGCCAAAAAAACTATGAAGAATTCCGAAGAATATTGTGCATTTCATGTAGAGTGCTTTCTTTCACAATATGAAACCGCTTCCACTGACTTGACCTCGTAAATTTAACGATCAAGACGGTACGGTACAAAGAAGTTTTAATCTCGCGACGTCACCGTAAGCTTGAAGCAGTTTTATTCGAGGAAACGTAACGGGGACGGGGATCGGTACATCAATCAACGGCACGATGGGGCATAAAGAACCATTTAGTTTGGGACAAGAAATCTCTAGCGGATCCTCACGTAAACACGTCACTCGGTTCATCGCATGTCCCCTCCTTGGGTTTGGATTTCGCTTCCGGAAGAAGATAAAGCCTTGGTGGAGGTGGAAACGGACAGAGAGAGAGAGAGAGAGAGAGAGAGGACTTCCAACGGCTAAGAAGGCAGCGTTGGGCATGACTGAATGTCGTGGATGTGCATGCACTGGCGGAGGCATGGGGTTCTAACCGCTGTTCCGATGGAGTCATTCCCCTTTGATATGCGACAAGCCTCTATGGACTGGCGACAGAAAGCTGAATCTTCGTAGAACTACGTCGAAGGAGCGGGGAACCAGTGAGTTGAGATATTTCTGAACTATCCTGATGTGCATGTGGGATGCCTTAAAACAAAGAATAAATATCTAATTGTCTTCTTCATGGATCCAATAATTCCCACAAGTCTGATATATTCTAACGTCCTTGCAAGCATAAATAAATTCAGTAGTGATTTAAATAGACAGAGAGAAGGAAAAATAAAAAAACTAGATCTACGTGATCCAGAGAATTTTTTTGGTCCACAGTCACACGAGCCCTGATTTCTCCTTATAGGAGAGAAAATCATCTCATCAGTCATATTTGATGACAACCCACATAATATTAAGAGGTGAGGGTACCCACATTAGGGAAAAGTTATAACACTATCGCTAATATCATTTTTTTCTTCAGGGGACACTTCCCCCCGTGATACTCACTGCCAAGGGGGCGCTGAGCCCTTGGACCCCATCCCAACTTACTGAGGAGTTGGATCTGCGTACCCTGCGTACCAGATTCGATCATTCTGCACTTACCTCCATGAAGAGTCACTCGTCTTATTTCCACAGTCCAACATAGTTAATGCTGAGAGCTAGTAACCCGTCTTTTTTTCACTTGATCTTCATGTGATCAATAATATGTCACTCCCTCCCACCCTCTCTCTCCCTCTCTCTCGTTTGTGGGGCGGCTTACCGGGGCTTCATACGGCCTGGCCCATACAGAAGGGATTAAGCGCTAGTCTTGAAAAATGAAGTCTTGGCATCGGACGTCTCGGCCCATTGGCGGTAAAATGAAATCCTCATTTTCCTTGCCATCGCCCATTCTCTCGCCTTGTCAGTGGGTATGCGGACGACGAGAGGGAAGCAAGCGGGACCCACCGTTTGGCTAACAGAATCTCCCATATAGTCACAAAGTTCTTGTAATTACAGCTGTCACGCGGACATTAATGCCATCATCCATCAACGAGCGAGCATATTATGGTCTTTTCATGCCGACTATTTTCGTACATCTCTCTCCCCCCACCTGACCTTCCCATCTTAATGGTTTTCGTCAGCATCAACTATCTCTCTCTTTATCCGGCCAACTATAAAGTCTAATCCTCCTGTCTCTCGAAGCCAACTAAGCTTAGTGATTACTCAACGACTCCGCCTCCCGTGTTCCATCTTTATGCTCCCTCTAGCTCTCTATCAGTATCTCTCATCAAACATACACAACAGACCATGTTCTTCAGCGCAGCCATTTCCTCGTCTCTCCTCTTCCTTATAAGTACTGACCTGGAGCTCTGTATCCCTATATCGTGGTTTCCGGAAGGGGGGAAGTGGGGGGGGGGAAGCCATGCTGAAGTCGATAGAGGTCCCTGACTGCCACTACCCCCGGGATCCCTCCCTGGTGAGGCCCAGGAACAGCCCCCCGAGACACTCCCTCTACCTGTCCAACCTCGACGACCAGAAGTTCCTCAGGTTCTCCATTAAGTACCTGTACCTGTATAGAAAATCCGTGAGCGTGGAGGCCCTCAAGGACTCTCTCTCTAGGGTGCTGGAGGACTACTACCCCCTGGCGGGAAGGCTAAGGGATTGCGGCGGAAAGGAAAAGCTCGAGGTCGACTGCAACGGGGAGGGGGCTGTCTTTGCCGAAGGATATGTAGATCTCAGCGCAGACGAGTTCTTGGTGGCCTCCCGCAGGCCAAATGCCTCGTGGAGGAAGTTCTTGTATAGGGTCGATGCACAGAGCTTCGTGGAGATCCCTCCTCTCATAGTACAAGTGAGCTCCTCTCTCTCTCTCTCTCTCTCTCTCTCTCTCTCTCTCTCTCTCTCTCGCTCGCTCTTTTTGTCTATCTCTCTCTCTCTCTCTCTCTCTCTCTCTCTCTCTCTCTCTCTCTCTCGCTCGCTCTTTTTGTCTATCTCTCTCTCTCTCTCTCTCTCTCTCTCTCTCTCTCTCTCTCAGCAAAAAGACTCAGTCGATGCTTCGTGTAAAAGAGAGGATGGAGACTTCGCCCGTGAGAAATAAACAACAGACTGAAAATCTAGTTAGCAAACGATTAATTTTCGTATTCAGAAGATCTCACGGATTTGTGGATCCCTATCATGTATCTAGCATCTTCACCTCTCTCTCTCTATCCTTTTGTTCTTTCTTTTCCGTCACCTCTGAACCACGGATAGTGAACACGAAGGGGTAAAGTTGAGGATGAGAATAACAGTCTACACTTTCCACCGCTCCCCATTTTGGTGACTTTACTCGTCTGATCCATTATTCATCTCGCTAAACTTCGTCTGGCCATAGAGATGATGTCATGTTGAAAATTCTCTACAGTCTACCACGATTTCTGCTCGGCTCTCTTCTCTCTCTCTCTCTCTCTCTCCCTCTCTCTCTCTCTCTCTCTCTCTCTCTCTCTCTCTCTCTCTCTCTCTCCCTCTCTCTCCTCTCTCTCTCTCTCTCTCTCTCTCTCTCTCTCTCTCTCTCTCTCTCTCTCTCTCTCTCTCTCTCTCTCTCTCTCTCTCTCTCTCTCTCTCTCTCTCTCTCCCGCTCTCTTCCTCTCTCATATAGATATAAATCTGCAAACGTATTTCTTTACCTCCTGGATTCCGTTAGAATCATGTTCTAATTCTGCTAAAGCTGGACGAGTAGTGCTACTTTACCCTTTACTATTTACCTCTGAGGAATGTAAACAAGAGAGCAGAATCTGTCAGTGGGGGCCTTCTTTTCCCCTCGGGCTTTTTTTTTTCTCCTTATCTTTTTATTTTCTGTGTTTTGTATTGCCCTTTGGCGTTTGCTCTGGTTTCTGGACTCTGAAAACTTTCCCCCGGCCGGAGTGAACTCTGTGGACAGTTCCTGGCGATAGACTGATGGAGCGAAGGGTCATAGGGTTTTAGGACAAACCGTGCTCTCTCCCTCCCTCCCTCCCTCCATCCATCCATCCCTCTCTCTCTCTCTCTCTCTCTCTCTCTCTCTCGCTCTCTATCTATCTATCTATCTATCTATCTATCTATCTATCTATCTATCTATCTACCCATCTACCTATCTAGCTATCTATCTATCTATCGATCTATCTATCTATCTATCTATCTATCTATCTATCTATCTATCTATCTATCTACCCATCTACCTATCTAGCTATCTATCTATCTATCGATCTATCTATCTATCTATCTATCTATCTATCTATCTATCTATCTATCTATCTATCTATCTCTATCTCTCTCTCTTTCTCCCCTTTCTCCCACCCTTTCCTCTCTGCGCTGCTTCTCGTACTAATTTTCTTGACTGATACATTCAGACCTCATTGGAGGACAATCTTAAAAGTCGCTCTGGGTTCCATCTACCCATTGACATCGATATGTTTTTTATTTTAACTTCTAAGTTTCGTGGTGGGTAGGTGACTTATCTCAGCTGCGGCGGCATGATTCTCTGCACAGCCATCAACCACTGCGTCTGCGACGGCATCGGCTCCTCCCAGTTCCTCCACGCATGGGCTCACTGCGCTGCCAAGCCTGTCTCTTCCTCGCCCCTATCTCCTTTCCACAGCCGCCGCATCCTCCGGCCGCGGTCTCCCCCCGCCGTCGCTTTCTCCCACCCCGAGTTCACGCCGACGGGCCCACAAATCGCCGCCTCCATGAATCTCGTTCAGCTCCTCCAATCCCAGCCGTTGGTTCCCGTTAGCCTCACCTTTGACGCCCCGGAGATCCTCCAGCTGAAAAAACAGTGCGTGCCCTCGCTCAAGTGCACCTCCTTCGAAGCCCTAGCTTCGCACGTGTGGCGGACGTGGATCAGGGCGTTGGACCCACCCCCGGAGTTACTGGTCAAACTACTTTTCTCGGTCAATGTCAGGAAGAGGCTGAAGCTGCAGCTTCCCAGCGGGTTCTACGGCAACGGGTTCGTCCTCGGCTGCGCGGAGGGGACGGCGGGGGAGCTCGTGTCGTCGAACCCCCGTGTTGCCGTCGAGCTGGTGCAGTCCGCGAAGGCGCGCCTTGACGACGACTACGTCAGGTCAATGGTTGACTTTTTGGAGTATAACCGCGCGAAGCCGGACCTCTCGTCGACGTTAGTTATTTCCCAGTGGTCAAAGCTCGGACTTGAGGATATTGACTTCGGGGAAGGTGGGCCTCTCCACGTGGGCCCACTCGCCAGCGAAATTTACTGCCTCTTCCTGCCCGTCATTGGTGATCTGCATGCTTTCACTGTTCTCCTCTCGGTCCCCGAGCGGGTGGCCAGTAAGTTCGAGTACCATATGAAGAATCTCTGGGGGGAGCAGCGTGAGGACTGTGCCAGGGAGGGGTTGGCCTGATCTGTCCTTCGTGGACTCCACCTCTCTAGAGAGAGAGAGAGAGAGAGAGAGAGAGAGAGAGAGAGAGAGAGAGAGGAGTCCTGGAAATGGGTTGCTCTCCGATTGCAGACATCCTAAAGCACATTCTTATTAAATTGACTGGTATTATCCCATCCTTATGCGAAAATGAGTGGCCGATGACAGTGCAAAAGACGCCTTAACGTGATTTGACCCTCATGAACTCCACCTGTTCACAAATACGGAGAGAGAGAGAGAGAGAGAGAGAGAATGTACCACTAGAGATAAGTTTCCCTCCAATCAAGGACCGGAGAACATGTTCGTGTCGAACTTTTGAGTTTGATGTGAGGTAGGCCTGCCATTAATGGTATTCTTCAGGAGCTACCACTTGAAGGGTGGGAACGGGGCGTGGGTCCACCTCGGCGGTGATATCTATTTATGCATTGAAGGCAGTCCAATCCGAATTGCTGCATCGTCGGGTGGACGGGGAGCTCCGGCAGTCCAAGGGTGGCTCTGAAACGGTGCTAGTGGCTGCCGGGGGAAGGAACGTCAGGGAACCTCGCGGCCATCATCATCATTGTTGAACGTGAAGGTGATGATTCATTGGATCACGCCCACATGAACGATTTTACCAACAATGGTCAGTAGAACGTCGTGAATTACAATGTGCCACTGATGTTTATAAAGGAATTTCGGTGAACATTGACTCTCAACGATTTATTCGATCACCGCATAATTTCAGCTGTATACCGTCAACCAGTTGACTTTCTCCCCTCCATGCTATGCGACAGTGGATCCGCATATCACTTCTCCTGATCATTGGGAACGATGGGTCTGCGAATTTGGTGCTCGAAAGCTGGGATTATTCTCTTAATCCTGGTTTCCGTCTCTAACGCGTTGCAGAAGTTTCCGTTAGCCTATCATCTGCTTTCATTTATTAAGCGCATGATTCTATCTACCCTGAAATTTTGCTTGGACCTCATGATCAAGCCCAGGCTGTCTTGTCGTACGGTGGCCAAGAGAGGGGTATGCCATCAAAGTCCATATCTACATTGGGTTCGGAAG
Source organism: Spirodela polyrhiza (assembly GCA_024713555.1). Lineage (NCBI taxonomy): Eukaryota > Viridiplantae > Streptophyta > Magnoliopsida > Alismatales > Araceae > Spirodela > Spirodela polyrhiza. Next base: position 3,260,346 of record CM046533.1, on the reverse strand, counting down.
TGTTGGCTCTAATTTTTTACAGCGTGGTTGTATCATGATCATCTGCATGAGAAACCCTCCTCTCCCTCTCTCTCTCTCTCTCTCTCTCTCTCTCTCTCTCTCTCTCCCCTATAGGCACAAACAGAGGATTTGGTCGAGTTCGAACAGTATGGGGATCCACCCGAGAACCCACCTGTAAAGCTTTTCATCTTGATGGGTCTGCTACTTTGCAAAGGCACCACACCACATCCATGCCTTTCCAAACACAAAATGAAAAGAAAAAATAAAGAAGGGAAGACAGCAACGACCCAATTACCAATTAAATCCAAGATATGACCGCCGCCAAAAAATGAAATATTCCCCTCTTTTTCACACTGGGTTCTTTCCTTTTCAAATAGTGGAAACGTATTCCCTTTGCTCCCTCTATGAGCTAACCGTCGTCTATTATTGGAAAGAAGAACTTTTCCACTATTATCTCAAATCCCCTAAATGGTTGCTATCTCCTGAAAGGTATCTCTGAAGATGGCGGTCGTCTAGTGTGGTGAGTAGAATAGAGGGCCCACTTGTTTAGTGCCACTTGATCCAGGGGTCTTATCATCAAGCGCACTTGTGCGGGTGGTGGGATGGGGGTTGTCTTTTGTTTTCCTTGTTATCTCTGCATAAGCTTTTGTATGTTCACGTCGTATGGCCGCCATCCGTGCCATGAAATGACGGCTCTTTTTGCCGTGAAATCCTTCGTCAGAAAGCCGCATCATTCGGACCGAGGCCGCGACGATGCCTTCCATGTTGTTAATTTCTCAACCATAGTCATGGGCAAGCAACAGATAGAGAGCGAGGAAGGGAGGGAGGGAGGGAGGGAGGGAGGGAGGGAGAGAGAGAGAGGAGTCTGCAAGAGTAAGAGCGAGAGAGAGGGGGTGAAGGAGTATGAGTGAGAGAGAGTATGAGAGGGTAGGAGGGAGAGAGATGGAGGGTGAGAGTAAGCGCGACGGAGATATATACATATGCATATATATATATATACACATAGATACACGTATATACAATATTATATATATGCATATACATATATATGGAGAGAGAGAGAGAGAAAGAGAGAGAGGGAGTCGGTGAGAGAGCGAGAAAGAGAGCGTGAAAGGGTATCAGTGAGAGACCGAGAGTAAGAGAGTAGGAGGGAGAGAGATGGATGGCGAGAGTAAGGCAGAGAGAGAGAGAGAGAGAGAGAAGGAGTCGGTGAGAGAGCGAGAAAGAGAGCTTGAAAGGGTATCAGTGAGAGACCGAGAGTAAGAGAGTAGGAGGGAGAGAGATGGATGGCGAGAGTAAGGCAGAGAGAGAGAGAGAGAGAGAACCGCAGTAAGAAGTAGGGCTTTCTTTCTTTTTATATGGATAAAGCATTATCTTTCCATTATCTTTTTAATGGAAGACCATCTAGGTCCAAGATTGACGGACTCCAGTCGTCTCAAATTCCGATAGGCTAGACGTTTTCCTCCGGTCAATACAGATCCCAACGACGCGGCCCAGGTCAATGATTCGAATACAGTAGTTGGATTTTTGTCCGCAAATAATTTTAATTTAAAAATAATACTAAAAATGGTTACCGTCCGAAACATGACTAAATCCTCCAGGTTACCGTTCTGCAGTTCTGTTGATGTGCTAAAACGGGGCCATCGGAATGGGGACCTCAGGCTAGTCCAAAGGTCTTCTGAAGAATTTCGGGCCTGATCAGACGAGGTCAAGGACAATGTGGGCCTTTGGACCAAAATGGTTCGTACCCGTCCAAACACTCCAGCCCCTCTCCCCCCTTCTCTCCTACAAGCTTATACACTCTACCTGGAGATCAAGCGGGCACTTGATTACCGAGAATGAGACAGAATGATGTTGTTGATTCGCGCTTATCATTAAAAGAGAGTTTTCTTGAGGGACATGTTTTCCAGTTTTGGCTTAATGGCTCAACAGGATACAGTCAAACACTCTTCTTCATTGATGACGATAAAAATGGCCCAACGCTAAATCGATCGCCGTTTGTCAAAATCAAAGTTAATAACTCAACTTTACTGGGGGGATGGATTTTGATGAAGGATTTTATGGATGTTCGGTATTATCTACGACTCTCGAGGTTGCGTCTACATCTGAATGTTTTCCAGTATGAGAAGCATCTATATCATTAACAATATATTTTTTTTGAGGCTGGCTGAGGATAAAAACCATTTTTAAGGTAAAGAGCTAAATACTGCCGATTTCTGGTCTTGTGCTCGTTCTGGTCTGGTGTACTGGCCTAGAACGTGTTATTATTCATAGCACAGATCTATCCTGAAGTCGATCACTAAGCTCCCTCTCTGTCTTTCTCTCAGTAGCCACACATTTGCTAATTCACTTACTCTCTAATAGCTGGATATATGATGTCGCACCAAGTCTATAAAATCTACTCATTTGGTTTGCTTTGATCCCATTTTCCATGGTTTTTTCTCCATACTGAGTTGGGTTCAGGCCATTAAGAGGCACAAACTGAAGTTACCTTTGACAGTATGTGCCCAGTTCAAGCGGACCATTGACACCCCTAACTGCAGCCGAATATTAAAAGGCTGTCAATTTTTATCCCATTGATTCTTGCTTTATAGTACTAGACTATCAATGCAGATCTTAAGCTCTAAACCAATCAGCATTGTAAACTAATCGGCATTTGTTTATCTGACATACTCCTATAGTCGTCAAATTTCCTTCCTTTTAAGTAAGATTAACATTGTGATTATTTTCTGACAAATATTTTCTATCCATTTTCGCTAGGCTCAACATATCAAGTTGTACTTATCACATAAATAGATTAATCGGTGGTCGGTAGAGAGATGTATGTATGGATGGATATAAACTTATAGAGATAAAGATAGAGAGAGAAAAAATAGAGAGAGAGAGAGAGAGAGAGTGAGAGAGAGAGAGAGAGAGAGAGAGAGAGAGAGAGAGAGAGGAGATGCGACCCAACCTTGGACTCATCCGTGATGATCCCATAATCATTGGCCAAAAAAGCTATGAAGGATTCCAAAGAATAATGTGCATTTCATGTAGAGTGCTTTCTTTCTCAATATGAAACTGCTTCCACTGACTTGACCTCGTAAATTTAACGATGAAGGCAGTATGTTACATAGAAATTTTAATCTCGCAACGTCACCGTAAGCTTGAAGCAGCTTTATTCGAGGTAACGTAATGGGGACAGGGATCGGTACATCAATCAACGGCACAATGGGGCATAAAGGAACATTAAGTTTGGGACAAGAAATCTCTAGCAGGTCCTCACGTAAACATGTCACCCGGTTCATCGCATGTCTCCTCCTTGGGTTTGGATTTCGTTTCCAGAAGAAGATAAAGCCTTGGTGGAGGTGGAAATGGACATAGAGAGAGAGAGAGAGAGAGAGGACTTCTAACGACTAAGAAGGCAGCATTGGGCATGAATGAAAGTCGTGGATCTGCATGCATTGGCGGAGGCATGGGGGTTCTAATTGCTATTTCGATGGAGTCATTCCTATTACAAGGCTTGCGAGCGGCTCTACTCGGATCCTTGCCAAATGTGGTTGCGGTTCTCTGTGAACCCAACCCAACTACCGGATAACCAAAAAATGGGATCAACCAAAGGTGTCCACAATGGAGGCGGTGGGTCCTATTAAGTAGACCCTCGCCTCAAGTCATTTTAACTTACAAATGGTATGAGACTAAACGTCCATGTCACCCATAACTTCCTCTGTTAGGTTAATGACGTCGACTCCGTCGTTTTGTCGCAATGTCGTGACGTTATTTCTATCTGACTGTCTAGGTCACCAGGCATGTGGTCCACCTTGTTGTTCCTTCTTGCCACATGTCGTGTCACTCGATGTTGCATTATTACTAGGGTCGGGCTTAGAGTTGGGCCCCGTGTAACATCCTCCCTTGCCGAGGAAGTCTACCATCCATGGCGGAGCTTGCCGACTATGGTAGAGTTGGAGCAGTGTCTCGAACTACTAGAGGTCAGGCTCCTTCTCCTAGGTGGCATGTGTATTGGGCTTACCGGCCCACTTTACCATATAGAGGGTGACCCAGTGAGCATAGTGGCGACTACCCTTGTTAATGACTTGGTGCGCGAGGATGTCTTCGGCCCATTCGGTGAAGTGGGTCTAGACCATTGGTAGCGGACGGTGTGGGTGATGCCGAGTGGGGTTGTCGTCGTCTATGTGGTACACCTTGAGGAGGGAGATGTGGAACACTGGTTGCATTGGAAGGTGAGGCGGGAGGTGCAAGTGGTAGGCGAGATGACCCACCCGCTCCACGATCCGGAACGGTCCATCATATCGTGGGATTAACTTGTTGTGGTGCTTTAGTCGCTACAAGCTCTTGTGGTTAAGGAGGAGGTGGAGAAGGACCCAGTCGCCCACATAGTACTTGACTTCCCTCTAGTGACGATCAGTATATTTCTTCATCCATTGTGTGGCATGGGCAAGGGCTTCCCGCACATCCTCCAACAGCTCCTCGCGATGTTGCGCATATCGGTATGCCACCGGTAATTGGCCCGAGCTGAATTGTTTGGCTGCTTTCGAAGGAGATAATGGCTATCTACCGAGGACCAGCTCAAACGATGAGTGGCCCGTGGCCGAGCTGTGATGAAAGTTGTGGGTGAACTAAGCAAGGTCGAGGAGACTTACCTAGTTGTCCTGTATCGCAGAGATATAGTGGCGGAGATATTGCTCAAGTATGCTGTTGACCCGTTCGGTTTGACCGTCGATGTACGGGTAGAAGGCAGTGGAGAAGTTGAGCTGCATCCCAAGTAAGGTGAACAGTGATGTCCAGAACCACTCGGTGAAGTGTAAATCGCGGTCCGAGATGATGCTCTGGGGTATCCCCCATAGCTTGACGACATTCTGCAGTAACAGCTCCATTGTTTCCTCCGCTTTGCACTTCATCTAGGTAGGAAAAAAGATAGCATATTTCGAGAGACGGTCAATGATCACAAGTATAGTGTCGTGATCATCAACTTTGAAGAGTCCGGTGATGAAGTCCATCAAGATGGAGTCCCACGGCTCTTTCGGGGGAGGGAGCAGCTCAAGTGTATTTTGTGGGGATCACCGCTCCACTTTGTCTTGTTGGCACGTGAGGCAAGTGCGTACGTACATCTTGACGTCCCGCTCCATGCCTAGCTAGTAGTAGCTGCCAGTGAGGAGAGACAGCATGCACTGTTGCCCCGAGTGTTCAGCATGAGGCACATTGTGGACTTCCCGTAGCAGTTGGCGCCAAAGCCACCCCCTAGCAGGGACATATGGGCACCGGCCGTCCACATAAATCACCCCATCTTTGACCCATAAGCAGTAAGTTTCTCTAGTTTCGATCTAGTGCAGGAGCTGTTTGACTGATGGGTCGGTCGAGTATGATGACCTGAAAGCATTGACGATGTCCCCTATGGCTGCAGAAGTCACGGCAAGGCTTGTCGGTGTCCCCTGACGACTGAGGGTGTTTGCCACCACATTCACCTGCCCCGGCTTATATCGGAGGGTGAAATCGAACTCGGTGAGAAAATCTTGCCACCAAGCATGCTTCAAAGTGAGCTTCTTTCGGGTGGCAAAGCAGCTCGCCACCACGTTGTCAGTGAAGATTGTGAAGTGAGCGGTGAGGAGATAGTGACGCCAGGTCCATAGGTAGTGGACCACGGCAGTCATCTCCTTCTCATGCACCAAGTACTATCTCTCGATGCCACTAAGCTTCCGGCCTTTGAAGGCAACTGGGTGGCCCGCTTGCATCAATACTCTACCAATGGCACAGTTTGATGCGTCTGTGTGCATCTCGAAGGAGAGGGAAAAATCGGGGAGGTGGAGGACAAGTTCAGAGGTAATGTAGAGTCGCACTTAGTCAAAAGCGTGTTGACAGTCGACACTCCATTTTCAAATTCTATCCTTGTGAAGGAGGTCTGTTAGTGGGGTGGCAATCCAAAAGAAATCTCAAATGAATTTCTTGTAATAATTTATGAGCCTAAGGAAGGAGCAAAGTTCAGTGATGCCTGTGGGTGATGGCCAATGGTCAATTGTGGTCACCTTGGAGCGGTCCATCTTGACCTAGTTGTGGCCCACGATGTGGCCTAAGAAGTCAACTTCTTGGGTGCTGAAGATGCACTTGGTGGGGTTGAGGTATAACTGGTGGGCATGAAGGGTGTTGAAAACAGCCCATAGATGTTTCAAGTGTTCCTCCATCGTCTTGCTGTAAATTAGAATATTATTGAGGTATACCACAACGAATTTGTCCAAAAAAGCGTGAAAAATGTGATTCATGAGGGAACAAAAGGTAGCTGGTGTGTTGGTCAGCCCAATCGGCATGACGATGAATTCGTAAGACTCGTAGCACATGACGCACGTCATCTTTGGTTCGTCCCCCACCTTGATCCACACTTGGTATCCGCTTTGTAGGTCCAACTTTGAAAAGATCTGCATGCCACCTAGTCAGTCAAAAAGCTCATCAACATTGGGTGCGAGGTATTTGTTCTTCACTGTGATTTTGTTAAACACCTTGTAGTCAACACACAGTCGCAATGACTCATCTTTTTTCTATTGAAAAATTACTAGGGCGTCAAAGGGTGCATGCGATGGTCGTATGTGTCCTGCGCGTAGTAGCTTTTCAAGTTGTTTCTTCAGTTTCTTTAATTGTGCTGGAGCCATCTTGTATGGAGCTTTGGCTGAGGGTTTCTCCCCTAGAAGGAGTTTGATTGAGTGTTCGATTTCTCATTGCATAGATAGGGTCACTAGCAACTATTCTGGCATAAGGAAGTTAAATTCCAAAAGGATTGAGGATACCTATGGATGAGGTGTGCTCGGGTTCGCTTCCCTTTCTTCCTACACCATCACAACATATGTGACGGTCTTTGGGTTGTGTTCTCGCTAGAGTTGGTGGGCCAAGATCAGCTGGGGTGTTGTTGTCTCCCATGGTAAACCTTGTACGAAGCACGACTGGTCTCCCTCATAAATGATTAGTTTGTGACAATGTAGGAAGATTCCTACCTTTGCTTTGATTGTGAAGTCTGCCCCTAGAATGGCCCCGAAGTCATTCGTTTGGAGGACGAGGAAGTCTAGCTAGTCCCTTCATTGCTCGACTCGAGTGGTCACACCCTTCGCGAGACTAGTTATGTTCGTCACCATAGTGTTGACCGTCTTCATCTAGTTGGTAGTTGCTAATACTTGGAGGTTCAGTCGTCAGGCTTCTCAGACTACAATGAAGCTATGAGTCACACCCGAGTCCACCAGTGTGTGGACCGGAATGCCATTCAGTTCGTAGTCCATGAATAGAAGTCGGCACAGTCCCGACTAAGCTTCCCTGGTCTACAGAGTGTTAAGCGATGGAAGGGTATTATTGTTAGGTATCTCTTCAATGAGTGGGAGGGAGTGTTCTTGGGTCATGACAGAGTTGAATTGCGCTTGGGCCATTCGTCGGTCAGCTCGATCAAGGTAGTCGGCACTCTGATGGGGTCCTCCACACACGTGGCAGTCGGTTCATCTGGGTCCCTCGAGCTGAGGTGTCGTCACAGCTTGTGGGCGTCCCCTCTATTGCTACTTGGGCCACCTCTATTGCGCACGTTGTCTTTGGTCTTGCCCCCGGTCAACTTCTCTCTGTTTGCCTCCGAAGGATTCTAGGGCCACTCGACTAGTTCATCTGTGATGACCAGTGCCACCCTTAGATCCTACACATTCTGACGCTGCAATTCATTTGGGCCCATGGCTGTAGGCCTTCTGTGAAGTGATGGAGCTTGTCCTCTTTGTCTATCCATTGTACTTCGAGTGCCAGCATATAGAACTTCTCCACGTATTCCCGGATGGACTTGCTGTGCTTGAGTTGACACATTGCTGTCCATGTTGCCTATCTGGAGTTTGTTGGGCGGAACTGGGCTCTAAGCTCTTGTGCTCAGTTTGTCCAACTTTCCACCGGTGCTCGTGAAGTATCCTCAACTTAGAGGCGCCACCAGGTCTTGGCATGTCTTGCTAGATAGAGACTAGCAAGGAACACCTTGTTGGACTCTGAGTTGTGCTGGCATCCACATGACGCTGCAGGTCTCACAAGAAATTATCGATCACCATGGTACTGTGCTCCCCAGCATAGGGTTGGGGCTCTGGGGCTTTTACGTGACTCGGTGTGGTGGGGGTAGTGGGCTCGATTGGTTTCGCCAAGCTCTCGAGGTGCACCTTCATCTTGTCCAGTTGTTCTTGTATCCCATTGAACCTATTGTTGTGTTCTTCTCACTGGGCCATGAAGGACATGACCATCTCTCCAATTTGAGTGTATAACGTTGTAATCTCCTCATCCATCTTACTGCCGATGGCTTCGTTGTCAAAGGACTGAGTTTGCTATTGTTCTTCTAGTTCTCGGCATAGTTCGCATGTCTCCGCCTAGAGCTGGTTGTAGAGCGAGTCGACGATCCTCGTCAATGACTCTAACTATTTGGTTAGCCGAGCGATCCTTTGTCCCTATGTTCCACCTGTGCCTGTATGTCCTCCTTCAACTTTCATCTATCTCTCTACAAGACATATGAAAGAAAAATTTTGGTCCGACCAAAGGGAATACTGACCTTGGTTTTGGCTCTAATACTACTATTACAAGGCTTGTGAGCGGCTTTGCTCGAATCCTTGCTAAATGTGGTTACGGTTCTCCATGAATCTGACCCAACTACTGAATAACTAAAAAATGGGATCAACCAAAGGTGTCCACAACGGAGGCAGTGGGTCCCATTAAGTAGACCCTCGCCTCTGGTCGTTTTAACTTCTAGATGGTATGGGACTAAACATTTGTGTCACCCGTCACTTCCTCTGTTAGGTTAACGCCGTCGACTCCGTCGTTCTGTCGTGGTGTCATGGCACTGTTTTCGTCTGATTGTCTAGGTCACCAGGTGTGTGGCCCACCATGTCGTTCCTTCTTGCCACATGTCGTGTCGCTCAATGTTACACTGTTACTGAGGTCAGGCTCGGAGTTGAGCCCCATGTAGTAATTCCCTTTTGATATGTGACAAGCCTCTATGGACTGGCGACAGAAAGCTGAATCTTCGTAGAACTACATTGAAGAAGCGGGGAACCAGTAAGTTGAGATATTTCTAAACTGTCCTGATGTGCATGTGGGATGCCTTAAAACAAAGAATAAATATCTAATTGTCTTCTTCATGGATCCAATAATTCCCACAAGTCTGAATATATTCTAACATCCTTGCAAGCATAAATAAATTCAGTAGTGATTTAAATAGTGAATTTTTTTGGCCCACAGTCACACGAGCCCTGATTTCTCCTTATGGAGAGAAAACCATCTCATCAGTCATATTTGATGACAACCCACATAATATCAAGAGGTGAGGGTACCCACATTAGGGACAAGTTATAACACTATCGCTAATATCATTTTTTTCTTCAGGGGACACTTCCCCCCGTGATACTCACTGCCAAGGGGGCGCTGAGCCCTTGGACCCCATCCCAACTTACTGAGGAGTTGGATCTGCGTACCCTGCGTACCAGATTCGATCATTCTGCACTTACCTCCATGAAGAGTCACTCCTCGTCTTATTTTCACAGTCCAACATAGTTAATGCTGAGAGCTAGTAACCCGTCTTTTTTTCACTTGATCTTCATGTGATCAATAATATGTCACTCCCTCCCACCCTCTCTCCCTCTCTCTCGTTTGTGGGGCGGCTTACCGGGGCTTCATACGGCCTGGCCCATACAGAAGGGATTAAGCGCTAGTCTTGAAAAATGAAGTCTTGGCATCGGACGTCTCGGCCCATTGGCGGTAAAATGAAATCCTCATTTTCCTTGCCATCGCCCATTCTCTCGCCTTGTCAGTGGGTATGCGGACGAAGAGAGGGAAGCAAGCAGGACCCACCGTTTGGCTAACAGAATCTCCCATATAGTCACAAAGTTCTTGTAATTACCGCTGTCACGCGGACATTAATGCCATCATCCATCAACGAGCGAGCATATTATGGTCTTTTCATGCCGACTATTTTCGTACATCTCTCTCCCCCCACCTGACCTTCCCATTTCGCGTGGTTCCCGTCAGCTCATCTTAATGGTTTTCGTCAGCATCAACTATCTCTCTCTTTATCCGGCCAACTATAAAGTCTAATCCTCCTGTCTCTCGAAGCCAACTAAGCTTAGTGATTACTCAACGACTCCACCTCCCGTGTTCCGTCTTTATGCTCCCTCTAGCTCTCTATCAGTATCTCTCATCAAACATACACAACAGACCATGTTCTTCAGCGCAGCCATTTCCTCGTCTCTCCTCTTCCTATAAGTACTGACCTGGAGCTCTGTATCCCTATATCGTGGTTTCCGGAAGGGGGGAAGGGGGGGGGGGGGAAGCCATGCTGAAGTCGATAGAGGTCCCTGACTGCCACTACCCCCGGGATCCCTCCCTGGTGAGGCCCAGGAACAGCCCCCCGAGACACTCCCTCTACCTGTCCAACCTCGACGACCAGAAGTTCCTCAGGTTCTCCATTAAGTACCTGTACCTATATAGAAAATCTGTGAGCGTGGAGGCCCTCAAGGACTCTCTCTCTAGGGTGCTGGAGGACTACTACCCCCTGGCGGGAAGGCTAAGGGATTGCGGGGGAAAGGAAAAGCTCGAGGTCGACTGCAACGGGGAGGGGGCTGTCTTTGCCGAAGGATATGTAGATCTCAGCGCAGACGAGTTCTTGGTGGCCTCCCGCAGGCCAAATGCCTCGTGGAGGAAGTTCTTGTATAGGGTCGATGCACAGAGCTTCGTGGAGATCCCTCCTCTCATAGTACAAGTGAGCTCTCTCTCTCTCTCTCTCTCTCTCTCTCTCTCTCTCTCTCTCTCTCGCTCGCTCGCTCTTTTTGTCTATCTATCTCTCTCTCTCTCTCTCTCTCAGCAAAAAGACTCAATCGATGCTTCGTGTAAAAGAGAGGATGGAGACTTCGCCCGTGAGAAATAAACAACAGACTGAAAATCTAGTTAGCAAACGATTAATTTTCGTATTCAGAAGATCTCACGGATTTGTGGATCCCTATCATGTATCTAGCATCTTCACCTCTCTCTCTCTCTCTCTCTCTATCCTTTTGTTCTTTCTTTTCCGTCACCTCTGAACCACGGATAGTGAACACGAAGGGGTAAAGTTGAGGATGAGAATAACAGTCTACACTTTCCACCGCTCCCCATTTTGGTGACTTTACTCGTCTGATCCATTATTCATCTCGCTAAACTTCGTCTGGCCATAGAGATAATGTCATGTTGAAAATTCTCTACAGTCTACCACGATTTCTGCTCGGCTCTCTTCTCTCTCTCTCTCTCTCTCTCTCTCTCTCTCCCTCCCTCCCTCCCTCTCTCTCTCTCTCTCTCTCTCTCTCTCTCTCTCTCTCTCTCTCTCTCTCTCTCGCTCTCTCTCTCCCTCTCTCTCTCTCTCTCTCTCTCTCTCTCTCTCCCTCTCTCTCCCGCTCTCTTCCTCTCTCATATAGATATAAATCTGCAAACGTATTTCTTTACCTCCTGGATTCCGTTAGAATCATGTTCTAATTCTGCTAAAGCTGGACGAGTAGTGCTACTTTACCCTTTACCATTTACCTCTCAGGAATGTAAACAAGAGAGCAGAATCTGTCAGTGGGGGCCTTCTTTTCCCCTCGGGCTTTTTTTTTTCTCCTTATCTTTTTATTTTCTGTGTTTTGTATTGCCCTTTGGCGTTTGCTCTGGTTTCTGGACTCTGAAAACTTTCCCGCGGCCGGAGTGAATTCTGTGGACAGTTCGTGGAGATAGACTGATGGAGAGAAGGGTCATAGGGTTTTAGGACAAACCGTGCTCTCTCCCTCCCTCCCTCCCTTCATCTCTCTCTCTCTCTCTCTCTCTCTCTCTCTCTCTCTCTCTCTATCTATCTATCTATCGATCTATCTATCTATCAATCTATATATCTATCTATCTATCTACCTATCTACCTATCTAGCTATCTATCTATCTATCGATCTATCTATATATCTATCTATATATCTATCTATCTATCTATATATCTATCTATCTATCTATCTATCTATCTCTATCTCTCTCTCTTTCTCCCCTTTCTCCCACCCTTTCCTCTCTGCGCTGCTTCTCGTACTAATTTTCTTGATTGATACATTCAGACCTCATTGGAGGACAATCTTAAAAGTCGCTCTGGGTTCCATCTACCCATTGACATCGATATGTTTTTTATTTTAACTTCGAAGTTTCGTGGTGGGTAGGTGACTTATCTCAGCTGCGGCGGCATGATTCTCTGCACAGCCATCAACCACTGCGTCTGCGACGGCATCGGCTCCTCCCAGTTCCTCCACGCATGGGCTCACTGCGCTGCCAAGCCTGTCTCTTCCTCGCCCCTATCTCCTTTCCACAGCCGCCGCATCCTCCGGCCGCGGTCTCCCCCCGCCGTCGCTTTCTCCCACCCCGAGTTCATGCCGACGGGCCCACAAATCGCCGCCTCCATGAATCTCGTTCAGCTCCTCCAATCCCAGCCGTTGGTTCCCGTTAGCCTCACCTTTGACGCCCCGGAGATCCTCCAGCTGAAAAAACAGTGCGTGCCCCCGCTCAAGTGCACCTCCTTCGAAGCCCTAGCTTCGCACGTGTGGCGGACGTGGATCAGGGCGTTGGACCCACCCCCGGAGTTACTGGTCAAACTACTTTTCTCGGTCAATGTCAGGAAGAGGCTGCAGCCGCAGCTTCCCAGCGGGTTCTACGGCAACGGGTTCGTCCCCGGCTGCGCGGAGGGGACGGCGGGGGAGCTCGTGTCGTCGAACCCCCGTGTTGCCGTCGAGCTGGTGCAGTCCGCGAAGGCGCGCCTTGACGACGACTACGTCAGGTCGATGGTTGACTTTTTGGAGTATAACCGCGCGCAGCCGGACCTCTCGTCGACGTTAGTTATTTCCCAGTGGTCAAAGCTCGGACTTGAGGATATTGACTTCGGGGAAGGTGGGCCTCTCCACGTGGGCCCGCTCGCCAGCGAAATTTACTGCCTCTTCCTGCCCGTCATTGGTGATCTGCATGCTTTCACTGTTCTCCTCTCGGTCCCCGAGCGGGTGGCCAGTAAGTTCGAGTACCATATGAAGAATCTCTGGGGGGAGCAGCGTGAGGACTGTGCCAGGGAGGGGTTGGCCTGATCTGTCCTTCGTGGACTCCACCTCTCTAGAGAGAGAGAGAGAGAGAGAGAGAGAGAGAGAGAGAGAGAGAGAGAGAGAGAGAGAGAGAGAGGAGTCCTGGAAATGGGTTGCTCTCCGATTGCAGACATCCTAAAGCACATTCTTATTAAATTGACTGGTATTATCCCATCCTTATGCGAAAATGAGTGGCCGATGACAGTGCAAAAGACGCCTTAACGTAATTTGACCCTCATGAACTCCACCTGTTCACAAATACGGAGAGAGAGAGAGAGAGGGAGGGAGGGCAAGGGAGGGAGAGAGAGAGGGAGGGAGAGAGAGAGGGAGAGAGAGAGAGGGGAAGGGAGGGAGGGAGAGAGAGAGAGGGGAAGGGAGGGAGGGAGAGAGAGAGAGAGAGGGAGAGAGAGAGAGAGAGGAGAGAGAGAGAGAGAGAGAGAGAGAGAGAGAGAGAGAGAGAGAGAGAGAGAGAGAGAGAGAGAGAGAGAGAGAATGTACCACTAGAGATAAGTTTCCCTCCAATCAAGGACCGGAGAACATGTTCGTGTCGTACTTTTGAGTTTGATGGGAGGTAGGCCTGCCATTAATGGTATTCTTCAGGAGCTACCACTTGAAGGGTGGGAACGGGGCGTGGGTCCACCTCGGCGGTGATATCTATTTATGCATTGAAGGCAGTCCAATCCGAATTGCTGCATCGTCGGGTGGACGGGGAGCTCCGGCAGTCCAAGGGTGGCTCTGAAACGGTGCTAGTGGCTGCCGGGGGAAGGAACGTCAGGGAACCTCACGGCCGTCATCATCATTGTTGAACGTGAAGGTGATGATTCATTGGATCACGCCCACATGAACGATTTCACCAACAATGTTCAGTAGAACGTCGTGAATTACAATGTGCCACTGATGTTTATAAAGGAATTTCGGTGAACATTGACTCTCAACGATTTATTCGATCACCGCATAATTTCAGCTGTATACCGTCAACCAGTTGACTTTCTCCCCTCCATGCTATGCGACAGTGGATCCGCATATCACTTCTCCTGATCATTGGGAACGATGGGTCTGCGAATTTGGTGCTCGAAAGCTGGGATTATTCTCTTAATCCTGGTTTCCGTCTCTAACGCGTTGCAAAAGTTTCCGTTAGCCTATCATCTGCTTTCATTTATTAAGCGCATGATTCTATCTACCCTGAAATTTTGCTTGGACCTCATGATCAAGCCCAGGCTGTCTTGTCGTACGGTGGCCACGAGAGGGGTATGCCATCAAAGTCCATATCTACATTGGGTTCGGAAGTGTTGGCTCTAATTTTTTACAGCATAGTTGTATCATGATCATCTGCATGAGAAACCCCCTCTCTCTCTCTCTCTCTCTCTCTCTCTCTCTCTCTCTCTCTCTCTCTCTCTCTCTCTCGCCTCTCTCTCTTCTCTCTCTCTCCCCTATAGGCACATACAGAGGATTTGGTCGAGTTCGAACAGTATGGGGATCCACCCGAGAACCCACCTGTAAAGCTTTTCGTCTTGATGGGTCTGCTACTTTGCAAAGGTACCACACCACATCCATGCCTTTCCAAACACAAAATGAAAAGAAAAAATAAAGAAGGGAAGACAGCAACGACCCAATTACCTATTAAATCCAAGATATGACCGCCGCCAAAAAATGAAATATTCCCCTCTTTTTCACACTGGGTTCTTTCCTTTTCAAATAGTGGAAACGTATTCCCTTTGCTCCCTCTATGAGCTAACCGTCGTATATTATTGGAAAGAACTTTTCCACTATTATCTCAAATCCCCTAAATGGTTGCTATCTCCTGAAAGGTATCTCTGAAGATGGCGGTCGTCTAGTGTGGTGAGTAGAATAGAGGACCCACTTGTTTAGTGCCACTTGCTCCAGGGCTCTTATCATCAAGCGCACTTGTGCGGGTGGTGGGCTGGGGGTTGTCTTTTGTTTTCCTTGTTATCTCTGCATAAGCTTTTGTATGTTCACGTCGTATGGCCGCCATCCGTGCCATGAAATGACGGCTCTTTTTGCCGTGAAATCCTTCGTCAGAAAGCCGCATCATTCGGACCGAGGCCGCGACGATGCCTTCCATGTTGTTAATTTCTCAACCATAGTCATGGGCAAGCAACAGATAGAGAGCGAGGAAGGGAGGGAGGGAGGGAGGGAGGGAGGGAGGGAGAGAGAGAGAGGAGTCTGCAAGAGTAAGAGCGAGAGAGAGGGGGTGAAGGAGTATGAGTGAGAGAGAGTATGAGAGGGTAGGAGGGAGAGAGATGGAGGGTGAGAGTAAGCGCGACGGAGATATATACATATGCATATATATATATATATACACATAGATACACGTATATACAATATTATATATATGCATATACATATATATGGAGAGAGAGAGAGAGAGAGAGAGAGAGAGAGAGAGGGAGTCGGTGAGAGAGCGAGAAAGAGAGCGTGAAAGGGTATCAGTGAGAGACCGAGAGTAAGAGAGTAGGAGGGAGAGAGATGGATGGCGAGAGTAAGGCAGAGAGAGAGAGAGAGAGAGAGAGAGAAGGAGTCGGTGAGAGAGCGAGAAAGAGAGCTTGAAAGGGTATCAGTGAGAGACCGAGAGTAAGAGAGTAGGAGGGAGAGAGATGGATGGCGAGAGTAAGGCAGAGAGAGAGAGAGAGAGAGAACCGCAGTAAGAAGTAGGGCTTTCTTTCTTTTTATATGGATAAAGCATTATCTTTCCATTATCTTTTTAATGGAAGACCATCTAGGTCCAAGATTGACGGACTCCAGTCGTCTCAAATTCCGATAGGCTAGACGTTTTCCTCCGGTCAATACAGATCCCAACGACGCGGCCCAGGTCAATGATTCGAATACAGTAGTTGGATTTTTGTCCGCAAATAATTTTAATTTAAAAATAATACTAAAAATGGTTACCGTCCGAAACATGACTAAATCCTCCAGGTTACCGTTCTGCAGTTCTGTTGATGTGCTAAAACGGGGCCATCGGAATGGGGACCTCAGGCTAGTCCAAAGGTCTTCTGAAGAATTTCGGGCCTGATCAGACGAGGTCAAGGACAATGTGGGCCTTTGGACCAAAATGGTTCGTACCCGTCCAAGCACTCCAGCCCCTCTCCCCCCTTCTCTCCTACAAGCTTATACACTCTACCTGGAGATCAAGCGGGCACTTGATTACCGAGAATGAGACAGAATGATGTTGTTGATTCGCGCTTATCATTAAAAGAGAGTTTTCTTGAGGGACATGTTTTCCAGTTTTGGCTTAATGGCTCAACAGGATACAGTCAAACACTCTTCTTCATTGATGACGATAAAAATGGCCCAACACTAAATCGATCGCCGTTTGTCAAAATCAAAGTTAATAACTCAACTTTACTGCGGGGATGGATTTTGATGAAGGATTTTATGGATGTTCGGTATTATCTACGACTCTCGAGGTTGTCTACATCTGAATGTTTTCCAGTATGAGAAGCATCTATATCATTAACAATATATTTTTTTTGAGGCTGGCTGAGGATAAAAACCATTTTTAAGGTAAAGAGCTAAATACTGCCGATTTCTGGTCTTGTGCTCGTTCTGGTCTGGTGTACTGGCCTAGAACGTGTTATTATTCATAGCACAGATCTATCCTGAAGTCGATCACTAAGCTCCCTCTCTGTCTTTCTCAGTAGCCACACATTTGCTAATTCACTTACTCTCTAATAGCTGGATATATGATGTCGCACCAAGTCTATAAAATCTACTCATTTGGTTTGCTTTGATCCCATTTTCCATGGTTTTTTCTCCATACTGAGTTGGGTTCAGGCCATTAAGAGGCACAAACTGAAGTTACCTTTGACAGTATGTGCCCAGTTCAAGCGGACCATTGACACCCCTAACTGCAGCCAAATATTAAAAGGCTGTCAATTTTTATCCCATTGATTCTTGCTTTATAGTACTAGACTATCAATGCAGATCTTAAGCTCTAAACCAATCAGCATTGTAAACTAATCGGCATTTGTTTATCTGACATACTCCTATAGTCGTCAAATTTCCTTCCTTTTAAGTAAGATTAACATTGTGATTATTTTCTGACAAATATTTTCTATCCATTTTCGCTAGGCTCAACATATCAAGTTGTACTTATCACATAAATAGATTAATCGGTGGTCGGTAGAGAGATGTATGTATGGATGGATATAAACTTATAGAGATAATGATAGAGAGAGAAAAAATAGAGAGAGACAGAGAGAGAGTGAGGGAGAGAGAGAGAGAGAGAGGCGACCGTGGGGATGCATAGTAACAGCGAAACACGCTTCAAGCCTCCTCGCCTATCAGCAATGAAGAGCCCATCTTGGTCCAGATAGGAAATGAATCGAAGTAATAGAGCCCTTTTTCTTTTTACATGCTTCATTTTAAAGACTAACATGGAAAAGAAGGTTGGATTTTGTTGGACTGCTTGTCTTATGGACGCCTTATGTCACTCCATGAAAAATGTTAGTAATTTTTCGGAAATGAGAAAGTTACAAGAAAAAGTGATATAGAGTGGATCTTTATTCGTGATTGGAGATGATGGACGACGTTTCGAGAATGCAGATGCATGCAACCCAGGTGCTTTCTGAAATCATTCTGAGAAGAAAACTCACGGTGGAAGACGATGGATGTTTACTCCATGAAGATGAAGTTTGCCTATGCATCATTCGATGATGAGTGATGAAAGGGGAAAAACTTTTTATGGCAACTTTTCTTCTCTTCCCCTACTCGCCACGTGAAATATTCATGGGGGGAATAAGCACATGCACGCAGGAGTTTTAGAGAGAGTAGAGAGAGAGAGAGAGAGTTTTATAGAAAAGCTGGGGACAGAGGACAGGGATTCCGCAATGGGCATGGAATAGAAGCTGTATTTATATCTGCTGTTGCAGGAGCAGGAAAAGCTTTCAGTAAAATAAAAATATAAAATATGTAAAATAGAGAAATATATGTTGGTATGCTTTTAAGGCCAAACTGAAGGCAGAGAGTGGCGGGCCTTCTTCGTTTTTTATTTAAGGCAGCAGGCACCTATTATGGAAAGGAAAACCTGAGACTGGGGAGAGGAGAGCGAGAGAACATTTGTTTGGAGCTGCAGGAGAGTGAGAGGAGGAGAGAGAGAGAGAGAGAGAGAGAGAGAGAGGGAGAGAGGGGGAGGGATAGATGGAGCGAGCGAGCGAGAGAGAGAGAGGGAGAGAGGGAGGGAGAGAGAGAGAGAAAAGAGAGGGAGATAGAAGGAGAGAAAGAAGAGGGAGAGGGAGAGAGAGAGAGAGAGAAGAGGGAGGGAGAGAGAGGAGAGAAGAGGGAGAGAAAGAGAGAGAGAGATAGAGAGCGAGAGATGGAGAGAGAGAGAAAAAAGAGAGGGAGATAGAAGGAGAGAAAGTAGAGGGAGAGGGAGGGAGGGAGGGAGGGAGAGAGAGAGAGGAGGGAGGGAGAGAGAGGAGAGAAGAGGGAGAGAAAGAGAGAGAGATGGAGAGAGAGAGAGAGAGAGAGAGAGAGAGAGAGAGAGAGAGAGAGAGAGAGAGAGAGAGAGAGAGAGAGAGAGAGAGAGAGAGAGAGAGGAGGGATGGAGAGAGAAGAGAGAAGAGGGAGAGAAAGAGAGAGATGGAGGCAGAGCGAGAGAGAGAGAGAGAGAGAGAGAGCAAAGAGGAAAGTGAGTCAGTAAAGCACCTAAAAAGCAAGAAGACTTACTGGGGGTCACCTGAAATGTCTCATTGAGTGGAGCTGAAGATTCAGAGTCTTTTTTTCTCCTTTTCCTTCTTTATCCTCCCATTGGAACCCTAAAGCCTTTAAACAAAATCTCCTCGATGGAGCCTTCGAAGCTGGATCACCACCTTCGGCAGCAAGCACAGCTCCGTGGTTCAGCTATAGGAACAGCCCCCGCATCACCTCTCGTCGGAAGCTACCGCGCGTGGAGCGCCAACCACATACTGTAAGGCTCTAGGGTTTCTCTATCTAAATTTTCCTCCAAAACCTGTAGTTGATCATCAGCTAAAATTCAGGAGCCTCGTGTGTCACCAGAGGATGGGATGCTGAAATTCATAGGATTTTGAGTTCCACGTGAACTTATCGTCCCTGTCGTCTGTCTATACACAAAATCTGTCTTCCCGAACGATTTGGAAGAAAACGTTTCATTAGAACCTAGCCGATTAGTTTTCTTGTATATCCTTCGTTATTTTTCTTTCCGGCGAAAGAATCCGTATGTCTCAACTCCAGGGTTAAATTTTCATTTTGTTACATTGGGGGGGGCGGGAGAGAGAGAGAGAGAGAGGTCTTAGTACGGTTTTTACAGCTAGTTTCTCGAGTTTTTTTCCTTTTATGTAGTATCAATGGCTCTTACGAGAATCCTATAGTCCACCTTTTGACTTATTGCAGCAGAAAATTGTATTCATCTTACTTACAGCATGCCGAATCGTCACAGTATGCTTATGATCTCTCTGATCAGGAAAGGTGAAGACTTCAGCCCTTCAAATAAGGACGGACATTTCCCAGGCTCATTCGTAGATCCAAAGTATGGCCTGGGGAGTTCCCTCCCTCATCCTTCCAGCACCTCCCTGGTTCCTGAGATCGGTCTTCAGAGGTCCTCCATTTCCGACACGTGCGACCACCAGGCCCAGCTTGGCGGTGTCACCGAGGAGCCGTCGTATCCTTTCCTCAAGCTCACCAGCTGCGGTGCACTTTGGAACCCCGGCGGAGACAACTCGGCGAGAGGCAGGCTATACGAATTTTCCACTACACCTGACGAGTCAAGATGCGGAAGCGGTTCAGATCTCGTGGGCTCGAGTCCGTCATCTTCCAACTCGTTCGTGAGTCCATTCGCTATGCAGGAACTCCACGCTATGGAAGTCCTGGGTTCTTCCGGGTTTGGTCAGCCGTTTCTCCAGCCGTCTCTCAGCAATATGGTTTTTAGTGGGGAAGGAGGGCCACACAATCTGGGCGATCCTCAGTTCCCATTCCATCCGTGGACGTCAAACGAATGTCCGAAGGTTAGGAAGCCTCTAATCTCCTGTATCTTTCCATACCGACCTGTTCTATTCTAACACTCGTTCATAACTCACATCATACTATCCCGACTGTTGATGAGATAGTTTTAGATTAGTAGTGTTGTCACTCAAAGAATGGTAGTTAGTATCGTTGATCACCAGGAAATGTGGTTAATACGACGCGTTTAGGGCGTCCATCACTGGCTTCTCGTTCACATCAAAAGCATGGAGAGCTACGATTACTTATTTGTCCATTTCTTAGATAAACAGTAGGTATGGTGGAAATAGTTATTATACGAGGCCCGAAGAGTATCAATTATTAAATCCAGATGAGCATCTCCATAGTTGCCCATCTTCTCCTCTATTCGCCTTTTGCAGTCAAATATTAACTTATTGACCCCTCCGATCAAAGGCGAGACTTCTATGGCCATCTTGAATTATCCACTCGAACGCAGCGCAACCTTCGTGATGCAGGGATCGGATAGCTGTCATTTCAAAGTGAATTACTCCATCCCACTCTTCCTGACCTCCGTTAAACCCGGAAAGATTTTCTCTTTTCAGCTTTGTGGATCATTTTCAGAAAGAAAATAATCTAGAACTGATGATCCCTGTGCAGTGGCCATCACTCGGATAAAACAGCTGACCCCCCCTTTTGCTTTTGCTTTCGACAAAGATGTCATCTTTCGTCGGCGTAAGTCCAGACCCAGATGGCGCTGAAGCCTTCCCCCCGGCCGCGAAGAAGCCCCGCCTGCAGCCGCGCTCGTCGTCGTCTCCCCATTTGAAGGTACTTCCCCGTCATTCTTCGTTATCTCCGAGGAAGGTGGACCTACTTATTTGGAAATAAATATCTGTTACCTTCGTATATCTCGTGCTGCTGCAAGCAGGTAAGGAAGGAGAAGTTAAGCGATAGGGTTGCTGCTCTTCAACAATTGGTGGCTCCTTTTGGTAAGGTTGGTAGCTTATACGCCATTAACGCACATACTGGCGTTCCCATTGAATCCAATCTGTGCGATTGATACGGACAGCTAACCTGCGTATACAACACGACTGCTTCATGTTGCTTTCTGTCATTCGTTGTGAGGTGCACTTAGTTTATGTTTCAGTAATGAACACAACGGAGACGGCAGAATATCTAGAAAAGATAATACTAGTTAAACTCTTCTTAAATTAACAAGTATGACTAAAATAGGTCATAATTGGCCACAAAATTCGTACTCAAGTTTTGTACACTATTTAGTGATAGTTAAACTCGTAATCAATCAATATCAACAACATAATCCTTCACCCTCATAATATTTTCGAATGGTGACCAGTAATCTGCAACACAGCTTGTTCTATTCTGGAAATCACAGCGAGGCCAAGTTTTTTTTAAGATATTCTTGTTGTATATTTCTTAGCGGGTGCAATTATGTTTCAAAAGCATCTCGTCATCTAATTCTACCCCGAAAATAGACACCCTCTGTTTTCATTCCTCTACTCCCGGCATTGTTGTCATACTTATTCTATTTTTTACTGTTTTTTCTTTTGTCGCCCTTGAATCTCACGTAATAAGAAAAGTTGATCTTTCTTTATCCTCTTATGTGTGGGATGTGTTGCCTAGCCATTATCCTAGGTGACTGAGCATGCGGCTAATTTCATGCAGACTGATACAGCATCCGTGTT